>OX465266.1:4023783-4745080 GCA_949987775.1 Aproaerema taeniolella
CCAATAAGGCACTGGTACCTCCACGCACCGACGGAACACAGCAAGCTGTTTGGCGTCGGACTTCGGTGGGAGGGTGGTCGCTAACCAAACTGCCCTTTACAGAGCCTACTACACCGCATGAGACCATAGGACAACACCTCAGATTGAAAACAAATTGAGGTGTCGTTGCCTGGGGTGGATTAATAGGAGGCAGGTCTCATTTATGTTTCCTTAGTCGCCTCTTACGACACCCACGGAAAGAAATGGGGTGGTGTTATTCTCAACCGATCACTACACAGCTAAGGAAACAAAAATGAGACCTGCCTCCTAGTAATCCATCATAGGCAACGACACCTCAGTTGGTTTTCAATCTAAGGTGGCGTCCTATGGTCTCATGCGTTGTGGTAGGCTCTGTAAAGGGCCGTCTGGTTTGCGACCACCCTCCTATCGAAGTCCGACGCCAAACAGCTTGCTGTGTTCCGTCGGTGCGTGGGAGTAGCAGTGCCTTAATTTCTGGGTTAAATTAAATCTCTCCATCGTCAACCTCATCTCGACCTTGGTCAAGAATTAGCCCATAATAAAAGTATGTGAAGTAAAGCAATCTTTATAAACCGACTTATATGAAACGATATAAGTCAATTTTAGACATTGTTTAATTAAGGTGACTACAGCACCTAAATTACGATTTTATGATGCGTAGATAAGCATGACGCACTGCATTAAATCGAAGAAAAAATACTACGGTAATATTCAGGACATAAACTAGATAAGTAGTTTGCTGAAAACATGATTCAGCACTTTTGGTTCGATAGAAAATGCTCACCAAGTCACCTCTAAATACCAATATTGTGTATCTTTTAAGCTGTAAAAACGATAGTAAAATGCACACAGTAACTTGAATTTGCTATCAAAATGTTCGTGATTGAACACTCTCGATAAGTAGTTAACGCATTTTTCGATTTAAGCTGTTACCTTTCCATAAATCTCAATTTTCTAACTTTCGAACATTCTTTTACGCACGCACGCTTTCATAGTCCGTAAACTTCGTGTATCGACACTGTTCGCACTGCCGGCCCAGGCCTGTTGAGAGACGGAGATGGCACTATTCCTATGTGTGCTGCCTTTATCGGGTGCTGTAGTCGCCTTAAGTGGTCTAGGTATCTGTGGCGTTGTAGCTCCTAATATACGAATGGACAAATTTCGATACGGTTTCTTTTTGAAAGCTGACATGATCGAGATGACTCCTAACTAAATTTCAACAATTCTTACTTCTTTACTAATATTATAAATGCGACAGTAACTTTGTCTGTCTGTCTGTCCGTCCATCTTTCACGCCTAAACTACTGAACCGATTTTGATGAAATTTGGTAGAGAGATAGATTAGAGCCTGGGAAAGGACATAGGCTACATTTTATCCCTCAGTTGTGCACGATATACCTATAGTCCACGCGGGCGGAGCCGCGGGCGGAAAGCTAGTTTTAACATATAATTTTAACGTCAGCTGTGTATATTACGCAGATGACGGTAACAATGCGATAGGCAATTTTATCACAGAAGCAGAGCCGAAGGGCAGAGGAAAAGAGATTAATTATATCCTAAAAATTGTCATTAAAAATCGGGATATGGTTGTTATGAATGCGTGTGAAACTGGAGATAATAGGCTGAAACCACCGCTAGGTAGTAAACAAAAACCGTTATTAACCTGTGTAATGTAGAATTATGTTTATACTAGCTTTTTCACGCAGCTTCGCTCGCTCAAAGAACTCTTTTAATCACTCATTTCATTCCTGACCCCTTAGGGGATGATTTAAAAAAAATCGCGAAACACGTGTCCGATTATTTGCTTGACGAAGTTTGTTTCACGTTTGTTGTATGGGAGCCCCCTTAATATTTAATTTATTCAACTTTTTTTTTAGTATTTGTTGTTATAGCAGCAACCGAAATACATCAACTGTCTAACTATCACGGTTCATAACATGCACCTCGGACAGACTTTCTATAAAAACGAGCTATAGGGCACATAGAAATACATCATCTGCGAAAATTTCAAGTGTCTAACTATCATGGTTCATGATATACAACAGCCTGGTGACAGACGGATAGACGGACGAACGGACGGACAGCAGAGCCTTAGTAATAGGGTCTCGTTTTTTCCCTTTGGGTACGGAACCTTAAGGCGACTACAGCACCTAAATTACGATGTTATGATGCGTAGATAAGCATGACGCACTGCATTAAATCGAAGAAAAAAATACTACGGTAATATTCAGGACAAAAACTAGATAAGTAGTTTGCTGAAAACATGATTCAGCACTTTTGGTTCGATAGAAAACGCTCACAAAGTCACCTCTAAATACCAATATTGTGTATCTTTTAAGCTGTAAAAACGATAGTAAAATGCACACAGGAACTTGAATTTGCTATCAAAATGTTCGTGATTGAACATTCTCGATAAGTAGTTGACGCATTTTTTTATTTAAGCCGTTACCTTTCCATAAATCTCATTTTTCTAACTTTCGAACATGTTTTTACGCACGCACGCTTTCATAGTCCGTAAACTTCGTGTATCGACACTGTTCGCACTGCCGGCCCAGGCCTGTTGAGAGACAGAGATGGCACTATTCCTATGTGTGCTGCCTTTATCGGGTGCTGTAGTCGCCTTAAAAACAAATTAGACCAACTTCGAAAAAGCGAAAAATAAAGAAAGTGCTACGTAGTACCTACAATATGTTTAAAGTCGTTGCGAAGGCGGCTTACCAAACTTTTTTTGCTATTTCTAAAAAGTTTATTTATTTTCCCATTTTAGTGTAAGTAATAAAAAGTAGGTACTTACATGAGAAAAATTGAATCAGTCCACAAATGGCGGAGAAATCGGTGAAAATACATAAAAAAAGATACATACAGTCGAACAGAACCTCCCCATTTTTTAAAGTCGGTCAAAAACGGCTATCAACTTACTCGTAGCTACGATAGCGTTTACTCAGCGGAGTAACTTTCCATGTTCTGTTTAAAACTAGTTGAATACGAGTCGAGTAACAGACAGAATATTTAAACAACGCTTTTAAACGATCTCCTTTGTCTAAAGCAGAGTTTCTGAAAGGGGTCTGAATGTTTTGGCGTAGGTGCGGCCCCCAGTGATAGTCTAGTTGATAATGATCCCAGTGAGTTGTAATTACTCCGTAGTAAGTTTTTTACCGTGTGGTGATCGGTTGAGAATAGCACCACCCCATCTCTTTCCGTGGGTGTCGTAAGAGGCGATTAAGGAAACACAAATGAGACCTGCCTCCTAGTAATCCATCCCAGGCAACGACACTTCATTTTTTTCTGAATCTGAGGTGTCGTCCTATGGTCTCATGCGGTGTGGTAGGCTCTGTAAAGGGCCGTCTGGTTCACGACCACCCTCCTACCGAAGTCCGACGCCAAACAGCTTGCTGTGTTCCGTCGGTGTGTGGGAGTACCAGTGCCTTTATAGGCATTTTCTGGGTTAACTCGCTCCATCGTCGACCTCATCTTTGATCTTATGGTCAAGATTGAGGTCAAGAGTTAACTCATCTTATAATATATAAAAAAAGGGGTCTGAATGTTTTGGCGTAGGTGCGGCCCCCAGTGATAGTCTAGTTGATAATGAGCCCAGTGAGTTGTAATTACTCCGTAGTAATAATAGTTCAGTGAATGAGCCAGACTTAAAATCATGGTGCAGGCCAAATAAAAAAAAATGGGTGCGTGTACTTATGTACGCGCGTGAGAAGTTGCAGACAGCTTCATACTGTTAATTTTGTGTCACAGATGCGCGCGCATCTTAAAATTTCACTCTCATCATTTTTTCATAACGCGCCTAGCTTCATACTGTTAATTTTGTGTCACAGATGCGCGCGCATCTTAAAATTTCACTCTCATCATTTTTTCATAACGCGCCTAAAGAAGTATAACTTCAAAAAATCTTCTTAAATTCGTTCTTAATTCGTGTTCTCGGATTTATGTACGGATTTTTTCATTGATTATAACTTGCTCAGCGGTGAAGGAAAACATTCTGATGAAACACGCCCATCCAAGAAATACGGTTTTCGAATGACGCGCGGTCCACTTATGCGCTTTGGGCCAGCGTGGTGGACTATGGCCTAAATCCCCTTCGTGTTTCTCCGGTGGGGTCATATATGGGCGGAAGGGATATGGTCCGATCCGATATTTTTTTTTAAATTGCGGCCACTTATGAAAGTGGTTTGTATATACTTATAAAGTCGGATTTTTAATCAGACGGAGTAAACTGACAGATCGAAATGTCAATTAACGTAATAATGATACCAACTTTCACATTATAGTGAAGTATTTGACTCATTCATAAATAGTTCAAAAGATGTTACTATAAATAAAATGCAAATAATTTTAGAGCATTTAAATTACCGTCAGTTAATTGTCAGACATCGCAAATGGCTGTATGGACTCGAAGCTTTTTCTTAGTAACGAAAAAAAAAAAGATGACGCTGACGCATAAATGTCATTGTCTGTCATCCATTGTCTGTCAAATACTTTTTGAAGAAGGTTTACGTAGAACGAACCGCTTGCCATAACCTATCAAGAAGTGAAGTGAAGGTTTACGTAACGTGACTCCTGAGAAGTGGAAGAATTGCGTCACACATGTAGATAAAAAAAGAAGAACTCAAAATGCGCCAGCTCGACGACCACATTGATACTGTTAGTGACAGATTTTTGATAAATGTGACTGATGATGATGACGATTCTTCCGATAGTGAATAAATTATTATAATTAAAATAACATGTTTCTTATTTATGTCCCATTTTTTGTGTTCTAGTTATTAGGTAGCAAAAACACACATTAGACAGATATTTTGGATTTTAGATCACTGAACTGAAATGATTAAATTGATTAAATCATTTAAGTACAACATTAATTGCATTTTGTAAAAAAGCGGCAACATTCGATCTGTCAGTTTACTCCGTCTGATTAAAAATCCGACTATAGGTAATTTTATTACCAAAAATACTGTACAAACTTTCCGTAAAGTGTCACGTTTTTGAGATATAGGCTGTCAAAATAGTGTCAGTGGCGTTAACAGTAAACAGATTTGCAACGTAAATTATGTGTGTCTATCTGTGACATCTTAGCTCCTAAAGGACTGAACCGATTTCAATGCAGTGTTTTTTTTAAGCTGACATAACCTTAATGCTTCTCAGCTACGAGTATATTTTATTAAAATTGGTTCAGCCGTTTTTTTGAGTTATCTCTTTTCCCCGTTACTCTTATTTCGCCCTCCCCACAACCCCCCCACAAGTCGTGACAAAGTGACTTCGTAAATTAGCAAAGTCATAAAACTGGAACCGCCAAGCCGGGTAATGAATGAACTGAGATGAAATGGGTTACTCCTATTCGATCTTGAGAAATTGCCCAGTAGAAAAAATTTCATTACTTGTAAATATTGACATATTGTGCGTCTCAGGAAATTATGTAGAATAAGTTACGTGTTAAATTAGCTGCTCTAACTAGGTAGGGAGGTATATGTGCTGGTAACAATAACAACAATTTTTAAATTAACACGTTACGCAATAGGTACGAAATGAACATAATTAACTAAAGAGTCCGTACTGAGCGCTTCTGTTCATCTTTTATACTGCGCAGTCTGCGCACCGCTAAGGAATAGAATTTTCTGCCTGTGTCTATATTTCCGGGCTCATATAACCCGAGTCTTTTAAAGTTCGAGTGAATAGGCATCTTCTGGGTGAGTTTGCTACATCCTCGACCACATCTTCACCCCTGGGCAGATTGTGGTCAAGAGACCCATTCGTTATAAAAAAAAGAAAGAAAAAGTTTTAGAACTTTTTGAGTATTTTTTTCACCCTCAACAAAAATAGCTGTGTTATAAGTTTGACATGTGTCTTATTCTATCCACGTAACTATTTGTGTCTTTGTATCTTATCTGTTTTATTTTATTTTATTTTATTTTATTCCAAAGACGTACACAACAGTTTACAATCAATATAAATTAACTAACAATATACCTAATAGGTTTATTACTAGATTTTGAACCACTAACCTGAACGTACAACTTGGTTATGCAAGCAGGCAAAATCTGCAGTAAAAACTGAAATCAACTTTTTAAATTCAACAACGAGTAATTTTAACAATAACTTAAAAGAAAAAAGAAATGAGAAAAGAATAACATTCAACATGCATCATGCAAATCCAAAAGAATCTACACTAATCTACACTTTTTTGTGTCAAAAAGTGTTTTTTTTTAAATTATTATTATGAGATGGGTTAACTCTTTACCCCAATCTTGACCAAGGTCATAGGACCAAGGTTGACCAAGGTCGACGATGGAGCGAGTTAACCCAGAAAATGCCTATAAAAGCACTGGTACTCCCACGCACTGACGGAACACAGCAAGCTGTTTGTCGTCGAACTTCGGTAGGAACCAGACGGCCCTTTACAGAGCCTACCACACCGCGTGACCGTGTTTAACCGTGTGGTGATCGGTTGAGAATAACACCACCCCATCTCTTTCCGTGGGTGTCGTAAGAGGCGACTAAGGAAACACAAATGAGACCTGCCTCCTAGTAATCCATCCCAGGCAACGACACTTCATTTTTTTCTGAATCTGAGGTGTCGTACTATGGTCTCATGCGGTGTGGTAGGCTCTGTAAAGGGCCGTCTGGTTCACGACCACCCTCCTACCGAAGTCCGACGCCAAACAGCTTGCTGTGTTCCGTCGGTGCGTGGGAGTACCAGTGCCTTTATAGGCATTTTCTGGGTTAACTCGCTCCATCGTCGACCTCATCTTTGACCTTATGGTCAAGATTGAGGTCAAGAGTTAACCCATCTTATAATAAAAAAAATAATAATAAAAAATGAGACCATAGGAGTGACCGAGTTTGATCGAGAGTAACCCGTTTGAAATTTTCTTATCATCCGTCGCATCGTAACTGAAGCACTCAGCTGAAAAATTGTCCCCACTTTAATTATAGGCCTTTAATTCTACAAAGAATTTTTTAGGAGTAACACTTTTCACTTCATTTCACTGGTTTTTGTTGCGAAATTTTGAATGTTCTTTAATTTGACGGCCGGTTTGGTCGAGTGGTAGTGACGCTGCCTCTTGATCGGCGGGTCCTGGGTTCGATCCCCAGTCGGGGCAAACATTTATGTATAAAGCAGATGTTTGTTCTCGGGTCATGGGTGTTTGTCTTTGTCTTTGTGTGTTCCAAGGGACCCACGACACAAGGGAAAACCTTAGTGTGGGCCTTTGAGTGTGTAGCGTTTATTTTATTTTATTTTTATTTCTAAGAAGCGCTTTTATCTCAGTGGGGCTCGCTGATCTCAACTGATCAGTGAGGTTAAGCAACGTACATAGAGGCAGGGAACCTGATGGGTGACCGAAGTGGCAATTTATCACGAGCGTTTCCGTGCTTCGGCATGTTAAGCTGTTGGTCCCGGCTGCTGTCGATTGACTACAGTCGTTAAAAACAAGTCTGAGGCCATTTGGTGATTTGGAACTCTGACACCAGGGTTAGCCAATTTTGCCCCACACTTGACTATACCTAGACGATATATTTCAAAGAACATTGTTTGAAGTTGAAGAAGATGAAATAATTGCTGTGTTCAAGTATGCAGCAACATGCTAAGTCAGCGTCTTTGACTGACGCTTTGCTATATTATTTTGCCGTGTGGTGATCGGTTGAGAAAAACACCACTCCATTTCTTTCCGTGGGTGTCGTAAGAGGCGACTTAGGAAACACAAATGAGACCTGCCTCCTAGTAATCCATCCCAGGCAACGACACTTCATTTTTTTCTGAATCTGAGGTGTCGTCCTATGGTCTCATGCGGTGTGGTGGGCTCTGCAAAGGGCCGTCTGGTTCGCGACCACCCTCCTACCGAAGTCCGACGCCAAATAGCTTGCTGTGTTCCGTCGGTGCGTGGGAGTACCAGTGCCTTTTTAGGCATTTTCTGGGTTAACTCGCTCCATCGTCGACCTCATCTTTGAACTTTAAGGTCAAGATTGAGGTCAAGAGTTAAACCATCTTATAATAAAAAAAGCTCTTTTACAAATATGACAAGAATGTCATATAAATTATATGAAACTTTCATTTTGAAAGATGTCAAACCGTGCAACTGATTACTAGAGTTGCGAATATTTCACTTTTGAAATTAAATTTTGGAGTTTCTTTTTTTTGGGTTTTTTTGAAACCCTGAGACGTCACCCTTACATCGTTCGAAATAATAACCATTTTCGTAACGCAAATTGAAATCTTGATCAAATTATACCTAGTTAATATTTTTCCATAAGACAACAATGATGAAACCATAAGTATTAAATTTCTCCTTTTTTTGTTGCAGTGGACATGAGCAAAACAGGCTCAGGGTTCAGATGGGACAAGCTGTCACCCCAGGAGTTCCAGCAGCTCCAGGAGCTAGCCTCGTGTAAGTACTTCTTTTCCCCTTTCTTGTGTTTCCTTCTTTTTTAGGGTTCCGTACCCAAGGGTAAAACGGAATCCTATTGCTAAGGCTCCACTGTCCGTCCACCTGTCTGTCACCAGGCTGTATCTCATGAACCGTGATAGTTAGACAGTTGAAATTTTCACAGATGATGTATTTCTGTTGCCGCTATAACAACAAATACTAAAACACATAATAAAATAAATATTTAAGGGGGCTCCCATAAAACAAACGTTATTTTTCCGTACACTCAAGAGCACGTCAAACTTGACACTTTGGACTTTGGACCGGCCCTGCATTATATGGCGCGCAGTATAAATCAGAGCTCAGCTTAAACTGATAGTGTAAAGCTTGACCGTACCATTCCGAGTCCAACTCGAAGGGTTCCGTATCATTGTTGTTTATAAAAACGAGAAAAAAAATCACGTTATTTGTATGGGATAGGAGCCCCCTTAAATATTTATTTTATTCTGTGTTTTAGTATTTGTTTTTATAGCGGCAACAGAAATACATCATCTGTGAAAATTTCAACTGTCTTACTATCACGGTTCATGAGATTGACAAACAGACGGACGGACAACGGAGTCTTAGTAAAGTAATAAGGTCCCGTTTTACCCTTTGGTACGGAACCCTAAAAAGAAGTCAATTTAATGCATCGAAAGAATGACTATACCTACCAGCTTCGGATTCTTTCCGCCTAACTTATGAAACGAAAACTAGACGGCTGCACTGGGGATCAAACTCGGTACCTCTCGTAAGCGGTGATGGCCCCTGACTTGGTTGAACGATTGTAGTCAATCGACAACAGCCGGGACCGATAGCATGTCCTCCAAAGCACGGAAACGCTCGGGAGAAATTACCACTTCTGTCACCCATCAGGTTGCCTGCCTGTATGTACGATGCTTTACCTCACTGATCGGTTCAGATCAGCAGTGCGTCGATGCCCTTGCTGTACTCGAGAATACAGCCTAAGAACAAAATTAGGTAGTTTAACCGTGTGGTGATCGGTTGAGAATAACACCACCCCATCTCTTTCCGTGGGTGTCGTAAGAGGCGACTAAGGAAACACAAATGAGACCTGCCTCCTAGTAATCCATCCCAGGCTACGACCTTCATTTTTTTCTGAATCTGAGGTGTCGTCCTATGGTCTCATGCGGTGTGGTAGGCTCTGTAAAGGGCCGTCTGGTTCGCGACCACCCTCCTACCGAAGTCTGACGCCAAACAGCTTCCTGTGTTCCGTGGGTGCGTGGGAGTACCAGAGCCTTTATAGGCATTTTCTGGGTTAACTCGCTACATCTTCGACCTCATCTTTGACCTTATGGTCAAGATTGATGTCAAGAGTTAACCCATCTTATAATAAAAAAAGGTTCTATTCTAATCTGCCAATAACCGCAATAATGTAGCACAACCTGTTCCTTTTGATATCCCATAACTCCAGGATATCAATGAGACCACGTATATGAATTAAAGAGCATATACTTTTTTTTTTTTAAATAAACGCTACACACTCAAAGGCCCACACTAAGATTTTCCCTTGTGTCGTGGGTCCCTCGGAACACACATAAAGACAAACAAAAACACCCATGACCCGAGAACAAACATCTGCTTTTCACACAAATGTTTGCCCCGACTGGGGATCGAACCCAGGACCCGCCGATCAAGAGGCAGCGTCACTACCACTCGACCAAACCGGCCGTCAATTTTTCAATTATTAATAGTTTTTTTTTTTTTTTTTCGTACAAAATAATTTGGTAAAATTGTGAATTTCCTATAAAACACCTTTACGTAAGAAATGACAACGCTCCTTATCGTATTTTTAGTTATGAATCATTAAAGCTAATTATCAATGAAAGTGTACCAACTTAGGACTCGTTTTATGGGAGAAAGATTTTGAAGTATTTCAATTTTGATTGATTGACGGCCGGTTTGGTTGAGTGGTAGTGACGCTGCCTCTTGATCGGCGGGTCCTGGGTTCGATCCCGGGCAAACATTTGTGTAGAAAGCAGATGTTTGTTCTCAGGTCATGGGTGTTTGTGTTTGTCTTTATGTGTTTTCCAAGGGACCCACGACACAAGTGAAAACCTTAGTGTGGACCTTTGAGTGTGTAGCGTTTATTATTATTATTATTATTGATGATTTCTCCGAAAATATCCATTTAAGAACATATGTTTCTTGGACATTTTAAATTATTTTTATTCATAGAATATGACCATAGAGTTATAGGATATCAAAAGGAACAGGTTGTATATGTAGATGATGTAATAGTTCTAAAATTAAATCTACCTATCACTAATAGACCACCCACTCCACCCCCTTGGGATCCCCCTTCAATTACTTAGCAAGGGGTTTGTCATGTCACTCACATGGTACTGACAAACAGGGCTTAATAAACGGTGTGCTTATTTTTAACCGACTTCAAAAAATGAGTTTCTCAGTTCGTCTTTAGTTTTTATTTTTTTATTTTACATTTGTTATGCAATGACAATGGGAAAGGTCATTTAAAAATATTTTTATCTTATAATTTAAAGTTAGTTTTATCTTATAAAGTTTTATCTAATAACTAGCTTTACGCCCGGGACTTCGTTCCCGTGGGAATTTCGGAAAATTATGTAGCCTATGTGTTAATTCAGGGTATCAGCTACCTCCATACCAAATTTGATCAAAATCAGTCCAGCCGATCTTGAGTTATAAGTGGTGTAACTAACACGACTTTGTTTTATATATTTAAGATGACTCTCACTATATTTGTCATACGTGATATTTGGTGTTTCTATGACCACCTGATGTTCTGCCTACTTCAATAGGAACATAGGGGGAGTGTATGACTGTATGTATGTATGTATAACTAGCTTTCCGCCCGCGGCTCCGCCCGCGTGAACTACAGGTTATATCGTGCCCAACTGTGGGATAACATGTAGCCTATGTCCTTTCCCAGGCTCTAATCTCTCTTTGTACCAAATTTCATCTAAATCAGTTCAGTAGTTTAGGCGTGAAAGACGGACAGATAGAGTTACTTTCGCATTTATAATATTAGTAAGGAAATAAGGATTTAAGTTCTACGGATTAACGAATAGCAGTCAGTTTTTTTTTATTATCTTTTTTTAACATTCAGTGTCACACCTGATTGTATTTTAACGCCTTTTTGTGAAATTTTTCTTTTTCTGAACAATCCTTACTAATATTATAAATGCGAAAGTAACTCTGTCTGTCTGTCCGTCTTTCACGCCTAAACAACTGAACCGATTTTGATGAAATTTGGTACAGAGATAGATTCGAGCCTGGGAAAGGACATAGGCTACAGTTTACCCCACAGTCGGGCACGATATAACCTGTAGTCCACGCGGGCGAACCGATTTAACCGATATAAATCGGTTCGCCTTTTAACCGATATAGCCGTTTAACCGATATAGGTTAAACGGCTATATCGGTTAAAAGGCGAACCGATTTATATCGTTTTGCCGTTTAACCGATATAGGTGCGTGCAGTTTTTATTATTATATTGTGGTAAGCTTCTTAAAATTAAATGATTGTTTTATTTCAAAATCACTTCGAACATTTGTTAATTTATACAAAATCTATGAAAATCTTGGTTCACGGTCAAGTGTAGTCTCGATTACCTTAATTAAGTCTTTAATCTCCTAGTCATAAGAATCAAATTAGTTGATTGTGAAACGGGAGAAAGTGTCAAGAGCCAATAAATCCCAATAAATGTTGTATTTCATTTCAGATTCCACGAAAAAGCTTCAAGATGTCCTTAACGAGTTCTGTGAAGTTAAAAAGCAGAGCCCAGATGGGGTAAGTCTGTCTTATATCTTAGTAACTAGGGATGCTTCTTAGTTTTTACAGTTTTCTTTCAAAGGAGAATGGGACAAAATCTATGGAACTTAGGGGGCGTTCATTAATTACGTGAGAAGTTTTGGGAGGGGGAGGGGGTCGGGCCGGATCTCACACAATCTCACGTGGGGGAGAGGGGGGGTCTCTACAAATATCACGTCATATTTTCCCCCAAAAGAAATAGTGTTAAATTGCGGGAAAACTAAGTTAAACCAATTTAACCATGTTTTTCTGGTAGCCACTCTTAAGACTACTCATGAGTTCCCGTGGGCTGAATTAGAACAATCTTTTTTTTCAAATTTAAGTTGGTAAATCATGGCTGTTTTTTATTGTTCGATTATTAAAAGTTTAAAAAAAACTAGGCAAATTATGTGATTTTCTAAATAAATTACCAATTAACGTACTTACACTAAAACTAAACATTTTCATAAAACTCACGTGAGATAAAGGGGGGAGGAGGGTTGTCGAGCCAAATCTCACGACATCTCACCAGAGGGGGTGGGGGGGTCGAAAAATCGCCAAAAACACCTCACGGACGCCCCCTTAGCATAAGAATAAATAATACCTAACTTACGTAGAATGGAAACTCCCGCTCCAGACGCACTCAAGGTCACGATATTAGCCTACCGTCTGGGGGATCGCTAAGACATACCACTCAGTCGGGCTGTCACCGCCGGCGTCGCCGCACGCGCGTTTGCTTGTTTGTTGCTCCGAATGTAAAACAATGAAGCCCAAACTACGTTATTGTAGTGCGTTTGGATGTACACAATACATAATTCAAATTCGATGCCACACTTAATATAATTCAAATTCGATGCCACACTGCGGGTAAAATTGCAGGGCAGAAAGCTAGTATCTTATATTTAGAAAAATTAGAAGGGCCACGCGCATTGTAGGGTTCCGTAGCAACATGGTTCAAATATGCAGCTGGCTTCTTAATTCTACGAGCAGAATCCCAACTAAGTTTGGCACTTGGTCGACTATTACTCGCAAACTTGAAGAGCCATCTTATGTGTGATAGTTTTCCTTTAAATTTCGTTGTATATACTACCACTATGATTTTTTTCACATTTTTAGAAACAACCATTTAGCTGGTAGAGGGGGGGGGGGGGACACTTGTGTTTGACAAAAATTTTCACTTTAAAAATTAATTTTTCGCAAACGGAGTGCTGAATCGAAAAACGTTCCTATGACACCCCATTTGATGATATAGGCGAGAAAAAAAAAATCATCGCCCTTTCACGTCTATGGGAGACATCCGAAAACATTTTTTTTCCAAGATTTTACTCTACAGTTCTGTCGGCGTGATTCATATGTATAATCATGCTTAGTTTCAGCTCTGTAGTACCAAGGGTTTCTTAGGAAACCTGCGGACAGACGGACAGACGGACATGGCGAAACTATAAGGGTTCGTAGATTACTACGGAACCCTAAAAAAACTTATATTTTAGCGATATCATCTTTAGGCGTAAGCAATAATTTAACAGTAAACAACCCTAGCAATACGCTGGACGACAGCGGGGCGAAGAGGGGGGGGTTAGGTATATACATGGAGGCTTTTGGGACTCGGTCAAAGGAGTTTCCATTCTACGTAATAAGTTATTGTTTATTCTTATGAACTTGGTCTATATTTTAAGCATCAAGCGGCAGTCTCAGGACTAAGCATTTCTAGAAACGCAATAATATGCAGAACTGTTAAAAAACAACTGTGTGAATTTCAGGAAATAAAGAATATATCCTGTTAGTTCCTGTTCCTGTTTCCTGTTAGTTTAAGGAATATAGAATATTTTCTTTTGTACAGAGGCCAGCGCATCAGGTTACTCCATTTTCATTGCAAAACAGCTATTATCACAACAGCACAGAGTGCACGCGTGTGGTAACCTGAGTTGCGGCCGTCCGTACTTGATATATTTTTAGAATATTTTTTATATGTTTTAGACGTGAATATCTATTTTATTATATTAATAACGTATTGCATTTCAATTGCGATAAAGCTGGCAGGTAAATAATAAAAATTAAGGTGATAATAAATAAAATTGTAAAGCTAACGCTCGTTCAAAGTTACTTCGTTGGTTTCGTTGACATCTGTCACAGAGATCAAGCTATATTTTACCATAGGGCTGCCATCCGTCCGGGTTTCCACCCATACTTCAAAGTGCACAACGCCGCTAAAGAAGTTTTCACTTCAAAAAAGATGGCAACCCTATCCTAAGCACTTTCGATCAGGGTCACGTGACAGTCACGTGTCCTGACGCGAGTCTAACATTTTTACCCATACTTAAAAATGTCCAACGCCGCTAAAGAAGTTTTCACTTCAAAAATTTCCACTTTTCACTGAGGCAATCAGCTGTTTGGATAGTTAATAATAATAAGTCTTTACCTATGAAATTGCCAATTTTTTCTCAAGCTTTATTTTATTCATAATTTATTTAATTGAACAGCTATTACTAAAATTGTTTTTTATTTAAAACCTTGGCCATATAACGGAGATATTGAGTCAAATTAATACATATTTACTTTAGATTTATTTGCTGAAAAAGAAGCTCAAATATAGCTCGTTTCATCCGTTGCCCGTTTCATTGCTTATTTTTGCTGTATCGTTTTTACAGTTATAACTTTCGAGAAAAGTAAAGAAAACTTATATTTTCTGATGAAAATTAACTTAATGTTGTTCAAACCTTCCCACAAAATTTTGCTAAATTCGGATTTCGCATTCCCGAGAAAAATCCAAAAATGTTATTATGGAAAATTCAGTTTTCCAAAAATATTGTATGAAAAACGACAATTTCATAGGTAAAGACTTATTATTATTTTATTTGATACTAGCTGATGCCCGCAACTTCGTTTGCGTGTTATTTTTTTCTTTTGAACAGATTACGCTTTATTGACGGTCCATAAGATTTAGATTTTTAGATACAAAAGTTTTTTCCCGCTAACTCCCGTTCCCGTGGGAATTTTGCAACATCCTGTTGCAACTAAGCTTTAAGTTTACTAAGGTACCTGCATGCCAAATTTCAAGCGTCTAACTTAAGCGGTTTAGATTTTTCATACAAAAGGATTTTCCCGCTAATTCCCGTTCCCGTGGGAATTTAGGGAATTCCTTTCTTAGTGCACCTCTACGGTACCTAAGCTACGTTCTTTCCAAATTTCAAGTGCCTACGTTTAGCCGTTTAGGCTGTGCGTTGATATGTCAGTAAGTCAGTCAGTTTCTCCTTTTATATATTTACAGTCTTATTCATAAAAATCCCTTAAAACAGCTTTATAAAGCGTTTTAGTTAAAACGTTCAATAACACTATTAAACCCATTTTAAAATACTCTATTCATAAATGGACAATAAACCCGTTATAACTATGAAGCTGTTATTCGGTACTTTAACGTTGTTATGTTGTCGTTCTGAGAAATCCATAGTGTAAAATGAAAAAAAAATATGACAGCGTGTCGTCAGTGACATTTCTAACCTGCAATTTCGTGGTATTTTTAAAATCACTAGAGTGATTATATGCTCAGTGGTGGATATTTTCGATTTTCAAAGTTAATAAAAGTTAATATGAGCGACATAACAAATAAAATAAAAGACATGGAAGAAGCACTGTTAAAAGCAAAAATTGCTTTATGTAACAAAAAACTTGAAATGCTTCAATAATAATATAATTAATTAAAACATCCGAAAAGTATTATTGTTTTTATTTAAAAATATTTATTCATAAAAGAGTTTCGTTAAATAATTGTAATTATATGCTAATTAACTAAAATGCCTATCTATAAATGCTTGTAAGACACCATCGTTTGTACCTCTTCCTCTGACTTCATTAACTTGAGCTTCAGCATCCATTATTAGATTTTCTCCATCATAATCTGAAAAGCAAATAATTATATAAAAATTTCTAATTGTAAAGTTCTGAAACTTTGTTTTAGCTTATCACAAACTACTGGATAGAGCTATTAATTTATTTTAAAAAATAAGTTGTATGAAAATTACCTGGCACTGTGTCCCCTTGTCCTATTGCAATATTGTGCAATACTGCAAGCGCCACAATTGTGGGTTTAACATTGTGCATGTGTACTGTGACCCCATGCAACAAACATTGGAACCGTTGCTTCCACACACCAAAGCAACGCTCAATACAGTTGCGAGTAGCAATATGTGCCCTGTTATATTTTTCTTCACGTTCATTTTGTGGTCTGCGTAATGGTGTGAATAAATATGGCACTAATCCGTACCCTGAGTCTCCTAAGAGTCTTCCTCTAAACTCTCCTCGCTCAAAGCGTTCTTTCAATACAGACTCATTGAATATTCTAGAGTCATGTGTGCTGCCTCTCCATCTGGCAACAATATCCCTGATGCGTAGTCTGGCATCACAAGTTACCTGCATAAAAAAATAATAATTAATAAGTTTTGAATGGAAAGAAGTAAATACAGTAGTACCTATCAGTAGTGAAGTAACTACTGATAAGAAATTACCTGCACATTTAAAGAATAATATCCTTTTCTGTTGATGTAGTATTGAGCTGCTTCACCACCACATTTTTTTATTTTTATATGGGTACAGTCAATACAGCCGATAACAGTTGGGAAGTTTCTTATCTCAAAAAATTCCCGCATAGCCATTTCTTCTTCAGCTAGGGACTGTGGCATTTTTATATATGTAGCCGAGTGACGAGCAATCGCGCGAGCTACCCTGGCACATATGCGACTAACTGTTGGTTGAGACAGCCCATGGAGATCTCCCCCATCGTCTTGGACCTGAAGAAAATATTATAGATTTAAAAAAATCCATCTTTTAGACAATAAATTACTAGGTTGTTACCAGTATATCAGTTAAAAGCCTATGTTAGGAGTAGAAATGAGACTTACCTCACGACGACCCCAACATCTTATAGCAGTTAACACTTGTAATTGTGGTGAAGTGCCGCACCCTCTCGAGTCCAACTGCAAGTCTTCTTTTACAAGATCAACAACAAAAGATGCCTTACATTTACTAAATCGATACCGCCTTTTAAATTCAATGTCCGGTAAAGTAAATGGGTCTGTTCGCTCTTGGTAGAGCTTTCGGCGGCGACGTGGGTTATTTTCTATTCGCTCAATAGCTTCTAGTGCTTCCAAAGCTTGCATTATTGAAAAAATATCTTTTTACAAATTCAACAACGAAATCACAGCCTGATAAAACCAAAACATAACCTCTTTATCTGTCAAACAAACATCAGCTGTGTCGCGTGAGCGGCCATCTTTGTATTTATTAGAAGCTTAAAGTAGGGTTCACCATTGTATAAGTTATGAAGTCGTTATTGAATACTTATAAAGCATTTTAGTGGTATTGAACGTTTATGAATAACATTTTCAAAGAATGTCCTTATAGCGAGCTTATAAACCTATTTTAACTTTTTATGAATAAGACTGTTATTTCTTGGGGAACGTTGTTGAGTTCCGTGAGCTGATTCACAACCGTAATTTTTGCTAACTAAGCCACCCTGTGTGAATGCCTCATAGCCTCGTCAGAATGGTTTTCCCTAATCATCATAATATCATCACATTTGCAATAAAGTTTGAAGACTCAGTTCGCGTCGATTCGTTACGTCACTCTTTTTGAATCTGTCTTAGCGTTTATCTGTGATCATCAGCTCTATGACGTCATCGAGCGCGTAACCGAACACTTTTACGTAAAAGATATTGAAGGGGGCTCCCATACAACAAACGTGATTTTTTTGCCGCTTTTATAGAGGTGATGGTTTTTATAGAGTCCGACTCGCACTTGGCCGGATTTATAGGTAATGGTACGGAACCCTTCGTGCGCGAGTCCGACTCGCACTTGGCCAGTTTTATTATGCATCATTTAATAAAAAAAATAACTTTACTGGATCACAGAAAAGCCACTGAAGTTGAATTTTTGTATAAAAAATGGTTTATTTGCGCATTAGTTCAAATATTTTTTGTCTTTTCAAAATCTTCTTTTCATTGCAAAATTACATAACATGACATGTGTTTTATGGGGTACGTAAACGTACACACTCCGTGGCCATATTAAGGCGACTACAGCACCTAAATTACGATTTTATGATGCGTAGATAAGCATGACGCACTGCATTAAATCGAAGAAAAAAAATACTACGGTAATATTCAGGACATAAACTAGATAAGTAGTTTGCTGAAAACATGATTCAGCACTTTTGGTTCGATAGAAAAAGCTCACAAAGTCACCTCTAAATACCAATATTGTGTATCTTTTAAGCTGTAAAAACGATAGTAAAATGCACATAGGAACTTGAATTTGCTATCAAAATGTTCGTGATTGAACAATCTCGATAAGTAGTTAACGCATTTTTCTATTTAAGCTGTTACCTTTCCATAAATCTCATTTTTCTAACTTTCGAACATGTTTTTACGCACGCACGCTTTCATAGTCCGTAAACTTCGTGTATCGACACTGTTCGCACTGCCGGCCCAGGCCTGTTGAGAGACGGAGATGGCACTATTCCTAAGTGTGCTGCTTTTATCGGGTGCTGTAGTCGCCTTAAGGGGCCATTTCCGAGCAACTACACTTACAAACATTTTCGTTACTTCAGGATTTAAATACATACAAATACATGTCGTAACACCTTAGTGCTGTGTGATCATAACATCTTAGTTCTCCAAAATCGTCTTCCTTACCTGCTAGCGGTACACCCTGCTGATCAACGGACGAAGCTCTGATGTAGGCGACTACAGCACCCGATAAAGGCAGCACACATAGGAATAGCGCCATCTCCGTCTCTCAACAGGCCTGGGCCGGCAGTGCGAACAGTGTCGATACGCGAAGTTTACGGACTATGAAAGCGCGCGTGCGTAAAAACATGTTGGAAAGTTTGAAAAATGAGATTTATGGAAAGGTAACAGCTTAAATCGAAAAATGCGTTAACTACTTATCGAGAGTGTTCAATCACGAACATTTTGATAGCAAATTCAAGTTCCTGTGTGCATTTTACTATCGTTTTTTACAGCTTAAAAGATACACAATATTGGGTATTTAGAGGTGACTTTGTGAGCTTTTTCTATCGAACCAAAAGTGCTGAATCATGTTTTCAGCAATCTACTTATCTAGTTTATGTCCTAAATATTACCGTAGTATTTTTTTTCTTCGATTCAATGCAGTGCGTCATGCTTATCTACGCATCATAAAATCGTAATTTAGGTGCTGTAGTCGCCTTAAGGGTTTCTTTACTTGATACTGGCGACTTCGCCATTCTCTATTCAATACTTATTAAAATGCTCTGACATTGACACACTGACATAATCACGAAAATTGTTGACGCCATTTTATCACGAACTGAAGCTATTCAGGTTGAAAAAGAACCTCCTAGCTTTATCCTAGTATCACTTACTCAACACTTTTATTTTTTTTTTTTTTTTTTTTGCGGTGGGGTGGATTTTTTTTTCCTAAATGTAGACACACTCGGGCGCACCTCCCGAGCGCTACCCGCACCCCCCGCGTGCCTGGTATAGGAGTAATGTCTATGTTTAGGCAAAAACTATTCCCATTGAAAAAATATTTAAGAAAATTTTTTTTTCATAAATGTGTTCTTTGAGTGATACTGGTTCAGGATTTTGAATATAGCTAGGAGGTTCTTTTTCATTTTCACCCAGTATAAGTCTTTTCCTAAATCCATACTAAATCCTTACTAATATGTAATGGATGTTTGTTACTCTTACACGCTCAAACGGCTGGACCAATTTTGATTGGTATGGATGTAGCTGACACTCTAGATTAACACATAAGCTACATAATTTTCCCAAATTCCTGCGGGAATGAAGTCTTTTTTATTTTATTGTAAGATGGGTTAACTCTTGACCTCAATCTTTGTCCATAAAGTTCAAAGATGAGGTCGACGATGGAGTGAGTTAACCCAAAAAATGCCTATAAAGGCACTGGTACTCCCACGCACCGACGGAACACAGCAAGCTGTTTGGCGTCGGACTTCGGTAGGAGGGTGGTCGCGAACCAGACGGCCCTTTACAGAGACTACCACACCGCATGAGACCATAGGACGACACCTCAGATTCAGAAAAAAATAAAGTCTCAGGAAAAAAGCTACTAGGAAAATATATCTTTATAGACGATGTTACCTATAACCGTTCGGGGCAGACAGAACGTCATGTGATTCTGGAACCATCACTTGTATGTACTCAATTGTACTCGTATGTATGTATTTATTCTTTATTGTACACTAGCTGACCCGACAGACGTTGTCCTGTTTTCTTTTTTTTTCAACTTTCTTAATTTTTTCTTTCATAAGATCCTTCTCCTGATAATAACGAACAGAACAAAAAAAGAATTAGCGAAATCGGTCCAGCCATTCAGGCGTGATGCCGTGACCAAGGGAAATAGGGATTCATTTTTATATATATAGATGAGCAAAAGTTACACAAGACACATAAGAAACACAGTACCAAGGCGGACTTATTCCACAAGGGGATTTCTTCCAGTCAACCCGTTAAGTATTTGAGAGGAAGTAGACTTGACGAGACATTTAAAATTCGTTGTGAGGGTTATTAGTTATGGTTATTACCTAATGCTAAGTTCATTCTAGGGATTCTGAAGGTTATTTTAAAACTAATATTTTCAGCAAACTACAATAGGCTTCTCCAGAACTTCCAGACTATTGTATTTTCGCTACCGCTTTAGTACCAACCTATTGAAAGCAGAATAAATCACTTTAATGCTATTCTTAGCCCTGAAAACAAGACGACCTTATCCCAAACCTATAAAGTCTACTATCCAATAGCATTCATGTATTTCACTGGTTAACGTCATCGAATTTACAAATTAGACTGTCGAACAAAATTAAGCCTTATTACTTTGATAAAGAGTGCATTATCGAATGCGAGTGCTAACGTGCTCATCGATTGGAACGAGGTCATGACGTCATTGAGGAAAGGAGACGGGAGATGTGACGTCATATGCGCTGCCTCTTTCTAGGTGATGCAAGGTCATTTGGATTTAAGAGAAGTCTGCTGTCAGAGAATAACGTTGTTGGTTTATTTATTGAGTGTGGGGAGAATTTAAAAATACTGGGGTATATTAATTCTATATATATATAAACGGTATAAAATCTTTAAAAAAATTAGGTACTTGCTGATGCCCGCAACTTTGTTTGCGTGTTATAGGTATTTTTTAACCGACTTCAAAAAGGAGGAGGTTCTATGTTTGACTGTATGTACTTTTTAAAAATGTATTTTCAACGATTTCTTAAAGTTCATAATTTTGAAAATCGGTCCATAATTTCTAATATAATTATGGGCCGAGGTGGTCCCATATGAATCTTATCGAAAACGATTCTGCGCTTTTAAAGTAATCAACAAAAACAAAAAATACTACAAACCAGAACATCATCTAAATAAATGAGTGACATTTTCGTTTGTGGTTATCTGCTAATAGGCATTGTAGTCTGCAAAAAATACTAATTATCTACTTTGTGAGAATTGTTGTTGGGATCGAAGTCGGTGTCTCATACGTTTTGAACGTGGAAAATTATTTTAAAGTGTATAACATTGAAATTCCCATTTTTGCTTCAAGCACTATTTATTTTCTTTATATTTTCTTTGATTAAGCAGCTAAAAAAACAGTTGTTTCTAAATATGTTTCATATTTGAAAACTTGTTCAAGTATATAATATTAGGGACATTTTTAATAAAATTCATATATTTTTACTTTGGATCTTTTGCATGTGACTGTTCTAAGAACTAAAACATTTTATACCTGTCGAACTGGATATGAAATCGCGTACCTGTCAAAACGACACCACCAGCCGAACCTTACCTGTCGAACGGGTCCCGACCCATAAAAACAAGGGCCAAATGTAGTGGTTTCATCTGTCGCTTATATTTGACTAGCATCCCGCTCGGGACTTCGTTCCCGTGGGAATTAATGGAAATTATGTAGCCTATGTTACTCAGGGATAATGTAGTATCCTAATGGTGAAAGAATTTTTGAAATCGGTCCAGTACTTTTTGAGCCTATTCATTACAAACATACAAACATACAAAAATAGGTGCAAATCTTTCCTCTTTATAATATTAGTGTAGATCTACCATTGTAGCACTTGCTGCTTCCGTGCTTCGGAGGGCACGTAAAGCTGTCGGTCCCGGCTATTGTCGATCGACTGCAGTCGTTAAAACCAAGTCAGACGCCATTGTGCGGTTTGAAAACTCTGACACCAGGGTTAGCCAAGTTCGCCACACACTTGACTATACCTACACGATAAGAAGACTTGCTGCTTTCGATAGAATATGGTCCGTATTACAGAAGGAGACTCAAATCTTGATCTATACTTAAGTATTTATTGTCTTTTCCTCTCACTATCAAAATTACAAAGACACACTGCAACTTAAGTATAGATCAGAGTCTGAGTCGCGTTCTGTAATGGACCTTAGTGTGCCTTTAAAACTTATTTATAAAGTTTCAATATATTTTTTAACTAGCATTCCGTTCGGAACTTCATGAAAATTATGTAGCCTATGTTACTCAGGGATAATGTAGCATCCTAATGGTGAAAGAATTTTTGAAAAAGGTCCAGTAGTTTTTAAGTTTATTTGTTACATACAAAAATACTGGGTACCATCCCTATACCACGGATTCGCACTGAGCGCTTTTCATCATCTTTCATATTGCGCACTGCTAGGGAATGGAATTCCCTGCCTGCGTCTGTATTTCCGAGTTCATATAACCCGAATTTATTTAAAGTTCCGGTGAATAAGCTTCTTCTGGGTGAGCTTGCTACATCCTCGACCGCATCTTTGCCCTTGGGCTAGATTGTGGTCAAGAGCGAATCCTTTATTAATTAAAAAAATACAAATCGTTCCTCTTTATAATATTATTACTAGCATTCCGCTCGGGACTTCGTCCCCGTAGGAATTTGGGAAAATTGTGTGACTTATGTTACTGATAATGTAGCATACTAATGGTGAAATAATTTTTGAAAGCGGTCTAGTAGTTTTTTACGTTTATTCGTTACATAATTACAAAAATACATATCTTTCCTCTTTATAATATTAGTTTATATAGTGTAGATGTTGATATTGTATTTCAGGTTCCCGAGAAAAAAGAAGTTTTTTGACTTAGCGCGTTTTTCACTGACGGCATAGATTTGCCAATTAAATCAGATCAGATTCGTAATTAAATTACCTACCGAGCGCCATTTACAAATTGCCGAAGATACCTACAAAAACCGTCCAATATATCCTTAGGGAGCAAGACCGGGAAGTGTGACTGTAATTAATGAGATATATAATTATTGTTGCCCTTGATTCTGCCCTTGGGATTTAATAAACAGCCAGCTGCAGAAATGTTCATTAAAGTTAATGGAACTTTACTGTCCCTTCCGTCTTATTGTCGTAAACAAAGACAAAATTTTGTATCACCTCCGACATTCAAGAGCTGCGGGCGGAAAGTTAGTAATATTAAAAATGCGAAAATAACACTGTCTGTCTGTCTGTTACGCTTTCACGTCTTAACCGCTGAACCGATTTCGATGAAATTTGGTACAAAGATGGATCAGACCTGCGGAAAAGACGTGGGCTAAATTTAATCCCACAGCTGGGCACGATATAAACTTTAGTCCACGTGGGCAGAGCTGCGGGCAGAAAGCTAGTTATATTATAAAAGCCCCTGTCTGTCTGTCTGTTACGCTTTCACGCCTTAACCGTTGATCCGATTTCGATGAAATTTGGTACAAAGATAGATTAGACCTTCGGAAAAGACATAGGCTACATTTTATCCCATAGCTGGGCACGATACCACCTTTGTTTGTTCCACACGGTAGGAGCCGCAGGCAGAAAGCTAGTAAAGAGTAAATAAACCAAAACTAAACACAATATCTAAAAGGTTTTCCGTTATTTCGTCCACATTTTCCGCAAATACTAACAATAGTGAAATTTTTACTCGAAGCTGTGAAGGGTCGGACTTCGGTAGGAGGGTGGTCGCGCCCCTTACAGAGCCTACCACACCGCATGAGACCATAGGACGACACTTCAAATTCAGAAAAAAATGAAGTGTCGTTGCCTGGGATGGATTACTAGGAGGCAGGTCTTATTTGTGTTTCCTTAGTCGTCTCTTACGACACCCACGGAAAGAGATGGGGTGGTGTTATTCTCAACCGATCACCACACGGAGTACCAGTGCCTTATTAGGCATTCTCTGAGTTAATCCATCGTTGACCTCACCTATGACCTTGGTCAAGGTGAGGTCAAGAGTTAACCTTCTCATAAAAGAGAGGAAACTGAGAGCTCGAGAACGCGTTATGAATTGTGACTCGTATTGGGAAATATGCCATCAATAATCATTTATTTGCATAAAACATGGTATTTTAGATGACAATAAGGTAGTTAAGTACATCATGTTTTGCTTAAATAAAATAAGCATGCAATAAGGTGGCGGGTAGTCTTAAAAGTTTTATACAAATTCAAATTCATCACTATTGTTTCATTCCAACTACATTTAAATTATTATTTGATTATAAAATATTAGAAATTCATCAAAATTACTGGAAAAATTCATTTATCTTATAGAAAGTTTTGTCATTTAGCCATTTATACAATTTTGTCTTAAACTTAGTCAAAGTTAGATCGTTCATCGTCGAGATTAAGTACTTCTTCGATCTACACCACAGCCACATACAGAAAAAATTTGTTACTATATTCGTGCACTCTTTGCTATTACGATATGAATGGTTTTACTCTGAAAATGGGGCAACGCCCTCTGTACATTGCAAGATTTATATAAAAAAATACATGTTCGTTCTTTTGACTCTACTGACTCTACGCCTATTAGCATAGGTACCTTTATCTATCTATGGATTCGCTTACCTTTTCTGTCTTCTATCTCTCTCACACAGTTTGGTTGTCTATAAGCCGGAATTATCCTAAATCTATCTATGCAGAATACCGCCAATTTTCATTTATCCCGGTATCGCTTTTATTCCCGTATCGATAAAACGGTTATTTAATTTGACTAGAGTTTGAATATTTACTTTGAAAGGTTTAACTTTTGATATCATGCTGAATTTCATCTGGTAAACGTGAAATGTCTGAATTTGAGGTGTCGTCCTATAGTCTCATGCGGTGTGGTAGGCTCTGTAAAGGGCCGTCTGGTTCGCGACCACCCTCCTTCCGAAGTCCGACGCCAAACAGCTTGCTGTGTTCCGTCGGTGCGTGGGAGTAGCAGTCCCTTTATAGGCATTTTCTGGGTTAACTCGCTCCATCGTCGATCTCATCTTTGACCTTATTTATGGTCAAGATTGAGATCAAGAGTTAACCCATCTTATAAAAAAAAATGTGAAATCGCTTTGAATTGTCTTGGAGAACGTTCATCATCAGCCCATAACGTCCCCACTACTGGGGCTTGAGGGATCAATAACATGAGGGGTAAATGCCATACTCACCACGCTTGGCAGACGGGTTGGCGAGGGTTTTGATATAATTGCAGAGTTTTCCTTCTCTGTGTGCAGATGAACTTGCTTGCATATTTACCTTAGTCGCCTTGTACGACACCTCGGCAAGAAAGAGGGTGGTCCTATTCTACTCTGCCGGGGACTCACACGGCCATGGAGAACGTTGTTCAGTTTAAATTAAAAAAGTTTTTATTATTTTTTATTTTATTTATTTTATTTAACAATTTATTGCACACATGAAAATTAAACAGATTAGTAGAAGAAAAGATAGACGACACAATAGGTATAGCTTATTTCTATTTAGAAATTTCTTCCAGCAAACCCAAGGATAGGAAATGTGAAACATAAACTAGCAGATAGTCGTGCGCGTAATACGAAAACCAATAAAAAAAAACATACTAAGCAAAAATATATACATATATAAACACATATATAAATACATATACAATACTTAAACCTAACAGTCATTACAAGAAGAAAGATAATACTCTTTAACTCTTCTCTTAAACACAGCCAGCGATGGGCTGTCTCGGACAGTGTGAGGGAGAGAGTTCCACAGTCTTGCCGCGTGCACCGTGAAGGAGTAAGAAAATAAATCCGAGTGGTGCGAAGGGATAGATAGAAGGGTCCTAACATTTGAGCGACACGGTTTATCCTGACAACGTGAAAATTGAAAGCGCTCACGTAGATAACTAGGAGCAAGTGGATTATAAAGAATGTTAAAAAGACAGGACAGTATGTGAGCGTTCCTCCGAAGACGGATGGGGAGCCACTTGAGCTGCTTCCGAAATTCAGAAACACGATCATACTTCCGTAAGCCGAATATAAATCTGATACACAGGTTTTGAAGCCGCTCAAGCTTGTTCAAGAGCTCCTCAGTGGCATCCAGATAGCAACAATCAGCATAATCAAGAATAGGAAGGAGTAGGGCTTGGACTAGAGAGATTTTGGTGTTATAAGGTAAAAAGTTTTGAAGGCACTTGATGGAATGAAAAGAAAAGTGAAGTTTTCTGCTTACCTCATTGACATGAGCAGTCCACGATAAGTGAGAGTCCAACATTTATTATGAGAGTCCAACATTTATGATGAGATGGTTTATTATGAGATGGGTTAACTCTCGACCCCAATCTTGACCAAGGTCATAGATGAGGTTGACGATGGAAAGAGTTAACCCAGAAAATGCAAATTAAGGCACTGGTACTCCCACGCACCGACGGAACACAGCAAGCTGTTTGGCGTCAGAATTCGGTAGGAGGGTGGTCGCGAACCAGACGGTTCTTTTCAGAGCCTACCACACCGCATGAGACCATAAGAGGTGGCCTCAGTTGCCTAAGATGGATTACTAGGAGACAGGTCTCATTTTTGTTTCCTTAGTCACCTCTTACGACACCCTCGGAAAGAGATGGGGTGTTGTTATTCTCAACCGATCACCACACGGTAGATTCAAAAGTTTTTTTTTTAAATCAGGATAAGGTACCTACACGTATGACTGTACGTTGCGTTTAGTGTTTTCACTAGAAACTACGCTTACTTTCAAAGCTATAAGTTTTCTTCATTTTTCTTATTTTTTTATTTTTTTTATTTTTTATTTTTTTATTTTATTTTTATTTAAAAAAAAAAACGCTACCCACTAGCGTAGTAGGTATAGGTATAGTCAATCTTCTTGTTGTGTAGGTATAGTCAAGAGTGTGGTGAACTTGGTTAACCCTGGTGTCAGAGTTTTCAAACCGCACAATGGCCTCTAATTTGGTTTTGACGACTGTAGTTAACCGAGAACAGCTGCAACCGACGGCTTATAGTGCCCTCCGAAGCGCGGAAACGCTCGAGATAAATTGCCGCTTTGGTTACCCATCAGGTTCCCTGCCTCTGTGTACCTATATTGCTTAACCTCACTGATTGGCTACGAGCGCTTCATAAAAAAACTGCTGTGAAATAGAAGGGAAATAGTGTTAATTAATTTTGTTTTATTATTTCCTATCGCAGCATTTCTGCTTGCGATCTTTTGTATGTTTACTAATTCTTTCCAGCCTTGTTTTCTTTTTTATTCAATAAATTTTAAAATTTTAGAACTTTCTCCATTTTTACTTTTTGTTTGGGATTGAAGTTGTCAATTCATTCGACAACATTTTTTGGAAAAACGACTGATTTTCAGTAGAAAAACCCACTGCTTTTTTGATAGCAGAATATTCTATTTTTTTTTTTAAATCTTAAATGTAGTAAAACGAGGCTTTAGACCATAAATAACGTCTATGTCAGCCTCACAGGATGACTCTCAAAATAAAAATTAAAAATAACTGAAAACTCTTCAACCACATCACTCCGTGATGCGCTCCTTATATGAGTGCATCACGAAGCGATACAGTTGAAGAGCTTTACGTTAATCTCCCCATTTTGAAGTAAACCCGTACCCAAAAACCTAGCCCTATTGACCCTTGTGAGATCACACTCAACTATAAAATGATAAAGGTCCTCAATCCTCTTACCACATGCGCATACAGCGGAGGATGACACACGCATTCTTTCTTTTTGGTGTTCTTTCGTGAATTGTGGCCTTTTAGGTATCCTAGTCCATTTTGGAATTTTGTAGTTGCAGTGTTTTTTCGACAACTCATTTAAGGCAACCCATGGAGCCATTCTATGACCAGGATAAACGGAAACACGATTGACGATTACACGTTCGCCCCAACCAGTTCCAGCCACAATTCTGTCGCAGTTTACTCCGGCCCCAAGAAGATCCACACCCCTTAGTTAAGTCCCTCAAATCCTTACTCTCAAGGTGTTTCAAAAAAAAAAACAAAAAAAAGAAATTCCAAAATTTAATTTTAAAAGTGAACAACTCGCAACTCTAGTAATCAGTCGCACGGTTTGACATCTTTCAAAATGAAAGTTTCGTATTGATATGACCATGGATCTAATACATCAGGATAGAAATCTTCGAGCTCAAACGCGGGCCGAAGAAGAGATAGAGCAACGAGGCAGAACGTCTCGTTCTAGTAGGGTGACAATGCGATTACTCGGGAGTGCAAAGTATACGTAACAGACAAATACAGGCTTCCATTTAAGGATAGAAGTTTTCCTGTAATTTTATTTTCATATAACAAACCATCAGCAACATTTACGTTACTACATTTTTGTTATGAAACACCAAATTGTATGATAATATACAAGGAGGACACAGAGTAGTGGACATCGGGAATGTTTTTTTTTTTAATTATAAGATGGGTTAACACTTGACCTCAATCTTGACCAAGGTCATAGATGAGGTCGACGATGGAGCGAGTTAACCCAGAAAACGCCTATAAGGCACCGGTACTCCCACGCACCGACGGAACACAGCAAACTGTTTGGCGTCGGACTTCGGTAGGAGGGTAGTCGCGAACCAGGCGGCCCTTTACAGAGCCTACCACACCGCATGAGACCATAGGACAACACCTCAGATTCATAAAAAATGAGGTGTTGTTGCCTGAGATGGATTAATAGGAGGCAAGTCTCATTTGTGTTTCCTAAGTCGCCTCTTACGACATCCACGGAAAGAAATGGGGTGGTGTTATTCTAAGCCGATCACCACACGGCACAAAGTTGTGTAGTTAGGTTGCGAAAAAATAAAACAAAAACTCACCTTTCGTCTCATCTTATAATCAAATCATTAAAACATGCTTTTAACTTAATTTCAAAACTTTTCCCATGAAAACATTTTCCCCAAGCAATCCATATTGGATTTTTGTAAAATTGGAGTTTTATGCTTAGAATTTGTTTTTTCCTATTTTATCTAACGGACCTTAGTTCCATAGGAGCCCGTTTAGTTCCATAGGTATATATAAGTTAATTTTGATCTTATGTTATTTTTTATAAGAAACTATTAAATAATAAATTCCCCCTTTCACAGAATAGAATAGAATAAAAAAAATCTTTATTTTATAGGATAATCAGGATGCTACTTAAAACAAGTCAAGATTACATGAAATACATACAAACAAACATTAAAGGATTTAAATACATACCATACATACGCATTCGTTCTATTGACCCTACTGACTCTACGCCTATTCGCAAAGGTGCAGTCTTCCCCAGAGAAGAACAGGCAAGAAACTCTGAGGGTGTTCTTTTTAATCGCATTACAAATTTTCCTATTTTAACTAATTCTGAAATAACTCTAAAGCTGAGCAGTCATTCCCATGGCTCCATGTCAGTTAGGTCATCAGAAATTTTGTAATAGCCCTTTTTGTAAAGTTTTTGTTTAATTAATTACTGACTTACTGACTTAAATTAATTACTGACTTAAATTTATCCAAAGGTAAATTTTGAATACCTTCGTTCGTGACCTTGTGGAGACGACTGTCTAGTACTTTCAGTTTATGCTTGGGCCTAGTATTTATATTGTGCCTATCGCTATTTTTCTTAAACAAATGTTCATTTTTCTTCACATATAAAAGATTGTCACATATAATATATTGGGATGCAGAAGTCAGAATATTTATTTCTTTGAATATTTGTCTAAGAGACATTCTAGGTCTCATTTGATAAATCGTGCGAATAGCCCTTTTCTGCAGAACAAAGATCTTATTGATATCCGCAGCAGTACTCCACAGTAAAATGCTATATGACATTATGCTGTGGAAGTGAATATATGGTTCTCGCGGTTTCAACGTCCGATAATTGACAGATTTGTTTAACTGCGTAGGCTGCTGAACTGAGTCTGCTCGCTAACTTATCAATATGAGGACCCCATTGAAGCTTTGCATCAAGAGTTATTCCTAAGAATACAGTAGATTCCACAACGTCCAGTTTTACATTCTTAACCTGTACATTGGTATTAACCTGTTTAACATTGGGCAAGGTAAACTTAACACATCGTGCCCCTCGGTGGAGACATTGTATGGGCTGATGAGAGTCAGAGAGATATTTGTTATACATGAGTGCAAAGTTGCTTTTAACCGCGTGCTCAAATTTGATGACCGACCAAGCGAAGGATTCTAAAATTGGATCACAAGCGCAGCGAGTGCTACAACAATTAGAATTCTGAGCGTTAGCGAGAGAATCAAAAGAGCACAAGGTCAAAAATCGTGGCACTCGAGTCTAACACGTAACTTTTAAGGAGGTAGTGGAAAATGAGGTAAGCTTCCAAAAAAATCCCATAGATGGTGCTGTTTAAGAACGCTACACATTTTCGTAGTTTTCTTCAAAAATAGAGTATTTTATAAAATATCAACTAAAGTTTAAATTAAAGATCTCCCTGATACTATCATTTGGACATGATTGGAATTTAAAACACTTTGCAACGTTGTATTAAAAACCGATCTTGGATTTTGTTTCGCTCAAAAATCAAAACTAGAAATTGTGACTAGTACTTCTTACCATAGGTCATTCAAATGTCACAAGGTTGAGTTACGATGAAGTTATGTAATAAATATTTTCTTTATCAAGAAAATAGGTAAAGATGAGCCACTACGTACCTAATGAAAATTCGTTACTCGTTCTCAAAATTAAGAGGGCGTTCTGATCTAAATGAGTGAGTGCGTTGCCGTGTTTTACACGTGTGTACCTACGCGCGCGTTTAGTAATTTGAAAATATACCCGATGTCAACGCGCGCCAGTGACGTCACAGTGTTGGGTAAAGGTGCATTTAAAAAAAATCTTGCCTTTTTTCGATTCGTTGTGGCTAGGTATATTTTCCAAATATGCGGTTATTCATTAGGTTGTAACATCCTAAACAAGTCAGCAAAAAATCAGAACTACCAGATTTAATGCAAGGTCGCTAGGCTTTCAAACTACAAGGTAGGTACAACCTTGTACCTGGCCTAATTATTTTTTTTACGTTGTTAAATTACTGTCTTAAATTTATCTAAAGGTAAACTTTGAATACCATGACGCAACTTTGAAATTTCACTCTCAACGCGCCCAAAGAAGTTTCATTTCAAATACTCCAAGTTTGAAAAGGATGATGATACTAACTGTACTTGGACGGGGGCGGTTTGGAATGAGGGCGGAATAAACTAACCCTGGATAGTGAGTGGGACCTGTGAGCGGAGGGTCGTGGGTTCGATGCCAGGTTGAGGCCTGTATCACTATACATTCGTCTTTTAATTCGTATTTAATAGTTATCACTTGCTCAGCGGTGAAGGGAAACATCGTGAGGAAACCCGTAACTCTAAAGGTTATTTCCGAAAGACCCACCAACCCGCATTTTAGGCCAGTGTTGTGGACTATGGCCTGAATCCCCCTTCACTGTTCGAGGGAGGCTCGTGCCACTCGGTGGGGACTTTACATTTTAAACTATAACTGTTAAGTAGTATTTTATAGGTCTACAAAGGTGACAGTTGTAGCTAGAAGAACTTGTATTGTAAATAAAGGCGTCACCATGGAAACCGCGGGCCAAAAGATCTTTGTAGACATGTAACGTGTATTTATGGTGTATTGGTGTGCGAATTCAAAAAAATACAATTTCGCAATAGTACATAGTTTTTACCGTGGGAGGAATAGTAGGTAGGAATTGCGTTCATTTTGAGTAACTGGCGGGAATTCCCAGCATAAAAGCAAGTTGGCACAAAGTGCCGGCTGCATACAACAGAATTTTTTGTTATATTTTGTCTAATCTCAACGCTGTTGAGCCATTTTTGTCTTTGTTCTGAATCTTTATGCACTCTGCAATAAAATAGCACAGCATTGTTGAGAACCTTTCTCCGCCAAACACAAGAAATCATGGACAACATAGTAATAGATTTATAAGAAATTATTTTAGCTTACTTGTGAAAAGATATGTTACATCCACCATACGATTCACTTGAACAAGTGTGAACACAACATCTTTCTACCATTTTGTCAGTATTTTAACTGGTATAATCCTTGCCGTTACGAATTATTTTTATACGATTTAAAGCATGCCGCCATGACATTACGATGACACTTTACGGGATGCCAGTAGTAATAAATGGTTTGAAAAAAAATTTCGTTTTCTTTTGGTAATTTAGGAAAAGATGACGAAGTTATTATGATTACAATTAATTTACATCAATTTGAACTGAAATTCATTTCAAATGCAACGTATTTCTTCGTTATTAACTTCATTGTCAAAGCCGGACTTTTTTGATTAATGAAGTTTTTTTAAATTGGCAAGAAAACAGAAAGAGATAATCCGCCTCGCACATCGGTGTCCCTTTCGGTTTCAATAGAGGCTGTCGGAGAAGCAGTCGAAAGTGTACCTTATTGCTATGGGGTTAAGTTTCATATTTCTTAATACGATTTTTCTAAGTAATTGGTCCTTTAAAAGAGAAAGTACTAAGTCCATGGATATGACATAATAGAGCTGTGCAAATAATGAAGATTGACAGTTGCGTTCCGATATTGCTGGTTTTTTATTTTTTATTTTTAGCTTGGATACATTGTGATGGCTAATAGAATGGAAGCGTAGACTATAATTAATTTTGAACTATCTTTTTTTGAGTTTTTTTGAAACACCTTGTATACTTATTAATTTTAATCATAAAGGCCGAAATATCTAACAAATAGGTAAGAGTTTTATTCGTCGACGAATTAAATCAGCCCCTATTTGGTTTAGATACCAATTAGAATTAGTTAATCCCCAAAATTATATTGTTGTGTGATATTAATATTGTTCTAAATTAAACAGCTTTTCTTTCCCAAACTATCTTCCAAACATATTTTGCACTTTCAATTTTAAACCACCTTGAATTTTAAACCACAAGAACACCTTGTTAGGCCTACTATTGTAAAGTTCATGTTTAAAATTTTATTGTGTTATTTTTGTGTCATCCCTTTTGGTCCCAGTGTCGAATTTTTGTATTAATTTATGTTGATTAAACCCTGTTATTCTATAAATCTCGACTTCTTTATTCAATTTGTATTTCGGCGATTACCACCCGTACATTGATCGCTGAAATATGTTAGTCTGTAAGGTTTATCTATAATTGCCTGAAAATGAATTATTATTTTTTTATTTTTTTTCAAGTGGTTTTTAATTTTTTGTTATTATTTTATTTGGGAAAAACCATTTTCTTTTCCAATTTTTGGGGATTTCGCCTCTATCGCGGGCAAAACGATAAGGGAGTTTTTTTTTATGTCCAGAGAGAGAAACTTCCTAACTATTCTACACGTGTCTAATTAATTATTAAAATTCCGCCCGGAATTCGGGGAAATTATGTAGCCTTTGTTACTAAGGGATAACGTAGCATTCTAATGTCGAAAGAACTTTTCAAATCGGTCCAGTAGTTTTTAAGTTTATTCGTTTCATACAAAAATACAAATCTTTCCTCTTTATAATATTAGTGTAGACAAGTATCCTGCTCGGGACTTCGTTACCGCAGGAATTTGGGAAAATTATGTAGTCTATGTTACTCAGGGATAATGTAGCATTCTAATACGAAAGAATTTTTCAAATCGGTTCAGTAGTTTTTAAGTTTATTCGTTTCATACAAAAATACAAATCTTTCCTCTTTAATATATTAGTGTAGATATGTAGATTATTATTATGAGCTTAGCGAGTCACATATTTACCACTTCGATACCTGTCACTTATGGTACCGGTTCACTAACCATAATCTGAATAACTTTCTATGATTTTCGAACCCGAAAACCTCCTACGCATTCAGAAATTAATCATCCGTTCAGTATACAGGCTGTAAGGGGCCAGCTTAGCAAATAAATAAGGCGACTACAGCACCTAAATTACGATTTTATGATGCTTAGATAAGCATGACGCACTGCATTAAATCGAAGAAAAAAAAACTACAGTAATATTCAGGACATAAACTAGATAAGTAGTTTACTGAAAACATGATTCAGCACTTTTGGTTCGATAGAAAAAGCTCACAAAGTCACCTCTAAATACCCAATATTGTGATCTTTAAAGCTGTAAAAACGATAGTAAAATGCACACAGGAACTTGAATTTGCTATCAAAATGTTCGTGATTGAACACTCTCGATAAGTAATTAACGCATTTTCGATTTAAGCTGTAAATCTCATTTTTCTAACTTTCGAACATGTTTTTACGCACGCACGCTTTCATAGTCCGTAAACTTCGTGTATCGACACTGTTCGCACTGCCGGCCCAGGCCTGTTGAGAGACGGAGATGGCACTATTCCTATGTGTGCTGCCTTTATCGGGTGCTGTAGTCGCCTTAAACGGTTTAATCTATCCATAACTTTGATCGACTGTAAGTAATTCGTTTTTCCCGGAAACTTCAAGTTATGGAGGTTTCGTTATTTACCCCGCCCCGCGCGCGGTCCCCTCGCGCCGCGCCGAATGTACACACGGCAGCACATCAGGCTATACATGTCGACCTTGACGTCCTCCTTCTTTATCAGTCCATATACGTCCCCACTGCTGGAGCACGGGCCTCCCTCAATAACATGAGGGGTAAATGCCATACTCACCACGCTTGGCAGACGGGTTGGCGAGGGTTTTGATATAATTGCAGAGTTTTCCTTCTCTGTGTGCAGATGAACTTGCTTGCATATTTACCTTAGTCGCCTTGTACGACACCTCGGTAAGAAAGAGGGTGGTCCTGTTCTGCTCTGCCGAGGACTCACAAGGAGGACGTCCTCCTTATCTTGCTCAAAATAGCGCCGGTTTTCGTAGTGCGACTAACCTAACGCTGCTGCCTGTACATTGCTGGTTTTCGTGTTTTCATTGAAAAATTGAGTGTATGTGTATGTATGCATTTTATTCTTTATTGTACAATGATAATACAGAGGATGACAAGTTTACAGTAGTAGGAAGTTTACAAAGGCGGACTTATCCCACGAGGGGATTTCTTCCAGTCAACCTAGAGTGTAATAGACAAGGTGGACCGACGATCTGGTAAAGATTGCGGTTTGCCGCTGGATGCGGGTGGCGCAGGACCAATCAGGTGGAGATCCCTGGGGGAGGCCTATGTCCAGCAGTGGACCTCTTGCGGCTGACATGATTAATAGATTAAATAATTACATTTTAAAAGCAGAAAATATAAAAAAACTTAAAAAAAAAAATCTTGAGGAAAATTCCACTGGAAAATCATTCAGAGTGTTTCAGTTGTTGCTAAGTTGTCCTTTACACCCTGTATGTTGAACAAAATTATAATTATTATGACGCAAGACTCGTGACTCAAATCGATTATTATATTTCATTAATTAATGTTATAGTGCAGGGGTTCCCAATCTTTTTCAATCCGCAGCGCACTTACAAGTTCAGAATTTTGTCTTGTCGCCCTAACCTAGCTTGGTCAAAATAGATAAGTACAGATGAAAGAAATAGGAACACTGATATAGTTAAGTAAACGATTAAAACATTAAAAATATGAAGGTGAGTTTTTTATTTATTAGAATATTACATTGAAAGAAACAAATAAAAAGAGTTAAGAAAAAATAAAATACAGTACTTAGCTATTTAGTCAATGTAATGGGTGAGCTTGGTGATCTCCGTCATCATTGTTTATTTTGTACCCGCTCTTAAGCAGGGGTCACCAATTAGTTTCGCTCGGGGTCCGTTTTAAGAAATGAAATGACCATCGCGGTCCGCACAACATTTTAATAGAAAAAAATATTTATTAAATAAATGTAATTACGGAAATAAGAAAAGTATTTTTTTACATATCAATGAGAAAAATGTCATTTTTTTTGTTGCGGACTATTTCTCGCTTGTTAGCTCGTTACTTCGCCGCCGTTTTCGAATTGACGTAGTGCAAGTTGCTGTGTTCTCGCATCTGTAGTGCAAGTTGCTGTGTTCTCGCGGTCCGCACAAAATGCGTCGGCGCGGCGGTCCGCATGCGGACCGCGATTCTCTATTTGGTGACCCCTGTTATAGAGGATCGCCTCATGTGGCGCCTCTTTGTACTTTCTACACAGTTTGGGAATCCCTGTTATAGTGAATGAACATTGAACAAACATTCAATTATGGACGCTGTTCATTGGAGTGTATTTTGATGAAATGTTTGCTTTAAAACTAATCGATTCATTCGCTCTTATTAATCAACTATCTTCCCACCCGGGACTTCATTCATTTATTTGTAAAAGTATACATGACAGATCACAGTCGTTACAGATTACATTGTATAAATCAAAATTTTGATTCTGGACTACAATCCACTGAGAATGTACACTAGTAAACAACATTTAGGCGAATACAAACTAAAAAATACTTGTAATTTTGATAAAAGAGATATGAATTTACTTATAATGCCAGTTTTTAAAATACAAAAATGATTTTAACTTAGGAGAGCTAGGTTTGAGCAGCAATTAAGGGATGAATTTTTAATGACATTCGCACGCTGACTCTAAATAGCAAAACATGACTAATTTTTTTATGACTATTTATTTATACCGTGTTTTAAGGCGACTACAGCACCCGATAAAGGCAGCATACATAGGAATAGTGCCATCTCCGTCTCTCAACAAGCCTGGGTCGGCAGTGCGAACAGTGTCGATACACGAAGTTTACGGACTATGAAAGCGTGCGTGCGTAAAAACATGTTCGAAAGTTAGAAAAATGAGATTTATGGAAAGGTAACAGCTTAAATCGAAAAATGCGTTAACTGCTTATCGAGAGTGTTCAATCACGAACATTTTGATAGCAAATTCAAGTTCCTGTGTGCATTTTACTATCGTTTTTACAGCTTAAAAGATACACAATATTGATATTTAGAAGTGACTTTGTGAGCTTTTTCTATCGTACCAAAAGTGCTGAATCATGTTTTCAGCAAACTACTTATCTAGTTTATGTTCTGAATATTACCGTAGTATTTTTTATCTTCGATTTAATGCAGTGCGTCATGCTTATCTACGCATTATAAAATCGTAATTTAGGTGCTGTAGTCGCCTTAAGCGAATAAATGATTTGATTGATTGATTTGATTTGAAAAAGTGTTCAGTTTCATGGCAAGAATCAACTCCAACAGTTTTGCTAACTGTTTAAGGTATCTATTTATGTAAATTCTTTATTGCACAACAAAATTACAAAGCAGACACTGATTAAAAAATATAAAGCGACATTTGGTACAAAAGCGGAATTATTTCTTCTTTATTCTTTATTGTACTCACATATACATACAGATTACAAAAGAGAAAGAACATATACTTATCCCATATATCGTCACAGTTTCCACGAAAAGTCTGAATAAACTCTGAATTTCTAGTTAGCAGAATATTCAATTTAGTTCCATCAAAGGAAAACCTTTGAAAAGCTTTTGCGGGATTTATTCATATACCGTGCAAGTACTATTTAGAGGTTTCGCGGAATTATTATTATAAAAGTTACTGTATTGTACTGGGTCCCGATTCTGTAACTTAAGAAGAGCGTCTCAGTTTGGACTAGCGTCTCAGTTGTTTTTCATGCTGTCTCGATGTCGACCACCCGCCTCAGACTTGTGCGAATAGGGCAATTGCAGCTTTCCGGCGAAATGCCGAGTTTTATTACCAAAATTATGAGTTTAGGCGTCAATGGATTCCTACCCTAAAAACTTAATAAAATCGTACGTTTTTAGTCTCTATCGATTTGTAAGCGTATGAACGAGGTTTGTACGTTTTGTTTTTTCCAAAACTGTTCTTAGTTTTTCAACAGTCACCTCTTAAATGTTGATAATTTTTTTGGCGAAAAATGCTGAATTTTAGTCTCAAATATCTTTTTGTCTACTAAAAATATCAAAAAAATCAAAACGTACGGACCTAGTTTTTGGTGTTCCTGACACTATACCAAAATGTCACAGGGATCCGTTGAAGTTTAGGGGATGGAATCCATTGACGCCGTTTGTATAGGGAAAAAACACTGAGACGATTCTCTTAAGTTGTGTGTCGATGATCTTTTCAGGTGGCGAAATTGAGAACTATTTAATTTTCATACAGGGTGTAACTGTGTGTCCGGAACTCAGACCTCAGACAAATATTTATGGGAGCGGTTAATGCACATAACGGACAGCTCAACTGTTGGCTGTCCAACCCACTGTCGGAGAGAGCAGTTGCAGTTGAGATTCCTCGACCGATCATTTTATTAAAAATAGAACAATCTTATGAGGCTGGCATAGTCACTAAGGGTGACTGAAGCCTCAACAAAAAAAAATACAGGGTGTAACAGAAAGGTGTAGTCATATTTCAGGATGGTGACCAGCCAGTGAAACTGAACAACTTTCCCCAAGAAACCTATTTAAAATCTCAAAAAAAAATTTCGCCTCTCCATACAACTTGTGCGATTAGCTGATAGGTTTAGTATAAAAGACCGATTTTTTTTTTTAAATTTCAAATAGGTTCTTTGGGGAAAGTTGTTCAGTTTTATTGGCCAACCCAGTAGCACTCGTGGCGCAGTAGCGCTCGCTGATCTCAACCGATCAGCGTGGTTAAGCAATGCACACAGAGGCAAGGAACCTAATGGGTGACCAAAGTGGCAATTTATCACCAGAGTTTCCGTGCTTCGGAGGGCACGTAAAGCTGTCGGTCCCGGCTGTTGTCGATTGACTACAGTCGTTAAAACCAAGTCAGAGGCCATTGTGCGGTTTGAAAACTCTGACACCAGGGTTAGCCAAGTTCGCCACTGACCGCCAACCGAACGTTAAGTTGCAAACTACCTGCAACTGAAAATTCAGTTGGCGGTGGCGCCACCAGTCAAAGCAGCCGTCATTAGATGTATGAAATTTGGATAGTTCTCATATTCGCCACCTGAACAGTTAAAATGGCGACCATTCCATCGACACACAACTTCAGTTACAGAATCGGGGCCCTGTATGGCTTTATAAGGAACAGCGTAGCAACTATAAATACTTAATACTTAAATGCTGCATACAGCCCGATCATTGATTATCGACCCATTACTAAATTGGGTATAATAATTTTTTTGAACCGATTTTGATGAAATTTGGTGCAGAGATAGAATAAATGTTGGGAAACGACATAGGCTACTTTTCATTGCGAAAAAATACTTGAAGGGGTTGAAATAGGGGATGAAAGTTTGTATGGAAGTTAAGGCAACGACAGCACTTAAATTACAATTTTATGATGCGTAGATAAGCATGACGCATTGCATTAAATCGAATAAAAAAATACTACGGTAATATTCAGGACATAAACTAGATAAGTAGTTGGCTGAAAACATGATTCAGCACTTTTGGTTCGATAGAAAAAGCTCACAAAGCCACCTCTTAATACCAATATTGTGTATCTTTTAAGCTGTAAAAACAACAGTAAAATGCACACAGGAACTTGAATTTGCTATCAAAATGTTCGTGATTGAACACTCTCGATAAGTAGTTAACGCATTTTTCGATATAAGCTGTTACCTTTCCATAAATCTCATTTTTTTTAACTTTCGAACATGTTTTTACGCACGCACGCTTTCATAGTCCGTAAACTTCGTGTATCGACACTGTTCGCACTGCCGGCCCAGGCCTGTTGAGAGACGGAGATGGCACTATTCCTATGTGCGCTGCCTTTATCGGGTGCTGTAGTCGCCTTAAGTCATTGCAATGATAAAACCATGAATTTATGTAGGTATTCAGGCACTTGATAAGATAAATAAATATTTGTTATAGCGTTTTGAAGATGAAATATGAATAAGTATCATAAAAAATACAAATGCTGCGCAAAGTTGACGCGGAAGAAGTCGCAGGCACACGCTAGTATTTCATAAATTTAATGCACTTTGTTTTTTTTAAATTATAATATAGACCATAACGGTCAAAGATGAGGTCGACGATGGAGTAAGTTAACTCAGAATATGCCTATAAAGGCGTTGGTACTCCCACGCGCCGACGGAACACAGCAAGCTGTTTGGCGTGGTCGAGGAGGGTGGTCGCGAACCAGACGGCCCTTTACAGAGCCTACCACACCGCATGAGACCATAGGACGACACCTCAGATTAAAAAAAAAATTAAGTGTCGTTGCCTGGGATGGATTACTAGGAGGCAGGTCTCATTTGTGTTTCCTTAGTCGCTTCTTACGACACCCAAGGAAGAGATGGGGTGGTGTTATTCTCAACCGATCACCACACGGCGGTTTATTTATATTCGCCATCCTTTCACAAAGCCCCCATAAACATTATTTATACCTCGTTCGTAAGGCCATAGAATAATGTATACAGGGTGTCCATAAAATGTAAATCAAACTCCTTAAATTTTAAATGCCTGATCTTAGATCTGTAGCCCGGGGACATTTATATTACAAAAATGGTTACCGTTTGTCGTTATGAAATTATTTAAGACTTCGCCATTTTATATACTAAAAGTGAGGTCTTAATGACCGTAATCCTAACATAATCTAGTGATTTTTTTTACATTTTCAACCGACTTCAAAAAAGGAGGAGGTTCTCAATTCGACTGTATTTTTTTTTTGTTACGCGATTACTCCGGCAACTGTTGTCCGATTTTCAAAATTCTTTATTTGTTCGAAAGAGTATACTCCTGAAGAGGTCCCATATAAATTTTATCGAAAATGATTCAACGCTTTTAAAAAAAATCAACAAAAACAAAATATACTACAAACTAGAACATCATCTAAATAAATGAATGACATTTCTGTTTGTAGTTATTTGCTAATAGGCATTGTAGTCCGCAAAAAACTAGATATCTACTTTGTGCGAACTGTTGTTGGGATTGAAGTCGGCGACTCATACGTTTTTAACGTGGAAAATTATTGAGTTACCGTTTCAAATTTATACATATGTTAATAGTAGGCCCTCTGAACAAACCATATACCTATTTTAAGACGATTTCTGTGGCCGCTTTAAATTTTAAGACTAATTTCTTCTTCATGGACCAAATGAGTCTTAACCCTCGGCATACCAGGTGAAAATTTGTAACATGCCATACAAGGTGGGGTGTGACATACCCTAACAAAATGGTCGCTGTAATCAGATAGGAGTAGGGGTACTGAATTATTATTGCATATTTTTGGAATTGAACATAACCTGAGTAGCACTATATAAAAAAAAATGAAATAGATTAAATGGTTTGTTGAAAAAGGGTAGCGAAAATGCCATCTTCTGACTACTAATTTAGACTTGAAATTACCCTAAGAATTGATAATTACCAGTGTTTGTAATTAAACTGACTAAATTTAAAAAAACTGAACAACGATGATACATCTTTAAATTTTTACTTCAATCTCGAGGTAGGAGTTCTTTAGTTCGCCATAATTGCATTTTGTATATACTCAAATAACAACAACTCTAAACAAAAACGCATCTAGAGCCCTAAAAAACGCACGCACCACTAAACTAATGGTACTTGCCAGTGTAAGAACGTCGCAACTCCAGCTACTGAGAGCTTCAGATTCCGCGCACGAAAATTTTTGAAAATATAACGATTTTTCACCGCCTGGGGTTTATTATATCCCACCTGGTATGCGGAGGGTTAAAATCTAAACCGGCCACGGCCAACTCAAAAATGTAAATAACTAGCATATATTGAAGAGTGTTTAACTTATCACTACATATGGTTATGGGGGGTTGCGGTCATTAAGACCCACACTTTTAGTAAGTATATAAAATGGCGAAATCTATAATAATTTAACAAACGGTAACCTTTTTGTAATACAGGGTTACTTTTTAATCAGTACACAAATTTTTCTTACGGTGTCAGTAACGTTGATAGAACGTAAATAAGAAGGAAAACATATTTTTTTCCAAATTTTCAGATTTTGATACCCATTTTTAACGTCTTAGAGGATGAATTTTTTGTAAAACGCAGAAACACGGGTATCACAAATTGTGTTGAAGAGTACTATTACCAAGTTTCAAGTCAATTGGACGAAGTTTTTTTTTTTCATACAAAAAAATTGATTTATTTTCATGCTTCAGACGATCTAGCTTGAAATGTTTATATAAAACGATATAAAACAAAAAAATACGGGTCTGTTAAATTTTCATAAAGTTTACGTACAAAAAAATTGTGTACTGATTAAAAAATAACCCTGTATAAATGTCCCCGGGCTATAGATCTATCTGAAATTCGACCACTAAAAACAGGATGCTCCCCTTTATGACGTAATAAACGGTAATCTTTGGACTGTCAAAGGCTCAATATGTAATCTATATTCATAGACCATCGCTATGTATGAAGACGGTCGCGCCGCTAGTGTTGGGGTTATGTCGATAGATTTTTATCGATTTTATTTAAGCGCTCATAGCCCAGTGGCGTGGCGCTCGCTAATTTCAACTAGAGTTTATTATTATTTTTTATTATAAGATGGGTTAACTCTTGACCTCAATCTTGACCATAAGGTCAAAGATGAGGTCGACGATGGAGCGAGTTAACCCAGAAAATGCCTATACAGGCACTGGTACTCCTACGCACCGACGGAACACAGCAAGCTGTTTGGCGTCGGACTTCGGTAGGAGGGTGGTCGCGAACCAGACGGCCCTTTACAGAGCCTACCACACCGCATGAGACTATAGGACGACACCTCAGATCCCGAAAAAAATGAAGTGTCGTTGCCTGGGATGGATTACTAGGAGGCAGGTCTCATTTGAGTTTCCTTAGTCGCCTCTTACGACACCCACGGAAAGAGATGGGGTGGTGTTATTCTCAACCGATCACCACACGGTCAAGGAGACTTAGTCTTTTAAGGCTTATTAAAAACTCGTCTCCATCTTACAGGACTCGACTCTAAAATTCAGACTGAAGGTTCGAGTTTTTATTAATAAGAATTACCTAGTCGTTTTATTAAAAGATTAAAAACTGAAACGACTGGAGTTGTTTTCAAAAGACTTAACCGACTCCAGCTGATTTTAAAAGACTTAAACGACTCGAGTTCTTTTATGTAAAGGGGCTCGCATCGCAGTTTGTGTTTGATATTCAATATATCTTTTGTATCCTATCAACCAAAAGGAATAATTCACGCCTAAACCGCAAAATACATTTTGATAAAATTTGACCAGGGGATAAAATAGATATTTACATTCTATTAACACATGCCTTACGACTGTCGACTACCAGAATATGAGTCGCCAGTCTTTTAAGCTGTTTAACTGACAGCTCAGTTTTTTACGTTAAAAGACTTCGACTAAAAAACTAGTCTTATGACTAAAGGTTGGGGACAAAAGACTGAGTCAGTCGTGAGGCGTCAAAAATAAGGCGAGTCTTTATTAAAAGCTTTAATGTAATGCAATCCTTGTTTATGTCAACAAAACGGAAGGTGACAGTATGACATTTAAAGCAGCGTTGAGCTTAATTTACTTTTCTGCAATTGTCTGTATATCTGTCTGGCTTGCGCCTGAGGGACTTCGGTTAATAATCACTTCTAATTAAGTTCCCGGAATTTATCGATGTTTTACCCCATCCCTAGCGTACTCAGTACACCCTATATATTAAACCGGAGAGCTTCTATTAAGAGAAGATGCCCTTCAGCAGGGGCTTGATATATTTAGTAGATTATTAAGGTTGCTTTAGGTACACACGGCAGCATGTCAGGCTAATACATGTTCACCTTGACGTCGCCCTTATCTCGTTTGTGATAGCGCCGACTTTCGTAGTGGAAATGTGTAATCTGATGTGCTGCTGTATGTACTACAGTTAATTTGATGTTAATTTTATTAAATTAAGCTGCGAGTAGTACCTACCTAATAAGTGGTGCTTTATTAAGTATGTTTTCTTTTAATTAAAGATCATAAATCATGCATTGCGAAATTAGTAATTAGAGAATGAAGGTTGATTCTCATTCGGGTTATTCAGTGCTTCATATTTTTCTTATTTTATTTTTTATTATACCATAAAGGTCAAAGATGAGGTCGACTATGGAGCGAGTTAACCCAGAAAATGCCTATAAAGCAGGGTTTCCCAACCAGTGAGGCGCGCCCCCCTTGGGGCGCGCCTTTACTAAACTCAATTGGTTAATTTTTGTTGTATCCGTTCTCCGCGCTACGAGTCATAAAATAATAGAGAAGAAACGGTTCAGGTTAACTGCATATACTCGTAAAAACAAAAGGTACATTTATTAAAATTCTATTGTCATATGAATAAAAATAAACACCCTCATTTTTATCACTTTATCATTGTTTGTTTAATTTTCTTATATAAACTCCCAATTTCAGCCCCTACGCCCCCTGATTTTAGCTCAACGTTAGGTGAGGCGCATAGGTTAAAACGTTGGGAACCCCTGCTATAATGGCACTGGTACTCCCACGCACTGACGGAATACAGCAAGCTGTTTGGCGTCGGACTTCGGTAGGAGGGTAGTCGCGAACCAGACGGCCCTTTACAGAGCCTACCACCTCAGATTCAGAAAAAAAATGAAGTGTCATTGCCTGGGATGGATTACACATCAAAAAAGTCTGGAAAAATGAAAAATGAGGGAAAAATTAAAATGAAAACGCAGTTTTTCTTTGCTTTTAGTATGGAAATGGTGAAATTAAATTTTCATTTTCGTCTCTTTTTCACAAACTTCAAGCTAGATAAAGTTCATTTATAGGAATTTTAAATTCGGGTATAGAATTTGCTAACACTAAAGGTTTTATTAAAAATACGTGTCTTAAATACTTTTCACTGCTTCTCAAAGAGGCCTCTGTTGTATGAAAAATCGTGCGTGTTGCTTAGACTTTTTTGATGTGTGTAGTTGTTTCAGGTTTATCGGAGGAAAACTAGTGTGTACAATAAACTATTTTATTGTGGTTTTGTTCTTATTTTGGAAAAATGAAATTTTCGGGTCCGTAACATATGCACCCTTTCGCAGTTGCACCCGATAAGAAATAACTCCAAAATTAAGAAAAGTTGTATGACCCTGGAAATTCATAGCTTATAACTTTTATACGGCTGAATCAATTTTCTATATTAATATTATAAAGAGGAAAGATTTGTATTTTTGTATGTAACGAATAGGCTCCGAAACTACTGGACCGATTTGAAAAATTCTTTCACCATTAGGATGCTACATTATCCCTGAGTAACGTAGGCTACATAATTTTCACGAATTCCTACGGGAACGATGTCCCGAGCGGGATGCTAGTAGTTAAATAAAGCTCAAAACCAAATCGATCACGACTTCAAAAAAAAACGCCGTATTCAGACCAGATCGGTCCATGCGTTTAGGAGTACGATGCCACAGACAGATACACAGATACGCAGATACACACGTCAAGAATAGGAGCACAGTACGTAGTTGTTAAACTACGTTTTTCTTACATTCTAAGGGTCTTCTTCTTATCGTGTAGGTATAGTCAAGTGTGTGGCGAACTTGGCTTACCGTGGTGTCAGCGTTTTCAATCCGCACAATGGCCTCGTAACTTATTTAAATAGATTTTTTTTTGAATTTCATATCGGTACCTTAGGAAAGTTGTTCAGTTCACATCAACTTTTGCAAAATAATTTTAAATTACCCAATACATAAGTGAATTTAAATTGACTCAGTATACAGCAAAATACAACAAAAGTCAGGAAAACAGATAATAAGATTAACATTCATCCGACCAACAATTTTTCGAATTAATAAAGATAGATACGGTAGATAGCTTTATTTGAAAAATGGCGTCCACAAAAATTAAAGTATTGAAAATTGTTTTATTTTATTTTATTCGGGAGAACAAACAGTACTACATGAAATACTTATCTAAATAACAAAAACTATGACTAATAATACAGCCAGATTTGTTTTCCACATCAAAATATACGTATAAACATTTTAAGAGACTTTACACTCAGGTTTCACAGAGTGTTTTCGAATAAATAATTAAATTTTAAAGCAAAAATATTAAAAACGATAAAAATTAACAGGATAATCATTCTGGATAATGGTCAGAATTTAGGCTTTCAGTTTTCGCTAAGTTTTAGACCCTATATATCTGAAGTGTGTCAGGGGCCCGGCTGTGGCGCGCCCTTATGGATATGGTAGTTTCACGGTGTTATATTTCGATGCAGTTTTTTTGTTTGAAAGCTGTCATGATCGAGATGGTTTTTAGCTTTATTTGATCAAAATCGGTTCAGCAGTTTAAAAGTTATAAGCAATCGAATGTCGGGAGTTACACAAAATATAAAATTTTAGAGTTATATCCACTTTTCACCTTCCTATCTGAAACGAAATATATCTACTTCTTTTTGCTTACTTTATAATATCGCTGCCACCAAAACCGTATTAACTGCAGCCAAAAATTGGATTATACTCTGACCTGAATATCAGAATTTTCGTGTTTCGCCAAAAAATTTAAGCCGTCGCATTTTTATGTGCAGTTTTTATTCTATTTGCATTTTTTTGTTACTTGTTGCGTTTGTAATTTGGCCGATGTCGTTACTTGTTGCTGGTATTATCACAGAATAAATAATAGTACTAACGGGTGATTCCATTATCGCGGGTGCAACATTTAGACACACTTACGGCTTTTTAGTAATAAAATATAAAACATTTATAATAAGAATTTGATTGGTCTAATGCTTCGGTCTAAGGGTTACATTTTTACGTGTTTTTTAAAGGTTTCTATATGGATAAAAAGTCAAATAAGTCAATATTTATTAGAAGTTATAAGCATGTAGAATTACCACCAACTTTCATGTTTGGTGCCTGCAATTTGACGCAGTATCTTCCGATCGAACAGTTATTTGAATATCTACGATTTATTTCAATAAAACTGCATGAATTGACTTCATAGAACGCTTATAAAAGTTGTTTTCTTATGGAATTTTCTTTTCGAATTGACATAAAAAAGTAACCAAAACTTCAATTTTACAAATTCATGTCGAAAATCGTCTCTAGCGGAATTATCGCCCTAACATACTAACGTACTATTATTTATTCGGTATTATAAAAAAATAATGCAATTGTTAATGAATATTTTTGCGAGTAAAGATCGAGTTTCTCTTCTGTAACCATCACATCCTTTCAGCTCCTAAGTTTCTTTTTTAAACTTTTTCTTTCATACTTACGGTAAGTAATATTACTTTTTCTTGCGCATTGAAATGCAATTAATGGAAGAGCGGAACTTCCTGACACAGGAATTCTACTTTCTTAAAAGGAAATTAAAATAAAATAAAAATGTATTTTTTTGTAACTTCAGGCCAATTCCACAAAATTACTGCACTGCTGCGTGACGTGTGCCAACGCAGTCCTTTTGCAAGTTTACTAAAGTACAGGAGCTGTGAAAAAACTACTGCTCCTACACGTTCTCTGTACTTGCCAAGCGTCAATTTGCAGGAATGCAGTAGTTTTCCTAATCACACTAAAAATTTAAAGGCCGGAGTTTGTAAGTGTGTTTGTATGTTTGATACTTCTTAATGCCCAAACGGCTGAAACAATTTTGATAAAATTTGGTATGAAAGTAGCCAACACCTTTGAATCTGTTTCCTTTTTTTATTATTGTTAATAACTAGCTTCCCGCGCGGGACTTCGTTCCTATGTTACTCCCCAAGGTCTAATCTATCTCTGTACCAAATTTCATAAAAATTGGTCCATGAGTTTTTAAGTTTATTCGTTAACAGTTTTAATGTTTGGTACAGAGATAGATTAGACGTTGGGAAAGGACATAGTCTACATTTTATCCCACTGCTGGGCACTATATAACCTGTAGTCCACGCGGGCGGAGCCACAGGCGGAAAGCTAGTAATATTATAAAGTGGAACGCTTTGATTGTTTGTTTGTGGTAAAGATGCGGTCGAGGATGTAGTAAGCTCATCCAGAAAAAGCCTATTCACTCGAATAGGCCCTATTATATTATAATATGTATATTGTATTATATGTATATGTATAAATATGTATGTACCTATATATTAAATATATGTTTATATTTTTAATAATGTTATTTAAGTATTGTATAGTTCTTAATTGTTTATTTGTCTTTCTGTATCTATTCTATTAATTTTTCTAATCCTTTTTGTACTTTACGCCTACTCATCAAGATTTCTTCTCAATGTTCGTTAGGTTGACTGGAAGAGATCCCCTAGTGGGATAAGTCCGCCTTTGTACCCTAAATGTATTCTAACTTTAAGTACCATATTTTGCTCCTGTAAGAATATTTATTGTACAATAAAGGACTTATACATATATCTTCATTTATTTAAAACAGGATTTTTAAATAATCCAAAGCTTGTTTTCAAAACCATTTTTAATAAATCACATCTGAAATGTTTTTTTCAAATAAATATTCCTCTCAACAACTCATAGTACACCCCCTCCCCTTTGATACTGTGAAATAAAGCTCCTCTCGATTTTCTGCTCTATTCATACAGTTTTAAGGTCTCTTATCAAATGTCACGTGGCTGTCCCAGTGATATTTACGTGACCTATATAGGAGGTCGTTTCTGTGGACGTATCTGGACTGATAATGCGAATAAATAGTGTAGTCCTTGTGAAAACTTTTTTGAAGCGAATTAATTCGAACGGCACGGCGCGGTACTTCGTTTGAATTACCATTGCCCACTATGTTCTCAGCTTCTAGTGTTACTATTACATAGGAGGCAATGGTAATACAATTTTGCCGTGCGGTTTTCGAATTATAAAAAGGCCCAATGAGGAAGTTATGGTGACCAAATATAGCTAAGAACCATTTTAATTACGCCAGTTTTTAAACAAATAGCTGCAACAAAATCTGTCCATCCGTTTAGGAGCTATGATGCCACAGACACACACAGATACACACGTCAGCAGCTCGAGCACGATGGCGACAAACTCGCGCGGCGCGCCACTTGACTGAAGCCGAAACTTCACTTTGATTGCGCGAGGGCCTCGCGCAAAGGCTTGCTCGCCCTCTGGCGTTGTCGATGTTGACATTTTGCTATCAATGTTGGCATTAAGGCGACTACAGCACCTGATAAAGGCAGCACACATAGGAATAGTGCCATCTCCGTTTCTCAACAGGCCTGGGCCGGCAGTGGGAACAGTGTCGATACACGAAGTTTACGGACTATGAAAGCGTGCGTGCGTAAAAACATGTTCGAAAGCCTGGGATGGATTACTAGGAGGCAGGTCTCATTTGTGTTTCCTTAGACACGGAGAGAGATGGGGTGGTGTTATTCTCAACCGATCACCACACGGCAATCTATAGTTCGTAGGGAAAACTCTTAATTTGTTGCGTTCGTTTTTAACCTCAGAAAAAACACCCTTCGTCTTAAATCTGCAGCTCGAGTACGATGGTGATAGCGCGCTTAAGGCGACTACAGCACCTAAATTACAATTTTATGATGCGTAGATAAGCATGACGCACTGCATTGAATCGAAGAAAAAAATACTACGGTAATATTCAGGACATAAACTAGATAAGATCCTTGCTGAAAACATGATTCAGCACTTTTGGTTCGATAGAAAAAGCTCACAAAGTCACCTCTAAATACCAATATTGTGTATCTTTTAAGCTGTAAAAACGATAGTAAAATCCACACAGGAACTTGAATTTGCTATCAAAATGTTCGTGATTGAACACTCTCGTTAAGTAGTTAACGCATTTTTCGATTTAAGCTGTTACCTTTCCATAAATCTCAATTTTCTAACTTTCGAACATGTTTTTACGCACGCACGCTTTCATAGTCCGTAAACTTCGTGTATCGACACTTTTCGCACTGCCGGCCCAGGCCCGTTGAGAGACGGAGATGGCACTATTCCTATGTGTGCTGCCTTTATCGGGTGCTGTAGTCGCCCTGATAAAATAAATAAAATATAGGTATATCTACTTCCCGCGTTATCATCTACCTGGCAAAAAGAGTGCCCTTTGACTGGGTTTTTGTATATTTATAAGGATTTGAAACACTCACGTACCGTTGGGATTCGAGGTATTTCTGTGCGAGCTTGGAGTTTTTAGGGGCTCTGCTGAAAATAAAAGGGATATTTAGATTTTTTTCTGCCGAATTGAGATTTTGTATGCTTTTTAACCACTTCAACTATGGCCTAAATCCCTTTCATGTTGCAAAGGGAGACACGTGCCCCTCGGAGGGGCATGGACTGTTAAAAAGAACACTTTAAAATAAAAGGCTATAATACACGTTGTTTAAAAAACCTAAAAAGAAAATAATACTACCTATGTATTGTATTATAAAAGAAAGTCCCCCCGCCGCATCTGTCTGTCAGTCTAACACAAAAACTACTGAACGGATTTTCACCAATGGACAAAGCGATCCAAGAGGAAGGTTTTTGTGTACATATCAATCCAAATAAAATTGAACACTGAAAAGTAAAAAAATACAATCTTAAGCAACGCTCTTTTTCTATAAAACTTAAAAAAAATAAATAGAACCAACTTCAAAAAAACGAAAAATAAATACAATATCATTTGATGTGCTATGTAATACCTACCTACTTGATGTATACTGGCCACCTTATGTCCGACAGCTTTAACATGTGTCAACGACTTGACTTTTGAGCTTTATAAATAAACACATGAATTAACAATTAGTTATTATTTTACGTATATAATATTTTGGCGACGATGTCGTCCACGGAATTAAAAAAGTTAAAGAAAACCCGCGCTTCTTTACGGGGATTACTTACGAAACTAGAAAATTACCTGAACACAGAAGAAAACATTCAATATGAAGAAACAGAGTCGAGAATTGAATCACTACAAAACACCCTGACAAGCTTAAGAAATATTCAACACAATATCGAATTAGAGACTGCAGATGATCAGTTAGAGAGCGAGATGGAAAACAGGTACGATTTCGAGGAAAAATCCACAATCCTCAAAACCAAACTTTTGATTTTACAAAACAGACTTCGCCAACCTATTCTATCTCCTCGAACGTCATCATCACAATGTACTCATATTCAACAAGAACGAACCCCAAAAATTAATTTTCAACCTCTACAAGAAAAGGAAACATTCAAGAACTTCACTAAAAGACTGACAGTATTCTTTTTACTAAACAAAATAACAGATGCTAAAATGAAAGTATACACACTTCTCTCTGCGTTACCACCAGATTTACACGAAAAGCTGCATGATCTGTGCTCACCCGAAGATCCATTAGATATGAACTTTTCAGACCTTACTGAGTTACTAGACGAATACGTTGACCCTAAACCAAGCTTGTGGGCCTTACAACATAAATTTATTTCACGACAACAACGAATTGACGAAACAGTAGCAATGTACGCGGCAGAACTAAAGAAACTTTCCTCAAATTGCGAATTCAAATGCCAACACTGTAAGAAGTCAACATTAGAAAGTTTCTTATCATTGCAATTTATACGAGGCTTGAAAGACACCGATATCAGAACAAAAATTTTACAAGAACGGGACTCCCCATCCTTTACTAAACTCATTCAAATCGCTACATCCATGGAAATGGGAAAATCTGAAAACATAACAATATCTGCAGACGTAAATAAGCATTCAGATACCAACAAAATTTCTAGAGAAACGAAACCACGCGACTCACAACCGTCAACTTCATCTCATGCTAATCAGAAACAACAAAAAGCACCAATCACTGCAAAAGACTTGCGAGGGAAATGCTTCCGATGTGGAAAAGATGACCACCGTTCAAATGAGTGTGGTGCTATTAAAACCACTTGCCTGAAATGCAATAAAACTGGGCATTTAGCTCGCGTGTGCCTTCAAAGAAACCAGAATACGTATCATTTAAACGATAGTGATAACACTGTAACGGACAGTGATGACAGCACGGGAGAAATTCACTTAATTAAAAGCGAAATTTCAGAAAAATTTATGATTCCGATTACGGTAGAGAACAGATTGATTAATATGGAGTTTGATACAGGAGCAACCCTATCATCTATGTCACTTAAATTGTACAAAAACTTGAATATTCCAAACAAAATTTTTAAAACAGACATGAAACTAAGAACCTACACGGGTGAGATTATTAAACCGGTAGGAACAGCATTCGTTAAATGCACTTACAAAAATCAGACTTTTAATGGAAAATTGTACATAATAAAACAAGACGTAGATCCAATATTTGGAAGAAGTTGGATGAAAGAAATAACAGTGCATTTAGCAGATATACGAACAATACAAACGGCTGAACAATCCTCGAGACTTGACAAATTGTTGAACGAATATTTAAATACGGTATTTAGATCTGATTTAGGAAAGATACCTAACTATCAAGCCCATCTGAATCTTAAGGAAAATACCCAACCAATATTTATAAAACCACGTCGTATACCTTACGCGCTAAAGGAGAAGGTTGATAAAGAAATAGAACGACTTTGTGCAGAAGGAGTCATTACCAAAGTCGACCACTCAGAATGGGGCACTCCAATTGTACCGATTGTGAAACCGAATTGTAGTATACGTTTATGTGCAGATTATAAAGTAACCCTTAACAAAGTTATCCTAGATGAAAAATATCCGATTCCTATAATAGAAGACATATTCGCAGAAATGAACGGAGGCAAATATTTCTGTACCTTAGATATCACACAAGCCTACCTCAATTTAGTAATGGATGACGAAAGTGCCATGTTACAAACACTGAGCACTCACAAAGGCACATATAAAGTTAATCGCTTGATGTTTGGTGTCAAGGTGGCACCAAGTCTATGGCAGAAGTTCATGGATCAACTTCTTCTTGGAGTAGATGGAGTTAAATGTTTTTTCGATGATATTATCATCCAGGGATCAACGGAAAATCAACTCTTATCTCGACTTCAACAAGTACTACAAAAACTGCAAGAAAGCAACCTTCGTGTCAACAAAGAAAAATGTCATTTTTTTAAACGTAGTATTAACTATCTTGGGCATACAATCGATGAAAACGGTTTACATAAAAACAAAGATAAAGTAAAAGCTATAATTAACGCAGAAAGACCTACCAACACAAATGAACTACGGACCTTTCTTGGAATGGCAAACTATTACAACAAATTCATACCGAATCTCGCGTCCTTGACAAATCCTTTAAACGAATTATTAAAAAAGGAGAATAAATTTTCTTGGACTTCCAACTGTGAAGATAGCTATAACAGAATAAAAAAAGAAATTTCTAGCGATAGAGTTCTTATTCACTTTGATCCGAACAAACCACTGATAATCGCAACTGATGCGTCACCGACGGGTCTAGGAGCTGTTCTATCACATAAACTACCGGATGGCTCAGAAAGACCAATTGCCTTCGCTTCAAGAACGTTATCCGCAAGTGAAAGAAAATACAGTCAAATAGATAAAGAAGCTACCGCCATCTACTGGGGCATTAAAAAATTCTTTCAGTATTGCTATGGACGAAATTTCACACTGATTACGGACCATAAGCCCCTTACATCGATTTTTCACCCACATCGAACACTTCCAGCACTTAGCACGATGCGTTTATTCCATCACGCACATTTTCTATCTGGTTTTGATTACAACGTTGAATACAGAGCAGCATCGAAACATTCAAATGCAGATTACTTATCCAGATTCCCAGTAGACAAAACAGCAGAAACTTCGAAAGACCAACACTACGCGTTTCAACGTGGACAAATAAACATATTAGATATCCGACCTAATATTATTGCCAGAGAAACAAAGAAAGATCAAGAGTTAAATATACTAATAGAAGCCTTAAAATCTGGAAACTCATTACGACAGTATGGTTACAATGATAATGAATACACTCTTCAAGATGATTGCTTACTTAAAGGAACCAGAGTAGTTGTACCCCAGAGTCTGCGCAAACCAGTGCTCGAAGAACTACATTCCGGCCACATCGGTATTGTTAAGATGAAAGCACTCGCTCGCAGTTATATTTATTGGAAAAATATAGATAACGATATTAAGAACGTTGTACAATCCTGCAGAGCTTGTCGACTGCAACAAAATGAGGCACCGAAAGCACCGCCCCATCATTGGGAGAAACCAAGTGAACCTTGGCAAAGACTACATGTTGATTTTGCGGGGCCTATTCAAGGACATCAACTCTTTATAGTAGTAGATGCTTTCACTAAGTGGGTCGAAGTTTACCCCACAAAAACCACGACCAGTTCGTGGTGCATCAAAACACTGAAAGAACTATTTGTAACATTTGGCACACCTTACATACTAGTATCAGACAATGGACGTCAATTTGTTTCACAAGAGTTTCAAAATTACCTGTCTCATTCTGGAATAACCCATAAAACATCCGCCCCATACCATCCAGCCACTAATGGGCAAGCTGAACGTTTCGTGCAAACAATTAAAAGATCTTTACGCGCAATGGAGGGGGAGAGGGGTAACGGTAACCTTACAGACAAACTTCTAGTCCTTAAGTCTCGACTAAGACGTACCCCAGGATCGGACGGACTGTCACCCTTCGAACGCATGTTCGGTCGAGAAGTCAGGACGGGACTGCACGTAATGTTCCGCAAACCGACGGCTTCCGCTTCTCGTCCTGAAGACACGACGTTGTCAGCCATCCGCTCGTTCGCTCCAGGCAACCGAGTCCAGGCCAGAGCATATGCAGACCCGAGACAGAGGTGGGAGTTTGGGACCGTGTTACGGCGGCTAGGGCGTTTGCACTACGAGGTACAGACGGATGCAGGCGCTACATGGCGCAGACATGTGGACCAGCTCCTCCCAGCTACAGGAGTGCACAGCCAGGAATAGCGGCGGAGGACTGATGTATACTGGCCACCTTATGTCCGACAGCTTTAACATGTGTCAACGACTTGACTTTTGAGCTTTATAAATAAACACATGAATTAACAATTAGTTATTATTTTACGTATATAATACTACTGATCTGTTTGAAGTCGGCACGAATTCGGCCTATCAAACTTAATTTTCTTGCCACCGACTTCAAACAGCTCAGTAGTTAAGCGAATTTTTTGATTTTTATTTTACATACACACAGTTTAAACTGAGATCCGCCCTTTTTTGAAGTCGGTTTGAATACTAAAACATTCTCCTAAATGTAACAAATACTTTTCTGAAAACCGCATCAAAATTGGTTCAGCCAAACGCGAGATAATCGCGGACAAACATACATACATAAATACAAACATACTACAGGTCGAACTGAGAACCTCCTTTTTTTTGAGTCGGTTAAAAATATATGTCAACTGTGACATCTTATGACCCGATCAGCAAGGTTAAGCAAAGTACATGGACAGGAAATCTGATGGATGCCCATAATGGCAATTCATCTCATGAATTTTATCGTCGGTCCCGGCAGTTGTCTGTCGCTAATGCGACTACAGCACCCGATAAAGGTAGCACACATAGGAATAATGCCATCTCCGTCTCTCAACAGGTCTGGGCCGGCAGTGCGAACAGTGTCGATACACGAAGTTTACGGACTATGAAAGCGTGCGTGCGTAAAAACATGTTCGAAAGTTAGAAAAATGAGATTTATGGAAAGGTAACAGCTTAAATCGAAAAATGCGTTAACTACTTATCAAGAGTGTTCAATCACGAACATTTTGATAGCAAATTCAAGTTCCTGTGTGCATTTTACTATCGTTTTTACTGCTTAAAATTACAAAATTATTTATTTTTGAAATACACGTACATGAACAATGTTGAAGAACAATGTTGTTTAAAAGATACACATTATTAGTATTTAGAGGTGACTTTGTGAGCGTTTTCTATCGAACCAAAAGTGTTTTCACTTTTTCAGCAAACTACTTATCTAGTTTATGTCCTAAATATTACCGTAGTATTTTTTTCTTCGATTTAATGCAGTCATGCTTATCTACGCATCATAAAATCGTAATTTAGGTGCTGTAGTCGCCTTAAACCAAGTCAGAGGTGGTGAAAACTCTCACACAAGGGTTTTTAGCACGTCTAGTGATCGGTTGAAAATAACACCACACTTAGTACTATTATTTATTCTGTGACCACACCATCTCTTTCCGTGGGTGTCGTAAGAGGCGACTAACGACACTTCAATTTGTGTTGAATCTGTGGTGTCGTCCTATGGTCTCATGCGGTGTGATAGGCTCTGTTTCTGTCTGTCCGTCTGGTTCGCGATCACCCTCCTACTGAAGTCCGACGAAAAACAGCTTGCTGTGTCCCGTTGGTGCTTGGAAGTACCAGTGCGTTACTGGAATTTTCAAGGTTAACTCGCTCCATCGTCAACCTCATCTATGACCTTGGTCAGGAGTTAATAACCCTTCCCATAACAAAAAACAATAGTCAAGTTCGCCACATTATACCTACACGGTATGTGATTATACCTAGACTAATCTACTCAGAGAAAATGGTTCACTCCCACAGAAAAGGAAAAATTATCCACTTGTCTTAACAAAAGACCCTCACTTTGTTACACGAGTTTAAGCGGTAGGGTAAATGGGCATAATGTATGCAAACGGGACACAGACGGGGCGGACAGACGTTTTTGGGGTAATTTACCCTTCTTTTTGCACCTGTGCCAAATAAACTGACTCGTATTTTTAACCCCCAACAAAAAAGAGGGGTGTTATAAGTTTGACTTGTGTATTTGTATGCCTGTGTATATGAGTAAAATACACGTGTTAAACATTGATTTGCTAACCTTAATTGATCGAGGACTTTTCTGATCCCGGATGGCCGCTGGGGCAGAAAAGTCCTAGAATAGAACAGAATAGAAAAAAAACCGGCCAAGTGCGAGTCGGACTCGCGCACCGAGGGTTCCGTACAAACCTAACTTAAAGGTATTATAGACCTGAGTATTGAATATGAATTTCAATTTAATACCTCTACGCGTTCATAAGGAAAGGGGTAGTAAGTTTAAAATTATTAAAAATATTTTTATTATATGATGTAATTAAAAATTTACGGTTATCGCAATTTTTCCTTTATCTGTGCTATAAGACGTTGCTTCGCACCAAATTTCAAGATTCTGAGTTCACGGGAAGTACCCTGTAGGTTTTGATTCCTTTGCGAGTGTCGAAAATTTGCGGAAATTTGCGGCATAAACGGCTGTATCTTTTGATTGCGTTGGCTTAGAAGTTTGATTTTTTCACAGCTTCAAGGGACAGTAGACCTGAGTAATTGATATAAATTTCAGCTTCATACCTCCACGCGTTCCTGAGAAAAAGGGTCTTGACAGACGGACGGACGGACGGACAGACGGACAACAAAGTGATCCTATAAGGGTTCCGTTTTTTCCTTTTGAGGTACGGAACCCTAAAAATCTTTATTTTATAGGACATTCAGGATGCCACTTAAAACAAGTCAAGATTACATAAAATACATACAAACAAACATTAAAGGATTTAAATACATACATACGCATTCGTTCTATTGACCCTACTGACTCTACGCCTCTTCGCAAAGGTGAAGTCTTCCCCAGAGAAGAACAGGCAAGAAACTCTGAGGGTGCTCTTTTTAATAGCATTACATTTTTTTTTTCTAATTTTAACTAATTCTGAAATAACTCTAGAGCTGAGCAGTCATTCCCATGGCTCCCTGTCAGTTAGGTAATCAGAAATTTTGTAATAGCCCTTTTTGCAAAGTGTTTGTTTAATTACTGTCTTAAATTTGTCCAAAGGTAAATTTTGAATACACATGGGAATCTTATTATAGAACCGTATACATTGACCCATAAAAGAGTTCGTGACCTTGTGGAGACGACTGTCTAGTACATCCAGTTTATGCTTGGTCCTAGTATTTACATTGTGCCTATCGCTATTTTTCTTAAACAAATGTTCATTTTTCTTCACATATAAAAGATTGTCACATATATATTGGGATGCAAAAGTTAGAATATCTATTTCTTTGAATATTTGTCTAAGAGACATATTCTAGGTCTCATTTGATAAATCGCGCGAACAGCCCTTTTCTGCAGAACAAAGATCTTATTGATATCCGCAGCGTTACCCCACAGTAAAATGCCTCGATCTGATATCCTCATGTTCCGATTGTTGCGACCGCAAACGCTATAAACTCGTACGGGTTGGCGTACTTCGCTCGTTTTCTCTGGGCTGCTTGTCGCCGACCAGCCAGCTCTACTAAATATTGTCGTCAAATATTGGCACTCAGTTTCACATTCCCACTGCTACTGTAGACATATCAAATAAAACGTCAAAAGTTGCACTAAGCAACAACTAGATGGCGGCACTTGTATCGATCTCTATAGATTTTATCATCTTTTTCAAGGGGTAGGAGAGGAGCGCGGAGGAGGGGCAGAATAGCGTCGGGCGTTAGAGAAAAACGTGTAAAGATTTGTGCTGTGTTTTTTCATATTCTCTTATTAGTTCTATTAATCCATAAATTACGTCACACGAAATTAATGATTTTTGACCCCCTCCCCCAATTGTCACAGCTGGTCACATTTGTAAGACTCCCCCCTCCCAAGCGTGACGTCACGTACACACATCAACCCGGTCTAGGGATATTGCACGATTTTTCATACAAAAGAGGTCTGTTTGAGAAGCTATAAAAGCATACTCGGGATACATGGAGGGCTATAATTTTCAGACGAGCAAGGGCTAAACCTGAATTTTCAATTCTAGGCAATAAATTTTGTTTTACTTGAAATTTGTGAAACGTGACGGAAACGAAAACGAAAATGCACTTTTTGCCTGATTTTTGTATGAAAATAGTCAAATTTACGCAAAACAAAATTTCATTTTCGTCACGTTTTCACAAATTTTAAGCAAAAAAATATTTATCTAAATATATAAAAGGAGAAACTGACTGACTGACTGACTGATTGACATATCAACGCACAGCCTAAACGGCTAAACGTAGGCACTTGAAATTTAGAAGGGACGTAGCTTAGGTACCGTAGAGGTGCATTAAGAAAGGAATTCCCGAAATTCCCCCGGGAACGGCAATTAGCGGGAAAATCCTTTTGTATGAAAAATCTAAACCGCTTAAGTTAGACGCTTGAAATTTGGCATGCAGGTACCTTAGTAAACTCAAAGTTTAGTTGGAATAGGATATTGCAAAATTCCCACGGGAACGGGAGTTAGCGGGAAAAAACTTTTGTATGTAAAAATCTAAATCTTAAACTAAATCAATATTTAATAAAGTGTAATCTGTTCAAAAGAAAAAATTAACACGCAAACGAAGTTGCGGACATCAGCTAGTCGTTTAGAATGGAAAGTTCAGGTTAAGCACTTCCTCCTCTGAAAATTATAGCGCTCCATGTATCTCGAGTATGCTTTTATAGCTTCTCAAACAGACCCTTTTATATGAAAAATCGTGCAATATCCCTAGACCATGTTGATGTGTATATTTTGCATATTTTTCATTTTTCGTAATTTTCTAATAAAAGCAGTACCTAATAGAGTAATTTTTTTTGGGAACTCAAAACTCATTGTCTCAACCAAAGTAAAAACGTAAAAAGAGTGCTTGGGACTGAGGAGGTTAAGTTTGTGGTTAATAGTTAACACGTTTTGATACTCATACTAACACATTTTGAAATGTGACGTCACGAAATTTATGAACCCTCCCACCCCCTTGTCATACAATGTCACACTTTGTCGACCCCCTCCCCTCCCCTTAACGTGTGACGTAATTAATGGATAGTCCCTTAGTGAGTTGAGAAATGTGACTAAGTTGTAATGGATGCGATAATGCTTCTTCATTTCTGCGAACAAGATTTTTGAGTTAATTTCGTATTTTATTTAAAGACCTTGAAGATCCTGATCTGCCCCGGACACCTGAATCGGTGTCTCTGCTGTTAATAAAAAGCTTGTATGGTGCTTTTTATACACAAGCGACTTTAAGATTCATTTTACATTGCTTTGATCGCCGCTCCACGTTGCTTTTATATAAACAGCGCCTAAGATTGCTAAAATGGGGTAGAGTAAGTATAATATAAGAATAAGAATAACTTTATTTTTTCAAATATTAAAATAAAAATTACGTAGACTTTCTGTATCCTGTCTTAGTTTATAAACTGTGTTACAGGATACAGTGTCTTCCCATATGGTCGTACATAGATGTTAACAGTGCTTAGTAGTATTTTTACAACTTAGTAATAATATTAAGTATTAAAATTTAAATACAATGGTTATTATGTTTGTGTGTGTGTGTGTGTGTGTGTGTGTGTGTGATATGTGTGATGAGATGAGTGAGTGTATGTGAAGGAGTGTATGTAAGTATAGATGTGTTGTGAGTTGTACTTGTACGATTGCTACAAAATCCGCACAAAAAGACCTTCAATAGATTCGTAATTCATGGTAAGCAGTATTTCGACGAGGAATTTCTTGAATTGCTTGTTTTGCACACAGAAACATACATTACAATTAACAGAACTAATTGCTAGGTTCATCTTCTTATCGTGTAGGTATAGCAAGTGTGTGGCAAACTTGGCTAACCCTGGTGTCAGAGTTTTCAAACCGCACATTGGCCTCTGACTTTTTTTAACGACCGTAGTCAATCGAAAGCAGCCAGGACCGACAGCTTAACGTGCCCTCCGAAGCACGGAAATGCTTGTGATAAATTGCCTCTTTGGTCACCCATCAGGTTCCCTGCATTTGTGTACGTTACTTGACCTCACTGATCATTTGAGAAAACAATTAAAGAGTTACTGATTTCACAGCCAGTCAAAACATTGTACTTAATCACCAAGTACAGAGGCCAGCACTTCAGGTTACTCTGTTGAAAAATTGTTCTTATTGCAACTTGATGTGCGGTAAAAGAAATTGTAACGGAATTAAAACGACAGTTAAAATCAGGTTTATTTCCATCCGCCATCTTGTAGCGCAGTTGGGGGTAGTCGTAAAACAGGACGGAGTAGCGGAGTAATGACTACGATATTGTTACCACCCATCTTCATTTAGCGACGGCCGGGTTTTAGTTCTTAAGAGTGTCGGTGGGAGCATTAGAGAGGTTTATTTATTTTGTTGTTTGTTATTTTTCGCTTTTATACAGGGCTTTAGGTATCTCTCTTTCAACCTCTCGGGTGGTTAATCAGTCCATGAAACTTAACAACTTCCTCAAGGAACATACTTAGGTCAAAAAACGAAAAAAAACATATGAGTTCCTGTACAAACTTCATCAACATAATATACACATATTGTACGATTTTTCATACAAAATAGGTCTGTTTGAGAAGCTATAAAAGCATACTCGAGATACATGGGCTATAATTTTCAGACGAGCAAGTGCTGAACTTGAATTTTTAATTCTAGTCAATAAATTTTGTTTTACTTACTTAAAATTGGTGAAAACGTGACGGAAACGAAAACGAAAATGCACTTTTTGCCTGCTTTTTGTATGAAAATGGTCAAATTCAAGCAATTTTTTTTTTCATTTTTGTCACGTTTTCACAAATATCAAGTAAAACAAAATTTATTGACTAGAATTGAAAATTCAGGTTTAGTACTTGCTCGACTAAAAATTATAGCCTTCCACGTATCTCGAGTATGCTATTATAGCTTCTCAAACAGACCTCTTTATATGAAAAATCGTGCAATATCCCTAGACCGTGTTGATGTGTATATACAGGGTGTCCCAAAACTCAACGTCAAGCCGGAACTGGGTGAACAGGCAAGTCATACCGGTTATTAGAAAAATATTTAAAAAAATCTAAGTTGTATGTTTTTTTTTAAATAATGGGCATTAAAAAAAACGAAAAATTTAACACCCTGTGACAGTCTTTTCACTGCTGTTGCCACAAATATTTACTTTTTCCAAATTTTTTTTGTGTTATGTAATCCTGAACAATGCTTCTCTAAACTGTTATCAAAATTTCAAAACCAGCTGCTCCAGGTTGGTGAAATTTCCCAAAAAAAATTCAAAATAAAAAAATGCGCTCAGATTTAATTTACTCTACTGAAAAAAAATGTACTACGTTAGTCTGGCAAGTAACGGCAAAAGTTGGCCCATTTAGTAAGGATTTCAAAATGGTAAGGATTCAAAATGAAATTTTGCATGGTCAAACATATAAACTACGCCGTCAGAACTGTAGAGTAAAATCGTAGAAAAAAAAATTTTTCGGGTACTTACGAGTATCTCCCATAGACGTTAAAGGGCGATGTCATTTTTTTTGTCGCCAATATCATCAAACAGCTTTTTAAAAGACAGAAGGGGTTTACTAAGAACGTTTTTCGATTCAGCACTCTGTTTGTCAAACACAAGTGTCCCCCCCCTCTACCAGCTAAACGGTTGTTTCTAAAAATGTGAAATATCTCACGGTGGTAGAATATACAACAAAATTAAAAGGAAAACTATCACACATAAGATGGCTCTTTAAGTTAGCGAGCAATAGTCGACCAAGTGCCAAACTTAGTTGGGATTAATAAGAATATATTTACTAATATTAGATTCTTGGTACTACAGAGCTGAAATTTGGCATGGCCATACATGTGGATTGCGCTGACAAATCTAAAAAATAAAATGGTGGAAATAAATTGTTTTTCGGGTGTTTCCCATATACGTGAAAGGGCGATGGATTTTTATTTCTCGCTGATATCATCGAGTGGGTTATCATAGGATAGCTTTTTAAAGGAAAGAAGGGGTTTACTAAGAACGTTTTTCGATTCAGCACTCCGTTTGCTAAAAATTAATTTTTAATGTGAAAATTTTTGTTACAAACAAGTGTCCCCCCTCTACCAGCAAAACGGTTTTTTCTAAAAATGTGGAAGAATTCACGGTGATAGAATATACAACGAAATTAAAAGGAAAACTATAACACATAAGTTGGCCCTTCAAGCTTGTGAGTAATAGTCGACCAAGTGTCAAACATTGTTGGGATTAATAAGAATATATTTACTTATATTAGATCCTTGGTACTATAGAGCTAAAATTTGGCATGGCCATACATATTGATTGCGCTGACAGATCTAAAAAATAAAATGTTGGAAATAAATTGTTTTTCGTGTGTTTCCCGCATACACGTGAAAGGGCGATGGATTTTTTTATAGGATATATTTTAAAAAGATAGAAGGGGTTTATTACGAACGTTTTTCGATTCAGCAATCCGTTTGGGAAACATTAATTTTTATAATGAAGAAAATGTGGAATAATTCACGAGGGTAGCATTTACGACGAAGTGTACCCTAATCCAAAATGGCTGTTATACAAGGTTCTACGCTAAAAGTGAAGCGAGCCGAAAGCTAAGCTGTAACATATTGACATTTCAGGTGTCGTTTAATAGGTTTTTGGGGGTGCTAATTACGAAAATGACATCAAAATTATACACGATCACCACGCGACCTGCTTTAGCAGCAGCTCGATATTATTTTATTATTCGTAACAATAATAATGTCGCAAAAAATTAAATAAAAAAAAAACAAAAAACAAAAAAAAATTCCTAAAAAAACAACAAAAATGCATTTAAAACCTACTTCCATTCTATTATATTTAGGCCAAAACTACAGTTATTTCTGAAACTACAAACTTTTTAATACATTTGTTTTTGATACTATAGTATTTTGGGATTTTAACATCGACTATGACAATATGCTCGTAGAATTAAGAAACCAGTTGCATATTTGAACCATGCTGCTACGGAACCCTACAATGCGCTGAACCCATATTATTATCACGGATTTATATTTGAACCCATATTATTATCACGGGTTTATTCAAACTTCCCGGTCCCAGCTGTTGTCGATTGACTACAGTGTCCTTAAACCAAGTCAGAGCCCATTTGCCGATTTGAAAACTCTGACACCAGGGTTAGTCAAGTTCGCTATGTACCTACTGAATTATATCTGCACGATGACGAACGAAGAAAGTTACAAACGACTTATTTTTAGAGCAAAATCTTTAGAGCAAGATTTTTGTTTTTCTTTTGAATTTACTTGAATATTTTTCCTTAACAGGGACCTAATTATCTTGTTATTTGTGGAAAATTTCAATTACCTTATTTTTAATGGAAAATTCCTCCAACAGGTTGGGTTTAGCCTGAAAAACAAATCATAACACCACCCCATCTCTTTCCGTGGGTGTCGTAAGAGGCGACTAAGGAAACACAAATGAGACCTGCCTCCTAGTAATCCATCCCAGGCAACGATACTTCATTTTTTCTGAATCTGAGGTGTCGTCCTGTTAGACGGAGATCCCAGGGCCGCCAGACCTTACTTATTTTCTCATAAACCAAATGTGGGGAAATAGTAGTGCTAGTACGTACTAGTAATGTATGAATACCAGCTAACATGGGCCGACGGCCAATTTTCAGCTATCAGGTTCCGAAGGTTCTTCAAAAAATTACTCACTTATCTTGAAGTCTTGCTGCTGATGTCTTATAGAATATAATTAATTAAATATAAAAATTAATGTTCAACACCGCCAGACACTCTCCGTCGGCTGTAATTTCTACTAGACGCTTTACAGTTCGCAAGCAAACCTACAATCTCAGCCGTGATTTTTGTATATGATGTTCAGGGAACTATAAAAATACTTTTTATAGCACCCAGACTTCAAGACAAGTGAGCAATTTTTGGAAGTACCTTCAGAACCTGTTAGCTGAAAATTGGCCGTCGGCCCAGGTCAGCTGGTATTCATACATTACTAGTACGTACTAGCACTACTATTTCCCACACATTTGGCTTTTGAGAAAATAAGTAGGGTCTGGCGGCCCTGGGATCTTGGTCTATATGGTCTCATGCGGTGTGGTAGGCTCTGTAAAGGGCCGTCTGGTTCGCGACCACCCTCCTACCAAAGTCCGACGCCAAACAGCTTGCTGTGTTCCGTCGGTGCGTGGGAGTACCAGTGCCTTTATAGGCATTTTCTGGGTTAACTCGCTCCATCGTCGACCTCATCGTTGACCTTATGGTCAAGATTGAAGTCAAGAGTTAACCCATCTTATAATATAAAAAAAAAATCATACGTTTGACGACAGCTGCCTTGACCATTACACATGTATACTTAGAAATGCGAGGCAAAGGTGGGGGAAAGACGGCCGGTTTGGTCGATTAGTAGTGGCGCTTCCTCTTGATCGGCGGGTCCTGGGTTCGAATCCCAGTCGGGGCAAATATTTGTGTAAAAAACAGATGTCGCTTGTATGTCACCGGAAAATTGTGAAAACTTTAATATTATAATTTCACTAGTGAATTTACAATCTCTCGCCTCGCGATATTACAATTTGCCTAGTAAAATTATAAATTTACGAAACTTTAAGGGCTACCTGCCATTGGGGGGATATTGCCCATACTCGCCACGCTGGACAAGCGGGTTGGTGAAGGTTGGTGGTACTGGGTGTCGCACCAACGACACTGCTGCCTGTTGTTGGCTAGGTGAATTTACCCCAGCACTAGATGGATATTGGATATGTCGCAAGATCGGTCGCCAGAGCCTCGTCCGTTGGTCTGGTTGGCGTTTGGGGCACGAAAGATGTTGTGTGTGCCCCCGCATTACGCCCCAGACCTCAGATGTTGTGTGGGCGTGGGCCATGTCTGTCGCAGAACCGACGAGCGTTGGAGTAGACAGGTTCTCGAACGGAGATCACGTCTTGGCAAACGTAGTGTAGGACGCCCCCCAGCCAGATGGTCAGATGACCTGAAGAAGACAGCGGGTAGTAGCTGGATGAAAACAGCGGAGGATTTTTATTTTATTTTATTATAAGATGGGTTAACTCTTGACCTCAATCTTGACCATAAGGTCAAAGATGAGGTCGACGATGGAGCGAGTTAACCCAGAAAATGCCTATAAAGGCACTGGTACTCCTACGCACCGACGGAACACAGCAAGCTGTTTGGCGTCGGACTTCGGTAGGAGGGTGGTCGCGAACCAGACGGCCCTTTACAGAGCCTACCACACCGCATGAGACCATAGGACGACACCTCAGATTCAGAAAAAAAATGAAATGTCGCTGCCTGAGATGGATTACTAGGAGGCAGGTCTCATTGTGTTTCCTTATAGTCGCCTCTTACGACACCCACGGAAAGAGATGGGGTGGTGTTTTTTCTCAACCGATCACCACACGGGCAATTGTTAAACCAATGTTGTGTGGGCGTGGGCCATGTCTGTCACAGAACCGACGAGCGTTGGAGTAGACAGGTTCTCGAATGGAGACCACGTCTTGGCAAACGTAGTGTAGGACGCCCCCCAGCCAGATGGTCAGATGACCTGAAGAAGACAGCGGGTAGTGGCTGGATGAAAAAAGCGGAGGATCGTGCAAAGTGGCGCACTTTGGGGGAGGCCTATATTCAGCAGTGGACTGCAATAGGCTGATATGAAGGGCTACCTGCAGGAAATTAGGAAGAGTTAGGTTGTGTTAGTTTAGGTTAGGCTTTTTTAGGTTCGGTTAGGTTGGGTTGCATTAATAAAAAAGAGTCAAGGTTTTTTCAATGTGAAAAAAATTTGGGTCGTTTACAATTTACCGAGAGTTTATAAACTTACTAAGTCAAATTACAATATTATGGGTTAGACAATGTTACGATGATATGTATAAACAGCGCATTAGCGTCAGCTTGTTGGCGATGACGGCGAACTGACAGAGCGGGAGCGGCCGCCCTCTGCCCCCCGCCTCGTCCCACGTACCTAAGGCCCGGCGCGATACAGCAGTAATGGTCATACTGTAGCAGCGCTCGTAGTTCAATAGCGCTCGCTGATCTCAACCGATCAGTGAGGTAAAGCAACGTACACAGAGTCGAGGAAGCTGGCAAGTGACCAAAGTGGCAATTTATCACGAGCGTTTCCGTCTTTCGGAGGGCACGTTAAGCTATCGGTCCCGGCTGTTGTCGATTGACTACAGTCGTTAAAACCAAGTCAGAGGCCATTGTGCCGTTTGAAAACTCTGACACCAGGGTTAGCTAAGTTCGCCACATACTTGACTATACCTACACGATAAGAAGATGAAGCAGCGCCACCGCCAGCTGAACATAAGTCCTTATGTAGTTTGATAAACTGCCATTAAAAACCCAGTCCCAAGCGTTTGCTGATACACTATAGTATCAGCAAACACTATAGTGCACTAGGCTGTTTGACAGATGGTAGAAATTAATAAACATAAATCTCTTTTTTTACCATTCGAGGGTCCTTTCGAAACACAAATGGGATTTAGGCAATAGTCCACCACGCTGGCCCAATGCGAGTTGGTGTACTCTTCCTTACAACCCAAAATTATAAGGCGAACTTGACTGGTTTCAGTTTTAACCCATCAAATAGCCTCTCACTTGGCGAACACATAAACTCTTTACAAACCTTTTGACCCACACAGTTTTCGTCCTTCGAGCCGGATGACATTGCGACAGCGATGGTCTACTTTTAACAAAGTTATTTTTAGTTGTTTTTGTTAGAGAAATCTTCAGCAATACTGTTAGTTATTAAAGTTACCCCCGCCTCCGCCTTTGAGCAAAATAAACTCAACTTAGTTCTGGATGTGTGGGTGTCGGTCGATAAGCTTTTTCTAAAATATATGATACTAGAGCGGTCTTCGTTCTCGTGGGACTTTCGAATAATCTTCCATATTCCTTGAGACCAATTCCACAAAAAATGGATAGAAAAGGCGTGGGAGGCCTTTTCCTAACAGTAGAAGAAGGAATGAACTGCTCAGCTTTAGAGTTATTTCAGATTTAGTTAAAATTAGTGAATAAGAAAAATTTTAATGCGATTTAAAAGAGCAACCTCAGAGTTTCTTGCCTGTTCTTCTCTGAGGAAGATGCACCTTTGCGAATAGGCGTAGTCAGTAGGGTTAAAAGAACGAATGCGTATGTATTTCATTGACGGCCGGTTTGGTCGAGTGGTAGTGACGCTGCCTCTTGATCGGCGGGTCCTGGGTTCGATCCCCAGTCGGGGCAAACATTTGTGTGAAAAGCAGATGTTTGTTCTCGGGTCATGGGTGTTTGTGTTTGTTTTTATGTGTGTTCCGAGAGACCCACGACACAAGGGAAAACCTTAGTGTGGGCCTTGGAGTGTGTAGCGTTTATTTATTTAAAAAAAAAATTGTAATCTAGACTTTTAAGTGGCATTCTGAATGTCCTATAAAATAAAGATTTTTTCTATTCTATTCTATTAAGATAAATAAAAGGCGTTGTTACTTAAGAGGAAGACGCGTTTAACAGGCTTATTTTTATTTTTCATACTTAACCAATTTTTAGTTGCTTTTCATCATTAAACTAATTAAAGTGACTCAATTTTCAGAAAAAGTAAGCATAGCACATCATGTTTCACCATTTTGGTTTGATATTTATTTATTTTTTATTCTAAATCGGAAAAATCCTCGTCCCATATCTAACTCTAATCAAACAGACCGCCCCCTGTCATCCCCGTATTTAATATACAAATTAAATACACAAATATTTAATTTGTATGCAAAATTATAAAGATTCTGAGAGGTTTTTCGTAATTTTATATTATCCGACGTGCTTTTATCCAGACGTAAACCCATAAAATTACAGCAAAATTAATTAAATAGAAAGTGTTCCTTTGTGGCTTCATGCTCAATTACTTCAACGAAACTAACAAGTGAATTATCCAGAAATTCAATTCTATAATGAAAGCTAACCATTATTTGGAGAAATTGAGGTTATTACATTGTGTCAGACCTCAAGGCTTCCTAATTTGTGAGTCTCTTTGCCACTGTATTTTCTTATTGGTGAGTCGCTTTACCAGTGTATTTCCTAATTTGTGAGTCTTTGCCAGTATGTTTTCTTATTGGTGAGTCGCTTTGCCAGTGTACTTCCTTATTGGTGAGTCGCTTTACCACTGTATTTCTTTATTGTTGAGTCGCTTTCTCACTGTAAGTTTTTATTGATGAGTCGCTTTACCATTATATTTGCTTATGTATGAGTTGCTTTGTCGTTATATTTACTTATTGATGAGTCGCTTTACCATTATACTTGCTTATGTATGAGTTGCTTTATCGTTATACAGACAGACAGACAGACAGACAGACAGACAAAACATTCAAAACAGTCAGAAGTACAAATACACATTAAAGGTTACAGAGTTATTCTAGTATTGTGTGTGTGTCAGAATGCATCAATATTTTCTTATTGATGAATTGCTTTGCCACTGTACATAGTATTATTTTTTATTTATTATAAGACGCGTTAAGGTCATAGATGAGGTCGACGATGGAGCGAGTCAACCCAGAAAATGCATATTAAGGCACTGGTACTCCTACGCACCGACGGAACACAGCAAGCTGTTCGGCGTCGGACTTCGGTAGGAGGGTGGTCGCGAACCAGACGGCCCTTCACAAAGCCTACCCTACCACACCACATGAGACCATAGGACGCAACCTCAGATTCAGAACAAATTGAGGTGTCGTCGCCTGGGATAGATTACTAGGAGGCAGGTCACATAATTTGTGTTTCCTTAGTGGCCTCTTATGCTGAGGCCACACTACCTTACCGTCTACCGGGCCGTTACCGCAATCATTATGACATTAAATTACCGTTTAAATTACTGCAGGAACTGGTGTGGTTACACTAGAGTTTACCTAGATATTTTCATTTTACCACTCCATGTCGGTCGATACATGCGTCGCCGGTGAGCTCATATTGCACACTGGACAAACGGTAGTGTGGCACAAACGCATTAATTACTGCGGTAATCTTCTTTGATGTGCGAAAAATGACCGTTGCCGGAGCTATTGTCTACCACCATTTGCCATATTGATTGGCATTGTAAAATTATGGCCATAAATCGTGGTTACACATAGGTGTTGTTTAAGTTATGGCAATAATTATTGGCATATCACGGTAGTGTGGCCCCACCATTACGATACCCACGCAAAGAGATGGGGTGGTGTTATTCTCAACCGATCACCACGCGGCTAAAAAATCGTGATAGGAACCCCGCTATTAATGTATGTTTAAAACTAATGAAAGTAACTGCGAGGGTCAGAAAAATTAGTCAAAAGAAATAGAAAAAGAGCACAGAATGCCAAAACAATTTACACATGTCCGGCTTACCTTCGGAAATTCACAATTTAATGTTCGATAAAATCTGATGGTTTCAATTCATTCTCTGGACCCGGTAAATAACCTTTATGTAAATAGCTATTTTTAAATCGGAGAAATGTGTTTTTCAGCCCCGGGAGTTTTTGAGTTTGCTTCCAATTTTTTTTACCCTTTCAGTACAAATTGATTGCTTTTTAAAAGCAGTTCCTTGAAATGAAGGAGAGTAGATACGGCATATTACAGGGGTGTGGAAAAATTTACGTTTATTAGTTGACTAGCGGCTCCGCCCGCGTGGACTACAGGTTAAATCGTGCCCAACTGTGGAATAAAATGTAGTCTATGTCCTTTCCCAGGCTCTTATCTATCTCTGTACCAAATTTTATCAAAATTAGGCGTGAAAGACGGACAGACAGACAGACAGACAGACAGAGTTACTTTCGCATTTATAATATTAATAGTATGGATTGTTGTTTTTTTTCAATTGAAACTTTCAGTAAACTAAGTACGGCGTTAATTACCTGAATATTGTCTCAAAATTACCACAAAAGTTTGTTATATTTGGAGTTAACATCCTCGAAAAAAATTCCAAAAATGTTGTATGAAAAACAACAATTTCATAGCTCGAAGAAAAACAAATTTAATTTAACTAAATTGTCATCACATCAAAATAGTCAACCACCTCTTCTGTATCCTCTCCTAGTTCATGTAAAAACATCATTGCCTTTCACGAGTCCCATAAAACAAAAATAGCAACATTCCCATCAACAATTTAACACAGCTGGGACCAAAACAAAACATAACAAATAAACTAAGCAATGTTTTTGTTTTTCCAACCCGTATTAGACTTATAGGGATGTATATTTGTGATAATGACACAAGTTTTGTTGGCACAAGTTTTTATAGTGTTGTGACGGAGTTTGGTGGAAGGTATCGAGAAAATAAATACATTGGGTGACTTTGCATTTTTTTTTCCAGCCCATATACGTCCCCACCGAGGGGCACAGGCCTCCTTTCGCAACACGAAGGTGTTAAGGCCATAGTCCACCACGCTGCACAATGCGGGTTGGTGGACCGCTCGTCTTTCGGAAATTAATTTCCTTGGACGGGCAGGTTTCATTACTTTGCATTAGGGGGCGTCCATTAATTACGTGAGGCGTTTTGGGGGGGGGGGAGGGGGTCGGGCCGGATCTCACTCAATCTCACGTGGGGGAGAGGGGGGGTCTCTACAAATATCACGTAATATTTTCCCCCAAAAGAAATAGTGTTAAATTGTGGGAAAGCTAAGTCAAACCAACTAAACCATGTTGTTCCAGTAGCCACTCTGACTTCCCGTGGACTGAATTAGAACAATCTTTTTTTTTTCAAATTTAAGTTGGTAAATCATAGCTGTTTTTTATTGTTCGATTATTAAAAGTTTAAAAATAATTAGGCAAATAATGTAAATCTTCTAAATAAATCACCAATTAACGTATTTACACTAAAACTAAGCATTTTCATAAAACTCACGTGAGATAAAGGGGGGTGGGGGGGTGTCGGGCCAAATCTCACGACATCTCACCAAAAAATCGCCAAAAACACCTCACGTAATTAATGGACACCCCCTTAGTTAGCGAAAATTAAGGATCTAAATCAGTCCATGAACTTTCCCCAAGGAACATAAACCGAAATGGTATGAGAGGTCTTTTTGACATTGGAAATGGCTTTTCGTTCGCTCAAGGCTACGATTTCACGAAAAAGTTCGATCCCCTTATATCTCGGAGAGTTGTGAAGATATGATATTCAAAAATGCCTAAAAGACGCGTATAGCTGTAAGGTGCAAAAATAATTATTCGAGAAAATCAAAAACGAAAAAAGTTATGGCCAAAATAGTGAAAAAAAATTCAACTTTTCCGAATTTTTTGTTTGTGGCGCTCGATGTTTTAAAAACGAAGAATGATATCAAAAATATGAGAAAAACTCCACTGGACAATTTAGTCGCTCTAAGTTGAGCCTGAAACAAAGACGATCGGGTTAAGGGTTTGCCCTGTAGCCTAACCTTTTTAAAAAACGTCAAAAAGTCAGAACGACAATTTTCACATGAATATTTTTACGGATTCCGTAGATTAATTTCCAATGAGCTCGATAGTTGTTGTGTAAGGCACGAAATCTGTGTTTTTTTTTGTAATTTTGTATCGATTTCTTGGGGTAAAGTTTTGTTAGTTAAAAGCTAATTTAAAGAAGAAGTCATGAAGTGAAATCAGCATGAACCAAAGAGAATAAATATTTTATAATGACCAAGCGTAGCATAAATAATGTTTACTAGCCACTCTCCTTCTTATCCCCAGGTATTACGTAATTTTAGAAGTCTCCTAAGAGACTGACATACATAAGCATTATATAAACTTTCAAGTTTCGCAACAAATTTGATTTAAATAAAGCACGCAGAGAAAGAAATGAATGACTTCCGTAATCAATGACTCCTCTAGATTTTAATTTCCAAAAAACTTTAATTTGTCGATAAATTTTCTGAAATCCAGTTACAACAATCAAACACATAATTGTGTGTATTTACAACAAAAAATATTTAGTAACAGTTATTACCCATAGTGAATTGTCCAATTAAATATATATTTTTTCCAAGGTCGGTAATTTTCAGTTAGAAAACAATGTACAAAATTTTAGTCGATATCGATACTATCGACTTCTTAACATCCCTAAAAACACTAAAACCCCGATCTTATTACATCATCCCTTCTCCTACAAGGTCTAAATTCCTAAAGTTCTCCTTTAACGTGGTATCATTATGTCATTGTGTACATATAACTGGTAATAACTGTTTGTCTGTTTGAGAGGGATTTTCGAATCTAAGTTTAATATTAGTTACAGTTTCCAAATTGGGAAGGGATTTTACTTATAATTAAGTTAAAATCAAGTCAGAGGCCATTGTACGGTTTGAAAACTCTGACACCAGGGTTAGCCAAGTTCGCCACACACTTGACTATACCTACACGATAAGAAGAAGAAGAAGAAGTAAGAACTACCATACTAGTGGAATAGCCGCTCTGATTGATGACCTGACCTGATTGAATGTTATGTAAATCTCAATCAATTTAAGCTTAACCTTTCAGTTTTGAAAATGCGTCTCTCGAAGAAATTTTTTATTAAATCAGGTACGAAAAATAAACTATTCTCAGTAAGTAAGACAGCGGAGATGGTATTTGAGACGGCAACGATAAAAGAAATAAGTTGGCAATTTAATTTAAGCTGGGAAAAAGATGGTCGAGTTTCATCATAGAATTGAAAAGTCAGATGAGTTCCTTATTGCCCTTAATGCGCAAGTACGCCGGTCCTGCGATTAGTCTCCTTTCGTTTCTATCAAGGGTTAGCTGGAAAAAATCTCTAAGGGTTAAGCTCGCCTTTGTACATATACACATCAACGCGGTCTAGAGATATTGCACGATTTTTCATACAAACTAGGTCTGTTTGAGAAGCTATAAAAGCATACTCCAGATAGATTTGAGTGCTATAATTTTAAGACGATCAAGTGCTAAACCTGAATTTTAAATTCTAATCAATAAATTCTGTTTTACTTGAAATTTGTGAAAACGTGAAGAAAATGAAAATTTTGTTTGCGTAAATTCGACTATTTTCATACAAAAAGCAGGCAAAAAGTGCATTTTCGTTTTCGTTTCCGCCACGTTTTTACAAATTTCAAGTAAAACAAAATTTATTGATTAGAATTGAAAATTTAGGTTTAGCACTTGCTCGTCTGAAAGTTATAGCCCTCCATGTATCTCGTATTATAGCTTCTCAAACAGACCTCTTTTGTATGAAAAATCGTGCAATATCCCTAGACCGCGTTGATGTGTGTAGTTTTCTTTGTATCCATCTCTTTTGTTATGTAATTTTTATTATGTGCAATAAAGTGTTTATATACATACAATACATACATGAGTAATGGATGGATGGATCTTTATTACTCGTTCACGCAAAAACTACTGCATAGATTTTGTTGAAACTTTGTAGTAATATAAATTAGACATCTGAATTACACATAAGCTACACTATAAATACCTAGATAGATAAAAACTTGATTCACTGCTGTACCAAAAAACATGTTTTTAACCATCTTACTGCTAGTATGAAACTAAAATAAAGTCATAAGTAAAGTATTGAAAGGGCGCTGACTCAGCATACGTAATCCACTTTGGATTGATAACAAAAAAGTCACAGAGTACATAACTTTTCCAAATTCCCACGGGAACGAACTCCTAGGCGGAAAGCTATTATAACAAAATGAAATTGGCGTTCTCCATACATTTTTTTAGAAAAAAACTAGTTCTTATATACAAATGTGTTTGGATTATTCTGTTCTCACGATTTGCGGCAGAACGAGACATTCGTACGCGGCAGAAGGGGACAAAACTATGTCACACGTCATGTAAGCTGTGCTGTAAAGTAGATCTCCCATCTTTTGAATACTCTACGGACTAAGTTACCTTTTCAAAGTGCGGCTCAAAAATTTGTTAGCGACTTCTAGGGGACGGTCCTTTCTGTTTCCTTACTTTATCTTTCTCTTTCTTTGTTCTTATTAATTTCACTGTTGGCTTAACATAATTTTTACTTTTCCTTGTAGAATATAATTTTTTAGGGTTCCGTGTCCAAAGGGAAAAAACAGGACCCTATTACTAAGGCTCCGCTGTCCGTCCATCCGTCTGTCACCACGCTGTATCTCATGAACCGTGATAGACAGTTGAAATTTTCACAGATGATGTATTTCGGTTGCTGCTATAACAAAAAATAAATTAAATATTTACAATACAATACAATACAATATTCTTTATTGCACACATAGGATTACAGAATATGTTTATACAGCGAATTTAAAATAATGTATACAAATAGGCGGCCTTATTGCTTAACAGCAATTTCTTCCAGGCAACCTTATGGTATAGGAGTTTTAGATTGAAATGCGGGAAAGGCGCAAATATTAATTAAATAATAATTATAAATAAGTTGACTATTTATGCACTAAAAATATATCACAAATATATATTTATTAATATATAAAATATATATATATATATATAAACTAAAACATATATATTTAAGGGGGCTCCCATACAACAAACGTGATTTTTTGCCGTTTTTATAGAGATAATGGTTTTTATAGAGGCCGACTTGCACTTGGTTGGTTTTATAGGTAATGGTACGGAATCCTTCGTGCGCGAGTCCGACTCGCACTTGCCCGTTTTATTATAGGTTTTTGTTTCCGAGCAGAAACTGGAGTTTTTGATGTTATTAAGCTTTTTAACTTAGCATCAAATGATTTGTTTTATGTCGCTTAATTTTTTTTTCAAAAACTTTGTGAAATTCGGAAAAGATTTTTCTAACGAATGCGTTCGCTCTTCACCACAATCTAGCCCAGAGGCGAAGATGTGGTCGAGGATGAAGCAAGCTCACCCAGAAGATGCCTATTCACTCGAACTTTAGACTACCACCGCCACCTTAGACTGCTACCTATCACCGCTATTTAGTTAATTAGTGTGTCAAATGTGGTGTCTATAGTGGGTTTAGAACCATATAGATCTGTAGCCCAGAGCCATCTAAGTTACTAAAAAGGTTACCGGTTCTCTTTATGAAATTGTTATGGATTTTGCCATTTTATATACTAAAACTGAGGTCTTAATAATAATAATAATAATAATATATAAATATATATATATTAATAATATATTAGATATATATGTAACAATAATAATAATAATAATAATAATAATAAACTCCCCTATCGTTTTGGCCGCAAGCCCGCGATAGAGGCGAAATCCCCAGAAATGGCAGAAGAAAATGGTTTTTCTCCAATAAAATAATAATAATATTTATTTCAGACATAATAACATTTAAGCAATTTACAATGTCCATAGAGTGTCAGTGCGTTAATAACAATGGTAGCTTAGAAGTATGTTAGTAGTGTTAGTGCATAGAATCAAATCAAATCAAATAAATAAATCACATCTCATGTCACACTAATAATGATTACCTATTATTTAAGCCAAGGGCAACCATCATCCAGTGCCTTTGAATGGGGCAGTCCGGTCTGGCTGCAATCATTTTCAGAATGCTGTTGTTACTGTTACGTAGGCGCTGCATCAGTGAGACCGACTTTTTACGCAAAATGGCGTAAAAGTCGTCCGTGTGGAAATCGGCAAACATTTTTGAAGCACTGCAGCGCCACGGCAGTCCCAACAGCATTCTGAATGCTTAAAGACAGCCATCCACCGTAACCATATTTTATGATAAGTTAAAAAATCTCTTAAGTCAAAAAGTTATTTAAATTTTTGAGTTACCGTTTCAAATTTATTCATCTGTTAATAAGCCCTCTGAACAAACCATATACCTATTTTAAGATAATTTCTGTGGCCGGTTCAGATTTTAAGATCAACAAAAAAAACCGTATCAAAACCGTAAAAAATATATTTTAGTTAGATTCAAACTGTCACATTATAGAATTTAAACGTGTATCAAATTATCGAATGAGTTAAGAACGATTGCTATAGATAAAGTTTTTAATTAACACGCTGTATTTGTAAAATAAGAAAAAAGTAAAAATGCTAATATTTTATCACGAATGTCGTAGTTTTTTCAAAAATCGACATAAGATAAGAATACATAAATAAACGTTTATTTCACGTGCACATTACAATTATTTTCTTAATTTAATCCGGTAAACCGACAGAAAACCGGAAGTGATGGATATTATCCAAAAGTGTAGCAAGCTGAAGTGGCAGTGGGCTGGCCATGTCTGTCGCAGAACCGACGAGCGTTGTAGTAGACAGGTTCTCGAATGGAGACCACGTCTTGGCAAACGTAGTGTAGGACGCCCCCCAGCCAGATGGTCAGATGACCTAAAGAAGATAGCGGGTAGTGGCTGGATGAAAACAGCGGAGGATCGTGCAAAGTGGCGCACCTTGGGGGAGGCCTATGTTCAGCAGTGGACTGCAATAGGCTGATATAATGATGATGATGAATCCGCCAAACTACATTAAGCATTGACGTTTATTTCACATACACATTAAATTACATATTTTCTTAATTCACTCTGCCAAACCACATTCAGCTTGGTTTATTGGCAGAAAAAAACACCCCCCATTTTTAACCCCCTGCAAAATAGGGGTGTTATAAGTTTAACGTGGTACCTGTGCGTCTATGTGTCCAGTTGGTGTGTGTCTGTCTGTGGTACTTATGATGGTAGCTCTTATATGAATGGACCGATTTCTATGCGGGTCATTGCGGGTTTTTGTTTTTCTTTTTTTTTTTTGTTTAAAAGCAAAATTGGTTCAGCCGTTAAAAAGCTATAAGCAATCGAATGCCGTGGTGATACAAAATGTTGATTTTAGAGTTATAAAACACTCGCTTTCCGTCCGCGGCTCCGCCACAGGTTATATCGTGCCCAACAGTGGCATAAAATGTAGCCTATGTCCTTTCCCATGCTCTAATTTATCTATGTACCAAATTTCATCAAAATTGGTTTCGTATTTTAGGCGTGAAAGGCGGACAGACAGACAGACAGAGTTACTTTCGCATTTATAATATTAGTAAGGAAGTAAGAATTTGTTCATCTCCCAGAATATCGTATTGAATATTATAAAGGTCTATTTTACCAATCAACGATTCGTGAGAAAATTATAAATCATATTCTAAAGGTCTGTTTGTAGTGTTTTAACTAAGAAATCTCCGGGCAAACTCATTAATTTTCATGTCTCGCAGCTATGTAATCCTCTGCCGCCGTTGCTAGGCAACGTTTCAGGCGTTTTTGTCTTAATTTGCCGCCATTTTGTTCGCAACAAGTTGTTTTTATACAGGATTGAATTTTGTAATGCCACCTGAAGGGAAAGTACTCTTAATACTGTAGATAGAAAATTGTACTCAAAGAAAACATTCCTTTATTTTTGAAAAGAAAGAAAACTGCATTCAAGGATTTTCGAAAATTCGCTTGCCACACCCGGTAATCGAACCGACTAAAATCTGTAAGAATTAAACTCTATACTTTTAATGCATCGATCGTTAGGCATCGATCGGTTAAGAGGGTTAGGGAGGGGGATGCATCGATCGTTATACAGGGTTATTTTTTAATCAGTACACAAATTTTTTGTACGTAAACTTTATAAAAATTTAACAAACCCGTATTTTTTTGTTTTATATCGTTTCATATAAACATTTCAAGCTAGATCGTCTGAAGCATGAAAATAAATCAATTTTTTTGTATGAAAAAAAAAACTTCGTCCAATTGACTTGAAACTTGGTAATAGTACTCTTCACCACAATTTGTGACACCCGTGTTTCTGCGTTTTACAAAATTCATCCTCTAAGACGTTAAAAAGAGGTATCAAAATCTGAAAATTTTGGAAAAAAAAGTTTTCCTTCTTATTTACGTTCTATCAACGTTACTGACACCGTAAAAAATTGTGTACTGATTAAAAAGTAACCCTATATAAGGATAAAATCTCTCTTACAAACTTGGTAAATTAAGTGAAAGGAAAACCAACCTGTATACAGAGTGTTATTTGTGTCAAACGTGGCATCTAGTGGTTCTAGAACCAGTGGTGCTCTGGCTACCCCGTTTGGGATATAGGCATGAGAATGTGTATGTATGAGTGTAAGGAAGCTTAGCAAATACTAAAATGGAGGAATCGGTTATTATTTATTCCCGGACAAGTGAAGTCAAGGAGTTTTCGTTGTTTATCAAATTTTAGCGCTATGCAATGTACTGAGAAACTCCGCTGCGCCGAAATGGTGTCAGTATGCGATGTAGGTACTATCACGTTCATATATGGAGGCATAGTCAATACAAAACGCAGAAAACAAGTCGCTTGCGGCCGCTCGTGTACTCACACATGGACACAAATTACGTATACCGCATACCCCACTACGCTTATTGCTCTGATAACAAGCATAATTTCACAAGCCAAAGCATAAGTCTTGGTGGCGCAGCGGAAACACTGTCTGCCTGCTGTAGTAAGGCGCGGGTTCGAGCCCAACTGTCGCCTAATAGCAACGAAGTTTTGTTAGATATGTTTTGGTTTTCAAACATTTTTATAGTCATAGACCATACCATACAAAAATTGAATGCAATGAAGTTAGTGTAGATTCATTCGGTTCGGTGTTCATGAGCAACCTGTTTGTCATTGCTAGATCATAAGCGAAGGTGCTCGTGTGTTCTTACCGTATCGGCAGTTTACTGTGATTTCTTTTTTCGACATGCATACAAATACATAAAAAGTTTGCAGGAGAGGCAGTGTATTGTTGCGCTGCACAATATAGGATGTAATATATCCCAAATTGCTAATGAAACAGGTCTTACAGTGAGTATTCTAATGTTTACTTAATATTAACACTGTTTTTAAATTTATAATTTATTTTGAGAACGTAAACATATCATCTAAATGATAAGCTTAACTATTGTAATGCATTTTATTAGTGGTGCATAGTTTTTGTTCCTTATTATATTAATCTTGTTATTTTGGTTTTAGTGAACGACGGGTGAATCATTACGGAATGAGGGTAACGTGTAATCTCGGCCGCGCAGTGGACGATTGCGAGTTATCAATGAATCAGCGTGTGGTGCAAATGTATGAAAATAATGAATTCATACGGAAGATAAATGGAGTTCATCGATTCTAAGGCTTAACAAGTTCAATTAAATATTGTTATGTGTAAAATTGTGATATTTATCTATAACTTATTCTTTTGTTATTATAAACTATATATCTAATGCCTTGTAGTACAAGTTAAATATTAATTTTTGTTGAGGTTTAGCTTCAATACTCTTTTCTTCATGAAAACGAATTCTTAAGCTATAACCTTAATAAAACTGTAAGTGATCAAGTTGCAGAAAAAAAATGTGTTTTGTTAGTAGGAAATAAAATTACCTAGTCGAATTTCATATTTGTTTTATTCAAATACTTTATCACTGATACAATAATGTAACATTATTATTATTAATGTAATATTATGTGTGAAAATAGTTGTTAATGCTTTAATAAACAAAAATAAATTACAAAAAGAAACTACTCGGCTGGGATTAGAACCCGTGAACCTTTCTCCCTGCTAGGACAGTGCTTATCCGCTGGACCATACATAACGCTAGTAAGATCGACAAAATAAAGATACACTACGTCATGTTTACATTACCGATTGTTTGATATGACTCAACAGCAGCGGTGAGTGGAGGACAGTGCAATGTCGGGTGAATGCGTCCTACAAAAACTTCACCGAGGAGCCAAGAGATGTCGCTTAGCAAAATTATGTTCTTAGAGGAGGCTACAAGCTTGTGTGCGTGAGAAATCGTTTGAACTATGTTCATAGGAACATAGTCCCTATTGCAACGCGCTAAGTAGTTTAACTATGCCTCCATTAAAGAACGCTACTGTACATTGCTGGTTTTTATGTTTTACGCTGTCTTTCTTGTTTTTTATTGCAAAATGAAGTGTATTCATATAATTATGGCTCTGGATGTACCCATTTTATATGTTTTTAGGGTTCCGACCCAAAGGGAAAAAACGAAACCCTATTACTAAGGCTCCGCTGTCCGTCCATCCGTCCGTCCGTCTGTCACCAGGCTGTATCTCATCAACCGTGATAGTTAGAAAGTTGAAATCTTCGCAGATGATGTATTTCTATAGGCCCTATAACAACAAATACAAAAAACCAAAATAAAATAAATATTTAAGGGGGCTCCCATACGAAAAACGTGATTTTTTTTGCTCGTTTTTAGGGTTCCGTAGTAATCTACGAACCCTTATAGTTTCGCCATGTCCGTCTGTCTGTCTGTCCGTCTGTCTGTCTGTCCGTCTGTCCGCAGGTTTCCTAAGAAACCCTTGGTACTACAGAGCTGAAACTAAGCATGATTATACATATGAATCACGCCGACAGAACTGTAGAGTAAAATCTTGGAAAAAACAAATTTTTTCTGGTGTCTCCCATAGACGTGAAAGGGCGATGAATTTTTTTTTCTCGCCAATATCATTGAGTGGGGTGTCATAGGATAGCATTTTAAAAGATAGAAGGGGTTTACTAAGAACGTTTTTCGAATCAGCACTCCGTTCGCGAAATATAAATTTTTAAAGTGAAAATTTTTGTCAAACACAAGTGTCCCCCCCCCTATACCTGCTAAACGGTTGTTTCTAAAAATGTGACAAAATTCACGTTGGTAGAATATACAACGAAATTTAAAGGAAAACTATCACACATAAGTTGGTCCTTCAAGTTTGCGAGTAATAGTCGACCAAGTGCCAAACACTGTTGGGATTAATAAGAATGTATTTGAACCATGCTGCTACGGAACCCTACAATGCGCGTGGCTCGACACGCTCTTGGCCGGTTTTTATAGATAAGTCTGTCCGAGGCCACATCTCATGACATGTGATAGACAGATGAAATTTGCACAGATGATTGTGATGATTGGTTTTTGCTATAACAAAAAATACTAAAAATTAGAAAAAGTTGAATATTTAAGGGGGCTCCCATACAACAAACGTGATTTTTTGCCGCTTTTATAGAGATAATGGTTTTTATAGAGTCCGACTCGCACTTGGCCGGTTTTATAGGTAATGGTACGGAACCCTTCGTGCGCGAGTCTAACTCGCACTTGGCCGGTGTTATTTATTGTTTTTAAATTAGTTGTGAGTTTAAAAAATATATATATTTTTATATTATTATTATTATTTTAAAACTAACGGTACTTACTTTATTGTTTCAGGACATCGACTATGAAGGGTTCCGGTGGTTTTTGGACACCTTTCTGGAAGTATCTACGCCTGATGAACTATCCAGGTATGTAGCGAATGAGGGTTGGTGAACCAAGGGCCTTTCAAAAACGAATTTTCTTAGACTTGCGGGTTTTATCGCGATGTATTCCTTCACCGCTAATCAAATAAATGATAGTTAATAAACGGTCCATACATAAATCCGAAAAGATGAATTTAGTGTTACAGGCCTGCAACAGGATTTGAACCCACAGTCTTTCGGTTACAAGTCTGGTTCATTACCAACTGGGCTATCAGCGCATATATCCTTTACTTTATTCTTTACTAGCTTTCCGCCCGCGTGGACTACAGGTTATATGGTGCCCAGTTGTGGGATGAAATGTAGCCTACAAGTATGTCCTTTCTCAAGGTCTAATCTATCTCTGTACCAAATTTAATCAAAATCGGTTCAGTAGTTTAGACGTGAAAGCATAAAGACAGACAGAGTTACTTTCGCATTTATAATATTACTAGCTTTCCGCCCCGCGGCTCCGCCCGCGTGGACTCACAATTTTTTTTTAATTATCCTATGTTACTTCTTGTGCCTCCGAGAATATGTGTACAAAGTTTCATGATGATCGGTTGAGTAGTTTTTGCGTGAAAACGTAACAAACATCCCTACTTTCACATTTATAATATTAGTAAGGATAATTTTAGTAGGGATATAGTAGGGTCTAGTTTTTTATCACCAATGAGCCTCCTGGCTTTATCTCGTGACCGCTATGACGTAAGATGGATGCAAGACCTCACGTGACGTAACCGCAAAGAATCGCATAAACCTTGACTACTTGCAGTAATATTTTTTTACCGACTTCAAAAAAGGAGCAGGTTCTATGTTCGACTGTATGTATTTTTTTAAATTTTTTTTAATGTATGTTCACTGATTTCTCCGCCAATTATGGACCGATTTTCAAAATTCTTTTGTTGTTCGAAAGAGTATATACCAGAGCTGGTCCCATATAAATTTTATCGAAAATGATTCAGCGCTTTTAAAAAAATCAACAAAAACAAAAAATACTACAAACCAGAACATTATCTAAATAAATGAGGGACATTTTCGTTTGTGGTTATCTGCTAATAGGCATTGTAGGCTGCAAAAAATACTAGTTATCTACTTTGCGCGAACTGTTGTTGGGATTGAAGTCGGTGACTCGTACGTTTTTTTAACGTGGAAAATTATTTAATTAACCGTTGGGCACGTGTTCAGTTCAGGTCATTCCTACTCTATCCAAGCTGGCACGCTCCTGACGATTTTCCTCCCTAAGCTTAATTAAAACGAACAATAGAACCGTAATGTAATGTTTTTCTTTTCAAGTTTCTAGGTTCTATTTTTATTCAAGACAGAGTCGGATCAATGTTTGAATTGTGGACCCAAAATCCATTTCAGCAGAATAAAACTTTGTGTGGAAAAACTCACAGTAAAACCTTTGTGTAAAAGCAGGGTAATATGTCTGTGTTATGTATGTTTTTGGTTTATATCCCAAGGACTCTACGACACAAGTGAAAACCTGATGAAATGAAAATTTATTTATTACTAAGAGTAGTTTACATTTTCACTGGGCTGTCCCCAGTAGGCATTAATTTGCTTGTGTTGGGTGTGCCTCACTCTTTCCCACTTTAAATTTTAAAAATTGTACAACCAACCAAAAAAGAAAACAAAAAGATACCTAATTTTACTTAAAATATAAGAGCCTAATGTGGTCATTAATGGGTTTTTAATAAATGGGTTTCTGATGACGTATCACTTAAATGATTTCTGTATTTAGTTATAATTCCTAGGTGAGAAACCTAGCAGATTTTAGTCTTTAAATCTCCACTGTAAGAATGAGATTCGACTCATCCAATAAAATAGAAAAATAGTTTCAAAGGATTTTATTTTGTAATCTTTAGCAAGTTCTAAAAAACGATGTTATACAATATACATATAGGGTCTACTTACTACCCCACAAGGGAATGTTGTTGTTTATTTGGTTACAGTCAATAAATGACCGGGAAAATGAAAATGAGTGGATACGCGCGTTGCGCTCGAATACTTTATTATCACTGTTTTAAAAGCTTATGTCTACAGTACAGTCAATTCAATTCAATTCAAACATTTATTGCTTCGTGAGTTTTACAGTTCTTATAAGGTATAATAAGTACATCACGAACCCCGCTGGGGCACTGCAAATAAATATTTAGGGGCCATTTTGTAAGAGCTGGATACGTCCCCGTGTAGACAAGCTTTTATAAATAATACCTTAGTCTCAGATTTCAGTAGAATTTATTTAAAAAAAAAAGGATTTACTGCTATAAAAGGGACTGCTTTTTAAAATTGCACATCAGTCTTCATTTGGTGTTAGTTGAGGTGCTTAGTTCTTGAATGTAACCTTTCTTAGTGTTTTTTTGCTAAATGCTAGTAAATAAGGGTACGTTTTCTCATGTTTTTCCATATTACGCACATCAACACTGTCTAATTGTACGATTTTTCATACAAAAGAGATCTGTTTGAGAAGCTATAGAAACATACGCGAGACACATGGAGTATTTAAAAGCAAGTGCTACGTCTGAACTGTCAATTTCATTCAATTAATTTTGTTTTTCTTGTTTGTTAAAACATGACGAAAACAAAAATTCACTTTTTATTGTTTTTTGTATGAATTTCATATGTTTTATTTATTAATTAAATCTAAAACAAATCTACGTGCTCGCTGCGCAGACATACGCAAATATTTACCCGTGAAATTCTCGTTCAACTAAAGCTGGATCCGTCCTTGTTCCTAAATCCCCTGATTAAATAAATAGAAGTTGGTAATGAGGGACTTGCCTAGGCCTATGCGATGCTTGCCTAGGTCGCTCTTGAATCTTGAATAAGTATGGGCTTCTTTTTCATGCAAACGAAGTCGCGGGAAGACGCAAATTTTGCTTTAAATGAGATTCTGTTTAACTGAATCTCGTTTTGACATTTCTTATTTTCTGTTACCTATCTTTTCAGTTTTTCTTGTGACGACAAAATCAAAATGCAATAAAACCCACTTCACAGACTTTTTTTATTTATTTATTATAAGATGGGTTAACTTTTGACCTCAATCTTGACAAGAAGGTCATAAATGAGGTCGACGATGGAGCGAATTAACCCAGAAAATGCCTATACCTATAAGGCACTGGTACTCCTACGTACAGACGGAACACAACAAGCTATTTGGCGTTGAACTTCGGTAGGAGGGTGGTTGCGAACCAGACGACCCTTCACAGAGCCTACCACACCGCATGAGACCATAGGATGACACCTCAGATTCAGAACATTCTAGCATCTTCAGTGGCTTTATACAGGGCTTGAGGTAAATCTCTTTCAACCTCTCGGGTGGTTAATCAGTCCATGAAACTGAACAACTTTCCCCGAGGAACATAAGTCAAAATACGAAAAAAAAAAATTTTGATCTCCCATACAAAATGCGCTATATGCTGATGAAGTTAGTATGGGAACTCAAAATATTTTTTTTCGTATTGTGACCAACGTTCCATGGAAAGTTGTTCAGTTTCATGGACTGATTAACCAACCGAGAGGTTGAAAGGGATTTACCTAAATCCCTGTATTGTTACGCTTTAACTCCAGTAATTTTCAAAACTCTTTTTTGTTCGAAAGAGTATTCCTGACAGGTGGTTCCATTTAGCTTTTATCGGAATTGATTTTGCACTAACACATATGTAGATATTATATTTCGATGACGTTTGGTTAGGGCACTGTTGGGATTGAAATCGGTTCACTCTTACGTTTCTAACGTGGACAATTACTGGGTTTATTTGCGACCATTCCAGCCTCACTTCTTACCCAGCCCATATACGTCCCCACGGGCCTCCCTTTGAAACACGAAGGGGATTTAGGCCATAGTCGACCACGCTGGCCCAATGCGGATTAGTGGACCGCTCGTTTTCCAAAAACGAATTTTCTTAGACGTGCGGGTTTCATCACGATGTTTTCCTTCACCGCTGAGCAAGTGATAGTGAAAAATCCATACATAAATCCGAAAAGACGAATTTAGTGGTACAGGTCCGCACCAGGGTTTGAACCCGCAACCTTCTGGTTAACAAGTCTGGCTCATTACCATAACTGTCCCCCAATCGCGGTAAGTTGTTTGAACGTGTCTTACCAAACCTCTTACGTTTCCTTCGTATTGAGCCCAGAAAAACATTGAATAAAATAGAAACGTGAACGATTTAGCTTTGGTAAACACGTTCAAACTTACCGCGATTGGGGGCGGGCTTGGCTATTATTGCCTCATGATGACGGCCGATTTGGTGGAGCAGTAGTGACACTTCCTGTTGATCGACGGATCCTGGGTTCAGTTCTCAGTCGGGGCAAATATTGCAGATATTTGTTCTCGGTTTATGTGTGTTTGTGTCTGTCTTTATGTGTGTTCCGAGGGAACCACGACACAAGGGAAAACCCTTAGTGTTGGCCTTTGAGTGTCTAGCGTTGAAACCCTCATAGCCCGGTGGCTCTCGCTGATCTCAGCTGATCAGTGAGGTTAAGTAACGTACACAGAGGCTGCGAACCTGATGGGTGACCAAAGTGACAATTCATCACAAGTGTTTCCGTGCTTCGGAGGGCACGTTAACTGTCGGTTCCGGATGTTGTCGTTTAACTACAATCGTTAAAACCATTGTACGGTTTGAAAACTCTGATACCAGGCTTAGTCAAGTTCGCCACACACTTGACTATACCTACACGATGAGAAGATGTGTGTAGCGTTTATAGCATTTTAATAAATTACCATTGTATATCCTGTATGTTCCAGGCACCTGTTCCTGTCTTTCGTCCGCCGGGATCGCCCCGCTCTCCGGGAGATGGCGGCCGCAAGCTCACACGCTGCTTGCGCCGCTGTCACCGCTCATGCTGACCATCCGGTGAGGATTCTGACTATCTTCTTAATATATAAAACTAAGTCGGGTTTGTTCGAACACTTATTACTCGAGAACGGCTGGATCGATTTTCATGGTTTTTGATTTGTTGTAATCTCCATCCCGAATTGCAGAATAACTATAACCCTCGTGCAATTCTTGCATACCGTGTGTGCAGGATTTGTATCCGTGTGTGCATGTGCCGTAAACAAGCGCGCGACGGGTTAAAAACGTTGGAAAATTGACAAAAAACTTCCCGGGCGAAAAGCTAGTAATAAATAATAAAAAATCATTTATTACTACATCACAAATAATAATAAGATGTATAATTAAACATATTACTCGTACATAGATATATTCTCCCACAGTATTTGTGGAAGGATGGTGCTTAAGAGGAGCGTCTCAGTTTAGACTAGCGTCTCAGTTGTTTTTCATGCTGTCTCGATGTCGACCACCTGCCTAACGCCGAGTTTTATTTCCAAAATTATCAGTTTAGGCGTCAATGAATTCCTACCACAAAAACTTGATGAAATCGTACGTTTTTGGTCTCTATCGATTTGTAAACGTATAAACGAGGTTCTTACGTTGTGTTTTTACCAAAATTGTTCTTAGCTTTTCAACAGTCACCCCTTGAATGTTGAGAATTTTTTTGGCGAAAAATACTGACATTTAGTCTCAAATATCTTTTTGTCTACTAAAAATATCACAAAAATCAAAACGCACGAACCTAGTTTTTGGTGTTCCTGATACTATACCAAAATTTCACAGGGATCCGTTGACGTTTAGGGGATGGAATCCATTGACGCCGTTTGTATGGGGAAAAAACACTGAGACGATCCTCTTAACCTAGATAATTAAACCTGTACTTTAATAGGTCACCAGACCTTCTCCTACAGTTAATACAAATAACTTCAGTTACTATTAATCTTTAGGTTCGACTGGTATCTTTTTTACGTAAGTATGTTCACCGATTTCTCTGACATTTGTGGACCGTCTGATTTTCAAAATTCTTTTATTTTTTGAAAGAATATAAGAGGTAGTCTCGTTGTCACCAAGTCAGGATCTGATGACGGAATCTCAATGAAATAACGGGGTTAGTATTAAGTACATTCCTCCGCAGTACATTAAATGATGTTGTCTTTATTTTTGGCTTTTTTGAAGTCTGTTTGATGATGCAGATTTTTGCTTGAAAGCTGACGTGACCAATCACTGTATAACTAATTAGCTTCTAAGTATTTTAGTCGGAAATAAAAATGTTGTAAATATCAATTTTATTTAGAACACTAAATCAAAAATTTCCTTCCACGCTGGACTTGGATTGAAAGAAAAACTTAGAATGTACCAGCTGCCAACTTTTCGCATACTGTAAAAGTATTAAGTTGAACTAAAGGGTTTTGCTGTATTACGGGCAAAAGGCTGACGACCTTTCACTATGATACATCATATTTCATTTATAACCCTCAGAATTTACGTCAAATGTGGCATTATGTGGTTTTAAAATCACTTATGCTCTACCTACCCCAATAGGGATTATAGGCGTGAGCTTTTTGCCTTTTTTATTTTAAAGATTGTTGTAAAACTATTAATATTATAAATTTTATTAGCCTTAAGCCCTCAAATACTACTTGTTCCCGCATACCATCTTAAAAGGAATAGGAAATGGCTGAAAATCAGCGCAATGACGTGGTTTCGGCCTTTCACTGCACAAGCTGAGCTATTTTCCTTTTGTCACACTTTTTTGTTCTTATTTTTTAAATTAGTTATTAAGTTTTCATTTGTAATTTTTTGTGACAATAAATACTTTTTTACTTACTACTTACTTACGTATCTGTACTAAAAGCAAGACGAGAGAATAAAGAGTTTTCAGAGACGAGAGTTCCGGAGCTCAGAGTGTTTTACTAAAAAAAATATTTGTTATCCATTCTAGGCTAAGCTGAGCTTGGCTTCTAAGATACACGGGCTAGCGGAAAGGATCCAACAGTTCGGGAGAAGCTCGGGGGATTCTGTGGATGGCAGCGATAAGGGATCCAGGAGCAGAACTGGTAGGTCTTGTCTTTTTACCTACACATATTCAATAAGACTTCCATGCTGAACTGGGAGTGAAAGAAAAACTTAGAATGTGCCAGCTACCTACTCTTCCCAGGTAAACAGTAAAAGTCTGTAAGTGGGATAGAGTTTTGCTGTATAATGGGTGAAAGGCTGACCACCTCTCATCATTATTTGCAACTTGTTCCATCTGATAACCCTCACAATTTGTGTCAAACGTTGCATTAAGTAGTTCGCTAGAACTGCTAGAACCCCGTTAAAGATGTTCAATAAGATCAGTGTTATGGTTCTGTATCGTTGCGACTGCACTGTGACCCTGCTTTAAGTAAAAACTGACCGAATCGAAGCATTCACTCAAAACAATGATACTGACTGAATTTCCAGGGAGCGTCCATCCAATGTTCACTGTAACCACCCATCCGTCGTACTCCGCCCATGAACTCTGCCTCGGCCGTACGGAGACCAGCCCCAGCCACAGCCAGATATCCAGGAACAGCAGCAGAAAGTCCAGCAACTCTCTCAGAGTCAACCTTGCCAAGATCGATCCCAAAGGTGAGGGATTCCATTACCTAGTTTATGGGTTTATCATCATCATTTCACTGGACGTAGGTTTTTTCCAGATGGAAGTAGATGACTCGATCTTTAAGACTAAATTATTACAATGCGGATGATGCAGTCTAGTCTGAGCGGATGATGCAGTCTTATCGCCATCAGTTACGTATTTAAATTGTTAATTATACTTCCAACGTTCTGGTTGCAAGAGATTCACTTATAGGCTGACATTAAATTTGTTTTTGATTTATGTGGTGATTCCCCTCGTGAATCTTAACAACTTTCCCCGATGTCTTATAACTAAGTTCTGGTTGCAAGAGATTCACTTATAGGCTGACATTAAATTTGTTTTTGATTTATGTGGTGATTCCCCTCGTGAATCTTAACAACTTTCCCCGATGTCTTATAACTAAGATATCAGCTGATCGCTCTAATTGTAAGGAGGATCGGAATTTTTTTCTTCATATATCTACTATTCTTTTAGGAAAGTATTTAGTTTAGCGGATTGATTCAGATCCTATATTTTCGATTACTTATTTAAAGTCACTCCATATAGGTGACAGTATATGTATGATATGTAGGTAGACAGTACAAAGATGTGATATTTTCCTTCTAAAATATCACAGTAGCATAAAGTATCTTGCCCATTTCATAACGTACTTATATCAGTGGTAGCCAGTATCAACTGTCAATTTATCACCAATATTACCGTGGTCTAAAAAAACAAGATAGCTATAGTTTCTTTTAAGACTTGATATCGTCTATTTCTCGCTCTCCATCCTTTCCCTTCTGGTTGACATGTTCAATGCCTGTCACATCATCTACAGAAACATTTTGGAGTAGAAACTTTTTATCGACAACCTTATAATGATGCTGTAACGTAAAGTTGCAATCTAAACTCTTAAATTATTCTCAATTGCAGATAAGCACCTGATGCGTCGCTCCTCAACGCTAGAAGTGCATACTGTGAGGGTGTCCCTGAAGGACATCGTCTGTTACCTATCTCTTTTGGAGGCTGGTAGGCCTGAAGACAAGCTGGAGTGTAAGTTCTTACAATATTTGTAGTCAATAGACAACAGCTGGAACCAACTGTATACATACTGTAGAAGCGAGCTCCTTATATTATGTTTCACCTATTATTCTTACTTATATACATTGTACTCTAGACTAAAACCAAAAGAATTTGAGAGTCAGTTTAACATCATATCCGCCCAAATTCCAAAGCACCCCGGCGGCCGAACGGACACCAGCGTCAGTGACAGTGCGGCGCAAGCGCAAGCTCACTCGCCGTGATAAACAGACTTCACCTATCGGCAGCATGTAGAAGCAAGCTCCTTACACATATTCTTCTACGAATGAAATATGCATGATACGTTGAAACTATGATCACTCATAATGGTGCATCCTCCCATTGTTTGTCTTAACTTTTGATGGACTTCGAACAGTGGGTACCGCCCTGGGAATGACTACATCGATACATAAAAAACAAAAACTAGAGCAATTGGAACTTTGAGAGACTGGAAAATTTCAATAATTTTCTAGGTACTTACATCATATAATTTTCTTCAAATCGTTTGCTTTCTTAATCATAATTAATTTTTCCGTATAAACCTTTTAAATAATTAATCTTGTTTCTTAAAGTATAAAAATGCGGGTCCTGACTCACTGACTCATAAACACTCAACCCAAAACCTTGGATACAGAAAGCTACAATTTGTCATAAAGGTTCCTTTTATAACGTATGCAACGAAAAGGGAAGGATTTTACGGAATTCCCTCGGTGGCAAAGTCCAGCCCCAAAATCGCGGTAAGTTATAACGTGTTTACTAAAGAAAAGCTACATATTTCACGTTTCTACTGTATTCAACATCTCTATTAGGCTGAATACAAAGAAAATGTAAGCGGTTTAGCTTTGGTAAACACGTTCAAACTTACCGCGATCGGGGGGCTGGGCATCCTGTAGTTACAAACAAAGGTTGACTATACACGTCGTTACTCCTTTTCCAGTCATGTTTCGTCTCTACGACACCGACGGCAATGGTGTTCTGGACACCAACGAGATGGACTGCATAGTGAACCAGATGATGACAGTGGCAGAATACCTGGGCTGGGAGACTTCGGAGCTGCGGCCCATCCTGCAGGACATGATGGTGGAGATAGACTACGACGCAGACGGGACTGTGTCTCTGGATGAGTGGAAGAGAGGAGGGTGAGATTGATATCAACAAAAAAACATACAAATAAATGCTGCATACTCAAACCGCAAATACACGTTAATTACGAGGGCTGTGGCTGGAGGTTGCAAACAAACCAAATTTGTTTTTACTAATTTACTTAATTAAAAAAGGGAAATTACAAATACATTTTTCTAACAACCGAAGGTGTTCAATGTTAGAAACACAATGGATTGCTTAATTCTAATAATGGGTGCCTTTCCGGGAAGCGTGCAGGGGTCCGATGTCGGTCGCGCGTCATAGCTGGTCATGTTGCGCTGAAGCTGCACCGTGTGCCGTGTGCAATGTTGTAGGCAACATTGAGGTCATACTGCGTCGGCACCTTCTATGTAGCGTGTTGATATGACACGTTCGAGACACTCGGTTTTTCGCAGGATCCCATATAGTTGCGGGGGCGAAATGGGATTTTAATGCAGGAATGTAACCTAAACCAAACCTAATTTTCAGGATGACAACCATCCCTCTTCTCGTCCTTCTGGGCCTAGACACAAACGTAAAAGAAGACGGGGAACACGCGTGGAGACTCAAACATTTCAGCAGACCAGCCTACTGCAACCTCTGCCTGAACATGCTCGTAGGGCTCGGAAAGAAAGGACTGTGCTGTATTTGTAAGTAACTGGAGTCCGTTCTTGATTTTTTTCTTTATTCTTCAATTAATTATCTTCTATTTTCCTAGTCTTTTCTTTTCCCTGTGTAATTTTCCTTCTTTTCGTTTCACAATGAAAAATTAAAAGTTCTAAAAACTCTCAACCGTAAAATACATCTATATACGTACTTAAGAGTGTATGTATATTGTATAAGTGCTTGCGTGTATGTGTGTTTATATATATGTGTGTGTGTGTATGTTTGTGTGTGTGTACGTATGTGTTTACGTAAATTATTAATATATTACTGACAGTCAATTTTACTTTTTGTCTTTTTCCAGTTTGTAAATTCACAGTGCATGAAAGATGCGTGCAAAGAGCTCCTGCGTCTTGCATAGCAACGTACAGCAAATCTCGAAGGGCGTCTAACACTCTCTCACATCATTGGGTCGAAGGTATGTTGTATTAATTTAATTTAATTAAGTAATAGCGGTGATAGCCCAGTTGGTAATGATCCAGACTTGGAACCGGAAGGTAGCAAATTCAAATCCTGGTGCTGACCTGTACCACTTAATTCATCTTTTCGGATTTATGTACGGATTTCTAATTAATTATCACTTGCTCAGTGGTGAAGGAAAACATTGTGATGAAAAACTCTAAGAAAATTCGTTTTCGAAAGACGAGCGGTCCACCAACCCGCATAGGGCCAGCGTGGTGGACCTTGGCCTAAATCACCGTCGTGTTTTGAAGGGAGGCCCATGGCCCTAGGACATACCTATAAGGGGCTGGTAAAAAAAGATAGCTAAACTTCTCCCTAGCGTTTTGTCTCGTTTCTTATTCGAGGAATGTTTAAAGGGTAGGTCTTTCGTCTTTTATATCCCAACTGACCTTCATTCGCTCATTATTAGTTGTAATAGGTTGTGACGTTAGCGCAGCTACAGACCACTCTTTAGACTCTTCAGGGAAGGTTCTAGAACACTGTAGTAGGAAAAGCAATTTGGTCGTTTATTGAATGTTATGAAGTTATCAAGTTAATAAAAAGGACGTCCTAACCGGACTAAAGATTAAGTCCAAATACATAACCTTTAGGTAGACAGCGGGTAATTTTGAATTCAAAAATGGAAATATGCACCAGAAGCGTAAAAACGTCAAAAAACGCAGTAAAAAAAAACCAAAGAGACTAGAGACAAGATGCATGCAGCCACCTAACAAGGTTTTTGTTTATGTTGCGATTGCTTATAAATGAACCGAAATGACAAACAAAATTGTGGAAAACTTTTGTCGTTAAATTTTGTCGTGAATCCTTGTAATATCAATCCTAAAAAAATTGTTCTTGAGACGTTTTTCTTATGAATTTCAGGAAACTGCCACGGCAAATGCGCGCGGTGTCGGAAACAGATAAAAGGCTACAACGGAATCACCGGTCTGCACTGTCGGTGGTGTCATACTACCGTAAGCAGATCTACTTTCTTAAAATCAATTTTTACTTTACCAAACTCTTACAGTCCACTGTTGAATCGAAAATTCTTCCATACCTTTACATAAAGCTGAAAATTCATCAACGTTTTCTAAAAAAATTAAAGCATTTGATGGTTTAGTAAAAATAAATGAAAGCATTTGAAGGTTTTTCCGTTATCAAGCAACCGAATGCATAGGCGTATAAAGAGGGGGGGCCGGGTGGGCCGTGCCCACCCCAGTATGGTCTAGGGCCCACCCCAGAATGTTGGGCTACCAATTCGAAATTCTATGATTGACGCCAAAATACTGATAACTTCACACAAAAAATATTTAGTTACCCACAACCGAGAAATCTACATACTTATTTATCATTACATACTATAATAATAATACAGTTACTGATGCTAGAGTACATTTAATTTGCGCCAGGCCCCCCTACAAAATAACCCTAGATACGCCAATGCCGAATGTTGGAATGATACTGCACAGTTTACAGTTTGAATGATTTGAATGATACTGCTGTAGGTATCATAGCTTAGATATTTACGCGACGAAGTGGGAAGTAAGTTTATAAGGTATTTTGAAGCGTCGGATGTCAGTATATCTCTCTTTTGCGCTATACAGATGACAGTGACAGATCGGTCGGTCAGTGAAGTATCGGTCGTGTACCGGTTGTCAACTTAGTTTTGATGTCAAGTATCGCTGACATAATTGGTCGTAGACTTACATAGCAGATATATGTCTAGCGTAGCTAACACGGACGAATGACATAATTTTGTCATGTCGAACAACGTCAAAATTATCTCACGCGACCATCATAGCTAAAATAAGCGCTCGCTAGGTGACGTTCGTTGATCTGATTTGATCAGTGAGATTAATAGTAAGAAAAAATTAGGTTTTGACCCAGAAATTGATAATTACTGAGGGGGACCTTTTGAAATGTGTTTGGACACCGTCAAGAATGACACTTGGAAAAGTCGCAAAACCTCCCAGGTGGGATAGCCGAGATATCCTGGAAAAACTGGAATTGCCAGGAGCAGGAATGAAGTCGATTTTTTTTTCATTCTATCGCATTTTTAACGGACAGTATAGGTGTATTGTATAAATAATAGGTACAAATATTTTAAAAATTTCGAGCAATAGTTAATAAATTTGAATGTATGTCTACAGCTCCACAACCGCTGCGTGGGCGGCGCGGGCGGCGTGTGCACGCTGGGCACGCACGCCAAGCACATCCTGCCGCCCACTGCCATCCGCCCGCTCGTGCTAGACCGGCAGAGGTCGCTGCCGCATCGGTCGCAGTCTGAGCAGGTAATAGAGACAACGCGCTCAAATCATATTATAAAACTAGTTGATGCACGCAACGGTGTTTGCGTGTTATTTTTTTTTATAGAACAGAGTACACTACATACACGGAACTGCCGGTTTTTCTTCATGCATCATTTAGTTCATTTTTCGTTGATTTAAAGTTGTTTATTTGAGAACTTGGCCATACTACTCGTATATATTTTTTTTTATTATAAGATGGGTTAACTCTTGACCTCAATTTTGACCATAAAGGTCAAAGATGAGGTCGAAGATGGAGCGAGTTAACCCAGAAAATGCATATAAAGGCACTGGTACTCCCACGCACCGACGGAACACAGCAAGCTGTTTGGCGTCGGACTTCGGTAGGAGGGTGGTCGCGAACCAGACGGCCCTTTACAGAGCCTACCACACCGCATGAGACCATAGGACGACACTTCAGATTCCGAAAAAATTAAGTGTCGTTGCCTGGGATGGATTACTAGGAGGCAGGTCTCATTTGTGTTTCCTTAGTCACCTCTTACGACACCCACGGAAAGAGATGGGGTGGTGTTATTCTCAACCGATAGTCCTAGTTGTTATGACCATTTTTTCCCAGGATGCTGCATTTAATGATAGGAATATGCCGCTTTGCATAGTGATAGTAGGGATCAATATAAAGGATTTGACCCGAGGATAAACGAGATTCCCCCATTTGGAACAGAGATGGCGCCACTTACTCGATTTTTTTTTTAAATTCTCAATCCTGAATGGATGCTCCGATTTGCATAATGAAGGTGTCGATCGACAGGGAATTAATTTATTTATTCTAATAAAAATAAAAAAGCGCCCTAAAATAAATATAAGATAAAAAAACTTGAATAAATATAAATAAAGTGTTTTTTTTTTGTATTAACGAAATTTTTTGAACAGTGTGTAAGGAAATGGAAGTTTTTATTTATATACATATTGTCACGCAATCATTTACACGTTTTGCGCAAAAAACCGTTACTCAATATCTTGTCTCGTTACAAATTTATTGAAGAATTACCGCTGTCGTCCGCAAGACTTTGTCCGAGTATAATTCGTTAAAATGAAAATATTTTCTCTTCCCGTCATCCGATGTTTATAAAACTTGTACCAATTTGTAAATCGCTCTCAATCAGTCAATATTCCAGAAATAACATGCCTATTTTAACCTAAGTTAGGTATATATATATTAACCTATAGCCAGACAGACGTACGAAATTCTAATGATTGTTTTGTTTCTATAAAGATCCTATAAGTTTGCTATTTTTTCTTCAAATCATTCTATGTTCTTAGGGTTGTTATAATTCCCAATATTTTTAAACGAGCAATTCTTGTATCTTATACTTTAAACGAGCTATTCTTGTATATATATATTTTTAGGATCTCGGAAACGGCTCCAACGATTTTCTTTAAATTTGGTATGTAGGTTGATTCGGGGGCAAAAAGTCGATCTGGCTAGGTTTCATTTAAAAAAAATAACGGTGCGAAGCTCGGTCACCCAGGTACTATAAATATATATATATATATTTAGGATCTCGGAAACGGCTCCAACGATTTTCATGAAATTTGGTATGTAGGTTGATTAAAACAGGTACTTTTATTTATTTACATAGTGTTGATACTGGCGCCACAAGTGCACCTCATGCATTTATAATTAAACTAATTATCTTCCATTTCAAAGGTGCTGGAAACCCTGAAAATAAGGTCGCTATTAGTATAAAATACCAAAATAATAATAATATTAGGTGAATGTAAAATAGTCTTAGAACTGATATTTTACTTACGTTTTGTTGTCACATTGGCCTTTGCACGTTTTACACTGTAACGTGCAAGGAAGACCTACGCGTCGGCAGCCACAACGCATCGAGTAGCAGCTCAATTTACAGCCACAATTATCAAAAAAGCTTAATTCGGGCCAAATTGGAGTGGCTTTGAACCATAGAGGAGCGGTGCATAAAATATTTACTGTTTTGGGTAAGAATCCGTTAAAAATGTCTTACGTTAGTGATAAAAAGCGAACCGATAAAACAATTGCTTACTTTTTTAGGCCCTGAAATGTCAAGTGCTCTACGGGGCTTCCATGCCTTTACAGGGTGTGACACGACTTCATATTTTAATACAAAAGGAAAAAAAAACTTGTTTTAAAAATTGGATGTCACACCCTGAGACAACCACCGCTTTTGCTGGCATGTCAATTCCTACAGAAATACTTTCTGAAGAAGTAATGGGTCATTTGGAGCGGTTCGTATATATATGATTTGTTATTGTATGAGGTATATTATATAACTATGTCACCCGTTATCAGCTGATTACTTTTTTTGCAGATTCACTTGCAGGCTATACGACGTGCAAACCAAACATTCAACGGTAAATGAGGTTCGGCAAGATTTGTTTTCAAGTAAAAACAGAATGGTGACGAGCCTGCCCCCTACTTCCGCTGCCCTTAAACAGCATGCCTTACGTGCAGCGTTTCAAGCGGACCATATTTGGGGCAAAGCGTTAGATTTAGACGCATCAACCTCAAGTCCATCTGTCTGGGGGTGACACAATGTTGATGGAAAATGGACTCCTCTATGGTTCAAAGCCACTCCAATTTGGCCCGAATTAAGCTTTTTTGATAATTGTGGCTGTAAATTGAGCTGCAACTCGATGCGTTGTGGCTGCCGACGCGTAGGTCTTCCTTGCACGTTACAGTGTAAAACGTGCAAAGGCCAATGTGACAACAAAACGTAAGTAAAATATCAGTTCTAAAACTATTTTACATTTACCTAATATTATCATTATTTTGGTATTTTATACTAATAGCGACCTTATTTTCAGGGTTTCCAGCACCTTTGAAATGGAAGATAATTAGTTTAATTATCAATGCATGAGGTGCACTTGTGGCGCCAGTATCAACACAATGTAAATAAATAAAAGTACCTGTTTTAATCAACCTACATACCAAATTTCATGAAAATCGTTGGAGCCGTTTCCGAGATCCTAAATATATAAATATATTTATAGTACCTGGGTGACCGAGCTTCGCACCGTTATTTTTTTTAAATGAAACCTAGCCAGATCGACTTTTTGCCCCCGAATCAACCTACATACCAAATTTAAAGAAAATCGTTGGAGCCGTTTCCGAGATCCTAAAAATATATATATACAAGAATAGCTCGTTTAAAGTATAAGATACAAGAATTGCTCGTTTAGAAATATTGGGAAATTATAACAACCCTAAGAACATAGAATGATTTGAAGAAAAAATAGTAAACTTATAGGATCTTTATAGAAACAAAACAATCATTAGAATTTCGTAAGTCTGTCTGGCTATAGGTTAATATATATATACCTAACTTAGGTTAAAATAGGTATGTTATTTCTGGAATATTGACTAATTGAGAGCGATTTACAAATTGGTACAAGTTTTATAAACATCGGATGACGGGAAGAGAAAATATTTTCATTTTAACGAATTATACTCGGACAAAGTCTTGCGGACGACAGCGGTAAGTAATTCTTCAATAAATTTGTAACGAGACAAGATATTGAGTAACGATTTTTTGCGAAAAACGTGTAAATGATTGCCTGACAATATGTATATAAATAAAAACTTCCATTTCCTTACACACTGTTCAAAAAATTTCGTTAATACAAAAAAAAACACTTTATATATATTTATTCCAGTTTTTTTTAATCTTATATATATTTATTCCAGTTTTTTTTAATATATTTATTTTAGGGCGCTTTTTTATTTTTTTTAGAATAAATAAATGAATTCCCTGTCGATTGACACCTTCATTATGCAAATCGGAGCATCCATTCAGGATTGAGAATTTAAAAAAAAAAATCGAGTAAGTGGCGCCGTCCCTGTTCCAAATGGGGGAATCTCGTTTATCCTCGGGTCAAATATTTTATTATGGTCCCTTCTATCAATTTGCAAAGTGGCTTGTTCCTATCATAAAATGCAGCTTGGTTTCCATAACAACTAGGACTACGATCACCACGCGGTTTACGTCGTTTGCGTGTTAATTTTTAATTTTCTTTTTATGAACACAGTACACTACATAGAGTCATAGACTCTATGTAGTGTACTCTGTTCTACATAGTTTGTCTTCAAGCACCATTTAGTTCATTTTTCGTTGATTAACCCTCGCTCGATGTTCGCACACCCGTGTGTGCTAACGCATGCGCCGTAAACAAGCGCGCGACGGGTTACAATTTTATGTTTTTTTAAATTTTTTATTTTATTTATTAAGAATGGGTTCGCTCTTGACCACAATCTAGCTCAGGGCAAAGATGCGGTCGAGGATGTAGCGAGCTCACCCAGAAGAAGCCTATTCACTTGTACTTTAAAGATATTCGGGTTGTATGAGCTCGGAAATACAGACGCCGGCAGAGAATTCCACTCCCTGGCAGTGCGCAATACAAAAGATGAAGAAAAGCGCTCAGTACGTATCCGAGGGATCTCGACAAGATAAGGGTGATACCCCGCAGTGCGTCTGGACGTCCGATGGAAGAAAGGGGCAGGCGGAATGAGCTCATGCAGCTCCTGAGCACACTCCCCGAAGTACATCTTATAAAAAACACATAGGCAAGCTACTTTGCGTCTATGAGCTAGGGTTTGGAGCTTATCCTTAACAAGCTTTTTATCACCATCAATGTAATTTTATTTGAAAACTTAGTAATTAAATTGGATCTGAAGACAAAGCTCAAACATGGTTGTTTCATACACACACGCTCACGCGTACAATCCCTAACGGGGTAGGCAAAGCATCAGTGGTTTTAAAACCACTTGATGCCAGGTTTGATATAAATTCAGAGGGTTATTAGATGAAGCAATATCTAATAGTGTTGAGAGGTTATCAGCCTTTCACCCACGGTATAGCAAAATCCTCGCATCCCACTTGCCCCCTCATCACTTCACTCTTACTACTGTGGTATGGGATCATTCAACAATTACGTGATCACCGGAAGGGGGGGGGGTCGGGTGCTTGTATATACATCGGATTATTTGGGGGGGGGGGAAGCCATGATTACGTCATCATTTTAAAACTTTAATTAACGTATAGCGAAATTAATAAATAAATTATATTTAAATATTTACGTCCAATTTGGAAGTCTTTTACTGGTAACACTAACTATTAGATAGATTTTGACAAATGACACACCCTCTTCCCTAAGACCCATAGAAACATAACATAGGAGTCAGTGCTAATACAGCAAAAATTTTAAACACGGATGGATTACGTAATCAAGGCGAGGGGGGGGGGTTAAAAACAAAAGATTACGCTGTGATTACTAGGGGGGGGGGTTAAAAAAACGGCCAAAAATGATCACGTAATTGTTGAACGATCCCTATGCAGACCTTCATGGAGGATCGGGCATAACGCAACTTCTTTCTCATTCGGTCATTTCGAAGAAGATAATTCGAATATCAATTTAAAAGGTTTGAAATGGTATTCGATGTCAAGATTCGAAATGATTGAAGATCTGGTCTTGCGCCATTCATTGGTTATTGTGAATTGATTGTAGTGAGCTCGCGGAATAAGTTGTTAAATACGTTCGTAGGCGTGTAATTAGCACTTTACTAAGCATTGCTAAACTCTGTAAACCGAGGATGTGTAGGATAGTGAAATAAAAATTGTAACGGATGTGCAGATTTTGATTTATGAGTATTATAACCGTATACAGAAGAAGAATCAAGTCTTTTATTTAAACGCCCCCCAGAAGCACCGTTACACTACACTCCATTGTAACATGATATATGTCTTCAATTCTATCACTTCTACTTTAGTCAAGAAACTTTGTAACTTTTTATTTTCTTTTCCAGCCCCAGATGCCAGTCTCAATCTCACTCCCAATCTCAATCTCAGCGTCAGCAGATCAAGAGGACAGAGAAAAGAAAGAAGACAGGAAAGAACACCGAGCTCCCCCCATCTCCTTCCAAATAACTCCACCTGAAGGGACTTGCCCTTTGCTGGTGTTCATCAACCCTAAGTCTGGGGGGAGACAAGGGTCCAGAGTGCTAAGGAAACTCCAGTATATCTTGAACCCTAGACAAGTTCATGATATAGCGAAGGGTGGGCCTATGCAAGGTGGGTTTTTGTCATTGAGTGTGCTACTAAGGTTTTAATAGTGAACGGTTCCGAATTTTGGAAATAAAAATTAACTCAGTATAATATTTGAAGATCATTTTTAATTTTAAAAGTCTGTTGTTCTCAATCGGGGCAAATATTTCTGTAAAAATCAGATGTTTGTAAGAACAAACATCAGATCCAAGAGGATCATAAGGTTCATGTGTATGTTTGTATATGTTTCAAGGGATCCACGACACAATGGAAAACCTTAGTATGTAGCGTCTATTTTATTTCAAATTGCACTTGTTTTTCCAACACTTTGTAGCTGCGAAACTAAAACTTCCTAAAAAGGACCGAACATTGATTTTTATTCTGAAACTGTATCTTCTTATGGAAAAGGCTCGGTTGATTTATATATAGTAGACCACAAAATCGGGTCACAGACCAGGATTTTGTTCACACTTAAGACATTTCTACAACTCTTTTGTGTAAGTTTTTCTGACTGGATGCATTTCGGCATAATATGGAACTCAGTAGACACTCTATAAGACACTCTATAATATAATAAATCTACACTCATAACGTTATTTGAAAATCTGGTAAATGTAAATATATAGTAACTAGAGGATGCCCGGGACTTCGTTCTTACTTACGTTGTTACTTACCTTGCATACGTTGTAAAAGGAACCCTTTTGCCAAATCCAGCTTTCTAGGTCCCAGGGTTTGGATTGGGCGTTGATGAATCAGTGAGTGAGTCAGGACCCTGCATTTTTACTTGTCGCTTCCAGGTCTACAGATGTTCAAAGACGTGAAAAACTACAGGGTGATCTGCTGCGGAGGTGATGGCACAGTTGGCTGGGTGCTGGAAACAATGGGTAAGTGGGATAGTTCCATTCCAGCTTTGTGATGCTGTTTTAGATACAGATATAACTTTATTCATTGATACAATACATCATCACACAAATATAAAAACAAAAAGAAAATAAAAAACAAACTTAAAAGTAAAAAGCTTTGGTAACACGTTCAAACTTACCGTCATCGGGGGGCAGCACTTTCAATCAATTGAATTAACGTTATGTGTTGTGGCGTCCAATGTAATAAAGCTTAATCTATTCTATAATATTCTAAACCATGATCAAATCGGGTCAGATACTTCCTGATTTGTCACATATCTTGGATTGTAGTCAAGCGCATTCCGAATATGAAAAGGAAATTCTTTGCTGGAAGGAGAAGACTTATTTAAAAAACGTAAAAGAAAAACAAAACAATATTGCTTCTATTTTCTTATTATGGTTCGGCAAATTTCGTATTTCGAATATGTTTGCTGGTTTTCGAATAACAAGAACGAGACAGACGCTGTTTGCCATTGTTTGCCAAGAGACATTAAGAAAATAGGAGAACTTTAATCCAATAAATAACCGTTTATGAACGGCGACTTATTAGCAATGGATAACCAAGCTTACACTTCGATCATAAATGTCTATCTTTTGTTTTTCACCTTGTTGTTTTTTTCTAATATTCCAGATAAAGTTCCGATGGAAAAACAGCCAGCGGTGGGAGTGATTCCTTTGGGCACAGGCAATGATCTCGCACGTTGTCTGAGATGGGGTGGAGGGTAAGTGGAACATAGGAAACTGTCTTCATCATTAGAATATCATTAACACATAGGCCCGGAAACCATAGCACAGGGAAACCTAGTTTTGAATCCCAAATCCTGCCAACCCACTAGCAGAGCAGTAAAGATCTTTAATTGAGTCCCGTTGACTCTTTCATGGGTCGACAAATAATGCGGGGTAGCTTTTAGTTAGTAAACTTCAGGCACCTTCAGGGGATGATTCTCCCCATGAATTTAATCAACTTTTCCTAAGGAACCCATATAAAATTCTCAAAAACATTGTTACTTTTCATTTAAAGCTGATCGCACAAGATACCTTTATGAAGAGGCGAATTCTTTGCTTCATATTTCGACTATGTTCCTTGGGGAAAGTTAGTCAGTTTAATGGGCTGGTTTTTCACTAACTAATTTAATTTTATCGACAAGAGTGATCTCAGGATTCAACGAAGAATCGATAGAAATCGAATGGATAGAAATCCATTCAGAAAATCGGGATGTGACAGCTCAAGCAAACCAACTGCTAAACTATGCCTAAGATAGAAAGGTTTTGTAGGCATATAGAGGAAATAAACCGATATTTATCACGTTATGATACTGCGGCCTTTTGGAAGATGCCAGAATATTAGTTTCTGAGGGTATTCTAAAAAACTAAGCCTCATGCTTTATCCTAATATTTCAACTTCCTAAGTCCAAGAAGTCAGTCAGGACTAATTAAAGAAGTTCCCAGGTTTAATACTAAACACCTAAGTCGTTTTACCACCAATAAAATATGACATTTGATTTCAGATATGAGGGTGAGTCAATCGACAAGATCTTGAAGAAGATTGCCGAAGCCAGCACGGTGATGATGGACCGGTGGCAGATCCACGTCGAGAATACAGCAACAGACGTTAGTGATTATACAATACAATGCTCAGTATTGCACACCAAAACAAAATCATTAAGCCTTCGGGCGCCAAATGTACACCTGCAGGCACTGCGCGGGACCCTCGCGCAATCAAAGTGAAGTTTCAGCGTGAGCCAAGCGCGAGTTTACCGTTATCGTGCTAGAGCTGCTGGTGTACGAAATTACTATCGCAAGCGGCGTAAACAATCGCGCGTCGGGTTAAACTAAAAACACATTTATCTTATAGTGAAACACGTTTACTATCTTCTATAACAAAATATCTTCCCGTCGGGACTTACCCGTGGGAATTTTGGGAATTAATTATACACTTAAACCTTCCTCTTAAATCATTTTATCCATTGGTGGAAAACGATTGTGTTTTTTAGTTTTTGAGTTTATCGCATACAGACTGATAGATGCGACGGGAAACTTTTTTTCATCATATAATATGAGTAGCTTCCCGCCAGGTATTTCTTTCCCTTGGGAATTTCGGGAATAATTTTTATATACGTAAATCTTCCCAGTTTTTTAGTTTATCGCTTTCAGACAGATAGATAGACAGACGCTGATGTTTGTTCTCGGTCTCAGGTGTTCATGTCTGTATTTATGTATGTTCCTATCCAAGGGACCCACGACACATAAAAAAACCTTAGTGTGGGCCTTTGAATGTTTAACGTTTACTATTTTTCAATAAAGCATTGGTGCAACAAATCACTTTCCTTAATAATCATCATTAAGTATATATAATAAAACTAAGTTCATAAAATGTGCGTGCCGATAAAACTTAAAAAGGAGTCCCAGCATGATAAAGGAACTTTTATAGTGTGACAGCCCTTTATCCCCCCTCGAACAAGAAAGTTCCCGTTTTAACTTAAAGGGCGTGTTCTTAAAGATATAAGGGCTTTTCCAACCCTTCAACTTGGAAATTAAGTGTAGTGGCGCCATCTGTAGTCGAGTATTTGAACTTCATTCAGAACAACGATTATTTGGGTTGCATTTCGAAAGGCGCTGCGAGCAATTGCAGCATGTGTAGAAATGGCGCGAAATTTAAAATTATTTGTTACTATAAGACACACTGGATTAACACATAGGCTACATAATTTTCCACAAATTCCCACGGGAACGAAGTCCCGGGCGGAATGCTAGTAATGATAATAAAGTCTGGGACTTAATTTGCCCGAGATTATGGGTCATAAGACAAACATAATAATAATAAAATCATTTATTATCAGGCATCTAAGGCCCATAGATAAATACCTTACAGACTAACATACATATGAATTATAATTTAAAAAATATAATCAAACTAACTAACACTATTTTCTCTTACAGTGTGAGCAGGTGATTCAAATACCGGACTCCACGCCACATCCAACGACTGTTCCGTACAATATCATCAACAACTACTTCTCAATAGGCGTTGTAAGTACATACCTAAATCCATAGAACATGATCTAAAATAAATACTTACCACGTTCAAAACATAAGAAATAAGAATCAACCAACTTCAATCCCAATAATACCTATTAGCAGATAACTACATCATCTACACATAATGTGTATTTGATTTTTTTTTAAAGCACTGAATCAATTTTGATACAATACACTCTTTCGAACAAAAAAATAATTTTGAAAATCGACCAAAAAAACGGTCTTAAGTACTCTTAAGTAGACCGTTTTTTTTTTTGTTTTTTTAAGGTCTTAACCTCCTTTTTGAAGTCGGTTAAAAACAAAATCGTTTCCTCCTGCACTGGTAGCACAAACACATAATTGACAGTTCACTGAAACCCTATGTCCCTTTCTATAGCAGCCGCCATTTTGTCTAATTTTCTATCTCTTTCACGAAAGCACAGGTGCGCTTGTGTGCTTTCGAGGCTGCCCTCATATTAATGAAACTTCTGATTTGTACAAATCTTACCTCTCTGTCTACGCTAGGATGCAGCAATCTGCGTGAAGTTCCACACGGAGCGCGAGCGCAACCCTGACAAGTTCAGCTCTCGAATGAAAAACAAGTTGTGGTACTTTGAATTCGCCACCTCTGAACAGTTTGCTGCTAGCTGCAAGAATCTGCATGAGAACATGGACATTGTGGTACGTAAAATGCGTAATCATCATCATCATCATTTCGTCAGCTATAACAGCATGTAATCTTTCCTTCCTTAGGGTGTTGTTATGATGAAGCATGTGGCTAATTTGACTAATTCTTGTGTCAGACCTTTCAAACCGCCAAATTGCCTCTAACGTTGTTTTTTTTTAATAAAGATATTAGCATCCACAGACTTGATGTCCGTGCCCTTGTCTAGATTAAGTGTTGTCTTGTTAATACTTGCTTTTTCTTTTAAAAAAAATTTACTATAAGTACTTTTCATGGTAGTTTACAGTTGATAATTAGCTATAATAAAAATATATATTTATATATTACATAATGTATTTTTCTAAACCAGTGACGGTTCCCCGCTGTTGCATCCAGACCTCAAGGCATCCATGACGGCTCTGTCACGACTTTTGATCGCCATTCTGAGGTTGTAATTGACCACTTTTTCCCCGCCTGCCTGCCTCTAACTTTGTTTAACGACTGCAGTCAATCGACAGCCAGGACCAGAAAAATTGCCACTTTGGTCATTCATCAGTTCCTTGCCTCCGTGTACTTTGTACTTTGGTAAACCTCACTTATCGGTTCAGATCAGCAAGCGCCACTAGGCTAGAAGCACTACCGAGGGTTACACCGCCGACAGTTAGATTTTAAGATGGTTGTACCATTAACAGCTCGGTCTTTATTCGGTTGTATCGCCTACAGTTTGGTCTTAAGTTGGGTGGATCGCCAACAGATCGGTCTTAGATGGTTGTACCACCAACATTTCGCTCTTTAGATGGTTGTACCATCAATAGTTCGGGCTTTAGATAGTTGTACCACCAAGTTCGGTCTTTAGATGAATGTACCACCAACAGTTTGGTCTTTAGATGGTTGTACCACCAACAGTTTGATCTTTAGATAGATACAACCGACTGCTAACAGTTTAACCCGTCATCGCTTTAGCCTTTTAACCACCATCGGTTTAGTCTATTTTGAAGAATGTAGATGGTGATATCTTGCGGCTGATACGATGAGATAGTTGTTTAATATTTAACACTGAACTTCAAAATTGAATTTACACATACTAGAGTAAAATATAAAAATTAAGTCACCATTGCTCTTTCTCATTTTCAGTGTGACGGACAATCCCTGGAGCTGAACAAAGGTCCAGCGCTGCAAGGCGTAGCTCTTCTCAACATTCCTTACGCCCACGGAGGGTCCAACCTATGGGGGGCCAGTGGGGCCCATCGACGAGGACGGTTTCCTAATGCACAACAAGGTATAGTGAGATCCTAGTTGCTTGTATTACTAATCTTACAGCTACAATGTTTTCTATCAATGTTTTCACACAGTTTTTTGCCTCACTAAAGCGAACAAAGGGGGCGAATGTGAGGGATCGAACAGAATACTTAGCTTGCTGTAGTTTTCCTGCTTAAAACTCAATTAATGCACTAATTAAATAAATAAACTGATCTTCATCAAAGCAAGTTTTATAATGGAAATAACAACAAAAACGAAGACATAAGTCAAGTAGACAAACAATAGAAATAAAAAATATTTACAAAAGATGACGTGTTCCAAAGAGTCCACGACATCCTGCCCCCCGTGCAGCAATGCACCAACTGGCTTCACCAGCCAAGACAGCCGGAACTGCCTTAAATAGCCAGCTTCACCAGTTTTTTGGTGGGCCGACGTAGTGGACCCCCTGGAGTGTCCACATCAACCACCCTCACCACACCATCTTTGCCAGGGTATGTGGTTGACACCCGACCTCGAGGCCATACTCCTCGTGGCATTGTATCGTCAACTACAATAACCACATCCCCAACCTTTATTCCGTGGTCTTCGGCGCTTCTGGGAATATTTCTTGGCTGCATTTCTGGTAGGACCTCCTTCACCCAGCGGGCCCAGAAATGGTCGGCTAAACGGAGCGCTTTTCTCCAATCTACGCGGCCGATGAGATCCCTTTCGCTTAATGTTGATGGCAGTTTTTGTGGCGTTGTTCCAATTAGGAAGTGGAAAGGTGTGAGGGTTGTTGGGTCATTCGGGTCTGTGGATACGTGGACTAGAGGGCGAGAATCAACGATTGCTTCTGCCTCGCAAAGGAGTGTGTTCAGTGTCTCTGGCTTCGGATTTTTCTCCTTGAGGGTAGCGTTCAAGGCTACTTTGACAGTGCGCACTAGCCGCTCCCAACAACCTCCAAAACTTGGTGCGGATGGTGGAATGAAGCTCCACTTAATCCCTTGTTGGCTGCAAAGTCCATGACAGAATTATCATAAAACTCTCTGAGTATTCGGTTAGCGCCAACAAATGCAGTGCCGTTGTCTGAGAATATGGTTTCAGGTGTTCCGCGTCTGGCGATAAATCGACGGATGGCCATGATTGCAGAATCGGCGGAAAGGCTATGCACCACTTCTAAATGAAGAGCTCTTACTGTTAGGCATGTGAAAAGTGCCACCCAACGCTTCTCATGCCGTCGACCAATAGTGATGGTAATGGGGCCGAAGTAATCAAGACCGGTAAAGGTGAATGGACGTTTATGATGAGCCAGTCTTTCAGGTGGTAAATCTCCGGTTGTGGGCGTTATGGGTTTCGCTTTGCGAATCTTGCAGAGTAGACAGTGTGCGGATATGGTTCTAACCGTATTTCTTAGGTGCAACAGCCAAAAACTTTGGCGAATCTCGTTGATCACCATGCTGTTGTTGGCATGGCCAGCCTTCACGTGGTAGGACTTAACTAGTAGTTGGACCACTCGATGGCGACCGTCCAATAAAATAGGAGACCGAGTGGTAGGATCTACATCAGCCACGGCTTTGATCCTCCCAGCCAGCCTAAGGAGGTTGTCCTCTCCCATAGTGGGCGACAATTTGATGAGCCGACTATTCTTGGGTAGGGGTTGGTGGTTCATGACGTTTTTAAAGTCCTCGCTGAAGCTGTCCAGTTGCGTGCGCTGCAGAACGTGCCTCTCAGCGGCTTGAAGGAGTTCGGTAGTAAGGGGTGGTAAGGTGGTTGACGCGGTCAAAACACGTCGAAAATACAAAACGCGATTGGAATTTGAATTTGGACCCCGAACGCGATCCAAAACCCTGCCAAATATCATTGCCGCTTGCAGAGCACGAGCCGTGGCGCGCAAAAGACGCAACCAATTATCAAAACGGTCAAAATTTGCCGTGACCGGCGTTGGCAAAAGGAAATTAGCCGAAGTTAATCCCACCAGTTCGTTAGGCTTACATTTTAACTCCTCTCGAACTGGTGCGACATTTAGAGGTTCCTTCGGCCAACCATCTTCGTGTTGAAGAAGGAAAGATGGGCCGCAAAACCATCTATGACTTAAGTCGAAAATAAAATCTTTGGTTCTTGTGGCATCATCTGCCACGTTCAAGCTCGTTGGCACCCACCGCCAGTCTTTAACGAAAGAGTTTTCTAGAATTTCACCTAGGCGGTGGGCTACAAAGGGCTTGTAGGACCGTGCATCACTTCGCAACCACTGCAGGACGGTCATCGAGTCTATCCAAAAGAAGGAACGGTTTGGTTTTTTGCGATGACTGTCCTTGATAGTTGTAGCTAGCCGAGAAGCAATTAGAGCGGCTTGCAGTTCTAGCCGCGGGATAGAGACGGGTTTCAGGGGTGAAACTCTGGCCTTGCTGGAGATGAGAACGAGCTCGATGTGGTCATTGGGGTACATCAGACGCCAATAAGCAACACATGCGTAGGCGAGTTCGCTTGCATCGGCAAAGGTGTGTAATTCTCTTTGCAGTGGCTCAGAGTCTCTTGACTTTGAGTACCAACGGGGAATTCTTAAAGAAGTAATTTTGGAAAGCTCCTGAAACCAGCCTTTCCATTTCAATGCTTCAATTGTCGGGAGCTCGGTGTCCCAATCAACGTTTGACCTCCACGCTTGTTGGAAGAGGATACGGCCTTTCACTACAAGAGGTCCTAATAGACCAGGGGGGTCGTAAATACGCATTAAGTGTGATAAAACTGAACGCTTAGTCAGAGAATTCGGAAGAGTTTCAGATATGGCCGTCCGAAAACCTAACTCATCCGTCAACGGATTCCACAAAATTCCCAGTGCACGAACGTTATTAGCGGGGTTTGTGAGATCAATTTCGGTTGGCGGAGTTGCGCGCAAGTCGGCGGGGACGAGATTCAGCGAACTGGGAACGTTGGAAATCCATCCACGCATTTCAAAACAAGCAGCTTTATGAACGGTGACAATGTCTGCTGCCAACTGCGCTGCTTCATCGGCGTCATCTAAAGAATCGATATAATCGTCCATGTAATGGCTGTGCAATATGGCATCAGCCGCTTTGGGATATAAAATTTCGTGTTCCCTAGCGTTTTCGTTTTTTATAAACTGTGCTATAAAGGGGCTACAGGAAGCGCCAAATATGACCGCCGTCATCCTATATTCTTTTAGAGGTTGAGATTTGTTTGGTCGCCAAAGGTATCTGAGTGCGTCTCGATCTTGCTCACGGATCCTGATCTGCGGGAACATTTCCTTTATGTCCGCTGTGAGAGCTACCCGACCTTCACGGAAACGAAATAAAATGTGCAGGAGTGACTGAAGTAAATCAGGGCCCGGGAGAAGCATCGAATTAAGACTGACTCCCTTATTCGTGGCTGCTGCATCGTGAACTACACGAAGTTTGCGCTTCTGGGGGTGGTACACGCCAAAATGTGGTAAATAAAATCTTATATTTTTTGGTGGATTTTCCGGCTTATAGTTGGTGTAGTATGTCTCAGAAGCGCACTCTTCGGCATATTCTTTAGCGAGCATGTTGTTCATGAATATGTCATAAGCATTCGCGAAATTTGCGTCCCGTGCCATACGTCGCTCTAGACTCAAAAAACGCGACATAGCTTGGGGATAGCTGTCAGGGACATTATTTATGTCATCTCGCCACGGCATGCCTACTTCGTACCGGCCTGACCCAGGTAAGCGCCTCGCAGTAGTTTCTAAAATCTCTATAGCGCGTTTTTCATTTGTTGTATGCAAATTTTCGAATTTAGAAATTCCTAAGGAATCAATTTTATATTGTTCTCGAATCAAATTATCCAATTGATCATTGTTAGATGAGTCAGTGCAGATACCATGATTAATAAATTCTACTAACTTTGTTTGACTAGAAGCAACTCCATATAGAGTCCAACCTAGAGAAGTCAAACAGGCGACCGGGTCGTTTTTTCTCCCAGATCGTACTTCGCGGCTTATTGATAAATACCAGTGTTCGGCTCCTATCAAAACAGTTGGTGTCGCATTTTCGTAAGTAACACACTCGACAATGTCTTTTAAATGCGAAAAGGAAGCTATGAGATCCCGTCTTACAGTTTGAGGGCGCAATGACAAAGATTCCATCGCTCTTGCATTTCTGACTAAAAACGTATCTGATGTGTCACGACCTTTAATGTAAAAATTTACGTACGATATTGTTATGTTTTTGTTGAGCCCACCTATGCCACAAAGTGAAATGTTTTGGTTGGGACCGGTTGCTCCAATACGGTTGGCAATATTTGAATCTATGAGCGTGGCTGTACTGCCATCGTCAAGTAGTGCATACACATTACAAGATCCTAAAGGGCCTGTCACAGTAACGGGAATAATTTTTAAATAAGCACGAGGATGAGAGGCTAAGGTCGTGTTGGGGTGCTGAGAAGTCGTGGAGACTATGACTTTTTCTTCATTGGAAGGTTCTGATGAAGAAGTCTGTTCATCATGTTCAATGACAGATGTGTCACAAGTAGTGTTGACGCTAGAAGAGCCCCGCTTCCCATGAAGAAGTGGATTGTGTCGTAATGAGCAGCCATCGACGCCACATGGGTTCACTTTGCATGACTTAAACTGGTGTGAACTGCGCCTAAGACACCTATAGCAAGCTTTAACCTGACGTAACCATTGCCACCTATCATCGACTGATAAAGCCAAAAAGTCAGAACAATTTTTAACGTTGTGTTCTTTGTCACAGTAAACGCACGTGGTCTTACGTGTGGACGCGGCCTTAGGGCTCGATTGCGAAGTAGTATTCACGTTTTCGCGTTTGTTCGGTTTACTGTTAGAATTAATTTGAGGTTGTAGTAAACTAGATTCCGGTGACATTCCCCAACGAATATGTTTTTGTAACTCATGTTGTAAAAAGTCAGATAAAATTTCGAATTTAGTACGTCCGGTTTTGTCTAAAGAGGCAAAATCGGTCCAACGTAATTTTACGGCTAGATTTAATTTCCCTAAAACAGAATGAAACAGTTCGGGATCGTATAAATATTCTACCTGGTTTAATAATTTAATAGTAGAAATAGAATTGCGTACCTTGTTACAAATGATACTTAGCTCTTTTAGATCCGATCCGAGCTTCGGCAAACCTTTTAAAGTCTGGACTTCCTTATAAATTATCACCTCAGGTCTTGCAAAGTTATCCTCCAGAGCTTTTATAATTATTTCGGGGTCATCTGCGGAAATTAACAGAGAGGCTACGGCCTCCCGTGCAGAGCCTCGGAGGGTGCTCTTTAGGCGCGTTATGTTTCCTAGAGGAGAAAAATCTTTTTTAGTAATATCATAAATACGTTTAAATTGAAGCCAGTGTGCCGCATCGCCATTAAATGGAGTGAGTTCTAATTTCCCTCCGGTGCTACGAGTAGACGCTAGGGCCTTGGCCGCAGCGGTGGTGTCCACGACTGCTTGTATTAATGAAGTTTGCTGTGTTTGAGTCAAAGGACATGAAGCTGACTCGGGAGGCAGGACGGTATGTTGTCCATGCCCTGCTTCAAAATGATCCCTGTTAGGTACAGCTTGAGAAAAAGACAAAGTATTATGTAAATGATTAGTAACAGGGCGTGCAGCGGACCCAGTGACCCTAAAGTCGGGGGGTGGAGCAGTGTCGAACTCGCACCCGGCTGCGGGAAGACCCTCACTATTCTCTACAACTTGAGATCCCATATTTTCAACCCACCTTTGAGTTCTCTCTATGCTCACTCGAGAACTATGTCGACTACTGTGACTACGACTGTCTACCTCTATTGCGGCGAGTTCCGCTCGCATTTCACTTTCCTCGACCTCCCGTTGTAATGAAGCTAAACGCTTTTCTCGCTCTCTTTCACGATTGGCTAACTCCTGTTCGCGCTCAAGGCGACGTCGGAGGGCGAGTGCCTCGACAGCGGCTTTTCTCGCTTTTACTGTTGAGCCAGATGACTGCGATTTGATGCTATTAGCGCTTGTTGTTGGTGGGAGATCGCGAGGTAGAGCTACGTCTACTACGTTTTCGGTTTTGTTTTCCGACATTTTCAATTTACTACGAGTGATCATAGGGAACGCAAAGAAAAATAAATAAAATACTACGAATGAAAACTAATGAGTGGAATGTAAACAAAGATAGGAGTGGTAAAAATTAATGGATCGAATGGACCAAATAAAGCGAACAAAGGGGGCGAATGTGAGGGATCGAACAGAATACTTAGCTTGCTGTAGTTTTCCTGCTTAAAACTCAATTAATGCACTAATTAAATAAATAAACTGATCTTCATCAAAGCAAGTTTTATAATGGAAATAACAACAAAAACGAAGACATAAGTCAAGTAGACAAACAATAGAAATAAAAAATATTTACAAAAGATGACGTGTTCCAAAGAGTCCACGACATCCATTATGAGAGCATTGGACATGTACCGTCGAGGAATAAAAAGGTTTAAGTCTTTTTAAGTCGATTTGAACTTTGTAGTAGAAACAATAAAGCATAATTTTCTAGGCAACCAGTCAGGAATCAAGAAACTAACCAGAAACCAACCAGCCAACCAGAAACCAGTCAGGTTTCTAGGAATCAATTTGAAAACTGACGAAGGTTTCATTCCGTAACTGTACTTTTCTCTCCGGTTTCCTAAAGTGTTTTCCCTCACTGTATAAGAGCATCGGTACGGAAATGAAGATCGTACTGTGTACTTCCTGTTCACTGTACCGACCTGCTAATTTCGACATTTTTTACGTTGTTATCTAACCCAATCTATTAATTCCAACATAGCAGATTCTCTAAGTGTGTCTTCTATTTTCAGATATTGGTGACAAGCTAATAGAGGTGATCGGTTTGGAGAATTGTCTCCACATGGGGCAAGTTCGAACGGGTGAGTATTATTTGTTCTTGCATCTACACTTATTTTCTTCGTCCTCGCGCTTTTTGGTGTAAGGTTTTGCCATAATCATTTTAATTTATATATTTTATTTTTATTATTAATTTTACGTTTTATTTTTTATTCTTTGTTGTTATTAAGTGACGTTGTTGTTGTGTTGTAGTGTGTATGTCAAATAAACGTTTTTGAATCTTGAATCTTTGAATAATCTGCAGCTAATATTATAAATCAGGGTGGCTATTCCACTAACCAATGGTCGTGGAGTGATCATGGTGACCACTTCATCGTGTTGATATTTATAAGTTATACAGGGTGTAAAAGACAGCTTAGCAAAAACTGAAACCCTGAACTCAGACAATCATTCTGAATGATATTCCAGTGGAATTTTTCTCCGGAAAATTTTCATTAGTTTTTAAGTTTTTTAATATTTTCTGCTTAATTTTTTTATTATTTAATCGAAGAAACTCCATTTTGCATTGAAAAATAATCATAACAACGTAAAAACACGAAAACCAGCTATGTACATCGCATTCAGATAACAGCGCGGCGCGGGGGGATCGTGCGCGCGACATGCGGTATCACGATACGATGCGTAGCGCCACAGTAGGTAAATAATGAAAACTCCTTAACGTGACGTCTCAGGGAAAAACTAATCACTTATAGCTGATGATAGTTATAGGTAGATTACACCATTTAAGTATTTTCTAAGCTGTCCTTTACACCCTGTATAGTTTATGTGCTCGATGGATTTAAGTATAGATATTTTGTCTTAATTTCGTCTTGCGTCTCATACCGTACATGGCTGCGATGAAAAAAAACGATTTAAAGTAGCAATGTTATCAGTACGTAACAAATCGAACACGATATAATGAAAACATTATTTTTTATTTTCAGGTCTCCGCGCGTCCGGTCGCCGCCTAGCTCAATGCAGTTCTATCACCATAACTACCCGTCGTATGTTTCCAATGCAGATAGACGGGGAACCATGGATGCAGCCTCCTTGCAAGGTAACATAGCTCAGTTTTTGCCTAGCATAGCTTTTTCTGAACCTATCCAATCATAAAACAAAACTTGATGGTCGGAATTGCTTATCAGTTTTCTCTCGACCTGGCTAAGACGTTTGATACCATTTAGATACCTATTTCCTAACCACCCTCTCGATAATGAGAGTCATGGTAATAAGGAAAGTCAAATCTCACTATTTAGTAGCTATTGTACTGAAATAACTCAGTGCATTATATGGATTCATATTTCAGACTTTTCTATCAGTAAAGGAGTTTCCCAAGGAAGTATTCTTGGGCCTCGTCTTTTTCACGTGTACATGAACTATTTGTTTAGCCATGTAAGGTTGTTTACCTCGAATGTTGCTTTCTTACAACTTCTGCTGCGAGCAACTCCAGCATTTCTTGTAAATAAATGATAAAAAATGATTGAAAATAAGTATATTTTCCTTACAGATCACAATCACTCACAAAAACCAAGTTCCGATGCTGATGGGGCCCACTCCTGAAAAAGGAAGAGGTTTCTTCAAATTATTTAAAAGCTGTTAGATTAAAAGAGCCATTAATAGCTATAATTATTGAAACATTTAACACCCGACCAATTTCATACGAAAATCGAAGGCACTACTTTTAAATCAATTATGCTATGACGAGCTCTGTCTTTGATTGTCTTGATTTTTTTTCTGTCTTTTATTGGATCTTATTGGTATGAGTTTCAAACCTTTTAATAAATCTACTAAAAAAATTGATCTAAGACTTTATTCGTTAAAAATTTAAGAATCAATGGTGTTCACCATGGCAACATTTTTAAATTTGCTACTGAAATTTTATGTACCTAACCTTATTTTACCGAATCAATATGATTTTATTAAAGTAGTTTTATTTTTACTACGAAAAGAATTTTTTAAACACTTTTGGTTGAATTGTTACATTTTTCATTGTTCTTTAATTTCTTTAGAGTTGTTATTTTTAATAATTAAAAAGAATGGTTTTAAGCCATTTAAATAAGTCTAGTCTATGTATAATGTTTATGTAAATGTTTAAATGTAAGAAGTCATTTAAAATTATCAGTGTTTAAAAAATAAACCGATCGTTAATGATGAAATTAATGTACAGTACAGTCAGCCAGACAAATGGGCCTCTCTCGTAAATTAGAAGGTGTAGGCAAAGGCTTTTGAGGGAACCACATTAATCTGACGCTGGCTGTACCTATAATTTTTAAAATCTAAAAATTTTAATTGAGATAAGAAAACTTTATTTACATTCCTATTTTAGATCGACATTTCTATTTTATGTTGACATTTCTATGTTATAACAGCTTTTGCACAAGAAAAATAGCATCCGTGCAAATAATTTTAGGGAAAGAAAAATGTGCGACGCGAGTAGGACTTGAACCCACGACCCCAGGATTAGGTCTCCTGGTGCTCTAATCAACTGAGCTATCGTGCCCTCAAGTCAAGCGGCGAAATGTCTCATTCCTTCACTAAGCACATTACGTCGTGAATATTCCTCACGCGTGTAAGCGTTTGACTTAGTCTGTGCAAGTTACATTTTTTTAAAATTTTCCTCCGCGTGCCAAGCATTTGGATAGAAATTAAAATATTGAAGCCTGAAAGGAATTTACGATTTTGTTATGTGCGATCTTCTTCTGATAACTAGTTACCTAAATATTTATTATGAGAAATATTTAAATGGCCAGCAAAATACAGATGGTATCTTCAGCAGAGAATGGTCAGCTTTGCTTAGACTTTTTGCAGACCATAATTTAATTTTTTGCAGACCATAAAATTGCTAACCGTTAAAATAACTATTTATAAACAAAGAAGTTGCATCGTAAAGGAATTGAATGTATTGTTTTGAGTCGAGTCGCATTATGCTTACTAAGCGTCGGTTTAAAAAACTGATCAGCAAATTTTCAGGCTTTTTAACGTGCTTTACAAATTAAAGGAACCAAATTCCTGACGTCCATTTTATTAGTAATTTAGAAGGGAACAGTTTTAGCTCACTTTACACTTAGCTATAAACTAAAAAAATCTTGTTTTAATACCTAATGTTTCTTTCTCCAAGTATGCAGTGAAGCTACCAGATCTGGATTTTATTTTTTCTTCAGCCCATATACGTCCCCACCGAGCGGCATGGGCCTCCCTTCGAAACACGAAGGGGATTTAGGACATAGTCCACCACGCTGGCACTATGCGGGTTGGTGGACCGCGCGCGTTTCTGTTTTTGAATTGGTCCTCTCGTAATTTTATTTTTCAAATTCCTAATTCTAGTACCTACAGTCAGCAGGAAAAGTGCTAGAAATAAAAAAGCAATGGGTTTTATTATATTTATAATATGAAACTCGTAAAAAAAACACATTTTTGACAATCAGACTAGAAAACTCCTCTGCTTTATACGATCTTCGACAGCTTTGTTAGGTTATTCAGTCTCAGACATTTAAAATGATGTCATAGAAATATTCTACCTAAGTAGGTACTTTTTATTTTATCAGCCCATATACGTCCCTACCGAGGGGTAGGTACGGTCCTTCCTTCGAAATACGGAGGGGATATGTGCTTATAATAAAAAAGTAAAGTGAGCCAAAACTTTAAAAAAATATTGTGTTCTAAACATTTATGAAGCAAATTTAAAAATTAAAGCACCTCTTAGAGGTGTTTAAATTTTTGAGACGTCCTGAGACGTTAATTTATATATTTTGTTAAAGATAGAATGCTTGAGACGTCCATTTATATTTAAATTAAAATTTAGAGTATTTACCTATTCCTCCGGTCAAAAACTGTTTTTTTATAAGTACCTAAAATTTTCTACGACCTTACAAAAAAGTGTACGCAGGGTACCTATTTGTAAATTAATGAGATTGGTACTCATATTTTGTATGATCTTGTATGGGGTTTTTAATTTAAATTAACTATCAAAACTTTAGGAAGTGACTTTCCCTATGAAACTAAAAAAAATCCCCCAAATAAAAAACACAAGTCACCCAGTGTAACAATGTAGTACTAATTGTTTTTTGTGCGCGACTGTACCACATGCGCAAAGATATCCCCTCCACTACGTTGACTTATACCATGGTAAACCTAAGTCAATTCTTTCAGTTTTTTCTTTACCTGTAATTAATTATATAATTAACTATAGTCTATAACGTTAATTATCTAATATTTGTACATTACGTTGTTATTCAATTCATTAAAAAAGAACCGACAAAGCCAATGAGAGGACACAACTTTATAAAAAAAAAAAATGTTTTGTTAATTTGATCGAAACAGTTTTTTTTTAATTAATTCTATTTAATTTGTTGTAAAAAAAAACAAAGTACAATTAAATTAAAAAGAGTAAAAGATAAAAAAAATGTTATATTAAAATATTCTAAACGCCACTGAAATTTTTGAAAAATTCGAAAATTATATTTACCTAGGGAGTGTTCATGGTAATTGATACCAAAAATTAATAATTAAATTAATTTTTAATATTATTATACTTGAAGTCCGTTTATTCCAATGAAAATTCCATACATGATTTCATTACATTTTTACTATGTATAGAATGTTTTCTTAATAAATTATTCATATTTGTTTTAGTTTATTATATTATTACTTTGAAATGAATTTATTTGAGGTGATTATTTATTAGTCTAAGGCTAAAGTAATTATTGCACACTTCAGGATTGTAGATTTTAATAAAAAGAAAATCGACACAATAGGTAAGTAGATGTTTATTTAAAATCATTTTTTTATTATTAAAATAGTCAGCAAGAATTACTTACAATTAAGTATTACTTTTATAACCAGGGTGACTTTTTAATTACTGGTAAAATTTGACGTATTTATTTCAAGGTTAAAAAAATTTAACAAACCAGTATTTTTTGTTATTTTATCATTTCACATAAAGATTTCAAGCTAGATCATACGAAGCACGAAAAAATTAATTTGAAGCATGAAAGTATGGGAAAAAAATAGCTTCTTGAAACTTGGTAATAAAGCTGTTCAACACAAATCGCGAGAGCAGTATTTATACTTTTCTGAAAATTAAACCCCTGAGACTGAGACGTTAAAAAGGGGTAAGTATCAAAAATCTTTAACAAAGTTGTATCAGTTGTCTATCAATTATATAGGGTTACTTTTTAATCAGTACACAAATTTTTCTTACAGTGTCAGTAACGTTGATAGAACGTAAATAAGACGGAAAAAAAAAATTTTTTTCCCAAAATATTCAGATTTTGATACCCCTTTTTAACGTCTTAGAGAATGAATTTTGTAAAACGCAGAAACACGGGTGTCACAAATTGTGTTGAAGAGTACTATTACCAATTTTCAAGTCAATTGGACGAAGTTATTTTTTTTCCATACAAAAAAAACGATTTATTTTCATGCTTCAGACGATCTAGCTTGAAATTTTTATAAGAAACGATATAAAACAAAAAAATAAGGGTCTGTTAAATTTTCATACAGTTTACGTACAAAAAATTTGTGTACTGATTAAAAAATAACCCTGTATTGATGACGTAAAAGAATATGATCAGTTATTGAAAAGTCACCATAAAAGTATTTTATTAACAAGGCACATGATTTTACTAGAGTTTCTTTTAAATGCTAGTTTCAAAAAAGTTTAAGATGGTAGATTAGATAGTCATTATTATTTATATTAATAAAATTATTATTTATAATTAGAATATGGCTGCCAAAAATATCGTAATCGTATAAGAAGCTATTTTTAATTCGATTTTGAATAGGTAAGTCAGAAATAGTATACAATAGACCAAAATAATAGTTCATAATAGTTCATGCCATGCTTGCAGAAAAAAACCTCAAAAAACTATCTTAGAAAAATAATAAAATAAATGATTAAATTCGTAAGCGCGCATGGATTTAAATTGATGTTTGCATTTTATTTTTATCAGGCATTATAATTTTTTATTGTGACCAGTAGATGAAATTACTTTCAAAATTATAGCTTGTGAGTCATAAACAGCGAGTCATGTAAAATTTTTATTAGTTTAATATAGTTTCTATTTTTTAAACATGTTTGAAAAGTTTTTCAGTTTCTTGTTACGTAGTTCTAATTTATTATTTGTGTGTGTGCATTACGGTTGTGACAATTTTGTAAGATTGCCAGATTTATTAAAAACGTTTAAAATTTTCGATGCAAACAAATAGGTTTACTTTTGTTAAAAACTTTTAAATTCTTCATGAAAATAACCTCAACTTAAATATAAAAATACAATGCAAGTGTTTATTATTTAGTTTAAAAATTATTTCTTAAAAACTTCATCTGATAAAATGAGATTTTTGGAAAATTTTAAACAAAAAAGATCTGATTCAAAAAACGAATATTATCAAAGAAAGGTCGACCTTTTTCATATATGTCGAACGTTTTTGTAAATATTTTTCTATAGGATTGTTAAATCCGTTTATCGAAAAATAGATAATATTATTAATATATATATTAGATTAGATTATTGTTATTGTAATATTATACTGATTAAATAAGTAAGTAAAATTATTGTCTGCCTAAACGCATTTTAGAAGCTGTGTTGTATACTTATTCATATTTATTTCCATCGGTATTAAAGTAAATGTATATATTTATATATATTATTTTTTACTGATAATTTAAAATATACCTAAATTTTACTTGTGTTTATAATATTTAACTGTAGGTAAGTGCACAATTACTGGTGAATGTTTTAGATAAATCATATTTTTAAGACGTAATATATTAAACTAATGTAGTAAATTATTGAAATTATCAGTAATGTATTATTTTATTAATTATAAAATTATGATTATAAATAACCATCGATGTGCATTTTTGTCTGTAAATGTGTTGGTGCTTGATATATTATCTAGTTAAATAAATATATAAAAAATGTCGTATAATTTGTCAGTTCGAAGAACTTATAGGTACTTATACACGTGTAAGGGACAGCAAATACTTAAATAGTGGAATCTACTATTACACCACCCAGTTGTAAAAACGTCCCTTATAGATAAATGCCACTTTAAATATCAAACTGTCATTTTCATTACGGGCATTACATTTAAACAAGGTTTGACATTAATTAACGTTTTTGCAACTGAGCGCATGATCGGCCACTTGTAATTTTTTTCCCCTCAAACGTCAAGTAAAGGAGTTTTCGTTGTTGACTAATTTTGGCGGTAGATTGCTGGTTTTCGTGTTTTACGTCATTTTTATTGTATACTAGCTTTCCGCTTGCGGCTCTGCCCGCGTTTACTACAGGTTATATCATGCCAACTGTGGGATAAATCCTTTCCAAGGCTCTAATCTATATCTGTACCCAATTTCATCAAAATCGTTTTAGTAGTTTAGGCGTGACAGACGGACAGAGTTACTTTCGCATTTATAATATTAGTAAGGATTATTGCAAAGCGGAGTGTATTCGAATAGATCATTTATTTATAAAGCCGAAAAAAAAATTTAAAATTTTTTTTCGGAGGAATTCAGAATGAATGATGGTCTGAAATTCAAGATTTATTTTTATGCTAAGCTGTCCCTTATAACCTGTACATGTAACATTATTTTTTATAGTTCTGCACACAAAACAGTGTTTCCACAGACAACACTGAGTTGAAATAGCGCCTAATTTAGAACAGTCATTGATACAGTCGCACTAGTAAATATTAAATATCCTGTGTGTGTGTGTCCTATTTTAAAATGTTTATGAATATAACTTTATTTAATTTACGTTTTCACAATTTAGTGTTTTGTATGTAATACAGTCATTATTTTCTTTAAGTAGCCAATGTTATATTAACTTTAAAAAAATGAGATTGCGATATGATTATTTTTTGTTTACTTTTTAAATTTTTAAGTAATGATAATCTTTAACATTATATTTTTTAAATATAAGTGTTTTATAATTTTATTTAGTTTAATGTAATTTAATTACCTAATCGTTGAATTGTGTGGAATAAAAAGTTAATAATAATTTTATTATTTAAATACCGGCGTGTTTAACGAGTGCTCTTGTTAATTTTTATTTGACTATAACTCATATTTTTTATAAGAATTTATAGTAGATAAAGTAATTAGTGTTTCTTTATATTTTCATTTCAGAAAAATATCAGTCTAATAAGAATGAATTATTTATAACTTATGTATCTTAGTATATACCGATTTAAAACGCCGTAAAAATTTTGCCGTACATTATTAAAATATTTTAGTTTTTTTTTTTTTTAAAGTTATTAAAAAATAACAAAAGCCCTCTTTACTGAATACTTTGTTTATAAATAAAATAGCGATGTAATTGCGAAAATACAATTAAAATCAGTACCAGCTTTAATAGTGTAAGAATAATATAAATTATTGTATAACAACATTATTTATTATTATTAAAATATTATTGTGTAACGAAATATAAAATGTGCATTTGAAAACCATGAGCGTTGTTTTTTTAAGATCCTTTTCATCCTCAAGTTTAATTATAATGTTTCACAATGCTTCAAAATTGTTTTGTTTCTATAATTATCGAGTTTACGAGTGCACGCGAATACAAATTTTTGTTAAATAAACAAATAAGGTGATAGCCGATTTGGTAATGAGCCAGTCTTGTAACCGGAAGGCTGCGGGTTCAAATCCTGACGGCCGGTATGATTCCTGTGTCCTCTGTGAAAATCCTGTGTCACTAAATTAGTCTTTTCGTATTATACCGTGTGGTGATCGGTTGAGAATAACACCACCCCAACTCTTTCCGTGGGTGTCGTAAGAGGCGACTAAGGAAACACAAATGAGACCTGCCTCCTAGTAATCCATCCCAGGCAACGACACTTCATTTTTTTCTGAATCTGAGGTGTCGTCCTATGGTCTCATGCGGTGTGGTAGGCTCTGTAAAGGGCCGTCTGGTTCGCGACCACCCTCCTACCGAAGTCCGACGCCAAACAGCTTGCTGTGTTCCGTCGGTGCGTGGGAGTACCAGTGCCTTTATAGGCATTTTCTGGGTTAACTCGCTCCATCGTCGACCTCATCTTTGACCTTATGGTCAAGATTGAGGTCAAGAGTTAACCCATCTTGTAATAAAAAATAATATATGTACGGATTTTTCATTAATTATCAATTAGCGGTGATCCTTGAATCCTTCACACGATGTTTCCTAAACATGGATGGACGGGCGATGTTTTCCTAAACATCTAAAGAAACACGCACGTTTCGAAAGGCCGTGCGTGGTTCATCACGATGTTTTTCTTCACCGCTAATGTGAAATGGATTAGTGCATCTAATAGTCATGCATTTTTTATTTTATGAAAAATTGCTGAGAAATTGCCAGGGTAGGTGGTTTCTGAGATAAATGACAAAGTTTATGGTGTTGCTGGGCTGACGTCAGTTCAGCAGCGCCACAGCTAGAACTCGTATAGTAAATATCGAAGACCTGTCTAGATAGTCATTTACTCATGAGTTTTACGGTCTAGGGAAAAGTGGTAATAGATGTAAAAAGTAAGTATTTTCAGAGACAGGTACTCATAAAAGTTTGGGGCGCTGCTGGAATGACGTCAGCTCAGCAACACGTTTTCTAAACTACAACTTTTTGCAGCTAACTTTTTGACAGCAGGTAATCCGAGTTCCAACAAATTGTGTAACATTAGAATTGGCGATATTCTGCAAGTATTTATCACTTTAGGGCACAAAAAAGTTACAAGCCTATCGAGATCTCAGTAACCATGAGGTATTAGAACGCTCGGTCAACTCCAATCGAAATACCTATTCCCATACTTTCATGAATAATTGTAAGAGCTTCGACACTTTACCAGAAACAAAATAAATGAAAGTGAAAACAAACGCATCACGCCTGCCAAACTTGCAACTGCAACTTTTTTTGCTATGAATTATTTATCAGGCACTATGGAGGAAATGTGTTAATTTTTAATTTATTTCGTTTCTTCGTTATAGTCCACCACGCTGGCACAATGCGGGTTGGTGAACCGCGCGCCTTTCGAAAACGAATTTTTTCAGACGTGCGGGTTTCATCACGATGTTTTCCTTCACGGCTGAGCAAGTGATAAGTCCGTATATAAATCGGAAAAGACGAATTTAGTGGTCCAAGATTTGAACCCGCAACCTTCTGATTACAAGTCTGGCTCATTAACAGCTGGGCTATCACCGCGTAACAGGTGGGGACATACGTAGGCTGATAAAAAATAAAACAAATAAACGCTACACACTTGAAGGTATACATTGAGTTTTTCTCTAGTCATGATTTCCTTGGAACACACACTAAGACCGACATGAACACCCATGACCCGAACACAAACATCTTTTTTTATACCAATACCTACTAGCTTTACGCCCGGGTCTTCGTTCTCGTGGGAATTTTTCCGTAAATTTTCCGATATTCTTAACAGTCATTCTTCTATTCAGGTCGTAGACAAATATAACAAATCAAAAACCATGAAAATCGGTCCAGTCGTTCTCGAGTTGTAAGTGTTCGAACAAACCCGACTTTGTTTTATATATTAAGATTTGCCCTGACCGGGAATCGAACCCGGGACATGTCGATCAAGAGGCAGCGTTACGACCACTCAATCATAACCTACAATCAATGGCGTCAAGTGTGTTTAAAATCACAAGACTGCCTACCTGACAGATTACCGTGTGGTGATCGGTTGAGAATAACACCACCCCATCTCTTTCCGTGGGTGTCGTAAGAGGCGACTAAGAAAACACAAATGAGACCTGCCTCCTAGTAATCCATCCCAGGCAACGACACTTCATTTTTTCCTGAATCTGAGGTGTCGTCCTATGGTCTCATGCGGTGTGGTAGGCTCTGTAAAGGGCCGTCTGGTTTGCGACCACCCTCCTACAGAAGTCCGACGCCAAACAGCTTGCTGTGTTCCGTCGGTGCGTGGGAATACCAGTGCCTTTATAGGCATTTTCTGGGTAAACTCGCTCTATCGTCGACCTCATCTTTGACCTTATGGTCAAGATTGAGGTCAAGAGTTAACCCATCTTATAAAATAAAAAAAATACAGGCATGAGAGTATGTATACAGGTTTGCTGGAAATACGTCACGATCCCCTTAAGGCGACTACAGCACCTAAATTACGATTTTATGATGCGTAGATAAGCATGACGCACTGCATTAAATCGAAGAAAAAAGACTACGGTAATTTTCAGGACATAAACTAGATAAGTAGTTTGCTGAAAACATGATTCAGCACTTTGGTTCGATAGAAAAAGCTCACAAAGTCACCTCTAAATACCCAATATTGTGTATCTTTTAAGCTGTAAAAACGATAGTAAAATGCACACAGGAACTTGAATTTGCTGTCAAAATGTTCGTGATTGAACACTCTCGATAAGTAGTTAACGCATTTTTCGATTTAAGCTGTTACCTTTCCATAAATCTCATTTTTCTAACTTTCGAACATGTTTTTACGCACGCACGCTTTCATAGTCCGTAAACTTCGTGTATCGACACTGTTCGCACTGCCGGCCCAGGCCTGTTGAGAGACGGAGATGGCACTATTCCTATGTGTGCTGCCTTTATCGGGTGCTGTAGTCGCCTTAAGAAGTGATAGTAGAGATCATTAGCTATCAAATCCCATTTTTCTACTTTCTATGACATTCGCGCCGACATGACGAATCCAACGACGTATCATTTTACAAAATTGGCTCACGCGTTAGGTCTAAATAGTGCCGCAAAGGTACAAACACACATACATACATACATACATACATACATAGGCTGATAAACACATTACCCTCCTTTGCGTCGCGCAGTCGGGTAAAAAATGGGTTGCGCTCCGGCAGAAGTGAAAACTTGAACATATTATATTACTTCCTTGCGGTCTAAGAAGTTTTCACTCCACCCTCCGTCTTACGAATTTTCGATCAGGGTCACGTGACCCTGACGCGAGTTTAACATTTTTTTACCCATACGAAAAGTGCACAACGCCGCTAAAGAAGTTTTCACTTCAAAAACAGATTTTCAAATGTGGCGTCCAGTAGTTCTCGAACTACATGACGCTCTGATCACTTCGAAAAGGATTATATGTGTGAGTGTATAGATGGCATTAAACAGATAATCCAATTATGCAAACACACGATTTAACTTTCAAACCAAATATTCGGGTACGCAAGACCTTTTGTAAGATATCCTAAGTTTAGTCACCCTCAATTTTAACTTATAAAAGTCATTCGAATTTGAGTCTTATCAGCTAGGATATAAAGGCCAGGCAGCCAAGTATGTAGTTGTAAACTGTAATGAATAATTAAAGTGTTTGGTATTTTTGTCGAAACCGACGAAAATTGGGTAAATGCTGATCACGGGGTTAGGCATGTGCCGGGTTTGGCTAGAATTCAATTGTATTGAAGTTAAATAGCCCAGTGTTAGCAGTGGTCGCGGGTTCAAATCCTGGTGCGGGCCTGTACCACTAAATTCGTCTTTTCGGATTTATGTACGGATTTCTAATTATCACTTGCTTAACGGTGAAGGAAAACATCGTGATGAAACTCGCCTGTCAAAGAAAATTCATTTTCGAAACCACCAACCCGTATTGGGCCCGCGTGGTGGACATATGGCCTAAAACCCCTTCGTGTTTCGGAGGGAGGTCCGTGCCCCTCGGTGGGGACGTATAAGGGCTGATGGGATGTATAAGCAAGTATAATGTGTATAATTGTATTGTATCCTTCTATACTAGTCGTACTCGAAAACGGCAACCTCGCTATTTTAAAACTATGGGGCCTTTTTAGAAACGGAAAACGGCTCGGCAAAATTGTATTACAATTGCCTCCTATGCATTAGTGATACTAGAAGCTAGGAACATAGGGGCAATGGTAATACATATTCTGCTGAATTATAAAAAGGCCCATAATAAATGTTCACATCAAATGTATTAATCGCTAGTTTTTAACGCCCGACAAATAAAGTGGTGTCACAAGTTTGTCGTGTGTATCTTAATGTCTGTGTATCTGTGTGTCTGTCTCTGGCATCGTAGCTCCTAAACGGAAGGACTGATTTCGATAGGTTTTTTTTGTTTGAAAGCTGACTTAATCGAGATGGTTATTAGTTTACAAAAGGTATCTGGTTTCTACTTAATGATGCAATTACATTTCCGTATATAAGGTCCTAATTTATTAGTGACTTTCCTTTTAACACGTTATTGTGTAGGTCAAAATATATCATATGAGTCAAAAAACAAAGGCATAATATTAAATTGAAAAGGTCTTGAAAAATTTTGTTATGATATTTTTTCATTACTATGATGAATAAACCCATCCATTCAAACGTAAATAATAATGGCAGTAGTAGAGCGGGCGAGCGGGGAGTGGCCGGCTTCAAGTGATAGAGAACAATTTCTTTATCTTTAAATGGAAAATTAATTTTTTTTTGCTAAATTTTATTTTAAGATAATTGTATTTTATGTTGTTTTTTGGAATACTATTAACCTATACAATAACGTCTTTGAAGGAAAGTCACTAATAAATTAGGACCTTATATATTATATACCTATTTGATGAAAAGATATTCTTATGCAGACACTAACAGATAACAAACTACACTTATAATTACTAATCGTATTAAATCCAATTAAGTACTTATTTATACATACACGGTTATAAAAAAAACCTCCTAGCTTTATTCAAAATCCTGAACTAGTATCACTTACAGAACACTTTTTTTTTCGGTGGATTTTTTTTTCCTAAACGTAAACACCAATCGGGTGCACCCCCCGAGCGCTACCCGCACCCCTCGCGTGTCTGGTGTAGGAGTAATGTCTACGCTTAGACAAAAAATGAACTATTCCCATTGAAATTAAAAAAAAACATTTCATAAATGTGTTCTTTGAGTGATACTGGATTTTGAATATAGCTAGGAGGTTTTTCATCACCTTGTATATTCTCCATTAAATTTGCTTACGTCAAATGTTTTGGTAGGAAGTACGTAGAGACTGCTCTATATATACAAAATGTATGTAGGACCATTTGTATCGAATTTACATATTTTATATTCAGATTAGTAAGGCCGGTTTCAAATGTCAGTTAGTTTAATGTTTCCTCGCCTTCTGGAGATTCCGAGTGAGGACTGAGAGCGGTTTCGCACTATGTCCGATCCGAATGTCGTGTGGTGATCGGTTGAGAATAATACCACCCCATCTCTTTCCGTAGGTGTCGAAAGAGGCGACTAAGGAAACACAAATGAGACCTGCCTCCTAGTAATCCATCCCAGGCAACGACACTTCATTTTTTTCTGAATCTGAGGTGTCGTCCTATGGTCTCATGCGGTGTGGTAGGCTCTGTGAAGGGCCGTCTGGTTCGCGACCACCCTCCTACCGAAGTCCGACGCCAAACAGCCTGCTGTGTTCCGTCGGTGCGTGGGAGTACCAGTGCCTTTATAGGCATTTTCTGTGTTAACTCGCTCCATCGTCGACCTCATCTTTGACCTTTATGGTCAAGATTGAGGTCAAGAGTTAACCCATCTTATAATAAAAAATAAAAAAATGAATCCGATCCGAACCCGTGAAAATATGGGTCTGTAGTAGCCGTAGAACTATTTCTATGGTAATTTACGCACTAGATCAGATCTCCGTCATCCGATACTATTACATTTCCCCGTATCCATATTTTCACGGATTCGGATCGGACATAGTGCGAAACCGCTCTTATTCTTCATCTTTTTCTTTCATAAAAACCTTCTCCTGACAATAAGGAACACAACAAAAAAAGAATCATCCAAATCGGTCCAGCCGTTCACGCGTGATGCCGTGACAACGAAAATCGGGTTCCATTTTTATATATATAGAATAGATTAAATTAAATAATTAAATTGAACTTTATTTAGGAGACACAGGTTTTTTTTTTTAAATTTAACTTAACATTAAATACAAAAATACAAAACCTTGCACGTTGAACTGGGAGTAGAATAGAATAGAATAGAAAAAATCTTTAGTCTAAAGGACATTCAGGATGCCACTTAAAATAAGTCAAGATTATTTTTAATACATACAAAAATACATTAAAGGATTTAAATACATACATAATACATTCGTTCTTTTGACTACTGATTTTACGCCTATTCGCAAAGTTGCAGTCTAATTGAATCGTTTATTTGAGAAACCCCATAAGTCACTTTTTCAACGAGGTTGATTTTTTAATAGAACAAGTTGAATAATTGAATTTTTCTACATGTAATCATTTTAACCGATACTGACATTACTATTTTATAGGATTTTTGCATAAAAAATATGCTCAGTTTTTTCAAAAAATGATTTTTTATGTTTTTAAAATCATCCGACGATTCTGACTTATGGGGTTTCTCAAATAAACGATTCAATTATGAAGACAAGAAAAAAGAAGTGAAAGAAAAACTTAGATTGTACCAGCTGACTACTCTTCCCAAGCATACTGTAAAAGTCAGTAAGTAGGACGAGGGTTTTGCTGTATTATGGGCGAAAGGCTGACAACCACCCACCATTATACATCATGTTTCATAAAAAATCTATCAGAATTTATGTCAAATGTGGAATCAAATTCGACGGCCGGTTTGGTCAAGTGGTAGGTGACGCTGCCTCTTGATCGGCGGGTGCTGGGTTCGATCCCCAGTCGGGGCAAACATTTGTGTAAAAATCAGATGTTTGTTCTCGGGTCATGGGTGTTTGTGTTTGTCTTTATGTGTTTTCCAAGGGACCCACGTCACAAGGGAAAACCTTAGTGTGGGCCTTTGAGTGTGTAGCGTTTATTTATATTTATTTATATTTATAAATGGCCCTAGAACTTCTAATATTTTGCCTACCCTGATGACGATATTTTTTTGAGTTTACCACGTTCAAACAGACAGACCGGCTGCGTATGTCTGTCTGTTTGAACGCGGTAAACTCAAAAACTTTTGAACGGATTTTCATACGGTTTTCACCAACGGACGGAGTGATTCAAGAGGAAGGTTTGTGTGTATAATTCCCAAAATTCCCACGGGAACAAAATCCCGGGTTGTAACTATTTTAAAATAGGCATTAGGCATCTTAACTGGCTTCTTGCAACTGGCTCTTACAAATTTGCATCAAAACTAGATCAAATTCCAATAATCATTGTAATGAGATCTACATAAATATTTCATGAATAATTATTAATACAGTCGAAAGCTCTTCTATCTTTACGCATAGATTTAAATACAGTTCTTATGACGACGGAACAAGGCGCTCTGTGATGACTGTATAATGTAATGTTGTCTGAGCATATTGGTTCCATAGACTTAGGATTATACCGGTTACAGACGGCCAAAGTGTGTGAGAGAGCTAAAATTCTTTACGGATTAGAGTAAATTTTGAAGTGAAAACTTCTTTATTGGCGTTGTGCACTTTGCAGTATGGGTAAAAATACCTATACTTCAAAGTCAGGACACGACAGAGGGAGAGTATAGGCCGCAAGGAAGTAATATATGTTCAATTTTCACTTCTGCCGGCACTCCCGAAGTGCAATCCGTTTTTTCTGCCCGTAAGATTTGCCGCGATGCCCGTAAGATACGTCATTTTGTTGCGCGCATTACGTTAAGCACCGCCACCGTGTCACTTTTGAATTTTTGATACAGCAATTGTGTGCGCGTTAGAAATTAAATTAGTTAAGGTTTCGTTTTTAATAACAACCTTTGAAAGTTGTTACCTTATTAAATTTTCTTTCGAATGACGTGTCAACAGACCAAATTGAGGTAGCACAATTGACTTATTTGGTCGCCTTCACTGGTCCTAAGCGGTAAACTGTCTTCTGTATCATAAGTGACATGCTGCGGCGATAGAAGAGGTCCACCTTCAGTCCCTCAGAATGGACGAATATGTCAAAGTGGCGTCTAGCCGTTCATCAAGAGTGTGAGTTTAGGAATACGTGACGAATAAATACTGTATTTTTAACCGACTTCAAAAAAAGGAGGTTCTCAATTTAACCAAACGTTTTTTTTTTGTATGTTTGTTACACGATATTTTTTTGTTCGAAAGAATATAACTCTTGAGGTAGCCCCGATTCTGCGCTTTTTAAAAACCAACAAAAACACGTATACTATTATTTTATTTATTGATTTAGATTTAAATGTTGTCCTGAATTGTAACTACCTGCTGAAAAGGTATCTTGCGATTGAAGTCGGTTAATTCTTACGATTTTAACGTGGAATATTACTGAACTGTCGGTTCGTTCTTACGCCACATTCAAAGTATAATCCTATGTCTATGATTGCATCAATGTCAAATTATTACAATTATTGTAGCCGGCCTGTATGAATATATCATTAGATTAGTTAGGTATATATTATGCAAGTACGTTAGATATAAAGGTATATTATGCAAGTATGCAATGTTATGATACCCACATGATTTGTCGTTTGAGTATTGAATTGTAATGTTTCTTGACAGATTAGTAGCGTTTTGAGATGAATTATTGCAGGAGCTGCATATTTTATTACATAGTAATAATTGTCCAGGGTAAAACTTAACCGACTTACAATACAATATACTTTATTTGCACACAAGGACATACAGCACAATCAACAGAACATAAAACATAGTGTACAACAAGGCGGCCTTATTGCTGGGTAGCAATTTCTTCCAGGCAACCTTAGGGTAGGACAGAAGTAAGATAAGAAGTAGTAGGTGGTGCATAAATATATTATATTTAATACAAATATATGTAATATATATAATATGTATATATTTATACAAATAAATATAAAAAAATCGTCTCAGATTTTTTGAAGTGAAAACTTATTTAGCAGCACTTTGAAGTATGGGTAAAAAATGTTAAACTCGCGTCAGGACACGTGACCTGATCGAAAATTCGTAAGTCGGAGGGAGAGTAGACCTCAAGGAAGTAATATATGTTCAAGTTTTCACTTCTGCCGGCACTCCCGGAGTGCAACCCGTTGTTTTTTTCCATACAAACGGCGTCAATGGATTCCTACCCCTAAATGTCAACGGATCTCTGTGAGATTTTGACATTATATCAGGAACACCAAAAACTAGGTCCGTACGTTTTGATATTTTTATGAAAAAAAAATATTTGAGACTGAAAGTCAGCATTTTTCGTCAAAAAAAATCTCAACATACTGTCGAAAAACTAAAAACAATTCTGGAAAAAACAAAACGTTAGAACCTTGTTTATACGCTTATAAAATGATAGAGATCAAAAACGTACGATTTTATTAAGTTTTTGGGGTAGGAAATCATTGACGCATATAAACTCATATTTTTTTAAATAAAACTCGGCATTTCGCCGGAAAGCTGCAATTGTCCCTTTCGCACAAATCTGAGGCGGGTGGTCGACATCGAGACAGCATGAAACTCCGCAAAAACCCAAATCACGCGGGCTCTAAACTGAGACGCTAGTCTTAAGGAGACTACAGCACCTAAATTACGATTTTATGATGCGTAGATAAGCATGACGCACTGCATTAAATCGAAGAAAAAAAGACTACGGTAATATTCAGGACATAAACTAGATAAGTAGTTTGCTGAAAACATGATTCAGTACTTTTGGTTCGATAGAAAAAGCTCACAAAGTCACCTCTAAATACCAATATTCTGTATCTTTTACCAATATTCTGTATCAATAGCTGTAATAACGATAATAAAATGCACACAGGAACTTGAATTTGCTATCAAAATGTTCGTGATTGAACACTCTCGATAAGTAGTTAACGCATTTTTCGATTTAAGCTGTTACCTTTCCATAAATCTCATTTTTCTAACTTTCGAACATGTTTTTACGCACGCACGCTTTCATAGTCCGTAAACTTCGTGTATCGACACTGTTCGCACTGCCGGCCCAGGCCTGTTGAGAGACGGAGATGGCACTATTCCTATGTGTGCTGTCTTTATCGGGTGCTGTAGTCGCCTTAAGGAACCACTTTAGGAGTATCTTTTTTCAACAAAAAAAAATTCGAAAATCGGCTGTATTAAGAACCTCCCCCTTTTATGAAATCGGTTAAAATAACTCTAAAATTAAAAAAATATTGTAACACCCCGATATTCAATAGCTTTAACTTTTAAACGGCTGAACCAATTTTGATTAAATCTATCTAAGAACCCACTCGATTACATCAGCTTTCAAAAAAATATATAACAAAAATGAAAAATATTGTATTGAAATCGGTCCATTCATTTAGAAGCTACGACGCCACAGCAGACATACAGATACACAGCCACGCAGATACACACATCAAACTTATAACACCCCTTTTTCTGTTGGGGGTTAAAAATGCCAAGAGCCTTCCGTAGCCTTGATTGAAAACGAGGCGACAGAGAGCGATTCAGAAAATAATCTTAAAAAAATAACTCAATTTATTTAATTGACAGTTCCCCAAGCGCTCATCTCTTAACTTCAAAAGAAAAAGTTTAAAAAAGAAAAAAAACTATATCGAAAAAGAAATCAGTCGCGGAGATATCCGTTAATGGAAACAAAATGATGTTTTAAAGGGCGGACGAGTGTATGCAACCTTGTGCCACCTTGACATTCAAGAAGCCTGCGATGTGGAGTACCGAGAACTGGTCCAATTTACCGGCGGATGGTCTTATGCGAGATGTATGCAAGAAATGGTAATATTATTTTAACGCTTGAAGAAACTTCTCAGTTATCATACTATCCTTAGGATATTTTTCTGATTGAAGAAAAAAATTACCCAGGTGTGTACTTTAGATTCTAAATTGATTTTTTTCCTTTTCACGTTTCAAATTTTCTGGAAATCCCAGTAAATTCATAGACTTTTACTCTTATATGTAGAGTATATTGTATCTGATATGCACAGGGTGTAAGACTGTAAGGGTGATAAACTTGAAGAACGAAAAAAATATAATGATACAGAAAACAACCTTAGAAAATAATGTACAAAAATCATTATTGTCAGTAAGAAATTAAAATAATTAGACTAAAAGGGAACAAGCTTAGTTTGTGCTGCAATGGAACCGGGTTCCGTGCAGCGATGTTTTTAGCTTGCCCCTTTCCCTAAACTAGTATGCGGGAATACAGTTTAAGATTTGTTAATGCCCACAAATACATATTTGGAAAATGATTAACTTGCATTGTTTGGTGTAATATTGCATAAAGCCATCATGTGTCGGCACCTGCCTGTGGTCTTGTTACTCGATATATATTACACGCAACCCGGGTAGGCAGAGAGCCTGACGCTAAAAGTTGGAAGTGAATACAATTTTTGCATTTTGGTTTGGTTAATAACTATTTTTTTTATTATGACTAAATAAATCAAAGAAAAAGAAACTGTGATATTTTACACATTTTTTCACCAAACAAAAATGTTTACGGTGTTAGATATCCTGAATGAATTAAATAAATAATTTTCTGTAAGGATATTCTTTTAAGGCTCAGCATTACTCAGCATTATTTAAACCACGCTTAACCTAACCCGAGAACGTTAGTACTATTATTTATTCTGTGCCCGAGATTTGACATTGCCATTTTTATTAATACTTTTTATTTAATTTTAGCCGAATAGTTAAACCGTTAGTTGATTTTTTGGTGACAATAGCCCTTAAAAATAAATATATCTTAAAATGTCCTCAAAATATTAAAAGCAAACAAACAAAAAAAGTCATAGAAGTATTTTTATCAAAATTTATTCATAATTTAATACTTAAGTAATGAATTATTTGCGAAAATCTTTTTAATTCATTACAAGATCAATTTCCAAAAATAACGACACAATTTGATTATCAAAAGTAGGTAAATAGTGACAAGCAAAATTTACTTACTAATAAAAATTAAAAAAATTGGATCAGCTCCGACATTCGATTGCTTATAACTTTTAAATGGCTGAACCAATTTTGACCAAATATAGCTAAGAACCATCTTAATTACGTCAGATTTCAAACAAAAAAAAACAAATTGAAATCGGTCCATTCGTTTATGAGCTATGATGCAATAGACATACATTCAGCTACACACATACACACGTCAAACTTTTAATACCGCTCTTTTTTGTCAGGGTTTAAAAGTCATCGTTAAGTCTTCGTTTACAGCCGCTAGCTCCTAGACTATAACGCATCACTTCCTCTTTCGGTGAATGAACGACACACTTTTATACATTTTTATTTTTTAAATTCTGCAAATTCCTTTTTATTGTTATTTAATGATGTTATGATGCGCGCCCTTCTCCAGATCTTTAAACCAATAAAGAAAGGTTGTTTTTTTGTTTTTTTAAGAAGTTTGATACTGGTTCGTTGTTAAAGTTGCCAGTTGTGGTTTGGCAAGTTAATACATTTACAGCGTGGGAGAAACAAATGGTTTTATTAATATTTGACCCTAACCTTTTTAAATCCTACATCTAAATAGATAAAAGGAGAAACTGACTGACTGACTGACATATCAACGCACAGCCTAAACGGCTAAACGTAGGCACTTGAAATATGGAAGGGACGTAGCTTAGGTACCGTAGAGGTGCACTAAGAAAGGAATTCCCGAAATTCCCACGGGAACGGGAATTAGCGGGAAAATCCTTTTGTATGAAAAATCTAAACCGCTTAAGTTAGACGCTTGAAATTTGGCATGCAGGTACCTTAGTAAACTTAAAGCTTAGTTGCAACAGGATATTGCAAAATTCCCACGGGAACGGGAGTTAGCGGGAAAAAACTTTTGTATGTAAAAATCTAAAACACGTAAGATAGATGTTTTTAATCTGTGTACTCTGTACAAAAAAAAATTAACACGCAAACGAAGTTGCGGGCATCAACTAGTCCGTAGATAAATGGGGTAATTTTAAATTACTTAGGGAAACTTTAGGGGTGTGTTTTATTTTATTTTATTTTTTTATCTTTATTTTATAAAAGGGTTTTGTCAGATAAAGACAATGTCACCCCCATCGTTCACACAACATCTTACCTATCTATACATAATATAAAGAGGAAAGATTTGATTGTTTGTTTGTTTGTTTGTCTGCAGTGAATAGGCTCCGAAACTACTGGACCGATTTGAAAAATTCTTTCACCATTAGAAAGCTACACTATCCCCGATGTAGGCTACATAATTTTCCCGAATTTCCACGGGAACGAAGTCCCGAGTGGAATGCTAGTCTTCTATATAAATGTAAATCAACCAACTTATACAAAATGCTTGCTTCCTCCGAGAACGGAGAAGCAAGAATGCTGTTAAAACACCAATTTGTAAGCTATTCAGTTCAAACTTTATACTCATATTTTTCCTATTTTTCAATTTTTCCTATGACACTGAACAACTTTTCCAGGGAAGTTGAAAATTTCAACTTCCCATATTACTTAGAATACTTAGATCTTTCAATATGAAATTGCCGTTCGTCTCCATTTGGATCTACTTTAGTTAATTTTTGGCATACTTTTTAAAATTTAAAGCGGCAAGGGCTGAACCATATATTATCTGTGGTTCAGAAAAAACAAACAGTGAACTGGTAAAAGATAAAACGTTCAGTAAATAATCTACAGTGTGAGTCTTTATAAAGTGCACATATTAAAAAGGGTGAAAATATAAACAATTTTATCGACAGAAAAAATGACAAAAAAATCTTTAAAAAAAATATTTTTTCATGGGCTTTTTTTTTACTCTTGTCTTGGTTCCCTATGCAAACAAACTGTTACTACTTTTAAACTAAATGTGATATTAAAACAAAACAATAATGATCTCTAATAATAGGCCAAGGTAATAAAGCCATAAGTTTTTGAAAAATAAACCTCATAAACTAATTATTATTGATTTTTTGAAGAAAATTTACCATTTTTCTACCAATTTTTGCAATAAATGTAAAATTTATCAATTATTATTATTATTTTTAGATTTTTTTTGTCATTTTGTCCGTCGATGAAATTGTTTATATTTTTACCCTTTTTAATATGTGCACTTTATAAAGACTCACACTGTATATTAATATTATAAAGATTGTTTGTTTGCATTGAATAGGCTCCGAAACTACAGGACCGATTTGAAATATTCTTTCACCATTAGAAAGCTACATTGTTCCCGATGGACATAGGCTACATAATTTTCCAGAATTCCCACGGGAACGAAGTCCCAAACGGAATGCTAGTAATATAATAAAGAGGAAAGTTTGATTGTTTGTTTGTTTACACTGAATAGGCTCCGAAACTACTGGACCGATTTGAAAAATTCTTTCACCATTAGAAAGCTACACTATCCCCGATGGACATAGGCTACATAATTTTCCCGAATTCCCACGGGAACGAAGTCCCGAGCAGAAAGCTATTGCAAAATAAAAATGTATTAATTTTTCTCGAAATCTTCGTCATATAGCAGTCTTAAAATAAAAATACTGTTATAGTAGGTAACAGCTGTTCCATAAAATAAATTTTGAACAAAATAAACACAGACCTATATCGAGATAGACGGTAAAAGTTTACCTACCTTGCGTGTAAAAAGTGTGATCTACTGTCACAGTTTTGTCCGACTTAAGTCAGTCCGCTTGAGACCTATGGCGTAAATGATAATCGATTTTAATCGGATTTACATTATTGTTTTACTTAATTAAGCGCCTTTGAATCGTTTCCGCGCGGTCTTGATTGCCCGTCACTAAATCTCGCTCGTGATGTCATTTTGGTACGAAAAATTCGACACGCTAGGTTCTCATACAGTTTGAAGCGCTCTTTTCGTCTATCTCGATATAGGTCTGTGAAAATAAAGCTTGTAACTTATTCCAGGGAACCAACTTTTCAACTATTTTATTATTATAAGATGGGTTAACTCTTGACCTCAATCTTGTCCATAAAGGTCAAAGATGAGGTCGACGATGGAGCGAGTTAACCCAGAAAATGCCTATAAAGGCACTGGTACTCCCACACACCGACGGAACACAGCAGGCTGTTTGGCGTCGGACTTCGGTAGGAGGGTGGTCGCGAACCAGACGGCTTTTTACAGAGCCTACCACACCGCATGAGACCATAGGACGACACTTCAGATTCAGAAAAAAAAATGAAGTGTCGTTGCCTGGGATGGATTACTAGGAGGCAGGTCTCATTTGTGTTTCCTTATTCGCCTCTTACGACACCCACGGAAAGAGATGGGGTGGTGTTATTCTCAACCGATTACCACACGGCTTGAAATTCCCATATTTAGATATTTAAATATTAAAATGCCAGGCATAGTGGTGACCATGAATTTTTGAGACTGTTTGAAAACGCGACGCATCATAAATAAATAAATAAATAAACGTTGCACACTCAAAGGCCCACACTAAGGTTTTCCCTTGTGTCGTGGGTCCCTTGGAACACACATAAAGACAAACACAAACACCCATGACCCGAGAACAAACATCTCCTTTTTACACAAATGTTTGCCCCGACTGGGGATCGAACCCAGGACCCGCCGATCAAGAGGCAGCGTCACTACCACTCGACCAAATCATGCAACCAGTGTATATCGGTAGAGGATATATAGACGAACAAAAAATGTCTGGGACATATAGTCCTAAAGCGTACAGGTTTCGAGATATTTCATGTCAAAGATCCCGCATGAGTATTGTATGCACTGGTTTCATGATGCGTCGCGTTTGTTTGGAAAATTTCTAAATTTTTGGGATCAATTGGTTACCACTATGCCAAAATGTTCAACCCCGTTGTTGATTTTTGGCATACTTTTTTTTATCTCAAGCGACAAGTGTAGCAATCGTTCAGCAAGTTTGTATTTTGAGCTTTTGTTTACTAAATAAATCCAAAATAAAAATGTATTAGGTAATTTTACTCAAAATTCCCTTCATATAGCAAAGTTTTAAAATAAAAATCTGTTCCATGACTTATTTTTTGAAAAAAAACCCGCTAATTTCATTAAATCAGTTGATCGCTCAAATTGTAAGGAGAGGCTAAAATTATTCTTCATGTTTCGATCTGTTTCCTTGAGAACGTTGTTCAGTTTAATGAATTTATTCACAAACCAATTTATGAAGTCAACCAGTACACTGGCCATATTTAAAAAAATATCTAATAAAAAAAAACTATCTGTCCCTGGATTCGAACCCAAGACCGCGCCTACAGTAGGCATGCGGAAGTATCACTACAGCGTAATTAGTGGTAATGGAATGGTCTCAGATATGGTAATACCATCTTGAGTGAGGATTGATGGGGATTTCGGAAGATGCGTGGATGCGGCAACGTTTTAATCTATACATATTATAAAGAGGAAAGATTTGGTTGTTTGTTTGTTTGCATCGAATAGGCTCCGAAACTACTGAACCGATTTGAAAAATTCTTTTACCATTAGAATCCTACATTATCCGGGATGGACATAGGGTACATGATTTTCCTGAATTCCCACGGGAACGAAGTCCCGCGCGGGAAGCTAGTTAGAAGTACATTAATAACTAGCTTTCCGTACGCGGCTCCACCCGCGTAGACTATAGGTTACATCGTGCCCAATTGTGGGATAAAATTTAGCCTTTGTCCTTTCCCAGGCTCTAATCTATCTTTGTACCAAATTTCACCAAAATCGGTTCAGTAGTTTAGGCGTGAAAGACGGATAGACAGACAGACAGAGTTACTTTCGCATTTATAATATTAATATTTAAATATTTGTAATTTATAATATAATATAATTATATAGTAAGGATTTGGTACAATCATCAAAAAAAAAGAAGGTTGGTTGTGTCCTCGTATCTGTGTGGCCGTCTGTGGCATCGGAAGCTATTTGTTTGCACTTTTCGAAGCTGGTTTTTCCAGATGCAAATTGCTTAAAATTAACGACTTTCAAATAAGCGCTGTTACATGCACATCCTTTTTTGACCATATAAAGGCTAACTTAATTAGGCAAAAAAAGGAAATTCTCCCCAAGAAGCTGAACAACTTTATTTATTAACCAGTTCATTATACACTGGACAAAATACAAATGTATACAGGGCTTTACGTATCTCTCTTTCAACCTCTCGGGTGGTTAATCATTCCATGAAACTGAACAGCTTCCCCAAGGAACATAGGTCAAAATACGAAAAAAAAATTTTGATCTCCCATACAAAATGCGCTTTATGCCGATGAAGTTTATATGGGAACTCAAATTTGTTTTCGTATTTTGACCTATGTTCCTTGAGGAAGTTGTTCAATTTCCACCCGAGAGGTTGAAAGAGATTTGCCTAAAGCCCTGTATATATCACTAAATATACCATCTCCATAAACTTTATACATCCACGTCAAATGAAACTGATAAGCTCAAGCGATCTATTTTTTTGTATGGTATCAATACGCATTTGTATGTGCAGTAAAAAATGAAATACTTTATACATTAAAATTAAATGTCATACCTATAAGAGTGGGTAGCGTGAAGGCTGTATATTGAAGGGTGTGTAATGTATAAATGCATAGTAATTGCCGAGAAATTGAAGGCATTTTGAAATACATACTTCATACTATATTGTAATGAATTGTATGTATATGTCACCGGAAAATAATAAGAACCGTAAGTTGATCAACTTTCAAGGTAGTTTATCAACTAGCGGAAAATCATACACGGCAGTTGAAATGTATTATTTACCGTATACATTTCCGGTAATTGATCAATTTACGGCGACTCGCGGTAAAATTATCCGATGAACGCGAGAGGTACGCTGATTGGTTGAAAACGCGAGCTGTACCCTGATTGGTTGAATGTCTCACTTGGAACTGCGACAAGTAGGTTTGTTAGTAGCCGAACCCAACCAACCCGATAAGGCTTGGTTAGGTTAGGTTAGGTTAGAACTGCGACCCCAAACGCACGAGCCGAGCGAGCGTAGAGAGCGTGCCGCGGCAGCGGCCGGCGAAGTGCCAGAAAAGACTCGACTGTGGTTGTGTTAAGCGGTTTTCGCATCAACCAATCAGAGAACAGTGTATTATATTACGGATGTCAGTTTAACGTAAAAGTGTACACTGAGTAGCGATTGGTCCATTGGTATATGATTTGACGTGTGGCAAAATCGTTAGTTGATAAACTTACAGCCAGGCAGCGTAAGTTGATCAAGTAGCTAAAATTTATTGCGTTAAATAATACATTTCAACTGCCGTGTATGATTTTCCGCTAGTTGATAAACTACCTTGAAAGTTGATCAACTTACGGTTCTTATTATTTTCCGGCAACATATATACGAGTAGCTCCCGGTTACCTCCGCGATAAACCCAAAAACTACTGAACAGATTTTCACACAGTTTTCACGATTGGATGGAGTTATGTGTTTTATGCTTAATTTCCCACGAGAACTAAGTCCCAGGCAGGAAGCTAGTATTGTAACAAAATCTTAAATAACTCCAAAAATATTTTTTTTTGTATTATCTCCGACGTTAAAGGGACCCACGACACAAGGGAAAACCTTGCTGTGGGCCTTTGAGTGTGTGACGTCTTTTTTTTCTTCGAATATCGTTCCAAAATATCAAGATGATTTCTCCGAGCTATAATGACGTACCAGTGTTGTCTACATAACAAAATCGGCAAATAAATACAGTGGCGCCCTCAATTCTCACGACGGTTTTCTTACTGAACAGACTCTACAATCGGCATATAACTTTAAAAATACTCCTAAGAACCGTCTCGATTATGACAGCTTTCAAACAAAAAAAACCGTATCGAAAACGGTCCATTCGTTTAGGAGCTAAAGATGCTACAGATAGACACATAGCTACATAGAAACATACGTCAAACTTATATCACCCCTCTTTTTTCAGGGGTTAAAAAGATGAAAAAAGCGCTTAGTAGGGATTTCCAGAAGGTACATTATAATTATAACACAAAAATAATAATAGTTCTAAAAATAAAATAGAAAATTGTACGGCCTCTGGTTGAATTCCTTAGTTTTCTGTTTTTTTTTTATGATGGCTCTATAAACCTATATTCCTTTGCCAGAAAGATAATAAAATTCACAACGTTATAATAATTTGTTATTGGACGTTCCTACAGTCAAGAAAACGTTGGACTATACACGTTTTGCTTTCGACTAGGTAAATTAGTTGGAGTTTGGTGAAAACTATATTCTGTTTCAAACTAAGTGACTAAAAATATAGACAAAGATGACGGCGTGCCAGCAATTTGAAACTTGTCACGGTGTTGTGAGGTTATGTCAAATATATAATTAACCGACTTCAAAAAAGGAGGTGGTTCTATGTTCGACTGTATGTATTTTTTTATGTATGTTTACCGGTTTCTCCGCCAATTATGGATCGATTTTCAAAATTATTTTTTTTCGAAAGAGTATAATACTCCGGAGGTGGTTTATCGATAATGATTCAGCGCTTTTAAAAAATCAACAAAAACAAAAATACCCACTACAAACCAAAACATCATCTAAATAAATGAGTGACATTTGGAAAATCTGACCGACTGAAAACAAACGCATTTTCGTTTGTGGTTATCTGGTAATAGGCATTGTAGTCTGCAAAAAGATACTAGATATCTACTTTATAGTTGGGATTGAAGGCGGTGACTCATACGTTTTTGACGTGGAAAATTATTTATTTGTGACTGTTTTACATGCCATTGTATAAAAAGTTAGAAAAATTATGTTACAAAAGTGTTTCAGTGATCTCAGAGGGATTTGTTTGTGTACATGCAGTAAAATTCGGTTGTTTTTGTCGGTGGATTGCTTGTTTACATTTTTGGTCACTTGGTTTGAAACAGAATCAGAATTCCCTGTCTGCGTCTGTGTTTCCGAACTCATATACCACGAATCATTTTAAAGTTCGAGTGAATAGGTTTTTTCTAGGTGAGCTTGCTACATCCTCGACCGCATCTTCGCCTTTATGATAGACTAGCGTGGACTACAGGTTATATCGTGCCCAACTGTGGGGCAAAATGTAGCCTATGTCCTTTCCCAGGCTCTAATTTATCTCTGTACCAAATTTTATCATAATCGGTTCAGTAGTTTGGGCGTGAAAGATGGACAGACAGACAGACTGACAGACTTTCGCATTTAAATATTAAATAAGTAAAGTAAGTATAGTGAGGATATACCTAGTAAGGATTATGGTCAAGAACGCACCCGTTGTTTTAAAAAAATAGTCATGTATACTTTTACGAGCTTTCGTCTGTACGAAGTGTTACAGATTCATTTTTATAGATCCTCGACCATGTTTGGGTCCGATAATGTTTAACTGATATGGAAGTCCTGATATTTGTAAAGGGTGTAATAAATAAATTTTATTGTTATTACCAATTGTTCTCATTTTTTCCTTGTTCCTATAGGTAAGTATAATGTATAAATCCATAGGAAAATTGTACCGTAAAAACATGTAGGTTAATAATAATTAATTACACTTTACCGTCGGTAAGTTATTTAAAAAGTACCAGCACGGGAACTGAACCCATATACGGCTATATCGATTCAAGTCAAGGTCCAATCTCTCCTTTCACTAAGTGATATTAAAGTCTCATAAAAATTTAAATTTCCTTAGCTGTATGAAGACATGACATTATATTAATACAGAGTGGTATAGTCAGCTGTGTATATTACGCAGAATGATGCGATAGGAGTTTTGTCAAAGAAACAGAGGCGGCGGTGGCGGGCCGAGGAAAAGTGATTGATTTATAATTATAACCGAATAATGGCAACCATGGAAAGTATAGTATTTTAATTTAAAAAGTAAGAATTAACAAGAATACCAAGAGATTAACAAGAATTTTTTTGCCGGGTGGTGATTGGTTGAGAATAACACTACTCCATTTCTTTCCGTGGGTGTCGTAAAAGGCGACTAAGGAAACACAAATGAGACCTGCCTCCTATTAATCCACCCCAGGCAACGACACCTCAATTTGTTCTGAATCTGGGTGGCGTCCTATGGTATCATGCGGTGTGGTAGGCTCTATAAAGGACCGTCTGGTTCGCGACCACCCTCCTACCGAAGTTCGACGCCAAACAGCTTTCTGTGTTCCGTCGGTGTGTGGGAGTACCAGTGCCTAATGGGAATTTTCTGGGTTGACTCGCTCCATCGCATCGTCGACCTCGTATTTTTGACCTATGTTCCTTGGGGAAGTTGTTCAGTTTCATGGACTGATTAACCACCCGAGAGGTTGAAAGAGATTTATCTTAAGCCCTGTATAGATGCCTGGAAAGAATTGTCAACTGCCACATTCTAAGTTTTTCTTTAATTTAGTCCAGCGTGAAAGTGGCATCATGCGTTTCATAGGCAAATTTAATTTTCGATGATAAAACAAGATTTTTCGGAAAAAAGTAAATATAGATATTTATTTTTGTATTCGACTATACTGTTGTCCTTTAAAAAAGTAAGTATACGGAAAGCCATAACAAGTCAACCATGATGATGATTTTATTCAATCACAATCAAATTTCAAACTTATCCCCTTCATATAAAGTTCAATTTCCTTCAACAGAAACACTAAACCTGACAAATCGATGTCATTAAATTAATTAAGCATAAAAGTATTTATTTTAAAAATGACTTTATCTCATGAATAATTGAGCTCAATTTTCCGTAAAGATTTTTTAAATTGTTTGTGAGAGAGTTTTTTTTGGGAGGTGGGTTCTGTATTCAAATTAAAGATAGATAAAAAAATCAAAAATCCTCATTACATTCATGTATAATGATGTATACTCAAAAGTGCAATAAAGATATTGTACAGTTCTTAAAATTTTTGTGCTGTGTCTTAAATCCCGTAGTTTATTTTTAACATGGGACGATTCAAATTAGTGAAATTAGAAGAAAGTCTCCTCTCGGAACTGACTGTCTTTTCCCGCGGTATCCATACTGAATTTAAATATTCTACGAAAAAAAACTATTCTGACTTGACTTTGTGGCGCGTATTGGTGGAGGCCTATGTCTAGCAGTAGATTGATCTAGACGGCGATGACCCAATATTTTGACATTGGAAATGTCTTTTCGATTTCACGAAATAGTGCGATCCCGTTATATCTCGGAGAGTTGTGAAGATATCATATTCAAAAAATCTCAAAAGACGCGTATTTACAAGAGCTGTAAGGTTCAAAAATAATTATTCGAGAAAGTCAAAAAAGAAAAAAGTTATTGCCGAAATAGTGAAAAAAAAAACAATTTTTTTCCGAATTTTTGATTTTGTCGCTCGATATTTTAGAAACGAAGAATTATATCAAAATTTGAGAAAAATTCCTCTGGGAAATTTAGTCAGCTACAATTTGAGTCTAAAACAAAGACGATCGGGTTAAGGGTTTGCCCTGTAGCCTAACCTTTTTGAAAAAAGACAAAAATTCAGAACGACATTTTTTCGAATTTCGTAGATTCATTTCCAATCTGCTTGATTATAGTTGTGTGAGGAACGAAATCTGTGATTTTTTTTTAATTCCAAGGAACCTTTATATCTTATATCCTTGCTACTACAAATACAGTAGAATTAAAATTTCTAATTAAAACGAGAAAAAAACTGTATCTTTTCCGAAGAAGGGCTTTACCGACGTATTAATTAACAGATTAACTTTAATGTAATTCTATTTCATTCAAAACAGCTGTCCTATAGTTACAAATTAACAATGCATTGTAAAAACTAACTTCCCCTACAAAAATGGCGAATTCAACTGCATTTATAATTTTGTAAAAACAAATAATATTTGCAGTGCGTCAAATGCAAATCAATGTAAAGTTGTACGGAGAAGTAATTTCGCATCTGCAAAATAGTTTGTAACGATAAGACATGAACGGTCATTATAGACATTGGTAGAAACAAACATGCGTGTATCCATACAGTTTTTAACCGCCTTCAAAAAAGGGTTCTATGTTCGACTGTATGTATCTGTTTTTTTCTTCTTTTTTTTACTTTAAGATGGGTTAACTTTTGACCTCCATCTTTTGACCTCCAAATGCCTATAAAGGCACTGGTACTCCCACGCACCGACGGAACACAGCAAGCTGTTAGGCGTCGGACTTCGGTAGGAGGGTGGTCGCGAACCAGACGGCCCATTACAGAGCCTACCATACCGCATGAGACCATAGGACGACTCCTCAGATTCGGAAAAATATGAAGTTTCGTTGCCTGGGATGGATTACTAGGAGGCAGTTCTCATTTTTGTTTCCTTCGTCGCCTCTTACGACACCCACGGAAAGAGATGGGGTGGTGTTATTCTCAACCGATCACCACACGGTCAGGTTTTTGTGTATGTTCACCGATTGCTCCGCCATTAATGGACCGATTTTCAAACTTATTTCATTTGTTCGAAAGAGTATACTCATCAAAGATGTTTTTTTGTTTTACAAAGGCAATCAAATATAATAACTGCTATGGATTTTTTTAGGTGATTTTAAATTAGTTTGCGAAAAGTACGCGAATGGGCCCATGAAGCTGAACAACTTTCCCCAAGGAACATAAATCTTTTTTTTTAAATTCTCTCCATACAGTGTGTGCGATCAGCAGCTTTAGCACGATAACGACATACTCGCGCTCGGCTCACGCTGAAACTTCACTTTGATTACGCGAGGGTCCCGCGCAAAGGCTTGCTCGCCCTATGGCGTTGTCAATGTTGACATTTAGACATAGGACCGCGGTGTTATCACGGCGCTGTCACTATCGTACTCGGCCTGCAGGGGCCCGATTCTGTAACTTCAGTTGTGTATCGATGTAATGGTTGCCATTTAATCCGTTCAGGTGGCAAAATTGAGATCTATCAAAATTTCATACATCTATGACGGCTGCTTTGACTGGTGGCGCCACCGCCAACTGAATTTTCAGTTACAGGTAGTTTGCAACTTTACGTTCGGTTGGTGGTGGCGCTGCTGGTCGGGTAGTTGTCAGCAAGTAAAAGAAAATTAAAAAGTACTCAATTTTGCTACCTGAACAGATATAATCCACGTCAAAAACGTAAGAGTCACCGACTTCAATCCCAAAAAGACAATTTTTTCGAGAGTTTCCCTCAATTTCTTCAGGATTCCACCATCAGATCTTGGTTTCCTTACCATGGGACCACCCTTGGGATACTCCCTTTCCAACAAAAAAAGAATAATCAAAATCGGTTCATAAACAACGAAGTTATCCGCGGACATACATAAAAAAAATATATAAATACGGTCGAATTGAGAAACTTCCTCCTTTTTTGAAGTCGGTTAAAAATGGCCTCCATTCCATCGACACACAACTGAAGTTACAGTATCGGGGCCCAGCTGATTTCCCTTTTGTTCACGGGGATTTTAATTAATTTACATTGACCGACAGTTAGGTTAAAGCAGCTTGGTTTCGAGAAACAATGAAATATTTAATTGCCCTCATAGATGGATTTTCTATAAAGTTTTATCAAACTTTGTAGAAAATTTATCCAAATAATTCTAGAATATTCTTTAATTTGATACTTAAAACTGGCTGGATATCAATACTGTTCTGTTTGACTAAGGTTTATAACCTTGAATCTAAGCCTCAAATATAGTTCGCACCCACATCTATACTAATCTATACTTACTTTATAAAGAGGAAAGATTTGATTGTTTGTTTATTTGTTTGCATTGAATAGGCTCCGAAACTACTGGACCGATATTTGATAAACCCTTTCACCTTTACTACATTACATAACATAACATAGGCTACATAATTTTCCCGAATTCCCACAGGAACGAAGTCCCGATCGGAATGCTAGTCACACTAACATTATAAAGAGGAAAGGTTTGTATTTTTGTATGTAACGAACAGGCTCCGAAACTACTGAACCGATTTCAAAAATTCTTTCACCATTAGGATGCTACATTATCCCTGAGTAACACAGGCTACATAATTTTCCCGAATTCTCACGGGAACGAAGTCCCAAGCCGGATGCTAGTAATATTATAAAGAGGAAAGATTTGTATTTTTGTATGTAACGAATAAACTTAAAAACTACTGGACCGATATCAAAAATTCTTTCACCATTAGAATGCTACATTATCCCTGAGTAACATAGGCTACATAATTTTTCCGAATTCCCATGGGAACGAAGTCCCGAGTGGTATGCTAGTTTGTATATACATAGTTATTTTGCGACTTTTAAATAAAAATGAATCACTAAATCTGTTGGTAAGCGCAAAACTCGAGAACGGCTGGACCGATTTGGATGATTTTTTTTTTGTTGTGTTCCTTATTGTCAGGAGAAGGTTCTTATGAAAGAAAAAACTAAAAAAGTGCCACGGGAACGAAGTCCCGGGCGGAAAGCTAGTTATTAATAAACGAAACGAACTTTAGTAGACACAACATTTTGGGATCATCCCCAATAAAAATAAATCAACGTCAGCTTCTTCTTCTTCTTCTTATCGTCAAGGTGTGGCGAACTTATCTTACCTGATGTCAGATTTTTCAAACCGCCAAATGGCCTCTGACTTGGTTTTAACGACTGTCGTCAATCGACAACAGCCGGGAACGACAGCTCAACGTGCCCTCCGAAGCACGGAAACGCTCGTGATGTGTACGTTGCTTAACCTCACTGACTTTTTAAAATATAATGCTGTCCTTGTTTACGTCAACAAGGCAGAGAGAGATATTATGATAATATTTAAAATAGTATTAAAGTTAATTAACCTTTTATGCTACTAGATGCTAAAACTTTTTATCCGTTAGATGTGGGATTTGTTTCTTAATAGATATGCAAGAAAACCTTCCAATGTTGCATACTGTAACAAACTATCAACATATGCATTCAATCAAAAATTCTTCAGTAATTATCCGAAATTATAAGCATTTCATTAGTGCCTTAATTAAGCAGCGTTATGCCATAAATTCCTTTAAAATAATTTAGTACAGTCAAGTGCACATTAAGCTGTTCCAAATGAAAAGTCCGAAGGTTGCTGAAGTAAACAATCTGTCTCTCTTATCAGCCCATATACGTCTCCACCGAGGGGCACGGGCCTCCCTTTGAAACACGAAGGGGATTTAGCCCATAGTCCACCACGCTGGCACAATGCGGGTTCGTGGACCGCTCGTCTTTCGAAAATGAATTTTCTTGGACGGGCGGGTTTCATCACGATGTTTTCCTTCACCGTTGAGCAAGTGATAATTAGAAATCCGTACATAAATCCGAAAGACGAATTTGGAGGTACAGGCCCGCACCAGGATTTGAACCCACGACCTTCGGATTACAAGTCTGGCTCATTAGCAACTGGGCTATCACCGCTGTCGTCGAATGGAAGTAAACAATATTCCATTCGAAGTACACTGTATTTAGTAACTCCCGACAAAAAAGGGATGTTATAAGTTTGACGTGTTAGATAGAACGGGCGGTAGGTCACCGTAAATGATAATCGATTTTAACCGGATTTACATTATTATTTTACTTAATTAAGCGCCTTTGAATCGTTTTAGCCGTTTGAGTCGTTTAGTTTTAGGAGCCGTGTGAGTCCCCGGCAGAGTAGAATAGGACCACCCTCTTTCTTACCGAGGTGTCGTACAAGGTGACTAAGGTAAATATGCAAGCAAGTTCATCTGCACACAGAGAAGGAAAACTCTGCAATTATATCAAAACCCTCGCCAACCCGTCTGCCAAGCGTGGTGAGTATGGAATTTACCCCTCATGTTATTGAGGGAGGCCCGTGCCCCAGCAGTGGGGACGTATATGGGCTGATGAAGAAGAAGAATCGTTTTCACGCGGTGTTGATTGATTTCCCACCACTAAATCTCGCTCGTGACGTCATCTTAGATACGAAAAATTCGACACGCTAAGTTCTCATACAGTTTGAAGCGCTCTTTTCATCTATCTCGATATAGGTATGTAGGTAGGTCTCTGTATATCTGTATGTATGTGTATCTGCGGTGATAGCCCAGTTGGTAATGACTAATGAGCCAGACTTATAATCCGAAGGTCGCGGGTTCACATCTGGGTGCGGGCCTGTACCACTAAATTCGTCTTTTCGAATTTATGTACGGATTTCTAATTATCACTTGCTCAACGGTAAAGGAAGACATCGTGATGAAATCCTTTCGTCCAAGAAAAACTCATTTTCGAAAGACGAGCGGTCCACCAACCCGCATTGGGCCAGCGTGGTGGACTATGGCCTAATTCCCTTTCGTGTTTCGAAGGGAGGTGCCCCTCGGTGGGGACGTATATGGGCTGGTAAAAAAAAATGTTTATCTGTGTGTTTGTCTGTGGTATCGTAGCTCCTGAATAAATGAACCGATTTCGATTTGGTTTTTTTGTTTGAAAGCTCGATGGTTCTTAGCTATAATTTGATCAAAATTGGTTCAGCCGTTTAAGAGTTATAATTATAAACGATGAATGTCAGGATTGATGCAAATTTTTAATTTTAGAGTTATTTTGCAATACGATTTAATTTTTCCTTTTGGATTTATAAACGAACAATTGATGTATTGGGTACGAAACTTAACCCACGAAACTTAACAACTTTCCTAAGGTACTAGGTGAAAAAAAACCTCCTAGCTATATTCAAAATCCTGAACCAATATCACTCGAAGAACACATTTACGAAATATATTTTTTTTTCAATGGAAATCGTTCATTTTTTGCCTAAACGTAGACATTATCCTACACCAGGCATGCGAGGGGTGCGGGTAGCGCTCGGGGGGTGCACGCGAGTGGTGTCTCTAAGTTTGGGAAAAAAAAATTCCCACCGAAAAAAAAAGTGATATGTAAGTGATACTGGTTCAGGATTTTGAATAAAGCTAGGAGGTTTTTTCATGTCGAAATATGAAAAACATGTTTTCGCCAATCAGCTTGTGTTTGGGAAATCGACACCCATGACCCTAGAACAAACATCTGCTTTTTACACAAATATTTTCCCCGACTGGGAATCGAACCCAGGACCAGGAATAAAATTATTATTAATTAGTGTAATAATTCACCCCTTATCATCTCTGGCGCAGAGGTGTTCAATAATGACCTCCATGACACTACTAATAGAGGAACCTGACCGGATTGGAGAAAAATAAGAGAACTAGCTAACTATCCTAAAGAATTTATTAAAGAGACAAATATTATTAAATTCGCTCTACAAACTGTTTAAAAGAACGTAATACATAACTTACTTTGTATATAGAAAAGATTCCTAAGAAAAAAACCTTGTTCCGCCCTGTACCAATATTTTTTTCTGAGTTATTGGTGCTTAGCGGTACTGATTTTGTTGTTTTACAAAATCTATAAATGTGTTCTTCACATTTTTTTTACCAGCCCATATTCGTCCCCACCGAGGGGCACGGGCCTCCCTTCGATACACGTAGGGGATTTAGGACATAGTCCACCACACTGGCCCAATGCGGGTTGGTGGACCGCTCGTCTTTCGAAAATTTTCTTGGACGGGCGGGTTTCATCACGATGTTTTCCTTCACCGTTGAGCAAGTGATAATTATAAATCCGTACATAAATCCGAAAAGACAAATTTAGTGGTACAGGCCCGCGCCTGGATTTGAACCCACGACCTTCGGAATACAAGTCTAGCTCATTACCAACTGGGCTATCAAGTCTGGCTCATCACCTACTGGTTCTTTACATTACACACGCTAAAACAATTTAGATTTCACAATACATGCTCTTTTTGAGACCAGTTTGGGACCAATCGTATCGCATTCGATACACACAGCATACCTAGCACGGTCCGCGACAATCTCGCGCGACACACCACTCAGATGACGGTGAAACTTCAAGGCTTGCTCGCCGTTTGGCGTTGTTTCGAAACTTTTTTGACATTTGACTATGCATTTCTCCGCGAACACGTTGTATTTAGTTGCTAAGTTCATGACTACAGAACAATTATGATACTCAGCCCATATTAACCCACTGCTGGGTATAGGCCACTTCTCTGTATAGCGCCAATCGTTGCGGTCCTGTGCTAACCTCATCCATAGAGATCCCGTCAATTTGACATCATTGTCTGATCATCAATTTGACGTCATTGTCTGATTAGCCGTGTGAGTCCCCGGCAGAGTAGAATAGGACCACCCTCTTTCTTACCGAGGTGTCGTACAAGAGGTAAATATGCAAGCAAGTTCATCTGCACACAGAGAAGGAAAACTCTGCAATTTTATCAAAACCCTCGCCAACCCGTCTGCCAAGCGTGGTGAGTATGGCATTTACGCCTCACGTTATTGAGGGAGGCCCGTGCCCCAGCAGTGGGGACGTATATGGGCTGATGAAGTCTGATCATCGGGCTGGTGGGCTGCCCACTGGCCTTGTCGCTCCCTTAAGCCACCATTCGGTGACTGCCTTGGTCCACCGTCCGTCCTGCCTCCTAGCCAAGTGTCCTGTAAATTCACTATCCGCCTTCCTACGTCTTCGACCCTAGTTTTTCGTCGTGTTTCACCCAATGCAATAAAAAAATTCTTGATTTCCAAGACCTGATGGGTGACCAAAGTGGCAATTCATCACAAGCATTTCCGTGCTTCGGGGGCACGTTAAGCTGTCGGTCCCGTCGGTTATCGATTGACTATAGTCGTTAGAACTAAGGCAGGGGCCATTGTGCGGTTTGAAAACTCTGACACATTTCCCACGATCGTGGTAAGTTTGAACGTGTTTACCAAAGCTAAACTGCTCATGTTTCCTGTGTTTTCAGCCCAATAGAAACGTTGAATACCACAGAAACGTGAGCGATTTAAAAATGGGAAATACTTTCTAACTTACCGCGACAGGTCAGGGTCAGCCAAGTTCACCACACAGTTGACTTTATCTTTTTTTTTATTTTATAATAAGACTAGCTTTTCGCCCGGGACTTCGTTCCCGTGGGAATTTTCCCGTCAATTTTCCAATGTTTTTAATAGTTATTCTGCTATTCGGGACGGAGAGAAATACAACAAATCAAAAACCATGGCAATCGGTCCAGCCGTTGTCGAGTTATAAGTGTTGTAACAAACACGACTTTCTTTTATATATATAGATGGGTTAACTCTTGACCTCAATCTTGACCATAAAGATCAAAGATGAGGTCGACGATGGGAGCGAGTTAACCCAGAAAATGCCTATAAAGGCACTGGTACTCCCACGCACCGACGGAACACAGCAAGCTGTTTGGCGTCGGACTTCGGTAGGAGGGTGGTTGCGAACCAGACGGCCCTTTACAGAGCCTACCACACCGCATGAAACCCAGGACGACACCTCAGATTCAGAAAAAAAAATGAAGTGTCGTTGCCTGGGATGGATTACTAGGAGGCAGATCTCATTTGTGTTTCCTTAGTCGCCTCTTACGACATCCATGGAAAGAGATGGGGTGGTGTTATTCTCAACCGATCACTACACGGGAAAAAACCTACCCTATAAGTAGAGGGAGAAGGACTTTTTTTATATTTGAAGTCTCCTATAAGACTGTCATGAGTTTAATTAAACGCCCCAAGCCTCGCCACAACAGAGATTTAAAAAAATATTATTAATTGTAAATGGTAATAAATAAGTAATTATATATACATCTTCTTCTTCTTACCGTGTAGGTGTGGCGAAGTTGGCTAACCCTTGGCTATACCTACATAATAAAGAAATATCTGAGGAGATTGGATGCTGCGTAAGCGCCTGTTTATAATTTTTCTCTAATAGTTTCCTTTATTATGCGCATTTCTTCTAAACGTATATGGACACAAAATGCTTCGTAGTGTTCTTGTAATTATACAAACTATGTACTTAATTATGTACAAAAGGGCGCACATCAGGTTACCATATACGTACACTTGTGCTGTTACAATTAGATCGGTTTTGCGATGAAAGAGGGGTAAGCTAATGCGCTGGCCTCTGTACTTAAGAGCCGATCCATCCACATCTTTTTTTATATATTTTTTTTATTTTATTATAAGATGGGTTAACTCTTGACCTCAATCTTGACCATAAAGGTCAAAGATGATTTCGACGATGGAGCGAGTTAACCCAGAAAATGCCTATAAAGGCACTGGTACTCCCACGCACCGACGGAACACAGCAGGCTGTTTGGCGTCGGACTTCGGTAGGAGGGTGGTCGCGAACCAGACGGCCCTTTACAGAGCCTACCACACCGCATGAGACCATAGGACGACACCTCAGATTCAGAAAAAAATGAAGTGTCGTTGCCTGGGATGGATTACTAGGAGGCAGGTCTCATTTGTGTTTCCTTAGTCGCCTCTTACGACACCCACGGAAAGAGATGGGGTGGTGTTATTCTCAACCGATCACCACACGGCAAAAAATGTTCTCATTAACTTGTGTATCTTGTGTATCTTATTAAGAATAACAAAAAAAAGACTTAGGCCTGTATCAGAACGTGACTCAGACTATGATCTATAAGCACTTAAGTAGCAGTCGTCTTTGTTATTTTGATAGTGAGTTAGAGAAACAATCAATACTTAAGTATAAATCAAGACTTGATCATTGTATGTGGTTTCCTATGGGTGGCTATTCCGCTAATCAGTGGCGTTTCGATGGCTGTGGAATGACGATGGTGACAATATTAAACGTTAAGTTGGCGAAGTTGAGAAATATCGAAATTTCATACATTTGATGACAGCTGCCTTATATCTAATGAATATTAAAATGGAAAATGGCGAAGTGGCGAAGTATTTTATTTTATATTTATTTTATTTTATTTGGGGAGCTTACAGCTAAATACAATAATTTTAGGCACGTAGAACTTCTAACAGCCAATTGCAAGCTTCCACAGTAAAAAAAATTAAAGAACAACTTTAGCATGAGTCTATATACAACCTGTTCCCTTTGATATCCCTTAACCCTAAGGTAACATATTCTATGAATAAAAATAATTTCAAAAGTCCAAGGAACATATGTTCTTGAATGGATATTTTTGGAGAAATCATCAATCAAAATACTTCATAACGGAATAGTCCCATAAAACGAGTCCTAAGTTGATACACTTTCATTGATAATTAGTTTTAATCATTTATAATTTAGAATACGATAAGGCGACGTGGTCATTTCTTACGTACAGGTGTTTTATAGGAAATACACATTTTTACCGAATTATTTTGTATGAAAAATAAAAATTTTAAATTATTAATAATCGAGAAAAGTAATGTATATGCTATTTGATTCATATACGTGTTCTCGTTGATCCCTGGAGTTATGGGATATCAGAAAGAACAGGTTGAATTTACGGGCAAAATGTTACACACCCCAGCTAACAAACATTCAAAATTTTCCTTAGTCGAGCATGTACAGAAAAAATACCAAATGCCTTTTTTTCTTTAGATTTTTTTTGTTTAAAGTCTCCTAGTTGATGAAAAATCGCCTGCGTCAGGAGGATCTGCTCTTCCATACCAGAGGTAAAACAAATAATGTGAAATAAATAATGTGATAGAATGGGCTTTTTTATAATTCGAAAACGGCACGGAAAATTTTTATTACCATTGCCTCCTATGTACTAGTGAATACTAGAAGCAAGGAACAAAGGGGGCAATGGTAATAGTGCCGTGCCGTGCCGTTCGAATTATAATAACAAAAAATGTGTTTTGTAAAAAAAAATGTTAGTATTATAAAATTAATTTGAAACTATCATCTTAAAACCCGCCTTAGGCTAACAACTCTAGGAAATAAGTTTCTAGAAGCACAGAACTACTTTAGGACTTTAAAAAAAAATCTTGCTTGCTCTACAATCCTTTTGTCAGGACGCCTAGCAGTCTTGTGCCTATATAATGCGCGTGCGCACCGGAACGGCTATCAGTCTCACTTGTTAGTCGAGAGGATAACCACACAACATGTTCGCAAAACTGGTAAGTGTTTACAATACAATATTCTTTATTGAATTCTAACACAAATAAGGTACAGTTACATGTTAATACAGAAAGTTATGTCAGGGTACAGGCGGCCCCATTGCTAAGAAGCAATATCTAAGAAGTATACCTTTGGGTGTAGAGAAAAAGTAATAAATCGTATAGATGTGGGGTTTAGTATTTTTAAAATGCTTACCCGTTTGAGGAATATTAACAAATAATTTTCAGGGAAAGAAAAATTTTCGGCGCGAATGGGAGTTAGATTACATTAGATTAGATTTATTTATCTCATACTAGCATTCCGCTCGGGACTTCGTTCCCGTGGGAATTCGGGAAAATTATGTAGCCTATGTCCATCGGGGATATTGTAGCTTTCTATGGTGAACTAATTTTTCAAATCGGTCCAGTAGTTTCGGAGCCTATTCAATGCAAATAAACAAACATATAAACAATCAAATCTTTCCTCTTTTTAATATGTATATGTATAGAATATAGCTACAAATGTCAAGTTTATAATAAAATGTTTTAGTCATTTCAGCCCATAATATGATCGTCAAAAATATAAATTAAAGTGAAATAATTTAAACAATGTCGAATAAAAAAATAAAAAAATTAAACATACAAAAGTATAATATCAAAAATGTCAAAAATAAAATAAAAAATAAGTAAAAAATTTAGAAATAACATTGAATATCAATTTGAAATTATTAAAAAATTGTCATCAAAATTTGATGTCCAAATATTCTTTAATTGAATAGAATTCATTTTCCAATAAAAAGTTTCTCAGTTGGCAAGTAAATATTTCGTCATTTCTTTGATTTCTCAAGTCAGCATCAGCTCTAGCACGATAACGACAAACTCGCGCTCGGCTCACGCTGAAACTTCACTTTGATTGCACGAGGGTCTCGCGCAAAGGCTTGCTCGCCCTATGGCGTTGTCAATGACATTTTGACATAGGACCGCGGTGTTGTCGCGGCGCTGTCACTATAAATAAAATAAGTCGGCCCAATCACACGCGGGTTCTTTGTTGAACCCACAACCCCAGGGTTAGATCTCCTAGTGCTCTAACCAACTGAGCTGTCGTGCCTTCAAGTAGGGTCGTTGGTTCAAGTCCCATTCGCGCTGAATATTTTTCTTTCCCTATAAATTATTTGTGGTAAGTTTTTCATCCCGCTATGTCCTGAAAGGGTAGGAACAGTGTTCGTTTTAAGATGTGTTTCTTAAGTGAAGTTTGTGAAATCATTTTGAAAGTGAATTGGTTTGACTATCGGGTAGATTCACTGGTAATGATGCCTTTGCATCGACGGTCACGGATCGGTTCTCGGTCGGATCAAACATTTGTGTTACAAGATGATATATACAGGTACTTTATTGTTTAACAATTGAAAAACCTACAATGATAAAATTATAAGCCAAATCAAATTGAAAAAAACAGCTTTATTTCATAGAACATTGAGAATGTTACTTAAAATAAAGCAAAGTAGTGAATTACATTAGTTATTTTAATTTTACGCCTATCGCAAAGGTGCATTAAGTGGCCTTATCACTAAACAGCGATCTCTTCAAGGCAAGCTAAGAAGCAGATTACCTATTTAGTGATGAATAAATAAAATAAGAAACTGACTGACTGACATATCAACGCACAGCCCAAACCGCTAGAGATTTCAAATTTGGCACGTAGAATAGGATAGAATAGAATAGAAAAATCTTTATTTTATAGTAAATTCCGGATGTCACTTAAAACAAGTCAAGATTACAATGAAATACATACAAATATACATTAAACGATTTAAATACATACATATGCATTCGTTCTTTTGACCCTACTGACTCTTCGCCTATTCGCAAAGGTGCAGTCTTCCTCAGAGAAGAACAGGCAAGAAACTCTGAGGTTGCTCTTTTAAATCGCATTAGTTTCTTATTTACTTATCTTAACTATATCTGAAATAACTCTAGAGCTGAGCAGTTCATTCCCATGGCTGCCTGTCTGATAGATAATCAGAAATTTTGTAGGTTTCTTATGAGGTCTAGGGGATAGCTAAGAAAGGATTTTTCGAAACTCACCCCCTAAGGGGATGAAACGGGGTTCGAAGTTTGTTGTATGTATGGAGAAAACAATTTTCTTGGACATTGCGACTGAAAACTTCGTGAGGATATACCTTGAAGCAAATAAACAGACACATGTTTCGCGATTTTTCGAATATAAGAATTAGAGAATGAAATGGGTGACAAAAATAGTTTTTTTCGCGAGCGCAGCCGTGGGAAAAGGCTAGTATAGTGAATATTTCACAAACCTATAATTCTATGAACTGAGTTTAAATTTTGTTCTCTGGTCTTGAGTGTATGTTGTATCGTGTTTCCCAAGGGACCATATCTCATGACAGCTCAAAGCGGAGCTTTTAGTGTGTGGCTTTATTCATTACAATCGGGAAAATTATGTAGTCTATGTCGTTCAGGGATAATGTAGCATTCTAATGGTGAAAGATTTTTTTAAATCGGTCCAGTAGTTTTGGAGCCTATTCAATGCAAACAGCAAACAAACAGTCCTTCCGCTTTTTAAAACATCAGTAACAGTATAGATTTTTGATTACTTACATTTTCCAATTTCACACTGCAGACTGCTAATTTAACTTTTTTTATATCTTTATTTATTTAAGGACTTTTATACTAAAAGTACATGTCAGTCCTATGATACCTTATAACATATAGGTTCACAGAATAGGGGTATATACATATAGTTCTCTTATTCTAAGTGTAATAATTCATAAAATAGCTGTGCCTGTTTTGAACAAGGCTTAGGAAGGATAGAATTAACTATACGTTATTATTATCACATAAGACATTAAGTTTTCTAAATATAACAGCTCTTTTCTGTTCATTTTGCTCTTTTTGTTCATTTCGGACATATTCCATCAAAACGTGATAGATCAAATTTAACTTATAACTAGTAAATTAAAGGATTTAAATCAGGTCACAGAAAATAACTTTTTTAACGAAATATTTACTTAAAAAATTGCTTTTAAATACAACTTGTATAATGCTTTAGAAGGCAAGTAGGATTGTTTTTCTTGGGAATTTCTTCTGGGAAAGATTATCCAGTATCTTAAACGGAATAACGTCGGAATAACTCTATATTTTTTTTTGGATAATCCACGACTTTTATCGCTTACAATTCTTAAACGGCTTAACCAATTTTGATCAATAGGACGAATAGCTAAGAACCATATCAATTACGCCAACTTTTAACTTAAAAAAACCGCATCGGAATAGCTCCATTCGTTTAGACGCTACGATATTACGCCATAGACAGACACACAGACACACATGTCAATCTTATAACACCCTTTTTTTTAGGGGATAAAAACATTTTAATTATAGAGTGCTCTGTCCTAATCCTTTATAAATAATTCAATAAAACACCTCATTTATTAAACAAATTAAACTAAACAACTGTCATAATCTTAGCCTCAAATTCCATCAATAGTAGGCGAGTAGCCTTGTGGAGGAGTGACAGACAGACATGACATGCATATACATCGCGCATTACTTGTCAATTATATATTGTTATAGCGATCGACAAAGCAAGGTGAAAGAGTTTCCTCGTTAAAAATGTTGGTAATGTTAGTAACAATAAAATGATAGCCTCGTTGGGAATGAGCCAGACTTGTAAGCGAAAGGTTGCGGGTTCAAATCCTGGTGCGGGCTTGTACCACTAAGGCCAGTGTTCACCAAAAATTTAACCAAAACGATTAGCAGCTAACCAAAGATTTGAAAATGTCATTTTCATACATTTTTTTTTACATTTTGTCTGATTAGCTTCTAACCGCGGTTTAACCGTTGGTTATATTTTTGGTGAACACAGGCCCAAATTCGTCTTTTCTAAGAAAATTCGTTTTCGAAAAACGAAAACGAATTTTCGTGGCGCGCGGTCCACCAACCTGCATTGGGCCAGCGAGGTGTACTATCGTGTTTCGAAGTGAGGTCTGTGCCCCTCGGTGGGGACGTAAAATGGGCTGATGAAAAAGAAAATTCCTTGTAGCCGAAACGTAATCATCTTTGGTGATTTTTTTAATTATAAGCTCACGCCTTAGTCTCACTGTGGTAGGCAGAGATTACCACCTGGCACGATCCAAACACACTTTCCTTCTACTAACGCTTCAATTTTAACAATTTTTAACCGTCTTCAAAATATAGAAATAAAGATTTTTTTATTTTTTTCTATGGGCTCTAACGATTTGATGAAATTCAGAGGATAGGATTATTTCTGGTACAATTTATTTATCATACTTACTTTTTTATTCCAAAAAAAATCAATTTCATACATTTTATGGTAAAATTAAAACATTAGAATAGAATATAAAAAATCTTTATTTCATAGGACATTCAGGATGCCACTTAAATAAGTCAAGATTACATGAAATACATACAAACATACATAAAACGATTTAAATATTATCTCTTAAACACAGTATGATATCAAGAAAATACTCTAGCAAAATTATGCCTAGTAACAGTAGGTACAGTTGCCTACATACGTTTCGGATATTAAATAAATAAATACTTACCTAAATTACGTAAACATTCTCGTATCTAGGTATACCAACAAAGATTATTGATAAACGCCTAAAATTTACATAATATTGCAGTATCAGTGGCTCAGTCATTGTTTATAAATTACAGTTTCTATAAACAATAATACTTAAGTATGCCTTAAGTAGGATATTTGTATACTTAGTCTACGGTCTATGTCTGTTTATACCATTCCTCCTCTAAAAAGCTTCTTTTTGTTCTGAAAATTTGAGATAAAGAGCTCTTTTAGTCACAGTTTTGGTATTTGAATTTACAACCTTAAAAAGATTATTTTGCTCCCACAAAACACGTTAAAAAAATAGCACAAAGAATATTCGAAATTCAAACTTCTTGCACAGATGTCTATTTCCGCTTAAATCTTTATTTTTCTCGAGGTCATGGTATAAAATATAATGTGCAACTCTTGAATAAAACGGATTTTCATCGAGGGCTATGAATCAGTCCCGTCATTCAGGATTCTAACACTTGAATCACTCGCTGACGCTCGTGATTCAATAATTTAGAATCCTTCATTTGCTCGTGATCCAACTTTGGCCCTCGCTTAAAATCCGTCTTTTATTCCCAAGTTGCACAATATACTATTATGACTAACTTAGGTTGCCTATAAGGGGTGATAATTGCCCAAAAATTTAACCCGCGGTAAGCTCGCGATAAGAAAAACACATACAGCGCCATCTAACCCCAAACTAACGAAATACCTAATAAAAAATAATGATAAAAGTTTTTGTTGAGCCAAAAATAGAGGGTACAGAATAGAATAGGAAAAAAATCTTTATTTTATAGGACATTCAGGTAGCCACTTAAAACAAGTCAAGATTACATGAAATACACACATTAAAGGATTTAAGTACATACATACACAGTCGTTCTTTTGACCCTACTGACTCTACGCCTATTCACAAAGGTGCAGTCTTCCCCAGAGAAGAATAGGCAAGAAACTCTGAGGGTGTTACAATAATATAGAGCCCTGCCCTGTCTGACCAAACTAGGTAGAAACCTGTATCTTGGTAGACAGTGTCCGACCGTGAGTTAAGTGTCTATGTTATACAGAGAAATGAAATAAAAAACGAAACTATGGTTGCTTGAGAACTGATTTACTACGTATATGTAATTTATTTTTGGAAATACATACATATTACAATAAAACACTCGGACTTCTGACATATTGAGTTGTTTTAAATTAGTTAACGAAAATTGAGGATCTGAATCAGCCCACGAAACTTAACAAAGGTCTAACCAAGGGCACGAAAATTAACAGAGGTCGTGGAAAAAAGTCAAAAAATAAACCATAAAACATGTGCGATAAGCTGCTTTGCCTTTCTTTTCTATTAATAAGACTAGCATTCCGCGCGGGACATCGTTCCCGTGGGAATTCCGGAAAATTATGTAGCCTATGTTACTCAGGGATAATGTGGCATTCTAATGGTGAAAGAATTTTTGAAATCGGTCCAGTAGTTTTGGAGCTTAATCGTTACATACAAAAATACAAATCTTTCCTCTTTATAGTATTAGTATAATAAAGTTTTTTTGGGGAAAGTGGTTCAGTTTCATGAGGGGGTCCCCCCCCTAATGTTTCGCTAACTATAATATACGTAAACTCACGCCTTTATCCCATTGGAGTAGGCAGTCTCAAGTTTGAATAATTATACAAGCCGAAGGTCTCAGATTCAATTCCCACGGAGGAGAAATTGTTTTTCATAAAACATGTAATTTCTAGATAAAAATCATGAGCGTTATGTTATGAGACTAATGTTTATTTGGTTATATAATATTTCTGTTTATAATATTATATTATTGTTATTTTTAGATGTTCGTTCAGTGAAAGTTTATATTACTAATGAGAATTTTGTTCTCAGTACCACAAATTGTATAGAGAGGTAAACGGCTGTACCAATTTTGAACAAATATAGCTAAGAACGATCTTGATTACAGCTTTCAAATAAAAACACCCGCATTGAAATTGGGACATTCGTTAAGGCGCTATGATGCTACAGATATATGATGCTACAAATATATGATGCTACAGATAGACACACAGATAAACACTATACAGATTTTTTATATTAATATAAGATGGATTAACTCTTGACCTTGAGGGAGTGTGATAGCCCAGTAGGGAGTGTGATAGCCCAGTTGGTAATGAGCCAGACTTGTAATCCGAAGGTCGTGGGTTCAAATCCTGGTGCGGGCCTGTACCACTAAATTCGTCTTTTCGGATTTATGTACGGATTTCTAATTATCACTTGCTTAACGGTGAAGGAAAACATCGTGATGAAACCCGCCCGTCCAAGAAAATTTTCGAAAGACGAGCGGTCCACCAACCCGCATTGGGCCAGCGTGGTGGACTATGGCCTAAATCCCCTTCGTGTTTCGAAGGGAGGCCCGTGCCCCTCGGTGGGGACGTAAATGGGTTGCTAAAAAAGAAAAAAACTCTTGACCTCAATCTTGACCATAAGGACAAAGATGAGGTCAACGATGGAGCGAGTTAACCCAGAAAATGCCTATAAAGGCTCTGGTACTCCCACGCACCGACGGGACACAGCAAGCTGTTTGGCGTCGGAAAGATCTCTGTTTTCTTTTCTTTTTTGTCGGAGCACAGAATAAATAATAGTTGGTCGGAGGCTAAAAAACTGGACAAAGCGCTTGGTAGAAGAATTAACTACCACATATTACACTAGCTTTTTTTAGGAATTCGGGAAAATAATTTAGCCTATGTTCATCAGTGATAATATAGGATTCTAACGGTGGAAATAATTTTTCAAATCGGTCCAGTAGTTTCGGAGCCCATTCAATGCAAACAAACAATCAAATCTTTCATCTTTATAATATTAGTACAGACTAACAAAAACAACAAAAAAATTGCAATATAATGGGAAGTTTTTGTACTAGAAGTATCATTAAACATTTCCAGTTTCCACCTGTCAATCAAAACGCACCACGCCCAAAAAGTGCATTAATATATTGCACAGATACAGTTGCATACATCCGACTGCAATGTTATTGTATGCGCAAACAGGAAAAACCAGTTTTGTGGGTGATTAAGGCGCTATTATACTGGGTGTTGATTTGTTACGGCATTGTATGATTTGATGGATATATTAACACGCCCTTAGAATTTTGTGTTGTATATTTTATGCTGATTGACTGACGAATCAATACTCAATACTTTATTTGCCTTTTTCACATGATATAGTAGGTAAGGTCTTAAAACATAAAAAAGTGTTTAAAGCGAAACCCTGCAAGGGCACAGCAAACTTAGGAACTAAGTAGGTGCATGCATTTTCAATTTTTCTTGGGTACTATTACTTAAATTTAGTTTTTCTATATATTTTTACTTATTTATATCCTACAATATCTATTTAATATATATTTAATCAATCCTTACTAATCCTTACTAATATTATAAATGCAAAAGTAACTCTGTCTGTCTGTCCGTCTTTCACGCCTAAACTACTGAACCGGTTTTGATGAAATTTGGTACAAAGATAGATTAGAACCTGGGAAAGGACATAGGCTACATTTTATCCCACAGTTGGGCACGATATAACCTGTAGTCCACGCGGTTGGAGCTGCGGGCGCGGAAAGCTAGTTACTGCATAAATTAAAAGTCTTACTGACTCATCTCCGCCCAGCGAAAACCCTTGGACTGAGAAAAGGTTCTTTCTAAAACGTAGGCAAGGAATAATTTTACGAAATTCTCAAGGGAACGAAATCCTGTACAACCTCTAGTTAATTAAAATAATAATTTCATCGTATGTATCCCCTTCTCGATCTATCGCATAGAGTCAATACGGAACAGGAAGAACGAAATCGACGGGACTTAATTTTCTAACACGTCAGAGTTAGCTATGCTGGGCGTCTACATATTTCACTAATCTGGCACCTCAATGACTGCGCAATGATAAAGGTGACCGACTATTCTATCAATTCAGCAACTCGAGCAAGATGTGCTCGCGTGCGGAATGCAACGCAGATCAAAATGCCGACATTGACAACGCCAGAGGCTGAGCAAATCTTTGCGCGGGGCCCTCGCGCAATCAGAGTGAAGTTTCACCGTCAGCCGAGTGGCACGCCCCGCGAGTTTGTCGCACATCATGTTCGAGCTGCTGGTGGCAAAATTATCCAAACCTCATACACTTAATGACAACTGCCCCAACCAACAGCACCACAGTCAACCTAACTTTGATTTGCTAACTTCATAGCAATTCGTTTGGCAGTAGCTTTTAAGGTAGCTGTCATTTTTTATTATTTTTTATTAAACCAACCAACAGAAGTTCTACAAAAACACTTGAAAATTTCACAGTGAAATTTCAGGTTCTGCGTAGACTGTAGATCCTCCAATTAGAAGTACACACAGCACTCATAATCACAATCACAGAACTTTACGACAACTCATAAATAATCAATTTTTAAATCAGTGAGGTAACTACAACTAAAACAACATTCACTAATAGGTATTTGAAAAAAACAAAATTAATAATTTTCCACGTTAAAAACGTATGAGTCACCGACTTCAATCCCAACAACAGTTCGCACAAAGTAGATATCTAGTTTTTTGCGGACTACAATGCCTATTAGCAAATAACTACAAACAGAAATGTCATTCATTTATTTAGATGATGTTCTAGTTTGTAGTATATTTTGTTTTTGTTGATTTTTTTTAAAAGCGCTGAATCATTTTCGATAAAATTTATATGGGACCTCTTCAGGAGTATACTCTTTCGAACAAATAAAGAATTTTGAAAATCAGACAACAGTTGCCGGAGTAATCGCGTAACAAATATACAAAAAAAAAATACCGTCGAATTGAGAACCTCCTCCTTTTTTGAAGTCGGTTAAAAACAATTTTGAAGCAAAAATCTGAAAACTCAAAAATAAATCTGTCATCAAATGTATGAGGTGTAGATGGTTCTAAATTTCACCACCTGAACGAAGCCAAGTGATAGCCCAGTTGGTAATGAGCCAGACTTGTAATCCGAATGTCGCGGGTTCAAATCCTGGTGCGGGCCTGTACCACTAAATTCGTCTTTTCGGAGTTTTAATTATCACTTGCTCGACGGTGAAGGAAAACATCGTGATGAAAGAAAATTCATTTTCGAAAAACGAGCGGTCCACCAACCCGCATTGGGCCAGCGTGGTGGACTATGGCCTAAATCCCCTTCGTGTTTCGAAGGGAGGCCCGGGCCCCTTGGTGGGGACGTATATGGGCCGCTAAGAGAACGAATGTCACCGTTGACATTCCACCGCCATGGATTAGTGGAATAGACACCCGGACGTTTGATAATTTTAATTGAATTTTCACTTCAGTAATAAATTCAATTTGTCATATTGTCAAGTCTACCACGCCCACTTCAAGTACCTAACTAACTGGTTTAGTTCTATTTATAAATAGCTCAGACTTAGGACACCTATTATTAGGCAACTAGACCTAACTTTCACTTACTTGAGTAAACTAAATTCCTTTGTAGATTTTGAGTTGTTTATTGGAGTTTAAATTCCAATGTTCTGAGACACAGACAAGTGGTTTTAAGTATTCCATTTTATATCAAAAATAAGTCATTTTTACAGTGACGTAGGCTACTTTTCACTCATAGGTACAAAATGACCGCTAAAATGAGCTGGTAGATGATTTTTTTAAAATTAGTAATTACGATTCCCTTCCATGCGAGTGGAAGAAAAATGTTGAATGTACCAGCTGCCAACGCTTCCCAGGCATACCGTAAGAGTCAGTAATTGGGACATGAGGTTATTGTTGTACTGTGTGTGATAGTCTGACAACCTATCAACAAGCAATTTCCATCTAATAACCCTAAAAATACTTTTGCGCTTCTGGTTTTCTTGTGTTTTCCTTACACCTTGGGTTGCCTGGAAGAGATCGCTGTTTAGCGATAAGGCTGCCCTTGCAAACTTTTGGTTGTAAAATTGTATTGTATGTTTTGTCTGTCCTTTTTAAGTATGCAATAAATAAAAAATAAATAAATAAAATCATTTATTATCAGGCATCTAAGGCCCATAGATAAATACCTTACAGACTAACATACATATGAATTATAATTAAACAAAATAAAATAAAACTAAGTAACACTATTTCCCGGGTGTTTTTCCGGGGGTGTCTGCAACCGGGAATCTCCCTCGTAAACGGGGGAACACCACGCTCTCCGGACAAAAGCTCTCCTTCATGACTGTCTCCAGCATGAACGTCGGGAACCGCACCACAAATGCAATACATTATCTATTATCTATCTACATTAATCAGACTTTTTTTATTTATTATGAGAACGGTTAACTCTTGACCTCAATCTTGACTAAGGTCATAGATGAGGTCGACGATGGAGCGAGTTAACCCAGAAAATACCTGTTAAGGCACTGGTACTCCCACGCACCAAAGGAACACAGCAAGCTGTTTGTCATCGGACTTCGGTAGGAGGGTGGTCGCGAACCAGACGGCCCTTTACAGAGCCTTTCTTTGATGTGTGATCGTCTGTTCCAGTTCATCATCAGCGCCCTGGTGGCGGTAGCGTTAGCCCGCGAGTACCCCGCCGGGGTCCACCCCGCAGTGTGCCCCAACTACCCCTTCTGTGACCAGGAGACCCTCGCCCGACACACCCCTGATGGCCAGCCCATCCCGGAGTGGATCCGCAACCCTGGAATACTTCCCGTTGCGCCGGCGCCGATTGCGTAAGTTAATAAATAAACGCTACACCCATAGTAAGATTTTCCCTTGTGTCGTGGGTCCCTCAGAACACACAAACACCCATGACCCCTATTACTAAGACTCCGCTGTCCGTCCGTCCGTCCGTCTGTCTGTCTGTCACCAGGCTGTATCTCATAAACAGGTGATAACCAGACAGTTGTAATTTTCACAGATGATGCACTTGGCTGGTTTTTATTAAATATGTATGTATAACGCCATACACTCAAAAGCCCACATTAAGGTTTTCCCTTGTGTCATGGGTCCCTCAGAACACATAAAGACAGACACAAACACCCATGACCCGAGAACAAACATCTGCTTTTTATACAAAAATATTTGCCCCGACTGGGAATCGAACCCAGGACCCGTCGATCAAGAGGCAGCGCCACTATACCACTTGACCAAATCGGTTGTCATCCCATTCATACATCCACGCCTGTAATCCATTCTTGGGGCTTATAACTTTTAAACCACTCAACCGATTTTGATGAAAATAGCTAAGAACCATCTCGATACGTCAGATTTAAAAAAAACCGCATTGAAATCGATTCATTCGTTTAGAAGCTCCGATGCCACAGACATGTCAAACTTGTAACACCTATCTTTATTGTCGGAGGTTAAAAATATAATAACTAATATTGCTGTGTTCATATATATATAAAATTATTGACCTAGAAACGATGCATTCAATTATATTTTGCTGACAAGAAACAAATAAACGCAAATTTTAAACAACTTGTGCAATTTTCTCATAACGTACATTGTTAACTTAACATAGTTACAGTTTTTTGTTTAATAAAGAATTACTTACATAAGTTATTTTGTCTAAGGTCTTAAGTATGTTTAAATAAGCAAATTTTCATTCTGTTTTCTTATTCAAAGATTTTTTTAATAAATGACTAAGCAAAGAATGCGTTTGGTCTTTTCTATGGCAGTTTTTTAATTCGATGTCGTTGCAAAATTGTACTTATTCTTTAGGTAATAAAGACTAATAGATGTGATGAAAAATCGTGGTTTGTTTGTTTTATCAAGTAAATATTTTCACCAAATATGATAATAGACCCATTATTAACCCGTGTTTAGTCGTTTAAATGTCAAATACATATATCTATACTTAATATTATAAAGAGGAAAGATTTGATTGTTTGTTTGCATTGAATAGGCTCCGAAACTACTCGACCGATTTGAAAAATTCTTTCACCATTAGAATCCTACATTATCCGGGATGGACATAGGGTACACGATTTCCCTGAATTCCCACGGGAACGAAGCCCCAGGCGGAAAGCTAGTCTTAGATAAAAAAAATTGTATCACCCTCGTCCACCCACAGATTAATAAATAGCCTTGACATTCAACGCTTATAATATAACTCATAGATGGCTGAACCAATTTTGAACAAAAACCAGATTTTAAACAATACAACCGCATCGAAACTGATCTATTTGTTTAGGTGCTACCAATCACATCTATTAGTCTTTATTGCCTTAAGAATAAGTACAATTTTGCACCGACATCGAATTAAAAAACTGCCATAGAAAAGACATCAACGCATACTTTGCTTAGAAATTTAAAAAAATCTTTGATTAAGTAAATAGAATGAAAATTTGATTATTTAAACATACTTAAGACTTTAGACAAAATAACGGAGACACACGTCAAACTTATAAAAACTTGTAATATAAACCTACAAATATTTTAAGGGTTATTTTATAAAATGCAATATGATAAGGTAACAGTGATCAACCTTTCGCTTATTACAATATTTGCGTATACTAGACTTATTCGTTCGTGTTTCAGACAGATTAGGTCTAATTTTATGACCATCTCTTACAAAAAATGCGTAGGATATTTAAAAACGATGATTTAAATGTCTTTATTTTATTTTTTAAGTAGGCTCATTGCTGGGCAAGGTTTATCATTTACCTTTCTATATTTTAATTTATTTTTTGTTTCTAGTCCCGCTGTTCTGCCCGCTGCCCCCCGCTACCCCGCCGACTTCCCCGCGGCCCTTTGCCCTAACTACCCGTACTGTTGGTGAATGGTGAATAGCTTAGCAAACACACAAACAAACACATAAGGAAACCAAGAAAACAAGAACTTTCACGTTGAGATCTCATACTACGATCTTGCATTGCTCATTGCCGTTGTAGTTTAAACAAATGTCGACAGATGGCGCTAGAGGTCCATTAAAAAGAGCTCTTCGTAACTCATGCGCTCCTGGTACTTTTACTTTTAAACTTTGAATGTTTTGTGGTAATTTAAAAGTTAATTTTGGAAATGTATTCAGAAACTTGATTATTCTTAAGTTCTTTTCACAATAGACGACTAAATTAAAAAGCTTATTCCTCTTCTACATTATCGCAGGAGATCAATATACTATTTTATTTGGTCGTCTATACTAGCCTATGCGCAATGTCGTTTAAAAAAAATCTTGGTGTTTCAATGAATTCTGTCACTGCCATAATTGAATTATATCGACAAATATATTTTTCTAAGAAATATGTATAATTTGTATATAAAAAAATGTGTTCATTTTTGTCTATTTGTGATAATGATAAATAATTGATAAGCAGTGCTTACGCGAAAAAATGTAAAAATTGTACATAAAATATAACAAACGAATATGAAACCACGTTGTGTTTATTTTTTACTTATAATTACACCTTATACCCTGTCCTTTACACCATATACACACACACATCAACACGGTCTATGGATATTGCGCGATTTTTCATACGAAAGAGGTCTGTTTGAGAAGCTATAATAGCATACTCGAGATACATGGAAGGCTATAATTTTCAGACGAGTTAGTACTAAACCTGAATTTTCAATTCTAGTCAATAATTTTGTTTTACTTGAAATTTGTGAAAACGTGACAAAAATGAAAAGAAAAATTGCTTGAATTCGACCATTTTCATACAAAAAGCAGGCAAAAAGTGCATTTTCGTTTTCGTTTCCGTCACGTTTTCACAAATTTCAAGTAAAACAAAATTTATTGACTAGAATTAAAAATTCAAGTTCAGCACTTGCTTTTTCAGAAAATTATAGCCCTTCATGTATCTCGAGTATGCTATTATAGCTTCTCAAACAGACCTATTTTGTATGAAAAATCGTGCAATATCCCTAGACCGTGTTGATGTGCATATTACCTGTTTACATAATAGATCCTTAGTAATATTTTAAAAACGAAAGTTTGTATGTATGTATTTATTCTTTACTAGCTTTCCGTGGAATTTCACATTTTTTTAAATAAAAAGTATCCTATGTTACTCTGAGAATATGTGTACAAAGTTTCATGATGATCGGTTGAGTAGTTTTTGCGTGAAAGCGTAACAAACATCCCTACTTTCACATTTAAAATATTAGTAAGGAAATAAGGATTGTACATGAGCAAAACACATAGAAAAACAGTACAAAGGCGGACTTATCCCACAAGGGGATTTCTTCCAGTCAACCCATTGAGTGTTTGAGAGGAAGGAGTAGTCGGCAGGTAGCATTCAATAGTGTAGTTATATAAATATACAAATTACATAAACATGAGCATATATTATATAGGTACATAATAATATGTATTTATAAATATTCAATAAAATGTATGTATGGATGTATGAATGTTTGTTCCTCTTTCACCCTCAAACGGCAAGACCAATTTTGATATGGTAAGTATGGAGGTAGCTGACTCCCTGGATTAACACATATGCTATATAATTTTCCCATAATCCCACGGGAAAGAAGTCCCAGGCGGAAAGTTAGTTAGCAATAAATTTAAATAGAACTGTTTATTAGGATGGAATGTTTGTTACTTCTTCACGCAAAAACTACTGTACGGATTTTGATGAAACTTTGCAGTTTTGTAGTTTAAACATCGGAATAACTTTAAGCTACATAATTTTGCCAAATTCCATTGGAAACAAAGTCCTGGGAGAAATTCTGGCTAAACGTAAATTAAATGAATTCTTTAATGAATTTTACTTTCAAATCTACTTCTGATACTATTCGACTTCTGATACTATGGGATCAGCTTTTTCTTATCGTGCAGGTATAGTCAAGTGCATGGCAAACTTAGCTAAACCTGGTATCAGAGTTTTCAAACCGCCGAATGGCCTCTGACTAGGTTTTAACGACTGTGGTCAATAACTCTTATTCCCCCAACTAGGCTTTGAGATGGCCTATACATGTGAATCGGTGGATATTACTGCAACCTGAAGCTCAGAATCCTCCCAGGGGATTTCGCAGGGTTATCGATGCGACCTAATGCCTGGTAGGATTTTTTCCGCTGATTTGCCACTCCCATACATTTCAATTTTACATGGGTGGTTGTTTCTGTTTATCTTGATCGTACCGTTTTAATAACACCACCTTATCTCTTTCGGAAGCACTCGTAGCCCAGTGGCGCTCGCTGATCTCAACCGGTCAGTGAGGTAAAGCAACGAACTTGAGGCAGGGAACCTGATGGGTGACCAAAGTGGCAATTCATCACGAGCGTTTCCGTGCTTCGGAGGGCACGTTAAGCTGTCGGTCCCGGCTGTTGTCGATTGACTACAGTCGTTAAAACCAAGTCAGAGGCCATTGTGCGGTTTGAAAACTGTGACACCAGGGTTAGCCAAGTTTGCCACACACTTGACTATACCTACACGATAAGAAGAAGAAGATCTCTTTCCGTGGGTGTCGTAAGAGGCGACTAAGGAAAAAAAATGAGACCTGCCTCCTAGTAATCCATCTCAGTTTGTTTTCAATCTGAGGTGGCGTCTTATATAGTCGCATGCGGTGTGGCAGGCTCTGTAAAGGTGTGGAGGTGTTCGCGACCACCCTCCTAAAGTCCGACGCCAAGCAACTTGCTGTGTTCCGTCGGTGCGTGGGAGTACCAGTGCCTTACCTAATTAGACTTTTCTTGGTTAACTCGCTCCATCGTCGACTGGGGTCAAGAGGTAACCTATCTCATTATAATAAAAAAAACTTCAATTTAAATTATCTATAATTCTGTGAACATTAAATGTTGCTTATAAGTCTATCAAGTCCGCAAAGGTGCAATACCTACCCGTCGCGTTTACGCCGCGTGCGATACAAATCTCGTACACCAGTGTTCAAAAAGCACGCGCAGGTTTAAAAAAAATTGTTAAGTACATTTTTCATTTTTCCTACTTTTACTCAATACTCAATCGTTTATTGCATTTCATTGTGTTTTTACAAGGGTGTTTGATATTTAAATTATACAAGCTCATGGACCCTGATCGGTTACGCAATTTATTTATTTTCAATTTAATTAATTTATAATATTATTTTATGTTATAAGTATTGCAAACAAAAAAGTCAAAATATAATTTTGCATTTGTTAGTTAATGTCATAAAAAAATATATAAAGTTTGTAGTAGTAGGTATGCTTTTTTGCATAATACCTACATTAATTCAGAACAAAAACAAAAACTGTCCTAAAATGGCGGTAAGAATATATAATATTTTACCAAACGACGTAACAGATTTACCTTTCGCGATATTTAAGAGAAAGCTATTCAACTGGCTGTGTGATAGGTGTTTTTATTCCCTTAAGGAATTATATGACTATAAGGTTTATAAAACATATTATTAATTGAATTATTTGTAAATTTTGAATATTTGCATGCCATACGATTGGTGGATTATGAGACGCATTTATTTTAATATATTATCATTGTAATTACCATTATCCGTGCAATTTATATTAAAAAAAAACATTCTGTAAAATTTTCGTGGAAATTCGTTTAATTCAGTGGAAATCAAATTCCGTTCCGCCCCATATACAGGATGCAATGTAATTGGTTTAATTAATATGTAGCAAGTCGCAAGCAGTGTATATTGGTAGCCAAGCGGAACATACCTATTGCTATATTATAATTTTCCAGTAGATTCGAGAATATTGAAATGGTTGTCGCTGTTTTCTTGATTTCAGTATTTAATTCTTGTCCTTACTAATTTCTATAAATGCGAAAGTAACTCTGTCTGTCTGTCCGTCTTTCACGCCTAAACTACTGAACTGATTTTTATTAAATTTGGTACAGAGACAGATTAGAGCCTGGGAAAAGTCATAGGCAACATTTTATTCCACAGTTGTGCATGATATAACCTGTAGTCCACGCGGGCGGAAAGCTAGTTGTTAATAAATAAGACTCGATTTTGCTAAAATACGTATAAATTTAACACGTAGCACTAGGCATACCTTGGCAATCATCGATTTTTTGAATGCATACGAATGCATAATTCTATATGTCTATGAATTATGAATTATTTTCTAGACTTATTGTCTAGGTACAGGGACAACGGCACATCATGCTATCCAAAACTGTCAAATTTCTTCAATCGATTTTCAATTTTATCTCCAAGCATTAGAGTTTACTGTCCATTGGGGAAATTTGACAGTTTGTGGTAACCTGATATGCTGTTGACTGTACAATAATTTGAATGAAAAACTAAAGAGTTAATTGTTGCTTCGTTTTAATTTTCATGCCTATCACTTATGTTATTAATAAGTATATTGTTTCAGATTCTGGCGGTTATTTTCATTAGTTTTAAACATCTAACGGGTTTTAACAACGATATGATCCGTTTATTTGTGATCATAGTGCTTGCAACAGCGTCGAAATAACGGATACCTACTCATTTAAAACAAAAATCGTGTTAATCTGTTACAACATACAAAGTATACTTCAAAAAGTGTCAAAAAGCTGCATGAGCTCATTCCGCCTGCCCCTTTCTTCATTGGAACGGACGTCCAGACGCACTGCGGAGTATCACTCTTACCTTGTCGAAATCCCGCGTATTACACTGATCGCTTTTTATCATCTTTTATATTGCGCACTGCCAAGGAATGGAATTCCCTGCCTGCGTCTGTATTTCCGGGCTCACATAACCCGAATCTCTTTAAAGTTCGATTGAGTAGCTTCTTCTGGGTGAGCTTGCTAGGTCCTCGACCACGCCCTTGTCACAGTTAATAATAATACTAGTCTCTTGTGCTAGATTTGTGGTCAAGAGCGAACCCATAAATAAATAAAACTAAAATTAAATGTTTGTTCTTAGTCTGGTTTTATATTTCGTCCTAAAGGTCTAGGGAAAACAGTGTAGACCTATGAGTGTAGACCAGTGTAGACCTATGAGTGTGTTGTGTGTGATAAAAGTGAATCTCATTACGCGTGAATTCTTTTTTGTCGTGTTTATTATTGTCAGGAGAAGGTTCTTATTATGGTTCTTATGAAAGAAAAAATTAAGAAAGTTGAGCGGGACATTAGAAAATTTAACAAAACAGGACACCGTCTGTCGGGTCAGCTAGTTTACTTATAATATTCAAGCACAAAAGACACTGTTGCTTGTCGTCCTGTCAGTTCAGGATGGACTTTATTTATTCTCCGGTTCTTCATCCTACTGATGTTCTGCTCCAAAGCCTTCATGCTGTCTTGCTCTTCTATCAGTTTCTTCATAAGAGTGAGCAGGTCAGCTATAGGGTAGATGCGTTCTTCTGTCAATTTATCAAGTTTCACGGCAGTTGCTGCGCAGCATTCTGATGTCATCTGAAAAAAAATGTTATTGCAAGCGCTTTGTTGCGTTTTGAATTCGGGGTACGAAGGTACATAGGGTACATTTGACCATGATCCAGCAGCTCGAGCAAGATGGCGACAATCTCGCCCGGCGCGCCACTCGGCTGACGCTGAAACTTCACTTTGATTGAGCGAGATCCGTTTACTCGCCCTCTGGCGTTGTCAGTGTTGAAATTTTGACATAGGACCGCGGCGCCTTACGCGCGCTATCACCATCGTACTTGAGCTGGGATATGGTAGGGATATTTTGTAATCTGTTATATTTTTTGTTGTAACGTCCAATATCATGAAGCTATTCATTCAAAATTAATTCTTCATTCATTCAAAAAAAAAAAAAAATCAAAATTAGTGAATGGAAGAATAAAATAAATTTTTATTCAGTAACAATAGACAAAATATATAAATGGAACTTAGACCTATCTTGATGTAATGCACCAAAAATGGTCTCGTAATGCAGAGACGATTTAATTGTCGTCTTGGTGCTGTTTTTCAGCTGATCCCTGAACTAAATTAGTTTTTTTTTTAATATGAGAAGTGTCAACTCTTGACCTCAATCTTGACCAAGGTAATAGATGAGGTCGACGATGGAGCGAGTCAACCCAGAAAATACCCGTCGCGTGATTTTTTACGCCGCGTGCGATACAAATCTCGTAAACCATGTGTTCAAAAAGCACGCGAAGGTTTAAGGGGGGGTACCCCCACACAACGACGGAACATAGTGCAAGTGGTTTGGCGTCGGACTTCGGTAGGAAGGATATTAATATTAGTGGTACAGGCCTGAACCCAAGATTTGAACCAGCGACCTTACGCCTACAAAACTGGTTTCTTAAATAGCTGAGCTTACCTTATCTATCATTGGCTTAAGGTCTTCCAAGTATTGTTCAGCTGAGTTGTCAATCATCGGCTTGGCTTTCAACCAGCTATAATTTGACCTCTCCACACTTCGATCATGCTGTATTGCTTTTTTCATTAATTGTTCTGCCTGAAAATTGGAAATCTTAAGCGCTCATAGCTCAATGGTCCTCGCTGGACGGAGCGTATATTAGTTCCTCTTAAATAAATGCTTATTTTAAAGAGTTTTACGACTTTTCCTAGGCTCCGTAGCTAGATCCCTGATTATTCCCTGTATCTAATTAGATTTTAGCCTGGTCCCATCGATTTTTAATGTCTCTCGCCGCAGGTAGGCTAGGAGTAGGTGGAAACACTCTCCGTTTTAATTTTCTCGCAAATTATCATCCCCGGCGGGTGGAATGCTTCTACGTTATAAATTTCTTACGAAACTATTAGCTGGTTTTTAGTTAGATTTCTTATTGCTTGTTTGTATTTTTGTATCCATGTATACAGAGACAAGGTTTTTGCTTATGATTGATTGTGATAATAATTATTTTGTTATAATAAGTATAATATACAACACTATTTACACACATACACGCATTGAAAAAGAAGCAAAACACATATAACTCTATATAATCCATGTTTTTGTAAATATTTATGTTTTCTTTTATTTTTCTTTGTTTGTTTTTTGGTTTTGTAATTTGTGCTGTGTTTTTTTGTATGAATAAATGTTATGTATATGTCTAAATATGTATATGGTTTCTCCCTCTTCGTTACAACACAGTACTTACGTATTGATACAAGTCAGTGGAAGTGAAATTCTTTACAGGGCCAACCGTGGTTCTGTCACCAAAAATCATTTTGTTTTACACAAAAAAAGAAAAAAAGGTTTGAAAAAATAAATAAAAACCAGACTTTACGAGAGCCTGGCATTAATAATGTTTATGAAGAGAAGTTTTTTACGAAAATGAAATAATGTACTTAGGAAGAAAATTAATAACTATGATAAGGTGTTGATAGCAGTATATTTGCTTCAATAAATATGTAGATAACTGATAATTAATAACCCTAAAAGGCCTACTTTGTCAATGTGATAAGCTTTCGAGAAGTTGGTTATTTAATTAATTAATTAATCTGTGGATGAATTAGTCAGAAGAACTTTATAACCTGTTGTTTGTTATATATATATGGGGTGACTTAAATTAGTTAGGGGAAACAAGTTAACCCAGAGAATGTCTATTAAGGCCCTGGTACTCCCCGCACAGATGGAACACAGCAAGCTGTTTGACGTCGGACTTCGGTAGGAGGTTCGGCCCTTTACAGAGCCTACCACATATGACACTATAGGACGCTACATCAGATTGAGATAAAAATGAGGTGCCGTCATTAATTTGTGTTTCCTTACTCGCTTCTTACGAAACCCACGGAAAGAGATGAGGTTAGGTATGTTATTCTCAATTGATCACCACACTTCGAAAAGTAACTATAATTTAAAGTCGCTAATTAATTATCTATGTATGGCTCCATCCTTTGCCTATCCCTATGGATGAATAAAAACTACTACTTCTATTGGTTGATAAACAATTCTATGTTTATATATGTTTTAAGCCTTCGCGCGCCAAATTTACACCTCGTAAACAAGATTACTATCGCAAGCGGCGTAAACAATCGCGCGACGGGTTTAAAGAAATTTGTTGGAGGTCTTTAGCAGGAATTCGGCGTGGGTGGATGCTGTGCTGATTGAATTTTGTTTTCTATACTATAATAAAGAGTTGTTTAATGTGTTAAGTTGTTTTGTGTTGTTATTTCTTCTGTAACATTGTTGTTGTTGTATTGTAGTGTGTACACACATCAACACTGTCTAGGGATATTGCACGATTTTTTCATTCAACAGAGGTCTGTTTGAGAAGCATACTCGAGATACATGGAGGGCTGTAATTTTCAGACGAGCCAGTGCTAAACTTGAATTTTCAATTCTAGTCAATTAATTTGGTTTTACTTGAAATTTGTGAAAACGTGACGGAAACAAAAACGAAAATGCACTTTTTGCCTGCTTTTTGTATGAAAATGCTCAAATTTACGCAATTTATTTTTTCAGTGATAGTGTGTTGTGCAGTAAACTATCTTAAAACGGTGAGGTGATAAAATAATTCAAGTGAAGTCATAGACATAGAAAAAATTTGTTGCTACATACACCTCTCCGTTTGGTTCCGACAAAGATCCCGCGACAGTGCCTCTCGCCGCCAAAGTTTTCCGTAAACAAAACAATATCGGTTTACGGTCTACGGGAGAAGGTATAATTTTCCACGTTAAAAACGTATGAGTCACCAACTTCTATCCCAACAACAGTTCGCACAAACTCTAGTATTTTTTGCAGATTACAATGGCTATTAGCAGAGAACCACAAACGAATATGTCACTCATTTATTAAGATGATGTTCTGGTTTGTAGTATTTTTGGTTTTTGTAGATTTTTTTTAAAAGCGCTGAATCGTTTTTGATAAAATTTATATAATACCACCTCTGGAGTATACTCTTTCGAACAAGAAAAGAATTTTGAAAATCGGTCCATATTTGGCGGAGAAATCGGTGAACATACAAAAAAAAATTCATACAGTCGAACATAGAACCTCCTCCTTTTTTGAAGTCGGTTAATAAAAAAACACTTAAAACAACAGCTATATAGATATAGATTCCTTTGCCTTTCTCGAAAAAGATACACTTGTTGAAACATCATAAATACGCTAACGTCATGTAATGTTTTGACGTCCAAAAAAGCATTGAACATTTTCCAAAAAAAACGTGCAGTTCACAATACAAAATGTGATGGTTCTCGTACAATGATCAAGCGGGTTACCCTGCAAAATTCTACGTTACCTGATCAGAAGACTTGTTCGAAAAACTTTCAGTACAGCACCAGTAGACCAATAGACGATTTCTTTGTCGCCTTAGAAGATTTAGCAAACAAAGTTCTGATGTACATAAAGTACTCCTGCTGCTTTCCTGTGATCCAGAAGGAGGTGAAAAGGGGGAAAAAGAAGAGAATATCTTTTAATATCGAAAACAGATCGAATACCTCCAGGTATGATACACGAAACAATATATTAGTGAGTGTGTTAGCCCAGTTGGTAATGAGCCAGACTTGTGATCGGAAGGTTGCGAATTGAAATCCCAGTGCGAGCCTGTACCACTAAATTTTCGTCCGTCGCTCCGTATTTTGGGTCAGTTCACACCGTGACGCGACGCTGCGAATAGAGCCACTCAAAATTGAATCTTATTTATTACATGAAAAGATAAACATTTCATTGTGAGAACGCCGCGGTGCAGCTGCGTGGTGCGACATATTATTATTCTAAATTCTCATATAATAAATAAAATTCCATTTTTAGTGGCTCTATTCGTAGCGTCGCGACTCTTAGGCGTCGAATGTCTCTTCGTGCTTCTATTTTCGGAAAAAACCTTTGCTACGTAGCTATCTAGATTCATTTTACGTTATTTTGATCGCCGCGTACGCCACCGCGCACGTCGCTTGAGTATAAACTTGTGTATAGACTGGAAGTTAGAGAAAAAATCGGGGAATAGCTATGTCGTGGATACGACCGTCTGTGAATATGCGTCCTCATACGACGTAACTAAAACCTATTCAGTAGATGCTCCATATGTAGTTGCAACACGAAAAAAAGTCGCGGGATACCGCCCTCCATTTTGTCACCAACAGTTTTCTTACATGATTGCGTCTCCCTATGGACGCAAAAAGGACGTATTTCCCGACAACATGAATATGTCAACTGCTAACTTTTCCCAAGCAACTGTAGGAGGCAGTAAGTATGATGCTGATTTTCAGCTGATCCCTGAACTAAACTAATTAATTTTTTATCATGGGAAGGGTCAACTCTTGACCTCAATCTTGACCAAGGTACCTAATAGGTATGAGGTCGACGATGGAGCGAGTCAACCCAGAAAATACCTGTTAAGGGTAGGTTAGGTACCCCCCTAAATGTTGGTTAGGTTAGGTGACGGAACATATAGTGAAAGCGGTTTGGCGTCGGACTTCGGTAGGAGGAATATTAATATTAGTGGTACCTACAACAGGCCTGAACCTATAGTATTGAGTAAGTATGGTGCTAGGGTTTCGCTGTATTGTGAGCGAACCTATCACCTGGCTGACAAATCACCACTACACTAATGATGAATGTACGTCAAAAGTGTCGTCAATACTCTACCTACCTCGATAGGGATTCTGTATCTTCTTCCTATCGTGTAGGTATTATAAAGTATGTGGCAAATTTGATTAAGCCAGTGTCAGTTTTCAAACCGCCAAAGGCCTCTTGACTTGGTTTAACGAATGTAGTTAATCAATAACAACCGGGGACGACGGCTTATCGTGAACCCCGAAGCACGAAAATGCTCGAGATAAATTGCCACTCTTGACCTCAATCTTGACCAAGGTCATGTATGAAGTCAACGATGGAGCGAGTTAACTCAGAAAGAACAAGCACCGTCGGAAAACAGCAAACTTTTTGGTGTCGGACTTCGATAGGAGAGTGGTCGCGAACCATACGGTCCTTTACAGAGCCTACCACGCTGCATGAGGCCAAAGGACACCACCTCACATGAAAAAGAAAAAAGGTATCGTTGCATACGATGGATTAATAGGAGGCAGGTCTCATTTGTGTTTCCTTAGTCGCCTTTTACGACACCTACACCACATATATTCTCAACCTATTATTACCACACGACACCACTGATTCGCTTGATTCTCCCTATGAAATCTAATAGGTTCTGCTAAAATATGCTAGCTACCTAAGCCATGTCAATCTAAAAACTAGACTCGTCATTTAGCCAGGCACAAATGGTAAGACTGTGATAATGTTATGCTTACAGAATCAGCTTGAAAGAAGAAGAAATGTTTACACCGTTAACCTTCGATTGTCTGGAAGTGCCTGAGAGTCCCGTAGTAGATCCATATCTCGGCTATTACGGGAAAGTCTCAATGAAGGAAAAAATAAAGAATCTTTTCTTGAAGAGAAAAAGGTCAGTATAGATTCCATTTAACCAATTACCCTTTGGTCGCCAAGCTATACTGTCTATACTTAACCATGAAATTAGATACATAAAATTAACTTTTTATAATTTTATGTATCTAATTTCATGGTTAAGTATTATTATTAGATACATAAAATTAACTTTATAGTTTTATAAAAAAAAAACGACTTCAAAAAGCGAAAAATAAAAACTTAGCATTAGTGTTGTGTACGTACCTATTGGTCTGTTTGAAGTCGGTGCCAAATCAAATACATACATCCGCCTTTGGACCTAGGTACTTCAAACAGATAAGTAGATACAAGTTTTTATTATTAATACTAGCTGACCCAGCGAACTTCGTAACGCCTCTTTCCATATTTTCTCACCTGTACAGTCAACTGTACAGTATTTTATATAGCATTACATTGTATAATTAGTACGCGTGTCAGCTATTTCAACTTATAACTAATTTAGTGAAAATAAAGCACTCGTCGCGAGTGGTTGTCGCTTTCCTTGATCATTTTATTATCGTGCAACCTACTTGCCCCTAATATCATCCCATATCACATGTAGGGACGTTATAACCCCTACATTTTGGTCCTTCGAGCCGGATATACCGTGTATCATCTTGTTTTGTGTTTTGTGATTTCCTGGTGCAGTAGCGAATCGGTCCGCCGGCCTCCCACAAGCGGGTCTCACCGGTAAGGATTGAGAAGGCGCATAAATACTGTGCTGGAGATTATAAAGGCACTGAACTAACATCTATCAACATACATCTATCACTGAAGGACATCTCTTCAGAATAATCATTATTGGATTTAGTGTTTTACCTACCAAACACTATCAACATCATCCAACCTTCGAGATCAAGAATTTATTCAGGTATTTTTATCTGGTTTTCAACTGTATCTCATATTACTATCATGGAAGAAGTTTTCCAGCGTCAGAGTCAGCTGACCAAGGAGTTAGAGCGTATCAATGTTAACTTTCGCAAGGATGCCGCTAGCCGGAAAACAACCGAGTACATTCAGAAACGTTTGACTGATTTGGATAACTTGTGGAAGGAATTTGAAGAAAATCATAACAAATTAGTAAGTTATGAAGACAAGCAATATGATTACTTTGCTAAAGATATCTATTCTTACATGAAGGAATATTATGCGAAGACCCGGTCTATGATTTCGACATATCAACCATTTAAGCTGCCATCCTTCTCAACACCTGTTTTTGAAGAATACGTCGTGCAAGGTGAAAATCTTATCAGCCAACAAGAAACCAATTTTAGAGCTCTTAATCGGCTTATTAATCGAATCGATATCCATAGACTGGAGGAGAAATGGGAAATTGAGGATGAACTCAAAAATCTTCAAGGTCTTTGGAAGATCATCGACACTCTTCATCTTCGTATAGACAACCAATTAAATGGTAGCAGTGACACGTACGAAGATCAATTCTTAGGCGCAGAGGAGCGTTATCTTCTTCTCAAGAGACAGTTAAATCAAAAATTAAATTCTAGTGTCCATCTCGAACAAGCGGTCCCCAAACTGGAGCTTCCGACGTTTTCGGGAAAATACACTCAATGGCCTACCTTTTTCGATCTTTTCGTTGAGACGATTCATACTAACAAACGCCTAAGTCAGGCTCAGAAAATGCAGCATCTTAAAGGAAAGGTCAAGGGTGAAGCGGAGCGCCTGATTCAACATCTTAACATATCAGCCGACAACTACGACACGGCGTGGGATATTTTGACTCATCGTTACAATAACCCGCAAATATTGTTTTCAACTCAAATGGAGATTTTTCTCAATCAGCCTCCCGTTACAAAGCAAACATCGTTCGCTCTTAAGAAACTTCATGACACATCTGCTGAGTGTATTAACAGCATTCAAAACCTAGGTATTGATATCTCCACCTGGGACCCGCTGTTAGTTCTCCTCTTATCAAAGAAGTTAGATGACAGTACGCTAACCGACTATATGGAATCGCGTGAGTCACCGCGAGATCTAGCTTCCTACGCCGAGTTCATGAGTTTTCTTGAAAATAAATTTATGGCTCTTGAATCCATCAGTAAGAAAGGCGGGAACGCAGAGGAATCATCAAATAAGCAAAATCAACCGCCTAAGGGTCAGAAGTCCAACGATCGTGAGAAAAACTTTCAAAACCATAAGAGATTTCGATCAAATGCGACCCGCTCTAAACGATTATGTCTCGTATGTGATTCGCCTCATGACTTATATCAATGTGAAACCTTTTTAAATCAACCACCGGAAGAACAAATTAATACGATTTCGACACTTAATATTTGTTCAAATTGTCTCTATCCACATTACAAAAAGAAATGTTTTTCAAAAAGGCGATGCAAGGAATGCAACGAGAAACATAATACGTTGATTCATGACGCAATTACAAGGAAGCCACCGCTCGACTCACGTAGTCAACCTCAGCCGTCTACGTCATCAAGCTCGGCGGCGGGGACTTTACATGGCGTTAACACCGTGGCGGGGGAAAACGAAGAAGTTCTCTTAGCTACTGTGACATTAAACCTTAAAGCTGCAGATGGCTCTTACATGCAATTTAGAGCCCTATTGGATCAAGGGTCGCAAATATCACTCTTGTCAGAAAATGCCGCCCAGCTGTTGGGATTAAAAAGACAAAATTATCAAGCGGCAGTATCAGGCGTCGGCTCTACACAAAATCAATGTAGAGGCTTAGTGTCACTCGACTGCGTATCATATTACGGCGATTATCATTTTACAACTGAGGCGCTTGTTGTATCACGAGTTATAAATAACTTACCAAATGCCTCATTTAAAAAACAATTTTGGCCGCATTTAAGAAAGGTCAAACTGGCAGATCCCGATTTTAATATCTCAAAACCGATTGATCTTCTTTTGGATGCCAGCGTTTACTCGGAAATCATCATGAACGGTCTTATCAAGGGTCCAGGTCAATCCCCCATTGCCCAACAAACCAAGTTAGGGTGGATATTATCAGGCCACGTGAAAACCTTTGCCTGCCATGTTGTGGTCAACAATACGGATCACCTTTCAAAATTTTGGGAAGTTGAGGATGTACAGGAGTCTTCATCAACATTATCATCTGGGGATCAGTATTGTGAAGACCACTATCGATCAACTACAAGGCGGTTAGAGAATGGAAAGTATGAGGTAGCATTGCCCATGAAACCTAATTTCGAACTCGAAATTGGCACCTCAAGACCTAAAGCTGTAGCCCAGTTTTTCCAGCAAGAAAAAAAGATGAAGAAGCTTCAATCTCTAGCTGAAAGCTACCGCAAATTTATGCGTGAATATGAGGAATTGGGTCACATGCGCAAGGTCACACAGAAAAACAACACCGCATGTTACTTGCCACATCACGGCGTGTTGAAATTAGACTCTACGACTACCGCCCTCCGCGTAGTATTCAACGCTTCATCTAAAACTTCATCGGGGCATAGCCTAAATGATTTGATGTACTGCGGGCCAAATCTGCAACAAGATCTTCTTACCCTCATCTTAAAATGGCGGCAGTATAAATATGTGGTCACTGCGGACGTGGAGAAAATGTTCCGTCAGATCTATATCCGACCTGAAGATCAACATTTACAATCAATACTGTGGAGAGAATCTTTGCATGATTTACTTCAAGAATACCATTTAACCACCGTTACGTATGGTACAAAGGCGGCGCCCTTCTTAGCCATGAGAACCTTGAAGCAAATAGGTATCGATAATGCAGACAAATACACACTAGCTGCATCCGCCTTGAACTCTTCTTTCTACATGGACGACCTTTTAGGAGGAAGCAACGATTTTCGGGGCGCTAAACAACTACAACAGGAATTGGTAGAAGTGATGAAAGGAGCTGGGATGAACTTGAGAAAATGGTCGAGCAATGAACCCAAGCTCATCGAGGCATTGCAGCCTGAGCTATTAAATGCTCCATTCGAATTCAAGGACACTGAGACTAGAACAACATTGGGTCTGCGATGGATTCCTTCAAGCGATGTGTTTAGCTTCAATACTAAAATCGAATATCTAGACAGTGAGAGGCCACCTACTAAGCGCCAGCTTTTATCAGATATTTCAAAAATATTCGACCCTATGGGCTGGTTATCCCCGCTTACTATCAGAGCTAAAATTCTATTCCAAAAAACTTGGACGAGCAGTCTGTCGTGGGATCAAGATTTACCTGCAGACATATCATCTGAGTGGCTAAAACTGCGAAACGACCTAAGAAAAATCAATATATTTTCCATTCCACGATATCTAGGTCAAACAGACTCAAGTGTGCAAATACATGGTTTTTGCGACGCCTCAGAAAAGGCTTATGCATGTGCTATATACGTAGTAACAAGCGATGATAAGGGCCGGTGCACATCGAGACTTATGACCGCAAAAACAAAGGTCGCGCCAATCAAGGGGGCGATTACACTGCCTAGACTTGAGTTACTAGGTGCACTCCTGCTATCACAGGTCATGGAGAAATGTATTTCAACCATTACTTCAGAGCACATCAATATTAACGCCTGGACTGACTCGATGATTGTATTGGGTTGGTTACATGGCGATACATCAAAATTGAAGACCTTTGTTGCCAACCGAGTGCAGAAGATAACGAAAATCATACCAGCATCTAATTGGAATCACGTCAAATCCTCTGATAACGCGGCTGATTGTGCAACGCGAGGATTGACATCAGAACATTTATCACATAACCAATTATGGTGGGAGGGGCCTGAATGGCTTCCTAATTTCGATTCTAATGGCATGCCCACCACAACATATGAAAGTCTGACGGAAGAAATTAAAAAACCCAGTGTGCACACAACTTTATGTCAGGCACAATCGTCATTTGTGACTGAATTATTAAATAAATTCAGTTCATTGACAAAGACAGTACGAGTGCTTGCATGGGTGTCGCGTTACATCGCATATTTGCGTAACAAGAGCGCACGTACAGCCGGAAGTTGCCTAACCGCTAATGAATTACAAAATGCGTCGGACTGTATCATAAAACAATCACAATTAATTGATTTTTGTGAAGATATTACGCATTTGAAGGAAAGGGGTCACGTTCGTAACAGCAGCAGACTAGCTAGTCTACGACCTTTCCTAGACAAGGGGGGCATACTGAGAGTCGGCGGGCGCCTCGAGAGAGCCAACATCTCCTACGCTGCAAAGCATCCAATCATCATAGCACCTGGAAGTCGACTTTCAGAGTTAATCATCCATCAAGCTCATATCTACACGCTTCACGGCGGGCCGCGACTTACCTTAGCGTACATTAGAGAAAAATATTGGTTAATCAGCGGCATCAACAGCGTCAAAAAACAACTTCGATCGTGTACCAAGTGTCGGAGATATAGCCAAGAGACTTATCAACAGCTCATGGCAGACCTGCCTAAATCAAGAATAACCCCTTCGCGGCCCTTTTCTAACGTCGGCATTGACTTTGCTGGGCCTGTCGAAATTAAAACCAACAAAGGGAGGGGTGTTAAGACTTCAAAGGGCTATATAGCGGTCTTTGTTTGTCTAGCAACCAAGGCCGTGCACATGGAGTTGGTCTCCGACCTCAGCACTGCGTCCTTCCTCGCATCATTTAGAAGAATGTGCGCCAGGCGTGGGGTACCTAAAAATATATACAGCGATAATGGTTCCAACTTCGTGGGCGGTGCGCGGCTTCTGAAAAGGGAGTTTAAAGAAATCATGGATTCTATCAACCCAGACGTTATTAATGACATCGCCAATATGGGCATCAGTTGGCACTTTAACGCACCAGTTTGGCCCAACGCAGGCGGGTTATGGGAAGCCGCTGTGAAGAGCCTGAAACATCACCTTAAGCGCGTCATTGGTCATCAAAAGTTGACATTTGAAGAATTCACTACACTCTTAAACCAAATAGAGGCCTGTTTGAACTCTAGACCCCTATGCACATTCTCTGAGAGCCCGGATGATTTTTATCTTACTCCTGGACACTTCTTGATTGGTGAATCCCTAATATCAAGGCCGCAGACGGACCCAGACCATATCGATTTATCTATGCGTTGGCAGTTGGTCCAATCCATGAATAAGCAATTTTGGAAGACATGGTCTACAGAATATCTTCAGCAACTACAGTCAAGATCGAAGTGGCGTACAACTAAGGAAAATCTTAAGGTCGATGATTTAGTCCTTATTAAAGAAGAAAACATGCCACCCGGAAAGTGGGCGATGGCACGGGTTCAAGCCCTTCATCCAGGTCAAGATGGATATGTCCGTGTTGTATCCTTGAAGACTTCAAATAAAATCATTAAACGACCAGTTAACAAACTAATATTGCTACCGGTTCAAGAAGTGAAAAAGGGCAACGGTCCACCCATTCCACCACAAGGTACCCATCAAGAGAAAACCCAGGAGCGGGGCAAGAAAACAAGAGGCGCTAAGAAGTCATTTTTTGTCACTGCGTTACTCTTTTTCATGACCTTGATAGCACCAAGCACGCAGCAAACATCAATGGCGTACAATATTACGTCGCTATCCAACAAACAAAACATTTTTTTTGACAAGGTCACTGAACTACAACATATCAGAGATGAGTGGAAGATAATCGTCTTTTACAACATGTCAACTTACTGGCGTGGATTTGCTGACTTAGACAGCTATATCAGAAACTTAGATCAGTTATGCCAAAAATCATGTCTACCGCAAACGAGAATGCCGTACACTGGGATCATGTTGCAACTAGAACACGAGTTAAGTGAAATTCGACATTATAACTCTTTACTGCGGAACCCTAATAAAAGACAAAGGAGAGGATTAGTAAATGGCATCGGTAATGTAGCCAGCTACTTATTCGGAGTCTTGGACGACAAATTTGCACAGCAATACAAGCAGGATATAGAAAAGGTGGCTCAAAATGAAAACCACCTCCAAAACCTTATCAAAAATCAAACTACTATCATAGAGTCGGAATATAATATAATTCGCCGAAATGAAGACATAATGAACAAACAATTTCTATTCATGAGTCGTCAAATAAAAGGTATACTACATGACGTCAATACAGTGCAAGCTGATACTCAAAACGGATTATACCTAACATCATCGTCGCTAGCGGCAAGTGTAGCTCTAACCAACTTGCGTCGCATTCAACAAACCTTAATTGATTCCATCACCGACATCTACCATGGGCGCATAGACACTCATCTATTTTCGCTCGAACAACTAGAGACTCAAATCAACATAATCACACGAGTGATACCACATGATCTTACGATACCAGTAGATCAAATTAAACACCTTTACAAACTACTGAAAGTTTTTGCTCGAGTCTATGACGACTACTTTATCATGGAGATCACAGTTCCCTTAATAAGTAATGAGGTTTACGAATTGGACAGAATAGTAACTTTACCACGGGAAGCAGACTATCAAGTTACTTCGACGCACCCGTATCTGGCATTCAGCTTACGAAAAGATCAGGTCATCTTTATTACCGAAAAGGATCTACAGGCCTGCCTTCACGCTAGTACCGATAAAATATTATGCCCAGTCGATAAGCCCATTTACAACGTAAAGGCGGGAGAATCAATCTGTGACATAAAAGTAAACAATAGGATGACGTCACCTTGTACTTACAAGCGATCTAAGTGCACCGACATACTATGGGTCAAGTTACACCGCGCGAACGACTGGCTCTATTCCTGTTGCAAGGAGTGCACAGTGCGCATTTTTCGATCACACTCTACCGAACTGATAACGTTATCGGGCAATGGCATTATCACACTATGTCAAGGTTGTACTTTGCAAGGCGACTCGTATAAAATCTACTCCCATAACAACTACATCCACCAGGTGAACTCACAGCTAGAAGAGTCGCAGGTTCCACAGTTGTCGATTGTCAATGATATTATCAACACTTCCGTCCCTACTGACAACTTTACATTTGTAACAGAAGATCACAGGAATATTTGGGGCCAACTCAAAACGCAGATTGACGAGTTGAAAGAACAATCTACGCAGTCACTTACCGTGCATGATATGCACCAGTACGGTGTGCTGTATTCCCTGGTAAGCGGCGTAGCCGTGACGGGACTCGTCGTGTTATGCTTAACCATTAGAAGACGAAGACAACAACAAAGGATGCAACCAGGGCTAAAGATGGACAACATACAGGTCATACCTAGACCCCAACCTAGGAAGATCTCCAAAGCTACTTCAGCCCCGAACATTAATTCAATTACTTTTGATATACCTTTAAATGAATGTGATTAGATTAGTTATTCATGTTTTTATCTTTGTTTAATTTGTTTATTTTGTAATCATGGTTTTAAGTAGCTACCCCTTTCTTTGCCCTCGCCAACATGTACAGTCAACTGTACAGTATTTTATATAGCATTACATTGTATAATTAGTACGCGTGTCAGCTATTTCAACTTATAACTAATTTAGTGAAAATAAAGCACTCGTCGCGAGTGGTTGTCGCTTTCCTTGATCATTTTATTATCGTGCAACCTACTTGCCCCTAATATCATCCCATATCACATGTAGGGACGTTATAACCCCTACATCACCTTTTAAACTTGGAAGTCCAGTCCACGAATATTTCAGGACTAAAATTAGCCAAATCGGTTCAGCCGTTCTCAAGTTTTAGCGAGACTAACGAACAGCAATTCACTTTTATACTATCTATAGTTTATCTTCTAAGATAAATTTATTTTTCTATTTTTAGTGCAAATAATAGAAAGTATGTAAGAAACAGTGAAAGTGCCTGTTAAATATGAGGGTTTCCCTCGATTTTCCTGAGATTCCATTATCAGGTCCTGACCTGGTTACAATGGGATCACCTCTGGAGTATACTCTTTCGAACAAAAAAAGAATTTTAAAAATCGGTCCATAAATGGCTGAGAAATCGGTGAACATACATAAAAAATACATACGAGTACAATCGAACATACTCGTAGAACCTCCTCCTTTTTTGAAGTACGTTAAAAAGTCCTTTCAGTGGAGCAACAGCAGAGCTATTATTGTTTTCTATTTATTCAATTTCTTACTTTTTTTTCTATAAAGCATGATCAAAGTAGCTTCGTCTTGGCCTCCCATTGCCTCTTCAAAATATTCTTCAAGAAGGTGTCGTGTCAAGTTTACCGTCATTTTCCCTTTTTAATGGTCTTTAAAATATTGACAATTTCTAACACTTTTCATCATATCATATCAGCCTATTGCAGTCCACTGCTGAACATAGGCCTCCCCCAAGGTGCGCCACTTTGCACGATCCTCCGCTGTTTTCATCCAGCCACTACCCGCTATCTTCTTTAGGTCATGTGACCATCTGGCTGGGGGGCGTCCTACACTACGTTTGCCAAGACGTGGTCTCCATTTGAGAACCTGTCTACTCCAACGCTCGACGGTTCTGCGACAGACATGGCCAGCCCACTGCCACTTCAGCTTGCTACACTTTTGGATAATATCCATCACTCCGGTTTTCTATCGGATGACCTCGTTTCGGATTCTATCCCTTAGCGAGATCCCGAGCATGGAGCGTTCCATTGCTCGCTGAGCGACGTGCAATCGGTGGGCCAACCTCATTGTCATGTTCCACACTTTTACGTTCGTTTTAATTTCTATCTACATGTCCTGTACAATACACCTCAGATATACTTACTTTAATTGCATGCACAAGGAACTTAAAAAGACAAAAGTGCTCAGTGCATTTTCTTCTATTACAATCTCGCTTCCTATCTCTCGACTCAGTAGCAAAAACATTTGTGAGGCTAGAATATATTTTTTTTGTCACTGCAGAATAATTTTGTGATCTTAAGGCATTTGTTTTGGAAAGTAATAAACCACAGCAAACTAAATAATGTGGCTAAGAAAGAAATGAAATAGTAATTTCTTGTAATCTTTTTAGGCAATACAATTGCGGATGTTTTAACTAAAAATAACTTACCTACCTACCTTTATACATTTTATAGTTGTGAGTATCATAATAATTTAATAATTAATTAGGCCTTTCGTTAAAAGTCTGTCTTGATATGAGATTGCATTAGTTAATAAAAACAAGAGTTAAGTCACTTTTAAAATATCTAAACTTAAATAAACCGCAACGAATACAGATAGGTATAATATTTTACTCACCAGATGTATCTTCAATCAATTTTTTTTGGAAAAAAACATAATTTGGGGAGAAATTTGCTACTTGCATAAAGCTTTGGATTATGTTGAGCATTCCATACTAAGTACCTGTTACTTTATCTACCTGATGTTACTATGAATTGATATCTTGAAGTACTAAGGTTTTAATAATAGTAACAAAGTTTAAAATTATTGTTAACTTTTAACCATTACCAACAACAGTGAGTAGGTATTTCTTTGGTGTACCTCAAGGCTCTATTCTGGGTCCTAAGTTGTTTATGATAGACAAATATAAAAATTCAAGTGAAAGACAATTTTACAACAACAACAATGCAAATTAAAACTATTAAAAATATATAACGACTTAAAACCTATGAAAACAGTGTTTGCGTATGTTAAATGCTGTGTATAATTTATTATTAGTAAGATCGTTAATATGTTAAGGTCACGTTTGTTGCGATTAAAGCTTTTTAACATAGTAGGTATATATATATTTTTTTAATGCTTCATTATTAAAAAATCTCTTTCAGATCCGAAGAATCAGATGTAGCTATCACGCGAGTTGACAAATGCTGTGGTCAAGGCATCTCTTTAAAGAAAACAGAAAAAGATATACCTCCAGATATGATCTCTGAATCAAGAACAAAGAAGTTACTGAAATGGTTGACTCAGTTGAACAATGATAAAGAAAGTGATTTAGAAGAAACTCACTGTGGTGAAGGGAAGTCTTCATCTTACTTTAAGTCGAGCATAACTGAAGGTACTGATTTGGATGAAGAACCCTACGTGGGAGGCGATGGACCACAAAATAATGACTATACGAACGTGAAAAGAAGGTCGAAATTCTTTAACGAAATTTATAGTTCGAATGGGTTTGATATTATTGATTGAAAGGAGTCGGGCTATATTTTTTGAAGTGTTACCTTTTAAGGCGACTACAGCACCTAAATTACGATTTTATGATGCGTAGATAAGCATGACGCACTGCATTGAATCGAAGATAAAAAATACTATGGTAATATTCAAGACATAAACTAGATAAGTAGTTTGCTGAAAACATGATTCAGCACTTTTGGTTCGATAGAAAAAGCTCACAAAGTCACCTCTAAATACCAATATTGTGTATCTTTTAAGCTGTAAAAACGATAGTAAAATGCACACAGGAACTTGAATTTGCTATCAAAATGTTAGTGATTGAACACTCTCGATAAGTAGTTAACGCATTTTTCGATTTAACCCTTTCCATAAATCTCATTTTTCTAACTTTCGAACATGTTTTCACGCACGCGCGCTTTTATAGTCCGTAGGTAAACTTCGTGTATCGACACTGTTCCCACTGCCGGCCCAGGCCTGTTGAGAGACGGAGATGGCACTATTCCTATGTTTGCTGCTTTTATCGGGTGCTGTAGTCGCCTTAAGTCATTATCTACGTTCGTTATTATTAAATCGAAAACTCTCTTAGAAAGATGAATAAAATATTTGTGATGGTGACCACGAGTGGAGACGGTTTAGTCAAGATGATCAAATATGTGCTTGAAATGATTAGACATATCGGCTTGTTTAAGACTTATTTTTACGTCTGTTAGTTCTTAGATCCGCTACTGATTATGGTAGGTCAAAATTTCTGAAATATTGTTTAGGATTTTGATTGATACTTACAATATCATCTAACTAAATCTTTGTGATGGAAAAATTTTGTAAGTACTCATGATTACTTTTAAACTGTTGAGATTGATTTTTACCCTTGAATGAGGGAGGTAGGTGTATGTGTTAAAATTATTCGCAGCTGTATTGTGTTAGTTCAAAAATTGTAGGCATGTATAAAATATGTTTACTGCCTAATATAATTGTGTTTCATTTTTACCAAAATGTAGCAATATTTCTTGTTTTTAAATGAAAGAAAAGTGGTGGAGAGGTATACTGGGTGTAAGGGACCGCATAGCAAAAAATGATATCTGAATGCATTACTATTGCTCTGTATGATTTTGCAGTGTTTTTTTTTTTAATATCTTGCTTTTTAATATTTTCGGCATTAAAATTAAATTATTTATTCGAATACACTCCATTTTGCATTTAAAAACAATTATAACATCGTAAAACATGAAAACCAGCAATGTATATTTCACGTTCGGCAGCGGCGCGGTGACGGGGGACATTCGGAGCACATTACGTAGCGCGAAAGTAGAAAACGCTGTGATTATTCAGGGCTTTAGGTAACTCTCTTTCAACCTCTCGGGTGGTTAATCAGTCCATGAAACTAAACAACTTTCCCAAGGAAAAATACAAAAAAAAATTTGAGTTCCCATACAAACTTCATCAGCACATAGCGCATTTTGTATGGGAGATCAAAATTTGTTTTTTCGTTTTTTGACCTGTTTTCCTTGGGGAAGTTGTTCAGTTTCATGGACTGATTAACCACTTGAGGTTGAAAGAGAGATACCTAAAGCCCTGTATTGGTACTCCTTAAAAGCATATTACTTGTAGCCAAACATAGTCATGGGTAGATGCGCTGTACGGTTCAACACCATACATTTATAACTTACATGCGCAGTGCGTTCGCGCGTACCAATTGACCCACATTTACACTCAGCCGAACGCAGCATTTTTCTATTCTTACAAAATAAAGACAGAGTGCATTTTTAACTTGGAGTGAGAGGTCGCCATCCTACATTTTTGTACACTTATAACTATAAACTAATTACGGTTGTGATCGACTTTCTCCTGTACTCTCACCAACATCAACATCCAACTAACTTAAATCTATTTTATGTACTAAACCGTACATAAATTGGTCCTTCGAGCCGGATCAATTTATGTACGGCTTACTACATAATATAGATCCGGCTCGAAGGACTAATTTATGTACGGCTTAGTACATAATATAGATCCGGCTCGAAGGACCAATTTATGTACGGCTTAGTACATAATATAGATCCGGCTCGAAGGACCAATTTATGTACGGCTTAGTACATAATATAGATCCGGCTCGAAGGACCAATTTATGTACGGCTTAGTACATAATATAGATCCGGCTCGAAGGACCAATTTATGTACGGCTTAGTACATAATATAGATCCGGCTCGAAGGACCAATTTATGTACGGCTTAGTACATAATATAGATCCGGCTCGAAGGACCAATTTATGTACGGCTTAGTACATAATATAGATCCGGCTCGAAGGACCAATTTATGTACGGCTTAGTACATAATATAGATCCGGCTCGAAGGACCAATTTATGTACGGCTTAGTACATAATATAGATCCGGCTCGAAGGACCAATTTATGTACGGCTTAGTACATAATATAGATCCGGCTCGAAGGACCAATTTATGTACGGCTTAGTACATAATATAGATCCGGCTCGAAGGACCAATTTATGTACGGCTTAGTACATAATATAGATCCGGCTCGAAGGACCAATTTATGTACGGCTTAGTACATAATATAGATCCGGCTCGAAGGACCAATTTATGTACGGCTTAGTACATAATATAGATCCGGCTCGAAGGACCAATTTATGTACGGCTTAGTACATAATATAGATCCGGCTCGAAGGACCAATTTATGTACGGCTTAGTACATGCGCTATTTAAGCATTTGCTAAGCTTGCCCTTGCATCCTGTATAAACTGCTGAAGATGACGAAGTTCTTCCACGCTGGACAGGGAGTGACAGAAAAAAACTTTTTTTTTCAACTTTTCAACAAAACTTATAGACAGCCAGTTTGGTCGAACGGTAGTAGCGCTGCCTCTCGATCGACGGGTCCTGGGTTCGAATCCCAGTCGGGGCAAACATTTGTGTAAAAAGCGATTGTTTGTTCACGGGTCACGGGTGTTTATGTTTGTCTTTGTGTATGTTCCAAGGGACCCACGGCACAAGGGAAAACCTGACTGTGGGCCTTTGAGTGTGAGCGCCTATTTTCAGACGTACGAATTTCTTCACGAGGTTTCTCTTCACCGATATTCTAGTTGAAGAAACAAATGAGATGGGACCAATTCCTAAATTCATGTTTGGTCAAACGTCATTCGGTTTCAAGTAGGGAACCCTCTGTTTAGTACAATAACAACAAAGGATTGCCACAAAACCGCGTCGGCGCGGCGATTGAATACACTGTCGCATAATAAAACACTTGGACTATATTAAACTAAAGATCAACTATAGTTTTAATTCACAGTACACAATTTACTCTTGAAAGTAAGTTTAATACATTGCCTTAAGGTACATATGGTAGCTGAATGTACGAGTAGGTACGCAACTTTTTAAATTTTAAAATATACTGACAAATATAGTTTTTTTTACTTTTCATAAATTAAAATAATAGTATAATTCTTAAAACTTAATTCCATCAGACGATGTTTCGGGATATCGTGTTTACATGTATTGATCGTTAGAGGATACGATTTTCGAGATTTTGATGCATCGGTGTGGTAAGCCATAGAGCTTATGATTCTTAGGTCTCGTAAACAATCGAGCTAACGTGTTCGGGCAATTGATGTTTGGTCAAACGTCATTCGGTTTCAAGTAGGGAACCCCAGAGCGTTAGTGAAATGTTAAAATACAAGAAGATAAGGTATTTGTAGTTTATTGCATGAAAAAATAATTGTGCTATAAAATTAAATAACAAATATAACCCGTCTAAGGGTCCCGTCGATTAAGGCCCGTCTTGCAGAAGCAGACTCAAGTCTTGATCTCTAATTAAATATTGATTGGGGGGCGTCCATTAATTACGTGAGGCGTTTTGGGGGGGTAGGGGGTCGGGCCGGATCTCACTCAATCTTACATGGGGGAGAGGGGGAGTCTCTACAAATATCACAGTAATATTTTCCCCCAAAAGAAATAGTGTTAAATTGTGGGAAAGTTAAGTTAAACCATCTAAACCATGTTCTTCCAGTAGCCACTCTGAGTTCCCGTGGACTGAATTAGAACAATCTTTTTTTTTTTCAAATTTAAATTGGTAAATCATAGCTGTTTTTTATTGTTCGATTATTAAAAGTTAAAAAATAATTAGGCAAAAAAAAGGGGGGGGGGTAAGTTTTCTAAATAAATTACCAATTAACGTATTTACACTAAAACTAAGCATTTTCATAAAACTCACGTAAGATAAAAGGGGGAGGGGGGGTGTCGAGCCAAATCTCACGACATGGGGGGTCGAAAAATCGCCAAAAACACCTCACTTAATTAATGGACTCTTTCAAGACGACTGCTACTCAAGTATAGATCAGAGTCTGAGTCGCGTTTTGTAATAAGGACCTGAAAGAAACACTATTACAATTGTACTATTACAACAAAAGTTACTATCCAGTGCTTTTGTCAGTACTAGACGTTATCAGTTATCACAGAATTTATAAAATTATTAAAATGATGATAAATTATTAAATTGGTAATAACACAATAGGTAATATCACACTTAGTAATAAAATATTGATTACAATAGTAAATAACAATGTTTAAACAAAATATAAATAAAAAACAATAGTATAGGAAGATGTCACACTCAAATTATCACTGAATTTCTTAATATTATTATAAATATCCTTAACTTTACAAAATATGTGAAAGTGTAAATATTATTAATATGAAGGAAGGATAATCAATTAAGTATTTTTTTTAAACGCTTGTACACGCGTGAGGGATACCTATTCACCAATAATTTTAAATGAGAAAGGTCATTGAGCACAATTTGACCCAATTAGTGAAGGTTTTGCCTACAGAAACAAAATTCCTTTTAAATTATATCTTACTTTTCATTTTAAGTAAAATATATTTAAAAAAAAACATGGGAATAAAATATTACAAGTGATTTAAACGTTGAAGATATTTATTCCAAAGAACAAATTCATGGAATTTATTATATTTTTATACTTATTAATAAAATAGAATAAATCTCTTAAATAAATAAATCTTTTTTTTACAAATGAAGAATTTTATTTTTTCCATCATGAACAATTTATCGAAATACACTATTTTATTTCTGTGGACTTTGGGTATGTTTTTCGTACTTAGTGAGATAGTACGATTGCACCTGTAGATATTGATCAAGTTGAAATAAACCTCAGTAGTATATTTTTTTCTAAGATACAGAATTTCATTTTCTGTCTGATTCCCATTATTTACAGTAATGCGACCCACATATTCGTTAATCACAGATGTATGTCTAAACATCCCACATTAATTAATGTCTGTAGGCCGTGGGTAAATTTTTCATACTTAGGTGCCCAATGATCTTTCGCCGCTTTGGATACAAAAGATTACTAAACGAAGATTGCACTATGGGTATTGGAATTGGATAACTGAAATACTATATATTACTGTGTTTAGTAAAAGGTACAACTTTCGGGGTAGTCAATAAGAGCTATTTACAATAGCTCATCACACTAATTGTGAGCCTTAACGACTATCACGAAAGTTGTACCTTTCCATTTTCACAGTTACATATTAACTATTTATTGTACACAATAGATATACAGAAAGAAACATCTAAGAGACAGACGACACAACAGAAACTGCTTACTACATTTTTTAGGGGCTGAATCAAATTTTAGATTTCGTTAATGTAAAACCACACAAAATAAGAAGAGAGAGACGATAGGATACAAAAGACTAGAAAATGTTTTTTGTTAAAGAGAGAAGGAAAGTATATAAGTAATAGGGATGTTGACAGTGTTTGTTTTTATGAATTATTCTATGTGAAACAAAAAATAATGCTAGAAATATATTAATATCCGAAAACAGCATTAAAATTGGTTTATAAATGAACGAGTTATTGGCATTTATATTAGCGTAAGGACTAGCTATCTCGTTTTGTGGGGAGAGCTAGCTATCTCGTTTTTAACTACGCAAACAAATGGCGGTGACGTCACGTGCCAGTAAGTGCATCTCTTTTTCGTTGTTTGACAGTTTCCCCCTCTATTGAAATTTAATAGCTTGTAACTTTTTTATTTCTCAATAGTTTTCAAAAATTATTTCGGTTTTGGGTTTTGGATTCAGTTCCTTTTTAAGATAAACAATAAAAAAAAATCGTCAATATCCCTATTATAATTGACATTAAGATTACAGTGCCGGCAGGAATTATATTGTGCCAATGATACTTCTTTCTCTTAAGATAGAGATTTCCGAATCAACACAAGGAAAATTGGACCCTATTCGTACAGCGAGAAGTTTTCATTTCTTTTGCGTTTGAATTTGGACATGCATCGTTTTAGCAATTCAAGATCATTTGTCAACTTCAATCGAATACAAAATAAATGCAAACTTCTGCTCTTACATTTAAGGTTACGTTTTCCTTGGCAATCAACTCTCATAATCATAAGAGTGAAGTCTCATTGCTTATGCTAGGGTAGCAGATGCGAAAACTGATTGAAGGTATTTTGAATTTTTCTTTATCAATTTTTTCGACTATTCTAATAAGATTTCTTAATCTCATTTTTTTATTAACTATTTATATGTAAAAAAAAGCAAAAGCTTTATCAATTTATTTTTATATATCACTCATTTTTATTACAGCTTATTTTTGGGTGACGTTAAATCAGTTAATGTAACTTTAGGAATTGGCTCTTCTCGTGAAACTAAACAATTTTCCCCAAGAAACATAAGTAAAAATAAGATTTGCCATTGCATGGGGACTCAAAAATATTTTTTAGAGTTCCATTCAGATCCCTTGAGGAAAGTTTTATAATTCCATGAGGAGAATAAGACCCTAAATAGACTGAGATCCCAGGGCCGCCAGACCTTACTTATTTTCTCAGTAACCAAAAGTGTGGGAAATAGTGCTGCTAATATGTACTAGTAACATATGAATACTTGCTAACCTGGGCCAACGGCCAATTTTCAGCTACCAGGTTCTGAAGGTACTTCCAGAAATTACTCACTTGTTTTGAAGTCTGGGTGCTGATGTCTTATAGAATATAATTAATTAAACATACAAATTAGGTAATGATCAACACCGCCAGACACTCTACGTCGGCTGTAATTTCTGCCAGACGCTTTACAGTTCGCAAGTAAATTATGCGATTGTACCTACAATCTGAACCGTTTCAATCATTTTTGGAAGTACCTTCAGAACCTGATAGCTGAAAATTGGCTGACGGCCCAGGCTAGCTAGTATTCATATGTTAATAGTACATATTAGCACTACTCTTTCCCACACTTTTGGTTAACCTTTTCACCGCCAAAGTCTGATATATCAGACAAAAACATTTTTTTTTACTTTAATATCGTTCACCAAGCGTTCGCCATACGCCACGACTAAAAAAAAATGTTTTTTGATGTCATGGCGTATGGTGGGCGTTTTTGACGAAAACTCTTGGCGCTAAAAGGGTTAATGAGAAAATAAGTAAGGTCTGGCGGCCCTGGGATCTTGGTCTAAAAGTTTTGCTAACTAATTTTAAAGCCACCCTTATTACATTTACCCTAAAAATAACTACTTACTTGGTTTTAACTTTCTCTGTCTTATAAGTATACGGCCATTTAGCTAAGCTAGGTATAACTCTTAATAGAACAGGTACTTTCACAGCGCAAATGAGAAACATAGATAGATAGAAGAGAGCAGCGTTGTCTCTATTAATTCGTTGTTGTAGTTCTTTGTCTATGTAGACGTAGATTAACGTTAAAATTGCTGAGATGACGAGGGAACGATCTTTTGTGTAGTGGCGGTATCTGGAATAAATAAAAATGAATAATCTTTACTATTCTTTTTGGAAGTAATTTGTAAGCCGAAAGGTAAAACAATTGAGCTTAAGGCGACTACAGCACCTAAATTACGATTTTATGATGCGTAGATAAGCATGACGCACTGCATTGAATCTAAGAAAAAAAATACTACGGTAATATTCAGGACATAAACTAGATAAGTAGGTTGCTGAAAACATGATTCAGCACTTTTGGTTCGATAGAAAAAGCTCACAAAGTCACCTCTAAATACCAATATTGTGTATCTTTTAAGCTGTAAAAACGATAGTAAAATGCACACAGGAACTTGAATTTGCTATCAAAATGTTCTTGAACACTCTCGATAAGTAGTTAACGCATTTTTCGATTTAAGCTGTTACCTTTCCACAAATCTCATTTTTCTAACTTTCGAGCATGTTTTTACGCACGCACGCTTTCATAGTCCGTAAACTTCGTGTATCGACACTGTTCGCACTGCCGGCCCAGGCCTGTTGAGAGACGGAGATGGCACTATTCCTATGTGTGCTGCCTTTATCGGGTGCTGTAGTCGCCTTAAGTGCACACACTTAAACATATTTAAAAACTACATTTAAATAAAAATAAAGGTTTATTTCCTCTATCAGTGCGCATTTATCCTTACTTTATTATTATTATAAATGCGAAAGTAACTCTGTCTGTCTGTCTGTCTATCCGTCTTTCACGCCTAAACTACTGAACCGATTTTGATGAAATTTGGTACAGAGATAGATTAGAGCCTGGGAAAGGACATAGACTACATTTTATCCCACAGTTGGGCACGATATAACCTGTATCTAATCAGAGCCGGCGTTGCTCAACGGAGCCATCGGTGCTCAAGACGTAAAATATAAAAAATTGATAAGAAATTAATAGGTCTAAGGGTCACATTTTAACGTGTTTTTTAAAAGTTTCTATATAAAAATTAGAATAAAATGTATGAATTAGCACAAGAGAAGTTTAAAGTGCTATCGCGGGTGCAACGAAATCGGCCCACCATTACAGATCTTAGAAAAAGAATGACAAATGTCTCCTAATTGTGAAATATTTATTTAATTCTGCTTTCATATTTTTAAAAAGTATAAAGTCAACCAATTATTTAATTAATTATAATCACAAAAGAATATAAATTTGATAAATTATAATGGCTTTATAACTTTCCTATCCGTTGCGGGTGCAACGTCAAATTATCGCGGGTGCAACTCGTCTAACTGAAGTGGTTTTAAACCTCACTGAAAGACTTTAAATGAAATAAGTGAGATCAAACAAGTATAGACTAATTGCTACACTCTTTTGTTACTATGACTAACTACTAACACTCTTTTGTCTTTTGTTGCTAGCTCGTAGCCCAGTGGCGCCCGCTGATCTCAACCAATCAGTGAGGTTAAGCAACGTACACAGAGGCAGGGAACCTGATGGGTGAACAAAGATGGAAATTTACCACGAGCGTTTCCGGGCTTCGGAGAGCACGTTAAGCTGTCGGTCGTTAAAACCAAGTCAGAGGCCATTTGGTGTTTTGAAAATTTTGACACCAGAGTTAGCCAAGTTCGCCACACACTTGACTATACCTACATGATAAGAAGAAGTTCAAAATATCCACTTCATACTTACTGGGCCACGACTGGAGTACAGAAAAGGGCCCACCCCAGCAGATACCCCGTGGATGTGCTCAGTGCGTAGATAGGAGTGGTTGACACGTGAATCGTTTCGGGGCTCTCACACCAACGGAATGCCTGGGAATATAGTCACCCTTATTAATTATATATATACAGGTCTTTAGGTAAATCCTTTTCAACTTCTCGAGAACATAAAAAAAAAATTTGATCTCCTATACAAAATGCGCTATATGCTGATGAAGTGTGTATGGGAACTCAAATTTTTTATTTCGTATTTTGACCTATGTTCCTTGGGGAAGTTGTTCAGTTTCATGGACTGATTAACCACCCGAAAGGTTGAAAGAGAGATACCTAAAGCCCTGTATTATACATATATATGTTCATTTATATATTAATCTATATCTATCTATCTTCTATACTCTATCTATACTATTTATAAAGAGGAAAGACTTGATTGTTTGTTTGCATTGAATAGGCTCTGAAACTACTGGACCGATTTAAAAAATTCTTTCACCATTAGAAAGCTACATTATCCCCGATGGACATAGGCTACATAATTTTACCGAATTCCCACGGGAACGAAGTCCCAAGCGGAATGCTAGTAAAGATATATTTTAATAAATAACTAATAAACTTATTTATTATTATATAATAAATATTTGCGCCTTTCCCGCATTTCAATTTGTATCACTCTTATACCATAAGGTTGCCTAGACGAATGATTTTAAGCAACAAGGCCGCCTATTTGTATGCATTGTGGTAAATTTTATATGTAAATATTTTTATTTTTATCCTATGTGTGCAATAAAGTATATTGTATTATATTGTCATTCTTAAAACTTCTACAAAAAGTTAATAAGAATAAAAGCTCACCAATTTGATACTCCACTGTGGATCATGCCCGCTGAGTTTGAGGCCAAAATAAGTGGCAACACCGATCAAGATGGCGGCTAGAACTGCGGCCACGTGCCTTTTGATTGTACGGGACACTGTTACTGACGCATGGGAACCGTACCGCCAGATGTAAGGGTCTGAGATGTATATACAGAGGGCTGGGGAGATTAGGGCCCCTGAAAAGTAAAAAATAATAATTCAAAATATATATATTTCGTAGAACATTGAGGATGTTACATAAAGACCGAGCTCCTGTTGCACGAAACCCTACCTCACGAGGTGGCAGCTCAGAAATGTAATGTAGTGATAAATACTACTTAGGAGCACTGGATTTCAGTAGTTTGCCATCGCATATCCTGGAAGAAGTAATTTTTTTTTAACTTCTTGGCAAGATGAAACTGATACAGATCGATTGCCCTAAACGTGCCGTTCATAAATATATATGGTTGCCTGCATTCAGTCTGGCAGTTTTTTTATTCAGCCACCTCGAACAAGATTTCGACATATATTGTTCTAGGTGACTGACGAGCAAGGACGTATATAAGGGGAGGTCCTGGGGGTCCGGACCCCCCCCCCCCCCTTAGGGCCAAGAGGTTTAATAAATTATAAATGGTAAAAAAATAACGAAGCCTTGATGTCTATTGCGTCAGTCTGTCAAAATTTAATTCAACTCTAGCAACACTTTCGTCGTTCGTCACGGGGGAATTCCCCGTGCGAGCCGTTTTTTGCTCGATACAGCGCGGGGCGCCGGCATTCTCTTTTCTAAATATACCCGCAAAATTTTGCTCTCGCTCTGAAGATTATTGATATTCGTTGCTTCAGGTGTTGCTTAATGTTTTGTATCTATATGTGCTGTACATTTCTTGTTCGCGGAAATTTTTTTTTTAGTATAACCTCTCGACCCTACCTAAGATGGGACCCCCCCCCATCTGAAAGCTATAGCTACGTCCTTGCTGACGATTACATTTCTGAGCTGCCACCTCGTGAGGTAGGGTTTCGTGCAACGGGAGCTCGGTCTATTAAACTTTCGCGTGTTTTTTGAACACATGGTGTACGAGATTTGTATCGCACGCGACGGGTTAAAATATGTCAAAATTACATGATAAAGAATTATACTTATAAAAGTTTTACTGACCATTAGTTTTGTCATATTTAAATGAATTAAAAATTACACCAACTGCTTGCAGTTCGTTAAAGCCCTACAATCTATTTTCTTCCTTTAACATCTTTAAATATTTGTACATTTTTACTCAATAAAAACAGGAAAAACTTTTAGGAGAACATTAATAAAATAAGTACATACAAACGTACATTTTTTTTCACCAGCCCATATACGTCCCCACCGAGGGGCACGGGCCTCCCTTCAAAACACAAACCTTCAAAACACAAAGGGGATTCAGGCCATAGTCCATAAAAGGATAAAAATCTTCCGCCCTTGGGTGTACTTTACTTATGTTTTATAAAAATTAAAAATATGTACACACATCAAAAAAAGTTTACGATCAGTAGCAAAATCAGGTGTATTCTTTAAAATATAAATTTTTTAAAGAAACTGTTTACGTTTTATGATTTTATAATGAAAATGCACTAAGTAAATAAAAGAATCATTATTAATTATTTACTTTTTATTAACAAAAGCTAGGAAATGCAATTTTGGCTTAAATGTAATGTAATGAAAAATTTGAATTAATGAAAAAATAAACAAAATTTATTACGAAAAAATTAATAGTTAGTATAAAATGACTCCTCCCCTGGCTCGCACACATGCGGAAACCCTTCTGGGCATGCTAAGAATTAAGTTATCTAGCATTTCTTGTGGTAACCTGTCCCACTCTTCAATAGCAGCTGCCCTGATTTCTGACACTGTTCGCGGAGGTGGCTGACGGTTCCAAACAGCTCGCTTAAGAGCATCCCACGCATGCTCGATCGGGTTTAAGTCAGGCGAGCCGGCAGGCCAGTCTAACCTGGTGATGTCGTATTGCTGGAGAGCAGCATCAACACGTCCGTTTCGATGTGCGGGCGCATTATCATCTACCATTATGAATTGGCGCCCGTGGTTGATGCGGAATGGTCTGACGTATCCATCGATTGCAATCGTTTTGTACATGGCTCCGGTCATGGTGCCTTGATACGGGATTAAGGGCGTCCTAGCCCCAATCATTATCCCGGCCCAAAAGGACACTGATTTCCCGCCCTGCTGAACGGTTCCAGTGGCAGTTCTCTGCCTTTCAGAGTCGCCAGGTCTTCTCCAGACACGGACACGTCGGTTATCTGGATGTGTACTGATCCGCGTTTCGTCAACGAAGAAGCAGTTCTGCCGGATGCTTTCGTTATCAATTTCTTCATTATGATGGAGCCTAGCACATTGCAATCTGCGCCGCTACCGTTGCTGTGAGTTCAGAGGTGCTCGCCAGGATCTCCTTGCTCGTAATCCAGCTTGGTGTAAGCAATTTCTAATCGTTTGGGTGCTAACTTCGCGGCCGGTGGCAGCTCGCAGCTCTGCTTTCATTTTAGTAGCGTTCATTGTTGGGTCACGGGCAGCCAGTAATCTGATATATCGCTTCTGAATTGCAGTAAGAACAGTTGGGTGACCACTGCGAGGTCGATCAGCTAAATCTTCCATGCCCTGATACCTCTCCAACGTGGTCACCACGCAGGATTGGGATACATGAACTCTGCGTGATATTTCCCTCGTGGAATAGCCTTCTCCACTTAAAGTTAGAATTCTGGCTCGTAAAACTGCAGTTAATCCTCTCGGCATCGTTACCAACTTAATTTTTTTTGAATAAATTGAAAATATTGATAAGTTGCGACTATGTCAGATTTCTGAATGAAAGCAAGCAAGGGTTGATTGTCTTTTTAAATGAAAAAACATTTGAATTACGAAATTATTTTATATTTAAATTTCATATTTTTAAATAAGGAATCAAAAGATAAAAAGTGATTAAGTTTTATTCTTCTACAATAAAAAATATTAGCACTTTTCCAAGTGATCGCAAACTTTTTTTGATGTGTGTATGTACCTAGAATAATGTAGATATATAATCATGTATTAAACCCGATAGGGTTTCGGTGTCATATTGTATAGTTTTTCTAATATTGTTAAAATGCGTTCATGAAATAAATAAATAAATAAATTTAATTACATACATATTCGTTCTTTTGACCCCACTGACTCTACGCCTGAACATACGTTTCGTTTGAGTGTGAAGCGTATACATACACTCACGCCTGTAATCCCATACGGGATAGGCAGAGCATCAGTGGATCAGAACCACTTAATGCCACGTTTGACATAAATTCTGACATTATGTATGTATAGTGGTTATAGGTTGTCAGCCCTCGCGTTCTCTTGCAAAACTACACTATTTATACTAATATTATAAAGAGGAAAGATTTGTATTTTTGTATGTAACGAATAGGCTCCGAAATTACTGGACCGATTTCAAAAATTCTTTCACCTTTAGGATGCTACATTATCCCTGATTAACATAGGCTAAATAATTTTCCGAATTCCCACGGGAACGAAGTCCCGAGCGGGATGCTAGTCTACACTAATATTATAAAGGGGAAAGATTTGTATTTTTGTATGCCGTGTGGTGATCGGTTGAGAATAACACCACCCCATCTCTTTCCGTGGGTGTCGTAAGAGGCGACTAAGGAAACACAAATGAGACCTGCCTCCTAGTAATCCATCCCAGGCAACGACACTTCATTTTTTTTCTGAATCTGAGGTGTCGTCCTATGGTCTCATGCGGTGTGGTAGGCTCTGTAAAGGGCCGTCTGGTTCGCGACCACCCTCCTACCGAAGTCCGACGCCAAACAGCTTGCTGTGTTCCGTCGGTGCGTGGGAGTACCAGTGCCTTTATAGGCATTTTCTGGGTTAACTCGCTCCATCGTCGACCTCATCTTTGACCTTTATGGTCAAGATTGAGGTCAAGAGTTAACCCATCTTATAATAAAAAAATGTAACGAATGAACTTAAAATCTTAAAAACTACAAGACCGATTTCAAAATTTATTTCACCATTAGGATGCTACATTATCCCTGAGTAACATAGGCTACATAATTTTCCCTAATTCCCACGGGAACGAAGTCCCGAGCGGAATGATAGTATTTAATAAGTTGACCGACATTCCATAATGATGGTTTAATAGGTGGAGCTCTAGTCAGAGAGATTGCTTTTGGCACTTGCTTTACAAGTGAGTGTATCTGACTTTTCCGGGTTAGCGAAGATTCATACTACAGATTTATCAAGAGCTATAGTTTTTGCAGTGGAGTAGCTACCGGCAGGGCTTGAATAACCGAAAAAATATCGGTTAAAACGGTTAGCGGTATGACGTCATATCTTTAAATTTTAGGTACCCGTAAATAACGGTACCGTTATTTTCCGGTAGCTAAAAATTTCGGTAGCGAAATTATTTGGTACCGCTAAGTAACGGTACCGTTATTTTTTGTGGTACATAAATTAATTAATAAAGGTTTTCTTTACACCCCACCGCTGCCGGCAACATCGCGCTGGCGTTTTTTCGGTATACCGAAATAATTTCGGTTACGGTAGCGATAAAAATAAAGGTATAATATTATTGTAAAATTATAAAGATATCGGTTAATGTATCTGTATAAAACGGTAGCGTAACCGTAATTCCTAACCGTTTTGACTCTACCTTTAAATTGATACGGTATTGAAATTTTATACCTGTACCATACCGTTATACCTTAACCGTTTTCAAGCCCTGGCTACCGGAGGGCTAAACGGGGCAGTGCCCTGGGGCTCCCTATATCAGGGGGCCCCTCGGACTCTGACTTACCAACTATAAATAAAGCTAGTTAAGGATAAGCTTCAAAGCCTAGCTCATAGACGCAAAGTAGCATGCCTATGTGTTTTTTATAGGATGTACTTCGGAGAGTGTGCTCAAAGGCTGCACTCACTCATTCCGCCTGCCCCTTTCTTCCATCGGACGTCCAGACGCACTGCGGGGTATCACCCTTAATTGTCGAGATCCCTCGGATACGTACTGAGCGCTATTCTTCATCTTTTGTATTGCGCACTGCCAAGGAGTGAAAATCCCTGCCGGCGTCTGTATTTCCGAGTTCATACAACCCAAATATCTTTAAAATACGAGTGAATAGGCTTCTTCTGGGTGAGCTCGCTACATCCTCGACCACATCTTTGCCTTGAGCTAGATTGTAGTCGAGAGCGAACCCATTTATAATAAATAAATAAAAATGAACTAGTGAAAATTTCTTCCACATTCAGAATATAAATAAACCAGATTCCAGGAACGCGACTTTAATAATGGCAAATTCCAACAAGTCTCGACCATCTTTAATATGTTCATTTAAATACTCGTACACTCATCAACACTGTCTCGTACACTCATCAACACTGTCTGTGAGAAAGTGCAAAACATGAATTTTCAGTTCTGATCGATGAATTTAATTTTTCTTGAAATTTATGAAAACGTGACGAAAATGAAAAAAAAAATTGCGCAAATTCCAGCATTTTCATACAAAAAGCAGAAAAAAGTGCATTTTTTTTTGTTTTCGTTTCTGTCACGTTTTTACAAATTTCAATTTAAACAAAATTCATTGACTGGAATTGAAAATTCAGGTTTAACACTTGCTTATCTGAAAATTATATCCCTCCATGTGTCTCGAGATACTTTTATAGCTTCTCAAACAGACCTCTTTTGTATGAAAAATCATGCAATATCCCTAGACCGTGTTGATGAGTGTAAGTTACAATTTGTTAGTCAAGTTTGCCACATACTTGACTATACCTACACGATAAGAAGGAGAAGTTAAAATTTCTATTTGATTTATTATTATGGAGTCAACTGTATTACAAAGAATCTGGATTACGACAAATCTGTTAGACAAGCAACCATGGCAATAAATTGCTCAGCTCCAGAGTTATTCAGATATTAAGTCAATTAAAATTAAAAGTAAGAAAATTTATATGATTGACTTAAAAGAGCGACCCTCGGAGTTTCTTGCCTATTCTTCTCCTGAGGAAGACTGCACCTTTGCGAATAGGCGCAAAGTCAAAAGTGCTAATGTAATTCATAATATTGACGTGTTCAAGTATCATTTTATATGTTCAATTAAATAAATCCTTTTGACTATTGACTTTTTGACTTCTGGAGTACGTCAAATTCGGAACACGATGAATACGGAACAAACGATTCTAAATAGTTTAGTTGGGGCCCTAGTTTTTTTTGCCCCAGGGCCTTTGGTTACCTAGCTACGCCACTGGGTTTTTGGGACTAGTTTTAAATCTTTATGGAGATGACATAATCATGTTAAGGGCGTATGTCTAAATCAAAACGCAAGAGAAATTAAAACTTCTCCCCATACTAATAAGGTCTGTTTTCCTGGTGTTGATTCGGAAGTTTATAGAGAAGTAAGACAACGAGACAGGGAAGTCATACTCCCCAATTCAAGGATAATAATTTTCCATATTATAAAAACGTATGAGTCACCGACTTCAATCCCAACAACAGACTACAATGTCTATCAGCAGATAATCACAAACGAAAATGTCACTCTTTTATTTAGATGATGTTCTGGTTTGTAATATTTTTATTGTTTTTTTTAAAGCGCTGAATCATTTTCGATACAAAGTAGATAACTAACAAAACAGTTCGCACAAAGTAGATAACTAGTATTTTTGCAGACTACAATGCCTATTAGCAGAGAACCACAAACGAATATGTCACTCATTTATTTAGATGATGTTCTGGTTTGTAGTATTTTTTGGTTTTTGTTGATTTTTTTAAAAGCGCTGTATTATTTTCGATAAAATTTATATGGGACCACCTCTGGAGTATTCTCTTTAGAACAATAAAAGATTTTTTGAAAATCAGTTCATAATTGGCGGAGAAATCGGTGAACATACTTACATTTTAAAAAAATACATACAGTCGAAATACTTAGTGCCTCCTCCTTTTTTGAAGTCGGTAAAAATGCATGCAGATGGTCCATTTGTCATGTCCATCAAAATATACAACAAGTAGCCGAATACTATAAACAACTGCCAAATAAAGTTGGCAAATACCTTCGCGTCCTTTTTGAACACAAGGTGTACAAGATTTGTATCGCACGCGGCGTAAACAAGCACGCGACGGGTTAAATCATCATCAGTGAGGTTAAGTAACGTCCACAGAGGCAGGGAAACTGACGGGTGACCAATGTGGCAATTTTTCACGAGCGTTTCCGTGCTCCGAAGGACATGTTAAGCTGCCAGTCCCGGCTGTCTTATATTATACTAGCATTCAGCCCGGGACTTCGTTCCCGTGTGAATTTGGGAAAATTATATAGCCTATGTCCATCAGGGATAATGTAGCTTTCTAATGGTGAAATAATTTTTCAAATCGGTCCAGTAGTTTCGGAGCCTATTCAATGCAAACAAACAAACAATCAAATCTTTCCTCTTTATAATCTTACTAGCATTCCGCTCGGGACTTCGTTCTCGTGGAAATTCGGAAAAATTATGTAGCCTATGTCCATCGGAGATAATGTAGTTTTCTAATGGTGAAAGAATTTTTTAAATCGGTCCAGTAGTTTCGGAGCCTATTCAATGCAAACAAACAAACAAACAAACAATCAAATCTTTCCTCTTTATAATATGTATAGATAGATAGATATATAGATATAGAAGATAGATAATATAATATAATATGTATATAGAAGATAGATATAGAAGATACGTACCTAACATAGTCCCAAGAAGGACTTGATGCGGGAAATGTGAGCCTATAAATAATCTCGCTAACATAACGCTGCACATGCTAGCCGCGCACAGAGGTAACAGTATGAGTTTCCACCACCTTATATGGATTTTTCTGAAAAAAAAAAATATATGACTGACAAAATTTACATGTTTATTACATGACTGGAAGAGATCCCCTTGTGGGGTAAGTCCGCCTTCGTATCTTGAATTTATGTAATACTAGCATTCCACTTGGGACTTCGTTCCCGTAGGAATTTGGGAAAATTATGTAGCCTATGTCACTCAGGGATAATGTAGCATCCTAATGTTGAAATTTTTGAAATCGGTCCAGTAGTTTTTAAGTTTTTTCGTTACATACAAAAATACAAATCTTTCCTCTTTATATCAAATCAAATCAAATTATTTATTTGCAAGAACACAGTATAGTAAAGGTGTTACATTTAAATTTGAGCCAAGATGCATTCGGCCTACATGCAGGCGTGCAAATATTTAAATAAAACAATTGTAATTGCTAGTAATGAGTGACATGTCACATTAATATTAGTATAGAAGTTAATATTATACATTAATATTAGTATAATATTAGTGACATATAATATTAGTATAGAAGTATAGAAAAGAAAGATGTTAGTACCTTTTGGGTTTGAAGTCTTTGGGTTTAAGAGACACGTGCCCAGCATTGGTATACGAAAGTAGCCTACATACACATATAATCCTGTAATCCCTATCGGGGCAGGCAGAGTGACATAAACACTGACAAAAACTCAGAGGGTTACTATATGAAACATTATAATATGGTAAGAGGTTGTCAGCCTTCAGCCCACAATACAACAAAACCCTCGCGTCCCACTAACTGACTTTTACAGTAAACCTGGGAAGAGTTGGCAGCTGTTATATTTTTTCTTCCCTGTCCAGCGTGGAAGTTTAGCCTACCTGTCATTGATGTAAGTAGTCCTGTCGTTGATGTTAGTAGCCTACCTGTCGCTGATGTATGTAGCCTACTGGCAGCAGTGGTATACCGAAGTAGCCTACCTGTCGTTGATGTAATGCAAAGTCCACAGCACAAGCAAAACAAGCACCATGGCGGTGCTTTGACAGTGACCTGATGGTGACCCGGGGCCCGTTTCACATGTTCCATGGAACTGGAGGATCTTCGGAAGACGGTGGCCGTGGTAGTAGTCTGTGGTTCTAACCCACCAATACGGTCGGTCTTCTAGAAGCCACCTGGGAATGTCAATGGGATTTGTGAAAGGAGTTTGTGTACATTTTTTTTTATCCAAAGTGTTTCAAAAAAACCAAAAAAAAGAAATTCTAAAACTTAATTTTAAAAGTGAAATAGTCGCAGCTCTAGTAATCAATTGCACGGTTTGACATCTTTCAAAATGAAAGTTTCATATAATTATTATGACATACTTGTCATATTTGTAATAGAGCTGCGCAATTTTTTTTTGTTGGTTTCCTTATCTGCAATCAGTCTTGCAACTATGTTGAATGGGATTAGGGCGTTCAGATTGGTTTCCTCCATTGAGGAAACATCTTCATTCTAGGATGGTTTCTGGGAACCAATCAGTGACATCTTGACGCTTTAGTCGCCTGCTGTATACAGGTTTACTGAGTTGTGACGCGAGCCTGTTGGGGTGATTTGCTAATCGCGCTTGGTATCTTTCCATGTGCATCTTAATTTCGTCAGCAACGGTGTTTACTTCAAGATATTTATGGAGTTCATCATTTCTTATGAGCCATGGAGCATTACCAAGTTTTCGGAGTATTGCATTCTGTGAGCGTTGTATGATGATAATATTTGAGGGACTAGCAGTACCCTACAGTTGTATTCCGTATAGCCAGATCGGTTTGATGATTGCCTCGTAGATTAGGAGTTTATTGTCAGTTGACAGCTTTGAGTTGCGTTTCAGGAGCCAGGACAGTTTCCTAAATTTAATGTTAATTTCGTCTCTTTTGGATCGTATATGCTTTTGCCAGGTAAGTCGTCTGTCCAGATGAATGCCAAGATATTTCACAGAGTCGGTGTGGGGAAGGTTGTGATTTCCAAGTTTGACAGGTGGGCAGTTCTCTCTTCGTAATGTAAATCCTCCACTTTTTGAGCCATTTATCTATGTTGTTCAAGCCATTTTGTAGCAGGATTGTAGCTGTCTCAGGCCTATCACTACAAGCGAGTAATGCAGTGTCATCAGCGTAAGTTGCTATAGTAACTTCATCTGTTTGAGGGAGATCAGCAGTGTAAATTGAGTATAAAATTGGACCGAGAACTGACCCCTGTGGGACTCCCGCTTGTATTTCGTAGAGTTTTGACAGAGATTCGACTTATTTTACTGTGAATAGCCTATCTTCCAAATATGATTTTAAAATTTCATAGAATGTATGTGGCAGGTCCATTTTTATTTTGCTTAATAGTCCCTTATGCCAAACGCGATCAAACGCCTGTTGAACGTCTAGAAAGGCCGAAGCGCAGTATTTTTTTTCTTCTAGTGCTTTTCGGATCGTACTGTATGCCCGGTGTACTTGCTCTATTGATTGTTGAGTGCTTCGTTCTGAAGCCAAACTGATGGTCCGGTATAATTGAGTTTTGGGCTAGTATAGGAGCCATCCGGTTCAGAAGGATCTTTTTCAACAACTTTGAGACCACTGGGAGAAGACTAATGGGTCTATATGAAGTGACATCGTTGACGGGCTTTCCTTCTTTGCGGATCATGGATATTTGTGAAATCTTCCATAGCAACGGATAGTGTTTTACGCGGAGTATACCATTAAAGAGGGTTACTAAGTACACTATAGCCTTTCCTGGCAGTTCAGTCAAGACCTTTTTGTTAATGAGGTCGAACCCAGGCGCCTTGTTATTTTCTAGGCTGATTATTAGTCTCTATAATTCATTTGGACTCACTGGTTTTATTGGTTGACTCAGTTGAAAATCTTGGTTGAGTATCAAGTCTATGTCCGTTTCATCCGCGTCATCTTCTGGTTCATTGGGAGTGAAGACCTTTGCCAGGTGTTTGGCTTTGTCCGCATTGTTTCTAGCCCAGCCAGAATTTTCGTCCTTTATTGGTGGTTTGGATATCTGTGGTCGATTATGGTTTTTTGTTGCTTTCCATAGGGAGTAATTGGTCGCCTTTGTAGCTGTCAGTGACTCAAGATGCGCTTGGAGTGCATCATCTGAGTACTGCTTGAGAAGATCTTTGAGCTCGACTATAGCTTTGTTGAATGCTGTTTTATCCAAGGGATGACGACTCGTTGGCCACACTCTGCGTAGTCTTCGTTTCTCTACAATTTTTATTTTAATTTCGGCCGGGACACTCTTGTTCCTGGGAGTACAGTCTTGCTTTTGAGCTGCGCAATTTAGCTAAATTTTAATTAATTTTCAATTCTCTTTTTTTGGGTTTTTAGGGTTCCGTAGTACGAACCCTTATAGTTTCGCCATGTCCGTCTGTCCGCAGGTTTCCTAAGAAACCCTTGGTACTACAGAGCTGAAACTTAGCATGATTATACATATGAATCACGCCGACAGAACTGTAGAGTAAAATTTTGGAAAAAAAAATGTTTTCGAGTGTCTCCCATAGACGTGAAAGGGCGTAGATTTTTTTTTCTCGCCAATATCATTGAATGGGGTGTCATAGGATAGCATTTTAAAAGATAGAAGGGGTTTACTAAAAACGTTTTTCGATTCAGCACTCCGTTTGCGAAATATAAATTTTTAAAGTGAAAATTTTCGTCAAACACAAGTGTCCCCCCCCATACCTGCTAAACGGTTGTTTCTAAAAATGTGAAAAAATTCACGTTGGTAGAATACACAACGAAATTAAAAGGAAAACTATCACACATAACTTGGTCCTTCAAGTTTGCGAGTAATAGTCGACCAAGTGCCAAACACTGTAGGGATTAATAAGAATATATTTACTAATATAAGATCCTTGGTACTACAGAGCTGAATTTTGGCATGGTCATGGATATTGATTGCGCCGACAGATCTAAAATATAAAATTCTGAAAAAAACATTTTTTTCTGGTGTTTCCCATACACGTGAAAAGGCGATGGTTTTTTTTCCGTAGTTCTACGGCACCCTACAATGCGCGTGGCCCGACACGCTCTTGGTCGGTTTTTTTTAAACACGTTGTATATTTATTTAACACTAGCATCCCGCTCGGGACTTCGTTTCCGTGGGAATTCGGGAAAATTATGTAGCCTATGTTACTCAGGGATAATGTAGCATCCTAATGGTGAAAGAATTATTGAAATCGGTCCAGTAGTTTTTAAATTTTTATCATTTATAATATTAGTGTAGATACGCTGCATAGTTTGCAATAAACAAATAAATTAAAAACATGGGCAGAAAGCTGGTGTTTAGAAAATGTTTTTTTTGTGAGGTAACAAGCTAGTCAATGAGTGACACGATTCACACGTATACTGCAACGTTGCCGTTGACTAATGCTCTCTCTTGTACGCATATGGGCGTCGCATTTAATAGAAAAAGACACGTGATAAGAATTGTTTTACACAGACGCAAGAATGGCAACAGCAGTAAGCTCTGTCCAGTGTCCATAGATACTTAGTCCTAGGTTTATACATATATATAGCACAAACTGTTTTTGTTAAGTTTATATTTGTATTTTAGTTTTTGTTAAGTTTATATTTGTATTTAGTATCATTTATCTATGGGCCAAGTTGCCTGATTAATTTATTTAAATGAATACCTATTTGAAAACATTCAAAATTGAAAGACTAACAAAAAACCAAATTACCATTTCATAACAGTATTCAACCAGTTGCCAAACGCGCAGCAGAGCAGCAGCTGAGCAGCAAATACAGAATCAACAACGGACAGCAACGGGCACAGTATTTCCAGAGCTATGTTCGGGTTGGCGACATTATTAACAAATTCGAAGTAGTTATTATAATTTTGAAACCTGAAACATGGAAATATTGTGTACTATGTGTATTGTGGCAGAAACTGGGGAGGCCTATACCAAGAAGGCAAACCAAATAACCCATCGCGCGCTTGTTTAAAACGGCACGTGAGGTACAAATCTTGCACTCACGGGTGTGCAAGAATCGTGCGAGGGTTTAATGAAGAGGAAGAAGAGGGTAAGTCATTTCCTTCTTCCTATATTTGTTAAAATTAAACAAATATAGAAAGAAGGAAATGTTTATTGATTATGTCAGACCAATAAAATTATGTACATACAGCATGAGATAAAAATAAAATAATGTAATGTTTATGAAATTATAATACATAGAAATAATACAAAAGTAATGAAATGAATTTAGTAAATTGAAAGGTTATGTTAAAATTAAGTAAGTAGGTAGGTATAGGTAGGGAAATGTAATGAATTGCATGCAAATTAATTTGGAAACAAAGGCAATTTGAATGGTGTATTGTTTAAGATTCTCGTGACGATTTTCACTAGATTATCAAACGTACTAAAGTCTTATCACATCATTAATATGATTATTATTTGGGACAGCAATGATGAAATATTGTGGTACGTTTACTAGTGACATTTCAAATCTATTACTGAAGATAGAAGACTGAAGCTTTTCACAGGCCTTTCTTTAATAATGAAGGTGTCTGTTAATAGAGGAATTCCTAAAATTCCCACGGGAACACAGCTAAACTTACCATTCTTGTAAGCGTTCAATTACGTAAATTCCTGCTGCATAAACGTGCTCCATAGCGAGAAATTTGCAGCAATATTACAAGCACAACAATTAGGCCATTTAATTATCTTGTTAGAAGTTTTTTCCTAATTGAAGAAACCGAAAACTAGGCGAAAATTGCGATTGTTTTGATATGGTTTTGATTTTCCAAAATTTTGACGAAATGTCAATGTCAAAGTGACATTTTCTGTTTTTTTATTGACGATTTGACGATGGTGAAATTCTGTGTAGGTACTGAAATAGTGCCATTAAAAATTAAAGATAACAATATAAATCCTTTACTATCAGCCAGAAAAATAAAGGGATTTTTCATCACTGTAATAAAACATGAATCTTGTTAGTAGGGTTTCAGTGAAACAAGTAAAATAAGTAGTTTGTGTCTAGCGTCATCTATTAATTAGGTACAGAACAAATTAACAGTGCCATCTAACGTTGAGTAGTTGATAATAAGTTACAAAATATTAAACAAGAGGGCAACAGTATCACTTTTATTTAGTTCTACTACTGAACAATAGATAACGCTACAGACACAATTTTTGGAATAGAATTACATAACTTTAAATTACAAATTACATGATATTTTATATTTTGTTTTAACATTTTTACGATTATAGAGTTTTAACGGGAGTTTTTGAAAATAATTAAAATTTTATTGTATATCAAGAATTGAACAACACTAGTCAAGCCGTATAAATATATGAAGAAATTGTATATTTTTATGTAATTTCAAATTCATTTTCGAAAGACGAGCGGTCCACCAACCCGCATAGGGCCAGCGGCGTGGTGGACTATGGCCTAAATCCCCTTCGTGTTTCGAAGAGAGGCCCGTGCCCCTCGGTGGGGACACAAGTATATGGGCTGATAAAAAAATAATATCTTTAATTTGCATAATATACATTTTTTTAGTCACCCTACTTCAATTGACTAGGTATAGAAACTTCAGGTGGTTTTCCCCATGAAACAGAACAATTTTTCCTAAAGAACCTACCATATTATAGTTATCTGAATATTTAAATTTGACCAAGTTAGACATCAATTAATTAATAATTATCAGGATTTATTTTATCGGCATTTTAAAATTTTAATTTCCCGCATTGAGCCAGCGTGGTGGATTATGACCTAAATCCCTTTCGTGTTTCGAAGGGAGGCTCGTGCCCCTCGGTGGGGACGTAGGTATATAGGCTGTTAAAAAAAATTGAATTAATATAATTTTGTCATCACCATTTGTAAGTAACAAATAAATGCATGCAACATTATAGTTTAATACTTATCTAAAACTTGATAAGTATTAAATTATAATGATAATAATAAAATCATCTATTATCAGGCATCTAAGGCCCATAAATAAATACCATACAGACTAACATAGGTAGGTACATATTAAACATAATGAAACAAAATAATATAAAACTAACTAACACTAATTCCCGGGTGTTTTTCCGGGGGTGTCTGTAACCGGGAATCTCCCTCGGAAACGGCGGAACACCACGCCCTCCGGCCAAAAGCTTTCCTTCATGACTGTCTTCAGCATGAACCGAGGGAACCGCACCACAAATGCTTGGAAACTAGCATGGTGATACGACTCTGAGGACCTAAGGGAACTTTTGTCTTCTGCCGTATGTACTCGACGACGTCTTGCACCTCAGTGCTGTAGTGCAGTCCTTTCCTGTTCTATATGTTGTATCGTCTAAAATAATATTGTCTTTCTTTCTTTGAGTTTGTAGCGTTTATTATTTGTTTAATGTCCACGCAAGCAAAGCCACGGATCGAAAGCTAGTGCTGTATAAAACTTTCTCGGTCACCTCCGTAGAGGGTGTGACATCCCTCACGGGTGGTGTTGGCCCTCGGAGCCGACACATAATACCAGGCAGGTTACTTTTTAATCCGGGGCCGCTCGTAAATACTCACTAGGGATGTACTAACTAGTATCGATAAAAATTTTCTTCTTTAATAAAAATTAAAATATTAACATAAGTACCTTTTAAGAAAAAAAAATTGGTAAAAAAAAAGACAACACCATCTAATGTGATACGTAGTATCTATTAATCTGTTTGAAGTCTGCGCCAACCCAAATAAGTTTGATAGGTCGCCTTCGCACTGACTTAAAACGGATCAGTTGGGACCACGTTAACCAAAAAAAATGTTTTTCGAAGGGAGGCCTGTTGTCCTCAGTGGGGACATATATGGGCTGGTAAGAAAAGTCTTTATTTCAGGTAAACTATACATGGCTTTAGGTATCTCTCTTTCAACCTCTCGGTTGGTTAATCAGTCCATGAAACTGAACAACTTCCCCAAGGAACATAGGTCAAAATTCCTAAAAAAAATTTTTGAGTTCCAATACAAACTTATTGAGGGAGGCCCGTGCCCCAGCAGTGGGGACGTATATGGGCTGATGAAGAATGAATGAAGAATACAAACTTCATCAGCATATAGCGGATTTTGTATGGGAGATCAATTTTTTTTTTCGTATTTTGACCTATGTTCCTTGGGGAAGTTGTTCAGTTTTATGGACTGATTTAGCACCCGAGAGGTTGAAAGAGAGATACCTAAAGCCCTGTATAGTGACATTTGACTTTTTAATTTTTTTTATTATTTTAACTCTTGACCTCAATCTTAACCAAGGTCATAGATGAGGTCGAGGATGGAGCGAGTTAACCCAGGAAATGCCTATAAGGCACTGGTACTCTCACGCACGGACGGAACACAGCAAGCAGTTTGGCGTCGGACTTCGGTAGGAGGTGGTCGCGAACCAGACGGCCCTTTACAGAGCCTGCCACACCGCATGAGACCATAAGACGACACCTCAGATTTAGGACAAATTGAGGTGTCGTTGCCTGGGATGGAGGCAGTTCTCATTTATGTTTCCTTAGTCGCCTCTTACGGCACCCACGATAAGAGATAGGTTGGTGTTATATTCTCAACCGATCACCACACGGTAAAAACGTAAAATAATTTTAACTGTGACTTTAAAATTGTTGAACGTCTATAAATGCTATAAAACAAAAATTTTTCGTCACATAATTCTTATTGTATGACATTTTGTGACGTTTATTTGCCTTTTTTATAGATACTGGGGTTTTATTTATTTATTTATTCGTAAAAGTATACATGACAGATCACAGTCGTTACAGATTACATTGTAAGTATAAATCTAAATTTTGATTCTGGACTACAATCCACTGAGAATGTACACTAGTAAACAACATTTAGGCGAATACAAACGAATAAATACTTGTAATTTTGACAAAAGAGATATGAAGTTACTTTTAAAGCCTGTTTTGTAAATACAAAAATGATTTTAACTTAGGAGAGCTAGGTTTGAGCAGCAAATAAGGGATAATTTTTTTTATAATTATTAAAAACTTTTAAAATTTAATAGAAAGTATATTAACTAAGGTACTTACTGAAACTATTATTGAACACATCTACATGCGGGTATGTTTCCACTACGTCGTTATACAGTCGGCACATTCGAGTCAAGGGGTTATAATAAGAAGTGTTGTTAATATATACTGAAAGCCTAAAAGGTTTAGGGTCGCGAAGGTGATAATTAGTATTAATGCCAATTTCAGATAGAAGCATTGCAGAACTTATCTTGCTGTGAAGGATTTTATGCAATGTTATTAAATCACCACGATTTTTATCTAATAAAATATTTTATTTTCTCTGACTACGTCCAAGGTTTGTTTGGAAAATCTTTTTTTAAGAAATTAATACAGCTTCCTTATAAAAAAAAGGGGCTGGCGGGATGAGCCCATGCAGCGATTTTGCGTTTATGAACTAGCATTTCGAGCTTTTTTTTAACTTTTTATCTATACTCTATATATATATATATTAGGGTTTATGCTCGAGCTTTCTCGAACTCGAGAAAACTCGAGAAATTTGGATTGATTCGAGACGAGAAAAAAATTACCGGAACTCGAGAATTCTCGAGTTTCGAATTTGAGTCGAGCCAGATGCGCTGCGCGATTTTTTTTCGCCGTGTATCAGTGCCCGCGCTCCGCGCTCGTTCATTCATTTGTTCACTCACTACCACACTTCGTTCAGCACGGCTCTACCAGTAAAATGAGATCCCAGGGCCGCCAGACCTTACTTATTTTCTCATTAACCAAAAATCATTAATTTTTATATTTAATTAATTATATTTTATAACACATCAGCACCCAGACTTCAAGACAAGTGAGTAATTTTTGGAAGTACCTTCAGAACCTGGTAGCTGAAAATTGGCCGCGCCGGCCCAGGCTAGCAGGTATTCATTTGTTAATAGTCCATAATTAGCACTACTCTTTCCCACACTTTTGGTTAATGAGAAAATAAGTAAGGTCTGGCGGCCCTGGGATCTCATTTTACTGGTAGAGCCGTGCTGAATGAAGTGTGGTAGTGAGTGAACAAATGAATGAATGTTTTCTTCAGCCTAATTTCTCTCGATACATAAAGATACATAGGTAAAGGTCGTCTAGATACAGTTTACCTTGTGATAGATAGATAGATAGATAGAAGATTCAATTCTACTGTGCAAGAGGAAGACAACAGTTTTACCTGCATTGTGGGCGTTATTAACACAAAAACTTGTTTTTATCCCATATGTTGAATATTAATAAAATGCGACAAAGTACAGGAATTTATCGAATTAGTGATGTTACTAGAAACTTTTCATAACTTATTGCATACCATTAGAAAGCGGACAGTCCAAAGATGTTTTGAAAAACTTGGAAGAACATGATCACTGTTTTTTTTAAAGTCTAAAGTTGAGGTAAAGTTTCAGTTTATTTTTATAACTTCAAAAAACTTTGCGGGGCTATAAGAAAAAAACTAGACGTTGTTGGCGAGTAATTTTGACTTCGGTAGAACCGCATACCGATAAAAATTATAGATTTAAAAAAATTTTGACCTGTACCAAACACTTTTTTTTCAATGAATGTTAAATGCGAACTCTTTTAATTTTTCACACCTAAAATAAAAAAAATGGCATAAAAAGTTTCGTGGGGCCAAGAATTTTTATGGGGGCTGAGGAGGTAGCGAAAGACCCCTCTTACGGCTCATTCAATTTGGCAAATCATGCACCAAACATCCTGTATTTAGGCAGATTTTAAAGGTTTTAATAAAAAAGCTCGAGACCCGAGAAAACTCGAGAATTTGATCTCGAGAATTCTCGAAACTCGAGAAAGAAAAAAGGTCGAGAAATCAGAAACCCTAATATATATATATATATATACTATTTATAAAGAGAAAAGATTTGATTGTTTGTTTGCATTGAATAGGCTCCAAAACTACTGGACCAATTTGAGAAATTCTTTCACCATTAGAATCCTTCATTATCCGGGATGGACATAGGGTACATGACTTTCCCGGATTCCCACGGGAACGAAGTCCCGGATGGAATGCTAGTAATATTATAAAGAGGAAAGATTTGATTGTTTGTTTACATTGAATAGGCTCCGAAACTACTGGACCGATTTGAAAAATTACTTCACCATTAGAATCCTACATTATTCGGGATGAACATAGGCTACATAATCCTCCCAAATTCCCACGGGAACGAAGGCCCGTGCGGAAAGCTAGTAACCAATAATTAGCTTTAATAATTTCTAGCTTTTATCTCCAATAATCTAGCTTTTTATCACCATTTTATTTAAGCTCTACGTTTACAGCAGAATTTAGCTATTTTTAAACTCTGATAAAAAGAAGAGTGTTATAAGTTTGACATGTTTATCTGTACGCCCGTGTATCTGTGTGTCTGTCTGTGGCATTATAGCTCCTAAACGAGTAGACCGATTTCAATGTGGTTTTTTTTGTTTGAAAGCTGACGTAATGGAAATAGTAAGTAGCTAAATTTGATCAAAATTGGTTCAGCCGTTTAAAAGTTATAAGCAATCGGGGCTGATACAACATTTTAAATTTTAGAGTTATACCTTTACACGCATTCCGCCCGGGACTTCGTTCCCGTGTGAATCCGGGAATATTATGTAGCCTATGTCCATCGGGGATAATGTAGCATTCTAATTGTGAAAGATTTTTTCAAATCGGTCCAGTACCTAGTTTCGGAGCCAATTCTTTATAAACAAATAATCAAATCTTTCCTCTTTATAATATTACTAACTTCCCGTGCGGGACTTCGTTCCCGAGGGAATTCGGGAAAATCATGTACCCTATGTCCATCCCGGATAATGTAGGATTCTAATGGTGGAAGAATTTTTCAAATCGGTCCAGTAGTTTCGGAGCCTATTCGATGCAAACAAACAAACAATCAAATCTTTCCTCTTTATAATGATACTAGCTTCCCACGCGGGACTTCGTTCCCGTGGGAATTCGGGAAAATCATGTACCCTATGTTCATCCCTAATAATGTAGGATTCTAATGGTGAAAGAATTTTTCAAATCGGTCCAGTAGTTTCGGAGCCTATTCGATGCAAACAAACAATCAAACAAACAAACAATCAAATCTTTCCTCTTTATAATATGTATAGATAGATAATAATAATATATAATATAATATTATTATAGTATAGACTAATAAGATCTCTACATTTCTATCGATACTGTCGCATCCTTAGTCGTAATCCTACCGGCCGGGTGTATCAGGACGTCCGGGCAATCATTTCGCCATCTTGCAATTTTTTCCCGCCAAAATGTGACGCCCTTGCGTCCCTTGATGTATCTTTTATTTTGTTACGTGCCACCTTCTTCTCCTTATCGTGTAGGTATAGTCAAGTGTGTGACGAACTTGGCTAACCCTGGTGTCAGAGTTTTCAAACCGCACAATGGCCTCTGACTGGTTTTAACGACTGTAGTCAATTGACAACAGCCGGGACCGACAGCTTAACGTGTCCTTCGAAGCACGGAATCGTTCATGATAAATTGCCACTTTGGTCACCCATCAGGTTCCCTGCCTCTGTGTACGTTGCTTAACTTCACTGATCGGTTGAGATCAGCGAGCGCCACTGGACTACGAGCGATTCGAGTGTTTTTAGTTAGAGTGTTTCCTTCTTTAGGGTTCCGTATACGATCATTAAAAATATCTTTAAATTTTTTTATCTGCCCATATACGTCTCCACCGAGGGGCGCGGACCATAGTCCACCAAGCCGGCCCAATGCGAGTTGGTGGACCGTTTTCGAAAAGAATTTTCTTGGACGTGCGGGTTTCATCACTATGTTTTCTATCACGTGATAACTAATGAAAAATCCGTAAATAAATCTGAAAATATCAATTTAGTAATACAGGCCCGCATCAAGATTTGAACCTGCAACCTCCAGTTACAAATCTTTCTATAAAAAGTTATGACAATTGAATTCAATTTGTGAGAGAATGACGTCCACGATTTTTGTGGAATATTTAATGGAGTCTTAGAGGCAGTCCTGCATTTATCAATAGGCCGTACAGGCCGCGGCCTAGGGGCGTCAGCGTCTTAGGGGCGGCAGATTTCAGAGGACGCTCACTCAATTTAGAGGATAAAAGTCAAACAAGTTCACTGGTTTTCTCGTGTTTTTTTTTAATTAAATCCCTATTGAAACTCATTCTTACCAAAAAAATGAACTCTTTAGCTCTTCTCTACATAGAAGCAGAGACAAGACAATAAACACCATAAACTATGATGATATTTTAGATGATTTTGCTATTAAAAAGTCCCGTAAAATTTTTTTTATAATGACTAATTCGTTCGTTTATTTAATTTTAGTGCCTTCCTTACTACAAATGGACATTTATTGTTTTAGAAAGGTATACATAGGGCAGTGGAAATAAAGTGGCCTACACTCACAAAAACTGTAAATTCGGCACTGGTTAGAGGATGTCCGAGACCTCGTTTCCGTGGGAATAGGGAATATACATGTATAATTCAAATATGGGTCAATTTTTTTTAAATAATCTTTAGCACTTCACAATTATGTCTATTTGAAAATTTTTGATTGTAATCTATTTTTGAGTCAGAAATTTATATTTAAAAAGAGCAGAAAAACTGCGGAAAATTCAAATATCCGAAACGCGTTGCTGCTGTCAGAGTGTAAAATGACATCAGAGTACGTGACAAAATCAAAATCAAATCAAAATAGTTTATTTGTAAAAAACGGGTGTATACAACTAAATAAATAACATTAAATACTTGTAAATTGGTTTTTTAGACCATTCTATAGATGGAGAGTGTTGTTCCATGACGATATTTTACCTATTAGGTGAAACTTAAGTCGAAATACATTTAAAAACAGTTAAATTAAACCAAAATCTATGTGGAAAAAGTGTAGGTAATGTGACGTCACGCTATAAGCGCGCCAAAATGGTGGCCGTTTAGAGTTCTCGTTTCAGTTAGCTACTTTTAACTATATAGAAAAAAAATACTTTTAATTACTTTTCGGCGTAGATATTTTTTAACGATTATTTAGCGATTCAAGTTATTTATTAAAAAAATTACATACATATTCCAGATTCCTTCCTTCTTTTAGGTGCATACGCGTTTAAGAAAATCTTTATGCCAAATTTCAGCTTTCTTGGTTCAAGGGTCTTGACTAGTCGTTAATGAGTCATTGAGTAAGGACTTTTTATTTTATGTAGAAGAAGATTAAAATACCGGGTAATTTTTATATCACTATCCAAATTTTTTGTAAATTTGTTGAAAATTTAACAGACCCGTATTTTTTTGTTTCTACGTTTCATATAAATATTTCAAGCTAGATCCTCTGAAGCATGAAAATAAATCAAAATATTTGTATGGAAAAAAAAAACATAGTCCAATTGAATTGAAACTTTGTAAGAGTTTCTTCAACACTATTTGTGACACCCGTGTTTCTGCGTTTTACAAAACTCATCCTCTAAGACGTTAAAAAGGGGTATAAAAATCGAACAATTTTGAAAAAAAATAATTTTACTCCTTATTTACGTTCTAGCAACGTTACTGACTCCATAAGAAAAAAATGTAAAATGATAAAAAAATTACCCTGTAGAGAATGGCGAAGCCGCCAATTTCATGTATTTAAAGAACCCTATAAGAGCGGTTTTGCACTATGTCCGATCTGAACACGTGAAAATATGGGACCGTAGTAGCCGTAGAAGAAAACACAACACAAATGAGACCTGCCTCCTAGTAATCCATCCCAGGCAACGACACTTCATTTTTTCCTGAATCAGAGGTGTCGTCCTATGGTCTCATGCGGTGTGGTAGGCTCTGTAAAGGGCCGTCTGGTTCTCGACCACCCTCCTACCGAAGTCCGACGCCAAACAGCTTGCTGTGTTCCGTCGGTGCGTGGGAGTACCAGTGCCTTTTAATTGGCGGTTTCTGGGTTGACTCGCTCAATCATCGACCTCATCTATGACCTTGGTCAAGATTGGGGTCAAGAGTTAACCCATCTTATAATAAAAAAAAGAATTATTTCTATGGTAATTTACGCACTAGATCTGATCTCCGTCGTCCGATACTATTACATTTCTCCGTATCCATATTTTCACGGGTTCGGATCGGATTCGGATCGGACATAGTGCGAAACCGCTCTAAGGCCCTGTAATACGGAAACTCAAGTCTTGATCTATACTTAAGTACTAATTATCTCTTTCTTTCACTATCAAAATGACAAAGACTTTAAGTATAGATCAGAGTCTGAGTTGCGTTCTGTAATACGGACTTCGTCATTAGCCCATATACGTCCCCACCGAAGGGCACGGGCCTCCTTTCGAAACACGAAGGGGATTTAGGCCATAGTCCACCACGCTGGCCCAATGCAGGTTAGTGGACCGCTCGTGTTTCGAAAGTGAATTTACTTGGACAGGCGGGTTTCATCACGATGTTTTCCTTCACTGTTAAGCAAGGATAGTTAGAAATCCGTACATAAATCCGAAAAGACGAATTTAGTGGTACAGGCCCGCACCAGGATTTGAACCCGCGACCTCCTTATCAGAAATCTGGCTCATTATCAACTGGGCTATACACTGCTTTCAATACGGACTAAATATTGACCTAATAGTGGAAAATACGTCACAGCACTCAGAGCTTCGTCCGTTGATCAGCAGGGTGCACCGCTAGCAGGTGAAGATGACCTCATACACCCTTACTGCCTTACTAATAATACTCACACATTGCGTAGTACAATTTTATTACGAACAAAATCTAGGAAAAACTGAGTTTGCGCATGTTATACGCAGTATGTAACTTAAGACCGTTAGCTCATAGTTAGAAATTGTTCGGGTAAAAAACGGGACCCTATTACTAAGACTCCGCTGTCCGTCTGTCTATCCGTCTGTCCGTCTGTCACCAGTATGTATCTCATGAACCGTGATAGTTAGATAAGTAGTTGAAATTTTTACAGATGATGTATTTCTGTTGCCGCTATAACAACAAATACTAAAAAACAGAATAAAATAAACATTTAAGGGGGCTCTCATACAACAAATGTGTTTTTTTTTCTCGTTTTTATAGATAATGGCACGAAACGCTTCGTGCGTGTAGTTGAAAGCATGGCAACATTTCTTTAATTTGAATTTAGAATCTTGCAAAACGAAACAAAGCAAAGCCCCACTTCAAAAGATTCCAAATTCAATTTAAAGAATGACTTGCAACAAAAATGGCTAAAGAAACCTGCCAACAATTACACCATGTCCTATTTATGTTTACAATTGCAAGGAAACGGAATTAGGAAATAATAATGGCGACCGAAGCTAATTATTTGCTACTGGTTTCACATCATCACGGCAGGGCATCCATTATCTTGTAAACAAATAAATAAACAGTTCCTTTTTCAAACATTTTGTAACTGGCCAATTCTTGAAATAGGTTGAAGCAAAACTCTTCAAAAGTTGATTTTCACTACTCATGCTCGGAAAGTGCTTGTTTGTGCAGCTTATAGGCTGCAGAAAATCGATTTTTGTGTTCCAGAGCACAAAACGATCTACTATAGGCTGCACAAAATCGTAGGCTGCACAAAATAGATTTTTGTGTTCTAGAGCACAAAACGATCTACTATAGGCTGCACAAAATCGCATTTTGTGCTCTAGGGCACAAAGTGATCTACTCATAAATGGGTCTATAGTAAGGCATAGAAAACTCCATACAGCCAAAATAATCAGAAGTTTAAAGATAAAATTTGTTATAATATCTTATTATATTATTTCCTCGCAATCGAAGTGAAAAGCAGAGTTTATAACTCGTCTACAAAACCATTTTTATCCGAGACTTATAGCAGCCCGAGCCGAAGGCAAAATCTACTATTCTTACAACAGAAGTTTGGAAAAAAGTTAATAAAATTCTCTTCTATAGTCTTCTATAGGCAGGGTATCAAGTGGTTCTAGAAACATACCTACAAATGTAAATTGAGTATAGATAAGTTGTCAGCCTTTCCCAGAGAATCCTTAAGTAATTGTAAGACAAAGAATTTATATTTTCCTAAAATTTATTTATTTTACTTGTTTAGCATTCCGCTCGGGACTTCGTTCCGGTAGGAACTCAGGATTTTTTTTTTATTATAAGATAGGTTAACTCTTGACCTCAATCTTGACCATAAGGTCAAAGATGAGGTCGACGATGGAGCGAGTTAACCCAGAGATGCCTATAAAGGCACTTGTAAAGGCACTGGTCGCGAACCAGACGGCCCTTTACAGAGTCTACCACACCACATGAGACCATAGGATGACACCTCAGATTCAGAAAAAAATGAAGTGTCGTTGCCTGGGATGGATTACTAGGAGGCAGGTCTTATTTGTGTTTCCTTAGTCGTCTCTTATAACACCCATGGAAAGAGATGGGGTGGAGTTATTCTCAACCGATCACCACACGGTTATGTTACTCAGGGATAATGTAGCATTCTAAAGGTGAAAGAATTCTTCAAATCGGTCTAGTAGTTTCGGAGCCTATTCAATTCAAACAAACAAACAATTTAATCTTTCCTCTTTATAATATTAGGTGTATTACTGCCGTACTCAGAGACGTCAATTAAAGTTAAGTACTATTAAACTCTGATATCGTCTCTTTCACTTTTTTTTATATAAACAAGGATAGCATGACATTTAATGACTTCTTAACTTTAATTGGCGTCTCTGAGTACGGCAGTAAACACTTACAACACTTATTACACATATACACATATTATGTAGATATACCACTCATTAAGAATTAAACCCAGTGAAAACCTCAATGAGAATTGGAACCACCATAAAAGTGACGTTTGTGTCAAAATATTTCGCTCCCAATTGTTTTTTTTTTCCACGCCCTTGGCTTTGTCTATAATTCATAATGCCACATTGTAATCTCGTTTACGACGATGGGTCTCAAAGAGAAATTGGAACAATTTCTTTCTTTAAAACTCATAAAGATGTGTGACGACTTTTTGGAAGTCCGATTATTTGTTGGCCAGTTACTTTTATTGCCTTTTTTCTTGTTTTTGAAAAAAGTTTTGTTACTTCAGGTTGTTTTTAGGTGTTTCATTCCGGGATAATGAATTCTTCTATCAGTACCTACTCTCCTAAGTAAATACACCGATTTCTTAAAGTTCCACCCATAACATTTCCGTTTTCGAGCATTGTCGTAATGAAAATAAATTGTAATTTTTTTTTACAAAATCCTGGAAATTATAAGTTGTCATGTGGAGTAGGTTTCCCTGATAAATCAATACTGTACTTGATTCAATAATCTTGTTAAAAAAATAGTAGTTTTGTAAATTTTCATTTTATATTTTACACCCTCGACAAAAAAAGAAGGGTGCTATAAGTTTGACGTGTGTATCTAGATTCAAGATTCAAAAACTTTTATTTGACGTACACACTACAACACAAGAGCAATGTTACAGAAGAAATAACAACACAAAAATAAACCTTAATAATTTTCCACGTTAAAAACGTATGAGTCACCGACTTCAATCCTAACAGTTCGCACAAAGTAGATATCTAGTATTTTTTGTGGACTACAATGCTTATTAGCAGATAACTACAAGCAGAAATGTCATTCATTTATTTAGATGATGTTCTAGTTTGTAGTATTTTTTGTTTTTGTTGTTTTTTTTTTAAAGCGCTGAATCATTTTTGATAAAATTTATATGGGACCTCTTCAGGAGTATACTCTTTCGAACAAATAAAGGATTATTCAAATCGGTTTATAATTGCCGGAGTAATCGCGTAACAAATATACAAAAAAAAATACAGTCGAAATGAGAACCTCCTCCTTTTTTGAAGTCGGTTGAAAACATAAATTAAATATAAATGAATTACCTATTATTATACATAAATAATTATACAATACAATACAATACTCTTTACTGCACACAAAAAAAAACAAGAAACATAACATTAAACACAAACAAATGTTCATAATGTAGTGTACAATCCGACGGCCTTATTGCTATAGAGCTATTTCTTCCAGGCAAATATATTATATATATTTCTTTACTTGTATTAGTTATACTATATAAAGCTAGATTTTATATAAATTTATGCACCACCTAGTACTTCTTATCTTACCTTATTGCTGTCCTACCCTAAGGTTGCCTGGAAGAAATTGCTACCTAGTTATAAGGCCACCTTGTTGTAAACTATGTTTTATGCTCTGTTAATTGTATTGTATGTTTTTGTGTGCAAATAAAGTATATTGTATTGTATTAAAATGGATGCAGTTCTGTGTGTTTGTGTGGTTTCATAGCTAGTAAACAAATGACCTGATTTTTATGCGGTTTTTTATAGTTTGTAAACTGACGTAATCTATAGTTCGTATAGCTACATTATATTTAATTAAAATTGGTTCAGCCGTTTAAAATTATAAAATGAAACACAACAAAACCAGTACCAATATTTAAAAACATAAATAAAATCTCGAATTCAATAAACTCTACCTTTCCAACAGCACAGCAATTCAAAATAAGAACCTTTATTTATTTCAAAAAACCCAACATTCGAACTCTTCAAAATTTTCAAACATAGAACGTCAGCGTATAAAAGAGCGTTTGAATCCATCATGGCGGCAGCATTTGGTCGTTTTGCGCGGGAATTAGTGTAATTTAGAACTGGCGCGCGGATAAACAGCCATCATTGTCGGCGAGGCGAGTTCCAGGATTGTTTTATGATATCCTATTAAATTGTAAACAGAAAAGCGGGGATAGCATTGTGTGGATAAGTCACCTTACATTGTTAAGCCCGTGAGGTTTGCAATTTGACTTAGTTGTAAGTATTATAAACTCTCGGTACTTTGCGAACTGCTCCAGATTGCTGCAGATCGACAAAACATAAAATAAGAAGCCGAGAATATATACAATGTTACAGAAACGGACATAGAAACGAAACCCGAAGACTTAGGTATTCTACTTCCAACCACATAATCAAGAATCAAAACAGTAAAATAGAAGATAAAACGAAGACATGTCGGTCGGATGAAGAAACAATCCAGGACCATCGGTTACAGCAGCTCTATTCCCGCCCATTTATATATCACACACCAAGTATAGAATCTATCCTCCTTACGTTGGCTCGATGCTGGTATTCTTGTCGACTCACCTTTCCTATCTACTCCACATCCTGCTGCAACAGCCCCATACAGTCACAGACTCTATCTTATGGTGCCCCGTCGACCATTGACCGCGGCGATAGACAGATCGACTGTACTAGTTGGTACGAATGTCGGATCACTCAATCCATTACATTTTTGAAATGTAGCATGAATAGTGGGATTTGTGCATTTGTGCCACAGTGGCCAGACCGAGGTGACTGTCGTCGTTGAGTCTTTGTGGCAGAACTGCTGGGCGGGGTGGCCATTGTAACGGTAACGGTAACGGTAACGGTACTTTGCGAACTGCTCCATTTTTTTTACGTTGAAGGACTTTTTTATATTATTAATGCAACCTAACATAATCGAACCAAAGAAAGCCTAACCGAACCTAAAGCGGTGATAGCCCAGTTGGTAATGAGCCAGACTTCGAATCCGAAGGTCGCGGGTTCAAATCCTGGTGCGGGCCTGTACCACTAAATTCGTCTTTTCGGATTTATGTACGGATTTCTAATTATCACTTGCTCAACAGTAAAGGAAAACATCGTGATGAAACCCGCCCGTCCAAGAAAATTATTTTCGAAAGACGAGCGGTCCACCAACCCGCATTGGGCCAGCGAGGTGGACTATGGCCTAAATCCCCTTCGTGTTTCGAAAGGACGCCCGTGCCCCTCGGTGGGGACGTATATGGGCTGGTAAGAAGAAGAACCTAACATTACCTAAATTATCCTAATTTTATGCAGGTGGCCCTTAAAGTTTCATTAAGTAATTTATAATTTTACTAGGCAAATTGTAATATCGCGGGAGTTTATAATTTCGTAGTGTTACGGTGTTTACAATTTTCCGTTGACAGATACAATACACCAATAACTTTTTGTTCTTGGTGTTTGTTGATCAGGAAAAAATTATGAAGGATTTTTTTTTTTAGATTTGGAAACGAAATAGATAGATAAATAGATCTCCGATTTGGTGTAAAAGCAAACTCCAGAAATAAATATACTTACTTAATAAGTTTTCAAAAGACTTAACAAAAAGAGAGAATCGAGTCAAATATCTGTTAGAGGAGAGGACACAGTGCCTCTGTACCAAATACACATTAAACTCGATGTACTTAGGGGGCGTCCATTAATTACGTGAGGTGTTTTTGGCGATTTTTCGACCCTCTGGAGAGATGTCGTGAGATTTGGCTCGATACCCTCCTCCCTCTTTTATCTCACGTGAGTTTTATGAAAATGCTTATTTTTAGTGTAAATACGTTAATCGGTAATTTATTTAGAAAACTTACATAATTTGCCTAATTATTTTTAAACTTTTAATAATCGAACAATAAAAAACAGCTATGATTCATCAACTTCAATTTGAAAAAAAAAGATTGTCCTAATTCAGTCCACGGGAACTCAGAGTGGCTACTGGAACAACATGGTTTAGTTGGTTTAACTTAGCTTTAACACAATTTCTTTTAGGGGAAAATATTACGTGATATTTGTAGAGACCCCCCCCCCCCTCTCCCCCACGTGAGATTGAGTGAGACTTAGCCCGACCGCCCCCTCCCCCCCCCCAAAACGCCTCACTTAATTAATTAACGCCCCCTTACAATGTTTCTGTTTTCATATTGTGGTTCGGCAAATTTCGTATTTCAAGTTGATTTTCAAATGACTGGAACGACACTGTTTGACAACGAGACAGATTCATTTAGAAAGTGGAATCACTTTACTTACATATTTATTTGAACATTAGGGTCTAAAAAGTCCAACATATAATGGTCATTAGGATTTGTGTATGTTGTGTTTGTCTAGAAATAAACGTCGTTCTAGAAACCAAGAAAGTGAAGCTAGAGCTGAGCTATCCGGAGTAATCTACTCGCCACCTAACTACCCTCATACCTACTAAAGGATTTTTATAATAAAATAATAAATGACTCGAAAATGTCGAGGAATGTCCATACCATAGCAACAATGTAACTTTGCTAGCTGAATAAAAGGAGAAAATTACTTTTCCCGGACCCAAAAACGGAACGACGTAACCGCCCGCTATTCTTATCCCTCTCTGCCATCCTAATATCTGTATTCCCCTCTCAGTCGCACTTATGGAGGAAAACAAAGCGAGGGAAGCCTTTTCATTTGCGAAATTCGTTCATGAATCGCCCTCGGCTGCCATGATGGCTGATTATACAATGCAATAAGGTTCAAAATTCCACACACATTTCCAACTAGCTATTATGGAAAAACAGTCAGGTTTCAGCGTAGAATGAAACGGACTTTTATCTGCGTACTGCGATTGGCCGTTTGAAAAAAGAACTCTGCACGGGATTGGCCGAAACAAATTGCACACGTCACTTGTTTATCGTTCTTAATTTGAAAAGCCGTAAGTACTTTATTAAATGTTTGGCTAGGGGAGTTTTGGAGGGATTTCAGATTGAGCTGATATTTTTTTCAACGTGCTTTTTTATTTAGACGATCGCTTCTACTGGTTAAATAAGCTTCAAAAAATAAGTACGGTAAAATGAAGTTTTCATCTTTGATATCAAAATAAAAGCCAAAAAAATAAATTTCCAGCGGTGATAATGATAACCCAATTGGTAATGAGTTGTAATAGGAAGGTTGCGGGTTCGGGTCTGTACCACTAAATTCGTCTTTTTGGATTTATGTATGGATTTCTAATTCACTTGCTCGACGGTGAAGAAAACATCGTGATGAAAGCCGCCCGTCCAAGAAAATACATTTTCGAAAGACGAGTGATCCACCAACCCGCATTGGGGCAGCGTGGCAAAAATACCTTTCGTATTTCTATGGGAGGCCCGTGCCCCTCGGTGGGGACGTATATGGGCTGGTAAAAAAAATAAAAATTTTGTATCTCAAACAATTCCTGATAAACATTTGGAAATCAATATTTTCCCTGATAAAAAAACCTGGTCGAAGATAATCTAATGGTTTGAAAATACCAGGGTTAGTCTAGTTGCCACCCCAGGGTTAGTCTAGGGCCATAACATATTAATAACGTAGGAAATAAGTTTCTTATCTACGAGTATCTACAGGGCTTTAGGTATCTCTCTTTCAACCTCTCGGGTGGTTAATCCTTACTATATAATATTATAAATGCGAAAGTAACTCTGTCTGTCCGTCTGTCTGTCTGTCTGTCCGTTTTTTACGCCTAAACTACTAAACCGATTTTGATGAAATTTGGTACAGACCTGTCTGTCCGTCTGTCTGTCTGTCTGTCCGTTTTTTACGCCTAAACTACTAAACCGATTTTGATGAAATTTGGTACAGACAGATAGATTAGAGCCTAAGGACATTATGCTACATTTTATCCCACAGTTAGGCACAATATAACATGTAGTCCACGCGGGCGGAGCCGCTGGCGGAAAGCTAGTCAGTCCATGACACTGAAAAACTTTCTCAAGGAACATAGGTCAAAATACAAAAAAAAATTTGAGTTCCCATACAAATTCATCAGCATATAGCGCATTTTGTATGGGAGATCAAATTTTTTTTCGTATGTTACCTATGTTCCTTGGGGAAGTTGTTCAGTTTCATGGACTGTTTCAACCCGAGAGGTTGAAAGAGAGATACCTAAAGCCCTGTATATTATGTGTACTCGTCATCGAGTGGTAGTGACGCTGCCTCTTGATCGGCGGGTCCTGGGTTCGATCCCCAGTCGGGACAAACATTTGTGTAAAAAGCAGATGTTTGTTCTCGGGTCATGGGTGTTTGTGTTTGTCTTTATGTATGTTCCAAGGAACCCACGACACAAGGGAAAACCTTAGTGTGGGCCTTTGAGTGTGTAGCGTTTATTATTATTATTTATTATATTATTATTATCCTCATCCGGCATGCGGCAGACGTGGCCTGCCCAATCTAACTTTAGCTTAGCCGCAGTATGTGTCACATCAGCAATTTGGGTTTTAGAGCGCAGTACGGTGTTTCGGACCCTGTCGATCCGTTTTAGACCCAACATGCTGCGCTCCATGGCTCTCTGGCAAACCGCGAGTCTGGACCTTTGAGCTTCCGTCAAAGACCAAGTCTGAGCTCCATAGGAGAGTACTGGGAGAATGCATACGTCCACGAGTCTACGTTTTAGAGACATAGGTAAGTCACCTTTGATATGCTCTTTCATCGACAGTGGAAGCCACCGACCGATAGAAGACTACGCGGCAGACCGAGACGACGATGGCGAGACGAGCTGGACGCCTTTTGTAAGGCATGGCCGCAGGAAGCACAAGATAGGGAGTCATGGAGGGAACGGAGAGAGGCCTTTGCCCAGCAGTGGGACACATAATGGCTACATAAGATAAGATAAGATTATTATTCTCACCTGCTAGCGGTACACCCTGCTGATCAACGGACGATGCTCTGACGTACTACAACCCGTTAAGGATTTCTCTACTTTTACTGGCGACTTTGCTGTTGTATATTTTAATCCCTACTTATTATTATTACAAATGCGAAAGTAACTCTGTTTGTCAGTCTTTTTTTTTTATTATAAGATGGGTTAACTCTTGACCTCAATCTTGACCATAAGGTTACAGATGAGGTCGATGATGGAGCGAGTTAACCCAGAAAATGCCTATAAAGGCACTGGTACTCCCACGCAAAGACGGAACACAGCAAGCTGTTTGGCGTCGGACTTCGGTAGGAGGGTGGTCGCGAACCAGACGGCCCTTTACAGAGCCTACCACACCGCATGAGACCATAGGACGACACCTCAGATTCAGAAAAAAATGAAGTGTCGTTGCCTGGGATGGATTACTAGGGGGCAGGTCTCATTTGTGTTTCCTTAGTCGCCTCTTACGACACCCACGGAAAGAGATGGGATGGTGTTATCCTTAACCGATCACCACACGGTTACTCTGTCTGTCTGTCACGCTTTCACGGCTAAACTACTTAAGAAAAATGTACTTCTTATTTTTTTCTCAATCTGAAGTGTCGTCCTATGGTCTCATGCGGTGTGGTAGGCTCTGTAAAGGGCCGTCTGGTTCGCGACCACCCTCCTACCGAAGTCCGACGCGGGACGAAGTCCCGAAGTCCGGTGCGTGGGAGTACCAGTGCCTTTATAGGCATTTTCTGGGTTAACTCGCTCTATCGTCGACCTCATCTTTGACCTTATGGTCAAGATTGAGGTCAAGAGTTAACCCATCTTATAATAATAATAATAAAAGCGATTTTGATGAAATTTTGTACAGAGATAGATTAGACCTTGGGAAAGGACATAGGCTACATTTTATCTCACAGCTGGGCACGATATAACATATAGTCCACGCGGGCGGAAAGCTAGTATTAAATAAAATATCGAAATCACGATTGTGATTGTGACGCCATTTTTGACTTCCAACAAAAAAAAAGAGGGGTGTTATAAGTTAGACGTGTGTATCTGTGTGTCTTTCTGTGGCATCGTAGCTCCTAAACGAATAGACCGATTGCGATGCGTTTTTTTTTTGGTTTGAAAGGTTTTTTGATTTGCAAACTTTTTAGCAGCCTTGTGCACTTTGAAGTATGGATAGAAAATGTTAAACATGCGTCAGAGTCACGTGACCCTGATCGAAAATTCGTAAGACGGAGGGTGAAGTGAAAATTTCTTAGACCGCAAGTAACTAATATAAGTTCAAGTTTTCACTTCTGCCGGCACTCCTGGAGTGCAAGCCGTTGTTTTTTTTTTGTTTGAAAGCTTTTTCTTTTGGTAAAGGCAATGGAATCTATGTTCATACAGCTGTTTTTAAACATTATCTCAGTTTTAGTTATATTTTTTGTGGTAAGGCTCTAAAGGGCGTTATTTTCTTATCGTGTACGTATATTCAAGTGTGTGGCGAACTTGACTAACCCTGGTGTCAGAGTTTTCAAACCACACAATGGCCTCTGACTTGGTTTTAACGACTGTAGTCAATCGACAACAGCCGGGACCGAGAGCTTAACGTGCCCTCCGAAGCACGGAAACGCTCGAGATACATTGCCACGTTGGTCACCCGTCAGGTTCTCTGCCTCTGTGAACGTTGCTTAACCTCACTGATTGGTTGAGATCAGCGAGTGCCACTGGGCTACGGGCGTTATACAACCTTTTATATTTTAGAGTTATTCGAAGAATTGAATATCCAAGTCAAGTTATTAGTCAAGCGGCAACTTCGTTAAGGAGGAAAAAGCCATACAAACTCTTCAACAATAAGAACTGAAAGAAACATGTATGTATGTATGTTAATCTTTTATTGGTACAATAAATATTCTTATAGGAGCAAAATAATGTACTTAAAGTTAGAATACATTTAAGGTACAAAGACGGACTTATCCCACTAGGGGATCTCTTCCAGTCAACCTAACGAACATTGAGAAGAAATCTTGATGAGTAGACGTAAAATACAAAAAGGATTAGAAAAATTAATAGAATAGACACAGAAAGACATATAAACAATGAAACCATGCATTTTGTATGAGTTAAAATTGTTTTTCTTTTAACATTCTCACCATTTTCAATAACTATAAAAATCAATGTAAATAGACAAGTTATGTTACAAACTTACATACATACATACGCTCACGCCTTTAATCCCTTACGAGGTAGACAGAGCACGTTTGACACAAATGGTGAGGGTTATTAGATGGAACATGTTGTGTAATGGTGAGAGGTGGTCAGCCTTTCGCCCATTATACAGCAAAACCCACGCATCCCACTTACAGACTTTTACAGTATGCCTGGGAAGAGTAGGCAGCTGGAACATTCTAAGTTTTTTTTTTACTCCCAGTCCAGCGTGGAAGGAACTTACAATGCAGTTAAAATAGCAGATTTTCTATTTGCAGTAAGATTTTCAACGGCATTGTGACTTTGTAAACACTTTACAATAAGCTCCCTGCCTTTCCACTCTATTGTAAGTCGCCCCTTCTTACAAACAAAAGTTAACAAGATTATTTACACTAAACAATTGTAAGCGAAACGAATTATGGCTACTGGTAACTTCAATTGTTTTGCAGTTATTATGTGTGAGACCAAATTGGTCGTTTTTTGTGTGACGGAATTTTTGGACGCTTCGCAGTGGGGTGTCGCGTTGTACAGACTACAAACTGTGACTCATTTTGTCTGCAAGCGTAAATAAAAATTTCGGTGTTTTTTAAAAAAAAACATCGGTTTGCACTCCGCTGCCGCCAGAAGTGAAAACTTGAACATATATTACTTCCTTGCGGTCTGAGAAGTTTTCACTTCACCCTCCATCTTACGAATTTTCGATCAGGGTCACGTGACCCTGACGCGAGTTTAACATTTTTTTACCCATCTAAAAAGTGTACAACGCCGTTGAAGAAGTTTTCACTTCAAAAATTTATCGTCATTCGATTGCTTATAACTTTAAACCGCTGAACAAATTTTAATCAGACATAGTTAAACAAGTAAATAATAATAAAATCATTTATTTTCAGGCAACTAGGCCCATAGATAAATACCTTACAGACTAACATACATATCAAATATTATTTATCAAAATTAAAACTTAATTAACACTATTTCCCGGGTGTTTTTCCGGGGGTGTCTATAACCGGGAATCTCCCTCGAAAACGGCGGAACACCAAACCCTCGCTTCCCAATTACTGACTTCGAGAGTAGCCTGGCAAGAGTTGACAGCTGGCTCATTCTAAGATTTTCTATCGCTCTCCGTCCAGCGTAGAAGAAAAAGAGAAAGTACGAGTAAATAAAACAAGTGTAATAGGATTTAAAAGAGCAACCTCAGAGTTTCTTGCCTGTTCTTCTCTGAGGAAGACTGCACCTTTGCGAATAGGCGTAGTCAGTAGGGTCAAAAGAACGAATACGTATGTATGTATTTAAATCCTTTAATGTATGTTTGTGTGTATTTCATTGTAATCTTGACTTGTTTTAAGTGGCATTCTGAATGTCCTATAAAATAAATATTTTTTTCTATTCTATTCTATTCTATTCTAGTGAATCTCACAATCTTCAAGTCAATATTAAAGGGCCACCCTACACGCTCAAGCAATTTGTCCCCCCCTTATCCCGTTTCATTTATTACCGACTATCAGTCCGTTCCATTTGAGATATATATCTCTTTATTAAAGATATATATGCCCTGTTATAGATATATATCTTATGTCGTATGATTAGAAAAGATATTTGGCACAGCTTTTCGTGCCGACTACGAAGTAGAAGGATGATACGGTGGGAAGTGCTCCTATTTTCTCATTGGTTTCGGCAAACTTCGGGTTATGACCGTGTGGTAATCGGTTGAGAATAACACCACCCCATCTCTTTCTGTGGGTGTCGTAAGAGGCGACTAAGGAAACACAAATGAGACCTGCCTCCTAGTAATCCATCCCAGGCAACGACACTTCATTTTTTTCTGAATCTGAGGTGTCGTCCTATGGTCTCATGCGGTGTGGTAGGCTCTGTAAAGGGCCGTCTGGTTCGCGACCACCTCTCCTACCGAAGTCCGTCACTAAACAGCTTGCTGTGTTCCGTCGGTGCGTGGGAGTACCAGTGCCTTTAAGGCATTTTCTGGGTTAACTCGCTCCATCGCCAACCTCACTTTGACCTTATGGTCAAGATTGAGGTTAAGAGTTAACCCATCTTATAAAAAAAAGACTAAGTAATGTTTTTATACAATTATAAAAATAAATGAATAATAAATTTAGTTTAATTTTTATAATTGTAACCTAATTGACATTTTTTTAATTTTATAAGTATGACACTGTATTTTTGCATGCCTTTACAATAATAGCGAAATGTGATGTTTATGTTTAGTGTAAGATCTTTTTGTACCACATTTCTAGCAAATAAATTTCATTTCATTTAGAAAACTGTAACAAAACTTCTTCTTACGTGTGGCAAACTTGAGTTACCCTGGTATAAACGGCCTCTGACTTGGTTTTAACGACTGTAGTCAATTGACAACAGCCGGCATCACCGGCTTAAAGTGCCATCTGAAGCACGGAAACGCTCATGATAAATTATCTTTTGGGTCACCCATCAGGTTCCCTGCCCCTGTGTACTGTAGAGGTTCTATTCCCTCTACGTTTACCATCTCCTTGTAAGGCCTTTAGCCGATGGTTCCTACTTTAAATGATTGGGGTAATTTCGCGCCTTTTATAAATAACTGACGTAGCCCTTTCCGTGGCTTCGGCCATGCAAGTTAGGATTCTCACAATTAAACATGTAGAGATTCTATTACCTCTACGTTTACCATCTTCTTGTAAGGCCTTTAGCCGATGGTTCCTACTTTAAATGATTGGGGTAATTTCGCGCCTTTTATAAATAACTGACGTAGTCCCTTCCGTGGCTTCGGCCATGCAAGTTAGGATTCTCACAATTAAACCTCATAAAGAGATTTTCTGTATTTTCTGTTATTTTCTACCTCGACCCGGTCACCAGCTCCCTCAGAGCTACGCCACAGTACTTACGTTGCTTAAGCTCACTGATCGATTCAGAGCAGTGAGCGCTTACAAAACAAAACAACAATAAAGTTTATAAAGAATATAGACGAAAAATCTGGTAACAAAACCGTAAGTATCAAAAATCGGTTCACCCGTTTAAGAGCTACAGTGCCACAGATAGACTTATAACACCCTCTTTTACGTTGGGGGTTTAAAAAAAACAACGGGTTGCACTCCGGGAGTGCCGGCAGAAGTGAAAACTTGAACATTAACTTTGTGCATTAATATTTAATTTAATTTTTTCCATGCTGACACCAGATGACATCTTAATTTTTGCAGTTTTCAACAGACTTCAAAAAAGGAAGAGGTTTCTCAATTCAACCGTATATTTATTTATTTTTGTATGTATGTCCGCGGATAACTTCGTCGTTTATAAACCGATTTTGATTATCCTTTTTCGTTGGAAAGGGAGTATCCCAAGGGTATTCCCATGGTAAGGAAACCAGGATCTGATGGTCGAATCCTGAATAAATTGAGGGAAACTCTCGAAAAAATTGTCTTTCCGGCTAGTGTGTTCCATAATTATTCAATATAAAGAATTTTAAAGCCCTATTATTGTCAATAGATATTTACTTTTAACTATTTTTGGGATTGAAGTCGGTGACTCTTACGTTTTTGACGTGGAAAATTATAATTTCCTATATTTATTAAACACCCCTCCGCCTTATGGATTTTCGATCAGGGTCACGTGACAGATACACGAGTTTAACATTTTTTACCCATACTTCAAAGTGCACAACGCTGCTAAAGAAGTTTTCACTTCAGAAATATGATCGTTATAATCATAATATCCAGACAATACCTCACTAATAATTTTTAGGGAAAGAAAAATATTCGGCGCGAATGGGGCTTGAACCCATGACCCCAAGATCAGATCTCCTGGTGCTCTAACCAACTGAGCTATCGTGCCTTCAAGTCAAGCGGTGAAATTTCTCATTCCCTTGCTAAGCACATACGTTGCGCTTATAGGTTAGCGCCATCTGTGTCTCGTACGGAGAACTACAGACTCATTTTACTTGTTGCAAAGTAGATTATGACAAGGGCGAAACCTGTTAACGATTATATTTTAGTATTTTAAAACGCTTACCCGCGTGAATAGATGGCGCTAACCTATAAGCGCAACGTATGTGCTTAGCAAGGGAATGAGAAATTTCACCGCTTGACTTGAAGGCACGATAGCTCAGTTGGTTAGAGCACCAGGAGATCTGATCCTGGGGTCGTGGGAGATCTGATCGCCCCATTCGCGCCGAATATTTTTCTTTCCCTAAAAATTATTTGTGAATATCCCTCACGCGGGTAAGCGTTTTAAAATACTAAAATACCTCACCATACTTAACATTTATTATACCTTGACTATAAGAATTATTCATTGGTTTTTTTGCTGATGTATTAGGCTGGTAATAAACTTGGTCGAATAGCTTATTTATTACTGCATATTTGATGGAGGTACCTACGTGATTTGGTACAGTTGTCGTTAGGCTATTTAAACTATATGTATAAGCGCAGAAATTGTGTCTTTTTAATCTTTACAAAAAGGGGGTTTCTTTTTTTTATTATCATTTGCGGGAAAGGCAAAGGGAACTCAGCTCATACAGCCATGTCTTATGTTTTTCTTTGACTTATGTGAAAGTCAAAGTCAGAAATATTTATTTCATAGAACATAAAGTGCTGCTTGAAAACATCATAAAAATACAACAGCAAAATCAATATAAATTATTTAGCAAAATAGTGAATTACATTATCATTTTTGACTTTGCGCGTATTCGCAAAGGTGCAGTCTTCCTCAGGAGAAGAATAGGCAATAAACTCCGAGGGTCGCTCTTTTTAAGTCAATCATATAAATTTTCTTACTTCTAATTTTAATTAACTTAATATCTGAATAACTCTGGAGCTGAGCAATTTATTCCCAGGGTTGCTTGTCTAACAGATAATCAGAAATTCTATAATAGCCCTTTTTGCAAAGTTTTTGTTTAATTATTGTCCTACTGTCTTTTTTTAAGTAAAATCGTGAATGTTCTATAAAATATATATATTTATTGACTTTGACTTAGATATATTTTTTTTAGTCTAAGATAATAATCGAAATATTTAAAAGGAGAAACTGACTGACTGACTGACTGACATATCAACGCATAGCCTAAACGGCTAAACGTAGGCACTTGAAATTTGGAAGGGACGTAGCTTAGGTACCTTAGAGGTGCACTAAGAAAGGAATTCCCGAAATTCCCACGGAAACGGGAATTAGCGAGAAAATCCTTTTGTATGAAAAATCTAAACCGCTTAAGTTAGACGCTTGAAATTTGGCATGCAGGTACCTTAGTAAACTTAAAGCTTAGTTGCAACAGGATATTGCAAAATTCCCAAGAGGAACGGGAGTTAGCGGGAAAAAACTTTTGTATGTATAAATCTAAATCACGTAAGATAGATGTTTTCAATCTGTGTGTACTCAGTACAAAAAAAAATTTACACGCAAACGAAGTTGCGGGCATCAGCTAGTTACATATATATGTGTATGTCATTTCATAGAACGTCTTCTCAACATTTTTTCTTATGCAGACACCCTACATAAGAGTTATTATTCCTACCTCTACTTCGCTTATCATTTATTATCTCACAGACGAATTGTCAGGGATTTGTTATTCCAGATTTATCCTACTTTTACTATATTCACTTTTATACTATGAATTTATTCGTGTTAGTATAAATATGAATAATTTTCCACGTTATAAAAACGTATGAGTCACCGACTTCAATCCCAACAACAGTTCGCACAAAGAGATAACTAGTCTTTTTTGCAGACTACAATGCCTATTAGCAGATAACCACAAACAAAAATGTCACTCATTTATTTAGATGATACTCTGGTTTGTAGATTTTTTTAAAGCGCTGAATCATTTTCGATAAAATGTATATGGGACCACCTCTGGAGTAGGTATACTCTTTTAAACGAAAAAATAATTTTGAAAATCAGTCCATAATTGGCGGAGAAATCGGTGTACATAAAAAAAATACATACAGTCGAACATATGTACAATTACCTCCTCCTTTTTTGAAGTTGGTAAAAAAATGGCACAACTCATAATTTATTAATCAAAAACTAGCTTTCTGCCTGGGACTTCGTTTCCGTAGAAATTTGGGAAAATTATGTAGCCTATGTGTTAATCCAGAGTAACAGCTACCTCTCTATAACAAATTTTATCAAAATTGGTCCAGCCATTTGAGCTTAAGTGTGTAACTATAACATCCATACATCACAAACTTTCACAGTTTTATAATATGAGTAGGATTATATAGTTTCTTACTACAAAAAAATTATCGCTCTGGTTCTAGTTATTTTTTCCGTACAAAAAATGTAAAACTTTGATTAAAACCCCGTCTAACTATTTTCATAGTAAAGCAGTATGACTTAAGGCGACTACAGCACCCGATAAAGGCAGCACACATAGGAATAGTGCCATCTCCGTCTCTCAACAGGCCTGGGCCGGCAGTGCGAACAGTGTCGATACACGAAGTTTACGGACTATGAAAGCGCGCGTGCGTAAAAACATGTCCGAAAGTTATAAAAATGAGATTTATGGAAAGGCTTTGGAAACTGCTTATATCGAAAAATGCGTTAACTATTTATCGAGAGTGTTCAATCACGAACATTTTGATAGCAAATTCAAGTTCCTGTGTGCATTTTACTATCGTTTTTACAGCTTAAAAGATACACAATATTGGTATTTTTTTTTTTTTTTTTTTTTTTATAATAAAGATATTAGCATCCACAGACTTGATGTCCGTGCCCTTGTCTAGATTAAGTGTTTTATTGTTAATACTTGCTTTTTCTTTTAAAAATATTTTACTATACTTTTCATAGTAGTTTACAGTAGGTAGATAAATAGCTATAATAAAGATATATATTTATATATTACATAATGTATTTTTCTAAACCAGTGACGGTTCCCCGCTGTTGCATCCAGACCTCAAAGCATCCATGACGGCTCTGTCTCGACTTTTGATCGCCATTCTGAGGTTGTAATTGACCACTTTTTCCCTGCCAGCCGCCTCTGCTTCTTTGATGAATCTGCCTATCGCATCGTTACCATCATCCGCATAATATTTACAGCTGGCGGTATGGCGCGATATGGCAACCACAGCATGAGGGATACTGTCGTGTAGCTCCTGCCTGGTCGTTGTTGTGCGAACAATCACCACCTTTTTGTACGTCAATCCCTGAGCCTCGTGTATGGTGAGGATGCGTGACCCGGTACCCGATCCGTATCCCTCGTTTTGTAGGGATCTCTTTTCTACCTGTGTATGCACAAGGTACAGGGTTTCGGACTGGGTTCGATCGATTTGAGCGTCCGTATACCTTTTAAGTTTTAAGGAGTGCGTACAAAGTTTCGACGAGTAAATGCCACTGTAGACTTCTCTAAGGGCAAATGCTACGTCGAGAGGGTTTCTATGGGTGCACAGAAGCTCCTGCGTAATGTTACAAATTAGATCAGGCCGGCTATATTTTAAAGGGAAAAGATTGTGTCGGTCAATATAGGGTAGTTGGTTTCTATCACCGATCAGCAACAGCTCGTTAGCCTTGACAATTTGGGCAGCCATAATAACAGCTCCAAAGTGGTTCATGAGTGCTTCGTCCACCATGAGTCTCCTGTATCCGTCCTTGCTCGGTTCTCTAAAACCATTAACTAGAACGGATGCAAGAGTTCGCACCTTGGTTCTGGCGACAGCTCCTATATGGCTCACAAGTTTGTCTCTAAGGTCTTTTGCCGCTTCGGTTGTAGTTGTGACTACCAAGTCTTGTTCAGCCTCAAAACGGTTTACCACCCAGGTTGTTTTACCGCATCCAGGAACTCCATTAATCCATGATATGTTTGGCACCTCCCAGGACTCGAAGGCTATGTCACCGGAAGAAACTTTAGATATCATGTCAGACATTTTAAGGATCCTATCGTCTAGCATGACCTTCGTGCATCGGGCTGTGACGACTATAGGATCTTCTGACGGGGTTTCGAACGTTATTAATCCTGATTTCCGAGTTTTTTCATCGTCCAGAGTGACAAAGCCGCTGGTTTTGCTATATGCGGCCATATGCCGACTTATTTCTGAGCCTTTAAGAACCTGGGAGGTGTCGTTGTTGTATACGGTTGCATCTGCTTCCTCGAGTCTTACCTTTAGCAGTCCTTCATTTTCAAGATGGAACGAGTGCAAGATGTTCTCGCAGGTCCTAAGATTGACCTCTCTGGTCGCTTTAATGACTGCTATGAACTCAAGGAATGCATTCACCATATGGTCGCGGGGAGACACTGCTTGTCTGAGGGTAGGCGGATCGACTTGCCCCATATCAGCTTTTGTTCTAGTAGATGGTGGGTTTGATGGCTGTCTTTTTGGAGGGCTTCTCATGAAAAACTCAACTGCTGCTGCTTGTTTTTCTACTGAGGTCATTGTGTCAGTCTTTCTTCTGAGGGCGCCGGGTATTTTGGTAGCTGCAGCATTAATTGCGTTAAATATTGTGCTTATCAAGGTTTTTCCCTTGGTATTCTCATCTTTTCGCTTCTGCTGCGTCGTTTGATTGGCTTGTGCTATCTTTCGTTGTAACTTCTCAGATCCGCTAAGTGTTCCCGCAATGGAGTGACCCGGACTGTCAGTGTGACCGATGCATGTCTCGGTGTTTGGTGTGTGTGGTAAGAGGAAGTTCAGGTTTTCCCCCCTATCTTCATACACTACCACCTCATGTACTTCTGAGGCTTTTATACAACCATTGTAGTCCGAGACTGCTCCTTTGGCAAGTCCAACCACCATTGCGTCTACACTAATCTTGCGGGATGTTACCGTGTTGTCACTCTCTAGATTTGCGAGCACTGAGCATGCTTGAGCGAATTGAGTTTCTTCTGCACTCCCTTCAAATAGCGCTACTGTTTTATTGCGAGACCGCACAAGTCGACAGCGGTAGTTTGCTACTTTGATTTCTGATAAAGCATTAAATGTCTTGCGTTTCATGCTCGTTCTGAAAGTGCTGCCATTCAATAGAGCTGCGAGGCCTGGTGATATTGTTATGTTTCCTCGATTTGAGACGCTACAGAAGCCTATTCCGAGCCTCTCTGTGTTACTGTCCATGAATAATGCCACTCCACGAGTCCTCAGTCCGGGTTCGCCGTGCTCTCCGTACATCAATAATTGGTCTATTGTGTTACACTGGCGGGTGGTCATTTCCTCTGATTGTTTATGACTCGTTTGTGTGACTTGGACGTTTGTGCAGGGCGTTTGAGATGTTTGAGATGGGGGGTACCTTGGTGCTGCTGTAGTTAACGTACTGTTACGTTTGGTGGCGATGCGAAATATAGCCTCCGTGTACGCGAGGAAATAGTGCCTTTTTTGGGAATCAGTTATGACGTTTTGTAATACTGATTTGCTTAATTTGGTGTCCATGAGAATTTCCACGTCCATCCTTGCAGCTGCGAAGCGGGGACAGTCCAGTATTATGTGCCACACAGACTCACTGACGTTTGGATCACACTCACATCCGGGACTGTCTTTTAACTTGAACCGGTGTAGGTACTCCGCTATCCCTCCGTGACCTGTCATGGCCTGCACTTGTAAGGGTGTCAGTTTCGCAGACCTTACCAAACTGTACGCCTCGGAGACATACGGCAGGAAAGTTTTCGTGACTGAACCTGTGCTAGAGGTGTCATATCTATCCTGCCATTTGCGGACAGATTCCTCTCGGATCTTTTTTTTAATGTATGACAGGGGGACTTTGTCGTAGTCTGGGGCAGTAACTGATTTCTGAGCGCCTTTTTTGGCAAGTTCGTCAGCCCGTTCGTTTCCGGCTGTTCCGATGTGAGCTCTCAACCAGAAAAGCCTGACCTCTCTTCCCTCAGCTCTGATCTCTTTTATATTATCCTTAATGGATTTAACAAGGGGATGGCTCAACTTGGGATTTTTGAGCAGGTCAAGTGAGGATCTCGAGTCACTGAGTATGTTAACAGTTGGGTCCCTGTTGATTTTAGCCATCTCCACTGCTTTACAAAGGGCATAGAGTTCAGATTGGAAGACCGTGCATAAGGGGTGAAGGTTGAAAGTCGAGTACTTAGTCTCTTCACCGTCCTCCCACCAGGTTAAAGCAGCTCCCACCTTGTCCTTCATCTTACTACCATCCGTGTATATCTGGGGTCCGGTAATTTGGTAGCTGGTCAAGGTGTCATGGTCTGTCTTTTCAAGGAGTTCATACTCGGTTGCTATGAGTTGTGATGGGTGGGGTAAGTCTGTATGGCTTACTATGCGTTCTAGCTCCAGTCCCGGTGGGAGGTAGTCTAGAGATATACCCTTTTTCATCTTATATAGGGCAGCGGCTTCCTGTATTCTCAGATCCAACGGAAGGAGCCCTGACAAAACAAGTGCCGACGTGAGCGAGACCGTGCGGTACGCCTTGCAAATTTTTTGGGCAAAGCCCCTCTGGAGCGCATTCAGCTGATTCGCGATCATCTGAAGGTCTGTGGCTGAAGACCAGGCACTTGCGGCGTACATCACAATAGGCTCAATAACAGCGACATAAATGGTCCTTATGATCTCTCCGTTGAGTCCCCAACTCACCTTTGCGGTACGTGCTAACTGTTTATAAATATCCGCTGCTTTTTTGCAAATCGCTGTTACGTGTGACTTGAAGGTAAAGTTATGGTCTATAATTAGGCCTAGGAGTTTAATTTCTTTAACTATATCTAGCTTTCTTCCTGACATGTAGAGCTCTGGGTTCTTGAATTTTATCTTTCTTGTTGTAAGCATCACATTGGTTTTATGTGGAGCAAAGTTAAGCTTATTTCGAGCCCCCCATTGTACTACAGTTTCCAAAGCAGTGTTAGCTGATTGCTCCAAGGTATTGACCTGGTGACCCGAGAAGACCAAGACCACGTCGTCGGCAAAAGCTTGGCAGTATACCCCTTCAACGGATAGCGTTTGCAACAGAGAGTCGAGGATGACGTTCCAGAAGGTTGGTCCTCCAATAGAGCCTTGTACACAGCCCTTTGTAGTATTCTTCTCGAATGCTGCTCTGGCATAGTTTACTTTGATTTTACGGTCACTGAGGTACGAGCTCACCATGGCATATAAATTTCTTGGACACCTTTTTGCCACCAGTTGTTGTTTAAGGGCTGGCCACCACGCGTTGTCGAAAGCGCCCTCTATGTCAAGTGACACTACGAGAACGATTTTTTTAAGGTTTACTTCCGCTTTGACATGATTAATAAGATGGTAAAGAGCGTCTTCGGTGCTACGTTGCGGTAGAAATCCGTACTGTTGAACATTGAGGGTTGGTAATAAGTGCCAGTGGAGACGGCCTACCATTAGCTTCTCTATGATCTTTCCCAAAACTGACAGGAGGCCGATGGGTCTGTAAGACTTTGGTTGTGTGTAGTCTTCCTTCCCTGGTTTACGAATGATGACCACGTGCGCTATCTTCCATGGCTTGGGAAAGTATGCCAGCGACATGCATTTGTTTGCCAGTGCCATAAATACCTTCCGCTCACTTAGAATCGCTTCTGTACAGATATCAGCTGTTAGTCCATCGGGCCCAGGGGCTTTTTTGGGATTCAGTGATTTCAACACTAAGTCCAGCTCAGCTATTGTGAATGGAGGGTCATCATCAGACAGATCGAGAATCTCCTTCGGCTGATTACCTTCTGTGAATTGTCGAATAGGGATATGGACTGGCAAATCGGTTTCTACAGAGTCATCCGGATAAAAAGTTTGGGCTAGAAGTTCTGCAGATTGTTCTGGGCTTAGAGTTTTACCGTGCGCGTTTCTAAGTAGCATATCTTCTTGCCTTTTACCTGTTCTCCTGATGACTCTGTAGACACTGTCCCACATACTTTCCCCATCCTGTTTGGAACAGAACTCTTTCCAACTCTCTGTTTGCTGTAATTCCGCTGCAGATTTATATTCTCGCATAGCTGCCTGGTAATCTTCAATTACGTATTGCTTTCGTGATGGTGCAGCATTTTTTATCCTTCTCTTTTTTCTGAGCACGTCTTCCTTGAGGCGTCGAAGAGAATCGGACCACCACGGAGGTATAGCGTTCACCTTTTTCGGTCCTACAGGCGGAATAGATTTCTCGCAAGATCCCTGGATGGCATTAATGTAGGACTGCACTGTCGTTTCTAGCTCTCCGGGAGTTTTGACGTTTTCTATAGCTACAAGAGAGATGTTTTCCTCTGTTAAGGCTGACCTGAAGTGTGTACGAAAATTTTTCCAATTTGCCTTCTTTGTGTTGTACTTGCGAGTAGTAATAGGCCTGAGGGCTTCCAGAGGACTTTCTAGGCACAAGTTAAACAAAATGGCGTTATGGTCTGATGTTGTCGTTTTTCTGTCCACTCTCCAGTTGTCAACTTTCCCTACCAGAGGTAAGCTGCAGGCGGTTACGTCTACTCTGCTTGAGTAGAGCTTGCCATTTCTGTAGGTTTCAAAGGTTGGTGTGTCTCCCGTGTTGAGGATTTCGAGCTCTATTTCGTTCAGAAAGGTGTTATATTTTGCTCCTCTATCATCTTCTTTGCTGCTTCCCCACCAGTGGCTCCAAGCGTTGACATCGCCCGCTACAATAAGGTTTTTTGTTTGTAGCTTCTGGATAAAAGTCTTTGTTCTGGTTAAATAGGGCTCTATGTCTTGGTCCCCCTCGAGATATAGCGAGACTACTCCTAGTTTCAGGTTTCCTGCGACCAATAACACCGCAGCTTCGGTTTCAGTCACTAGCTGAGGGTCATGAATTACCTCCAGCTTGTCCCCGAAGACTATTACTGCGGCTTTTACTGGTTTCACGCGGTTTAGAGTGCACTGAATGACATGAGTGCCAGGATATTCTTTTAAAACGCCTTTCCCACCCACATAGGGTTCTTGGACAATGGCGATCGATATGCCTTTATCTTTAGCTACCTGAAACAGTTCTGCTGTTGCTAATTTAGAGCGGTGCAAGTTGGTTTGTATGATATTAAGCCCGCCTTGTTTTTTCTCTTGAGGGGGGGATGCGCTTTGGTCGCCTTTAGCAGTACGCTATTCGAGATCGCGCTATTGCGTCCCATTTTTGTTTTTCTGGGCACACAGCGCTGAACGCGTTGTGTGCATGGTCTGAGCCCTGCCCAAATGCTCTCAGACAGTTCTTGCAAGTGGGTGAGCTCCCCTCGTGGCGTCTGAGACATTTATCCCAGGTGTGGGCTTCTCCGCAGTAGCTGCACAAGTCTTCTTTTTCCTTGCAGGTCTTTTTGGAGTGCCCATATCCCAGACATCTGGTGCACTGAACTAGAGGAGAATGGTCCTCAACCAGCCTCTTTTGCAATCCAACGTAGATGTTTCCCGCTTCTATTAAGCGTTTATGAATAACCGGAGAGAGCTCAAGTACTGGATGGCACTCATGTGGATTCCTTGCTCGCTTTCTGTAGCGCACCATGACGGTGCTCTTCTTCATGTCAACGTCTGTCAATAGTTGCTTATTCTGTGCTAGTAGCAGAGCAACCATTTCGGCATCGGTGTGATAGGAAAGCACGTTTTTAATAACGACTAAAGGATTTTTCGCTCGAGCCACTTCTGCCTTTAGAGTTTTACTCTTTCCTACTCTTGTTTGTATAAGGTTTAGGTCTTCTTTCGTGCTGCAGCTTAGAACAACCTTTTGATTTTTTGCCTTTCGCAGTCTGTCAACCTTGGCCCCTGTTTTAGTGATGTCAAGGGCCTCCCTGATTTTTTCAATGACTTTTTCTCCTGTATTTTTGGGGTCCGTTGAGGAGATAATCAGGGTGTGGTTTGGTTTAGGTAGGGGTGGTTTTTTAAGAACTTCTGAATAGGCTAGTTTTGTCTTAAATTGTTGTTTAGCTTTTTCAGCTGCTGAGAGTTCAGCTCCAAGACTAGCTGTAGCAGACCCGTTACCTTCTTTTAGCTGCCTAATCGTTCGTAGTTCCGTAGTAACATCCTCGAGGCATTCGTTGAGGGGACGCAAATGTTCCTTAAGATTTGGTTCAAGGACTGGTTTGTTCATTGTTTTAATAGAGAGACTGATATTGTTATCAAGTTTCTCTATTTTATCTTTCATTCCCGCCAGCTCTTTCTCCATTGAGGCATTTATATTCATGTCGTCAACTCTCAGTGGACCTTTTGAGACGTATTCTAAGGTTTTGCCATTCGACTCTAGAATACTGTCTGCTTTTTCCCTTATATTGTCGAGGCCTCTACGTAGTTCATCTAGCTGGCTGGATATAGTTTTGAAACCTGTAGTTAGTTTAGCGAGGTCAATGCTTTGGGTATTTTGTTGTTTGTCCCCCTTTTGTTTTTGGGTTGCACAACTATTTAGAGTCTGGATGCTCAACTCCAGATCCTTGACCGTTTTTGCAATTTCCCCTATTTTGCGGTAAGGCGTCTGCGTTTCGTACCCTAGCCAGCTGCGAATCGCCTTGGTTTCTTCCAGGGTGCCCTTGATGTCAGTTCTGGCAAGGCACAATTCGGAGTTAAGATTGGCAGCAATTTCTTTTGTTAGCTCTGTGATTGCTTTACTGTGGGCACGCTCCACACGCATGAGTTCCTGTGCATGCCTCGTGCGCTCCTTTTCCAAGTTGTATTTGTGCCTTGATCTGGAGTCCGACAGGGCGAGAACAGTTTCGTAGAGGGTCTGGAGGCTTTCGTGAGCGGTCAGTTTGTACTCTTTCTTAATATTAACCGCCATTTCCAGTGCCTCCTTTCCCTTTTGAAGTAGCTCGTTAGCGAGCTTGTTTGCCATGTCCATTTGGACTCCACTGTTCTTCGTGAATGTTGGCAGCATGCTTTGCCTCCCCGGGTGGTCGGGTAGTGACGCAACCGACGTGATAGAAGTATCGTCGTCAGAAATTATTGGACGTGGTGGAAGCTCCAACTGCTCCCAAGTTTGGACTCCATTGTGAACCTCCACCGGTGCTGCGTCAGGTGTGCTAGTTATTGAAAGCGTCGAGACCGCGCTTACTGGTGATCGTGCGGTTGAGGACTTTAAGACTCTCTCCCGCAGTGATCTGGTTGACCTGGGCTGTACAGCAGGACGCGATGAGGTAAGTTTGGTCTTGATTGACACGTTAGCAGTCGCCATCACTGGCTTTTCCTTTTTCGATCTAGACAAATTAAACATATTCGGGCTGTGGAAGTGGGTACTTTGTTAATGTTAATAGGTACTTGTACACGTACCTTTGTACTTATGGTATAAAATTCTTAAATATATGTATAAACAAATATATAGTTTTATATATATATAATATGTCTATATAACGAAATAGTTATAGAGTCTGAAATAGTTATAGAATCTGCAATAATATGCAGTTTTGTGAGTATTGGTGTATGTGTTTGTGTAAATATAAAAGATATTAAAAATTATTATACAAAGAAAAACTGTATAACTGAAAAGTTATAAAGTCAGTATGCTTTGCATCTGTATGCAATGTTGAGGTTATGCTAATAATATTTTGACTTAAGTGCTACTATAACAATATAACTATACAAAAATAAAATTAAAACTAAGTATATGAAATATACTAGGCATAAAGTCTGTAAACACTGCGATGTTATGCAATTCTATGAAGTATGTTAGTCGTGCCGAAGTCCGATGTTTTGAACTCTGAGAGGTGGTGTGTTGCAGTGATGCCGGCAATCGGTGGGTTGACGTTGTGAAGGGTGGGTTTCACTGGTCCTAGTAGAAGGTCCTGATGTCTTGATTCAAATGAGTCCAAACTCACGTAGTCAAGGATAATCCGTTTGGGGGTTCCGTCATTCCACTGCCGCCGGCGTCAGCGCTAGTGCGTATCTTTATATGCAGTCTTAAAGGCGTCGGTGAAGGCGTTAGATCGGTCTAGCTAACGGATGTCACGTTCGGAACGCGGAATCTGGCGTCTTAGACGCGTAGCACGTCCGAGATGAATTTTAGGTCACGGCGATAAGACTCGACGGCGATTTCTTTTATTTAATTGATATTATTGCGTATGTTTCTGGCTCTGTAACTTCGTTCCTTGATTCCCGATCCGGGATATTCTTGCGTAGTGGGATAGTCTTGGATAAGATCTTTCCGACGATGATAAAATCAAAATGATACCACTGACCTTCTCGATGTTTTACTCTCCGGAAGTTTAGTACCAATTTTTTCGGGAACAGATCGGGATAGAGCGCCACTAACAATATTGGTATTTACATGTGTACATAAAATTGAAGGTCCTGATTCACTGACTCATCAACGCCAAGCCCAAACCCTTAGACCTAGAAAGCTGAAATTTGGGCAAAAAGGTATGTCTTTTATGACGTAGCCAAGCACTAAGAAAGGATTTTTCGAAATTCTCCCGGGAACGAAGTCCCGTGGATCCTCTCGTCTAAAGCCCGTATACTTAAGTATTGATTGTCTCTCTCTCACGACTGCTACTCAAGAGCAAGAGGCCAAGATCCACTTCGGGTCGTTGAGCCAGCAAAGTAAGTAGTAAGTGACTGCTACTCAAATATAGACCAGAGTCTGAGTCGCGTTCTGTAATACGGACCTAGGTAAGTATAAGAAGTTCCACGTCAACCGCACCCGGGCTCTCAAACTAGTACAGCAATAAAACCTGCCAGGCGTTATTACCACCCCGGTGTCAGCACGCTTTAATAAGATGGCCACACATTATCGTCACGGGATTATTTACCACCCACGACATACAGGGTGTCCAAAGAAGGGAAGGGATTTTAAACCGTGTGGTGATCGGTTGAGAATAACACCACCCCATCTCTTTCCGTGGGTGTCGTAAGAGGCGACTAAGGAAACACAAATGAGACCTGCCTCCTAGTAATCCATCCCAGGCAACGAAACTTCATTTTTTTTCTGGATCTGAGGTGTCGTCCTATGGTCTCATGCGGTGTGGTACGCTCTGTTAAGGGCCGTCTGGTTCGCGACCTCCCTCCTACCGAAGTCCGACGCCAAACAGCTTGCTGTGTTCCGTCGGTGCGTAGGAGTACCAGTGCCTTTATAGGCATTTTCTAGGTTAACTCGCTCCATCGTCGACCTCATCTTTGACCTTATGGTCAAGATTGAGGTCAAGAGTTAACCCATCTTATAATAAATTTAAAAAAAAACTCAATTTTTACCGCGACATACAGGGTCCCAAAAAAGGGACTAGAATTGAAGATTCAGGTTTAGAACTTGCTCGTCTGAAAATTATAGCCCTCCATGTATCTCGAGTATTCTATTGTAGCTTCTCGAACAGACCTCTTTTGTATGAAAAATCGTGCAATATCCCTAGACCGTGTTGATGTGTGTAGTTCAAAGTTCGTGTTTGAACACTTCGATTTAATAAATTTTGAAATGTGACGTCACGAAATTTAGGACCCCTCCCACCCCCTTGTCACACAATGTCACACTTCGTAGAGCTCCTCCCTCCCCCTTAACGTGTGACGTATTTTATGGATGGCTCCTAATATCGATAGTCCTATCTATATTCTTACTGTTTTTCAAGATCGACTATCGATAGCTAAACTATCGGCCGCTGGCCGTAAAAAGGCCGCTGGCGATGTACTGCGCGATTTATCGGCGAAATTGGTGGTATGAAGGGGACGAGACGGGGGAACGCCTCGCCAGTACACCTGCTATTGTACAAATTATTGTACAATAGCAGCGCTATTGGTACAAAACAATAGCCTAGTCCTAGTACTTTCGGGCGCGACTGTACCCATGCGCAAACTCATCCCCTTCCCGATAGCTCAGTGGCCTTTTTACATGACGGGTTCTATAGTTATGCAACACTAATTAACACCCAATGAAACAACAATACCAACCCAACCCAATAATAATTATAGACAATTAGACAGGCTATTCGTACTGCCATTCCATAAACAGACTATACCTACTAGGGCTGATGAACTGAGGCGTCGGACCATAAATCATTTCCCTATGTCTATCTCGCTTGCACTTGCGGGCCTTATGGAGCCTATCTCGCTCACACTTACGGGCCTTACATTCCTATCTCTAAAGACATTTATGGCCCCACGCCTCGGTTCATAACGGCCGTGGTATTCCGCCGGTGTTCCGCGTGGTGTTCCGCCGTTTCCGAGGGAGATTCCCGGTTGCAGACACCCCCGGAAAAACACCCGGGAAATAGTAAACGATACACACTCAACGATACACACTCAAAGGCCCACACTAAGGTTTTCCCTTGTGTCGTGGGTCCCCTGGAACACACATAAAGACAAACACAAACACCCAAGACCAGAGAACAAACATCTGCTTTTTACACAAATGTTTGCCCCGACTGGGGATCGAACCCAGGACCCGCCGATCAAGAGGCAGCGTCACTACCACTCGACCAAACCGGCCGTCATAGTGTTAGTTAGTTTTTAGCCTGTATGGTATTTATTTATGGGCCTTAGATGCCTGATAATAAATGATTTTATTATTATCATTATAATTTAATACTTATCATGTTTTAGATAAGTACTAAATTATAATGATGCATGCATTTAATTGTTATTTACAAATGGTGATGTAAATTTTTTTTTACCATCCCATATACGTCCCCACCGAGGGGCATGGGCCTCCCTTCGAAACACGAAGGGGATTAAGGCCATAGTCCACCACGCTGGCCTAATGCGGGTTGGTGGACCGTGGTATACTTACCTGTAAGTAAACTTCAAATTCGAACACCCTGTATCTATAAGGCTGGTTCAAATCACATTTATCTTTAGGGGTAATAATATTGATCGGGGTTCAATATATGCCCTGTCAATTTGCGGGGTAAATGAAAACACCCTGTGTAAGGTGCTTCCAAATTACTCGTAGCGGCAGATATTTTTTATTAGTCATTCAGGCATTTTCTCAGATGTGCGTGTTTTTCTTCATCATCATGATGCTTTTCTTCATCGCTGAGTAAGTGATAAATATGTAATCAGAAATCCGCACGACTGAGAAGATTCGTTTTCGGGCGGCGCGCGGTCCTCTAAGCCTCATTGGGCCAGCGTGGTGGACTATGGCTGATAATTGTCACTACCTGTCACTGTCATCTGTCTAGCATAAGACATAGATGTACTGACATTCCACGCTCCGTTTCGTACATAGACAAGATAGTACAGAGTACCTAGAGCCCCACTACCAAATCTTTACCGAATGTATGTAATTTTTTTTTGTTAAATTTATCCCTTTCGGGAAAGGCAAAGGAAACTATATCCATGCAGCCACATCTTCAGTTAAAAATCTTCTTTCTTCAACTTAAGCTAAGCCCTAAGCTCCGTTCTGTTCTGCGTAAAACCAGATAGCGTCTGTTTTACGAAAATTGGCGGCGAGAAGCACAACCACGAGGATCTTTATCGGTACCAAACGGAGCAGAAACACTGTTATCACTTGAATTTTTTATCACTACACAAATTTTAGTCAATTTACTGCATAATACACTATCACTATTACACATTAAACAACTTTTTCACGCCGAAAACGAAAATTCAATTCACAAAGCAACCGCTCTCGCCGAGTTCCCGCCAAAGACCCCATTTTTTTTTTCAATTTATCCCTTTCGGGAAAGGCAAATGGAACTATATCCATGCAGCTACGTCTACAGTGAAAAATCTTCTTTCTTCAACTAAATCTTAGCCCTAAAAGCTCCTCATGTTCTGCGTAAAACCGGATAGCGTCTGTTTTACGAAAACTGGCGGCGAGAAGCACAACCGCGAGGATCTTTATCGGTACCAAACCGAGCAGAAACACTGTTATCACTTGAATTTTTTATCACTACATGAATTTTAGTCAATTTACTGCATAATACACTATCACTATTATCGAAATCCTTACTAATATATAAGGTGATAAAAAAACTCCTAGCTATATTCAAAATCTTGAACCAGTATCACTCAAAGAACACATTTATAAAATAATTTAAAAAAAATTTTTCAATGGGAATAGTTCATTTTTTGCCTAAACGTAGACATTACTCCTACACCAGGCACGCGAGGGGTGCGGGTAGCGCTCGGGAGGTGCACCCGAGTGGTGTCTACGTTTAGGAAAAAAAAATCCTACCGAAAAAATAAATTAAAAAAAAAGCAAAAGTGTTCTGTAAGTGATACTGGTTCAGGATTTTGAATATAACTAGGAGGTTTTTTTTCACCCTGTATAAATGCGAAAGTAACTCTGTCTGTCTGTCTGTCCGTCTTTCACGCCTAAACTACTGAACCGATTTTTATGAAATTTGTCCCACAGCTGGGCACGACAGAGCCTGGGAAAGGACATAGGCTACATTTTGTCCCACAGTTGGGCACGATATAACCTGTAGTCCACGCGGGTTGAGCCGCTAAAGTTTTCGCCGCTTCATTCAGCTTGAGCGATGTAAGAAGTCGCAATCATTTGTAACCCCCCACAGAAAAGAGGGGTGCTGTAACTTTGACGTATGTATCTGTATACAAGGTGTTTCAAAAAAACCCAAAAAAAATAAAATAATAATTTTAAAAGTGAAATAGTCGCAACTCTAGTAATCAGTTGCACGGTTTGACATCTTTCAAAATGAAAGTTTCATATAATTAATATGACATATTTGTAATAGAGCTGCGTAATAAGCTAAATTTTAATTAATTTTGAATTATCTTTTTTTTGGGTTTTTTGAAACACGTTGTATATCTGTCTCGCTGTGGCATTCGTAGCTCCTAAATGAATGGACAAATTTCGATACTGTTTTCTTTGTTTAAACGCTGGTATATAAAGATAACTCTTAGCTAAACTTAATCAAAATTGGTTCAGCCGTTTAGTTGTCATTTAACTGAGAAAAATCAGAGGTTATGCAATTATTTTAATTTTTAAAGTTACATTGGAAAATTAAATTTCTTCTTTATGATTAAAAAAAAATTGTGTATTCATACGGTTTAAATTTTTCTTACTAATTTGAAGTGACTCCATATTTTTTTTTAAATCATGCAAAAAATTCAGGTAAGTAATTATAGTAAAACAACAAAATAGAATTATATATAACTTTTATATTTTCATCTTGTACATTTAAATTTAATTTATACACCTTATACTATACTTTAATGAGAGAAAGTTTTAAATAATTATTTCTAACAATTTTGAACACTTAATATTTTACAAATTATGTATGGAGTAAGTAAGTTTTATAATTGCCTTAAATGTAATTTATGTACTACGGTATTTACAGTTTTTTCTATTCGGGCAAACGAATATTTAAATTTTAAAACTAATTTGTGAAAAAAACTCATCTTTATCTTTTTTTTAAATCTTATTAAGGCTGTTTTTAATATCGTGCGGATTTCATCACGCAAGTGTCTTTTCCATACAAGTATTTATTGTAATGCGTGGAATACGCACGCATGATGAAATCCGCAAAATATTAAAAACAGCTCCCACAACAGCTTAAGGCTTTAAAAACAGCTTAATAGTCAACACAAAACTGTAAAAGATCATTGTTATAATTTTAGTGTTCAATTTTAATGCTCCAGTGAGTTTCGTGTATGTGAAGTGATTAATAAACGTAGGGAACGATTGTACACATGAAACTGAATAACTTTCGTTAAGGATCTAACATAAAATAAAAAATATATAATAAATAAAAAAATGTAGACACCCATACTAAAACAAAACATGCTCGCTCAAGTCAATTTAAAAAGATAATTAGAACTATGTTTCTTGGGGAAAGTTGTTCAGTTTTATGGGTAAAATTATACCCCGTAAAAATTGCCAGCTATATTTAAAGTTACCCCATATACTACACCTATTTTTTTAAACCTATTAAAACTCATGAAATAATAAAGAAGTTGACTAACGGAAACTCACAAAATTATGCGATTTTTCCTGTAAAAAAGCCTGCAAAGATTAAGTTCCTAATTTATTTTAAAATTGAGCTAACCAATTAAATTATCAACCATTTATAACTTGTCTCATTAATATTGAATTTTTTAATTGCTTCTTTTATAGCCAAGTCAAGATGAAATATGATGTTATTTAAAAAAAGTTTTAAAAAAAGGTTACTTCTAGGACTAAGTATATACTGACGTATGGACGGAACAATCCGCCCGCAACGCGTGCCTGTTTATCAATGTGTGCAGCTGTCAAAACAAACGTTATTGTACACCATAGTCTGAATTTTGGAATTCAATGAGTTTTTTACCCATAATCTGATCTTTTTTATTAAATTTGAATACCTAGTGATAAGTTTTTTCACTTTATAAACACACAAACTATATTCACTTTTGACCTACAAGCAGGTCAACGAGTGACACGATTCACACGTATACTGCAACAGCAGTAAGCTCTGTCCATAGAGATACTTAGTCCTAGGGTTACTTTACTAAAGTACATTCGTTCTTATAACTCCACGCCTATTTGCAAAGCTGCAGTCTTCCCCAGAGAAGAAGTGTAAAAACAATTTCTTATACCAAACAGAGACAAAAAAAATACTTTACAGCTAACATTAGAAAACTGCTTTTATCCAAGTACCTGAGCACTCACAAAGATGACGTCAATTGACATCCCTAACATTTTATTGCACTAATAATAAAATACACTAAATACATAAAACTTTGGTTGTTTACAAAGAAAATAATTAAGAAAGGTCCGACACCAAACACGACCATAAACTTACGCATCGAAATGGAATAGTCAGAGACTAGTCTTGTCTAATAGTCTTGAAATCTCTAAAAATTATCAACCATAACTAATTTCTACAAAAAAATGTACTTCTGTGAACATATTTTGCAATGGTACAAATGTGTAATGAAGTTTAATTAGATTAATGCGAAAGAATGTATTTATAAAGTTTCGAGTCTTAAAAGCGCCACTTCAGTCATTAGTAACTGACAAAATAGTTTTCAGTACTTTATAACTGACTTAGGGGTTTTTATGACAGACTAAGAGTTATTTTTGACTGACAGAAAGTGGACACTAGTGGCTTTAATGGTTTTTTTACCATTGCCCCTCGAAAAAGGGTCCGTTATTCTTCAAAAACACTTGGAACATGCGCGAATATACGGATTTAAGTAAGAAAACAAAAGAAAATGTGCAAGGAGGTTGCATACTCTCACTATAAAAACGTACTAAAACTTGGCTGTATGTAATAACTGGCTGTATGGAATATGGCTCGGTTAAAAATTTTAAATTTAGAATAAGGAATTCAGCCAATTTTCTGTGCAATTTTCATGCAAATCAAAGTTTCTTTGTCTCAAAATCATAAAATGAGTTCGACATCCAGTGATGAAAGTGAACCTCTCATTCCAGAGTCATTTCGCGTTAAAGCAATACTGTCACATAATAATTAATTTACTGTCACAGAGTAATTATTTTATTTTTCTCGTAGTCAATGGTAAAAAGTAGAGTACCTAACACGTGAAAAAAAAATTCTTCCCGGCTCTTGTATACCTCGAAAAGAATTCACCTTTTTTTCACTTGTTGGGTAATCTACTATTTAGTTACTGCAGCAGCTCGAGAACGACGTGAAAACAGTATGGTCAAATGTCAAAGAACTTTCAAAATGACCACGCCTGAAGGCGAAAAAGCCTTGGGCAATCAAAGTGATGTTTCACCGTCATCTGAGTGGCGTCATGCGCGAGTTTGTCGCGGCCTATGCTGTAGTTACAAACATAAAGTTTACGTCTCTATAGATTTGATTCCCTTAGCTTAAATTGTCTTTCTTAATATCACGAATTTAACAAAAATACAATAACAAACTATCATAAACGTAAAGCGATAACAATAATTTCTAATAATTTATCTTACTTATTTTTTTTAGTTAGAATAGTTTTATTTACATACATACATGATAAAAATAATTAGTATCTATAATGATTCGTGGAAATAAAAAAACCGTTCACATTATAATTTATAGTTTGAAGCTTACAAGTATGACTTGGGGCCATCCATAAATTACGTCACACGAATTTCATGATTTTTTGACCCCTCCCCCCTCCTTGTCACAGCTGGTCACATTTGTAAGACTCCCCCCTCCCTAGCGTGACGTCACATATTTTGCATATTTTCCATTTTTTGTAATTTTCTAATAAAAGCAGTACTTAATAGAGTTGTCATTTTTTTTGGGAACTCAAAACTCTTTGTCTCAACTAAAGTAAAAACGTAAAAAAAATGCTTGGGACTGGGGAGGTTAAGTTTGTCGTTAAAAGTTTACGCGTTTTGATACCCATACTAACACATTTTGAAATGTGACGTCACGAAACTTATGACCCCTCCCACCCCCTTGTCACACAATGTCACACTTTATCGACCCCCTCCCCTCCCCTTAACGTGTGAAGTAATTTATGGATGGTCCCCTTGTAAACTAAAGCCCGACAAACTTTCGCGAAAATATAAGTTTTTCGAGAAAAATTTACTGCTTGAGCCTACCCTACTGCAACGGTTCAGAAAATACGAATTTTCATTCAACCCTTCTTTCTTCTATTCACATCCCGTTTTTTGTTTTAAAATCTGTATGAATTTAAAAATTATCTGTACCGAAACAAAACTGTAAATTCTATTTTTTATTGAAAAATTGATCTCAAATAGTGATTTCATTTCAATTTCTTTGTTTCATTAGGGCGCCTTCCTTAGCCTTAGCTTAAAAAGCAGCCACATCAAAAGAGTAAGATCTCAAAGGAATGTACACGCGGAAACACATTAGGTTACACATGTTGACTTTGACGTCACCCTTATCTCGCTCGCTCGGCTTTCGTAGTGCAAGCTAAAGCTGTTACGGACCATAGGTTTAGAACCTCTGCTATGAAGAGACTAAAAGCCTACATCTCACTTGCACGACTAACATTAATCGACAAACCCATTTGTCGAGTCTCACGCGACAGTGAGCCAGCGGTTCCCGAATTCTTTTGGCTACGGAACCCTCTTTGATTCACCGGTTTGGGGTGGAACCCAAGCTCAAGTAAAAAGTAAACTAACTGTACACTGTTTTTTACGTGAAGTCACACCACACCGAGGCTTTGTGGCTTGGTGTTCGCATCTTTTAGGTATAGTTTGACTTTAAGCGAAGGACTTTTTAAGATAAATACCTAAGATTTACAATATCTAGCTAGACTAGAAAAAAACATCGAAATCTTGAATTTTCGCGGAACCCCTGAGAGCCTCATACGGAACCACGGGGTTCCGCGGAACACCATTCGGGAACCGCTGGTGTAAGCCAAAGAATGACTGACATTTATTCTACCACGAATCACAAAAAAAAAACATACACAAATCTACAATTTCTAATACCACAACTTAACCTAAAAGTGCTCATTTCTCGACATTAATATTAAAATTCGAATAGGCTGGCCTGATCGAACTTTCTGGATTAACCGGAGACGGTGGGGTTGGTGGAATGTAAGGATACCTAGGGTACGGAGGGTAAGGGTAAGGATACCCAGCGGGTAACAGCTGGGGGTTGTGGAAGGGTAAAGGTAGTCCCGGGGAAGGGTATCCGTAGGGTAAGCCGACGGATGATGCTGCAGCTTGTAGGATTGATGCTGCAAATGCTGGATCGCTGTATACTGCTGCGTAGGGCCATGCTACTGCGATTCTTTGTCTTTTGTCTTTCATTCTTCGGTTTTGAAACCATACCTGTTGGTAAAAGAAGTTTTATTGTATTAAGGTTTTCTATGGTTCTGTTTTTTATACGCTCTTTAATAACTTATAATGTACTAGCGTTCCGCTCGGGACTTCGTTCTCGTAGGAATTCAGAAAAGTTATGTAGCCTATGTTACTGACTAGTAGACAATGTAGAATTCTAATGGTGAAAGAATTTTTCAAATCGGTCCGGTAGTTTCGGAGGCTATTCAATGCAAACAAACAAATCTTCTCTCTTTGTAATATTAGTATATATCATTATCATTATTATTTGTTTATAGAATAGAATATAATAAAATATTTTTATTTGCATTAAATGTGGTGGTGCACACAGGCAAGGTGTTATTGAATACAAGGTCAACCCATTTAACCAAATTTTGGCATGCAAAGTTACAACTTAATACAACATTTATGTCATAATTTTATACAACTAATCTAATAAGTCCGAAATGGAATAAAAATTATTAACAATGAGTCATTTTTTAAAGTCATAACAAATCTATTATAGGTCAAGGTTTTGACATCATCTTATATTAATCACATAAATGAACAATTGATATACATAGCCCCACAAAACCATATATACGGTTTGGCTGTGGGATATATTCGGTTGTATGAAGGTAGGTAAGTTTGTTCGGGTTATTTTTTATTTTATTTTTTTATTATGAGATAGGTTAACTCTTGACCTCAATCTTGACCAAGGTCGTAGATGAGGTCGACGATGGAGCGAGTTAACCCAGAAAATGCCAATTAAGGCACTGGTACTCCCACGCACCGACGGAACACACCAAGCTGTTTGGCGTCGGACTTCGGTAGGAGGGTGGTCGCGAACCAGACGGCCCTTTACAGAGCCTACAAAACCGCATGAGACCATAGGACGACACCTCAGATTCAGAAAAAAAAATGAAGTGTCGTTGCCTGATGGGATGGATTACTAGGAGGCAGGTCTCATTTGTGTTTCCTAAGTCGCCTCTTACGATATCCACGGAAAGAGATAGGGTGGTGTTATTCTCAACCGATCACCACACGGTACAAATCTTATATCTTAGTCTCAACCGTTCTTATTTTTCTTTTCGCTTGCAAATCTTTTGCTTAATAATTTTCCACGTCAAAAACGTAAGAGTCACCGACTTCAATCCCAAAAAGACAATTTTTTCGAGAGTTTCCCTCAATTTCTTCAGGGTTCCACCATCAGATCCTGGTTTCCTTACCATGGGACCACCCTTGGGATACTCCCTTTCCAACAAAAAAAGAAAAATCAAAATCGGTTCATAAACGACGAAGTTATCCGCGGACATACATAAAAAAATATATATACGGTCTAATTGAGAAACCTCCTCCTTTTTTGAAGTCGGTTAAAAAGGACTACACTTTTGGAACTCCAACGTATTTAAAACTAGCTTTCAACCCGCGGCTCCGCCCGCGTGGACTACAGGTTATATTGTACCCAACTGTGGAGTAAAATGTAGCCTATGTCCTTTCCTAGGCTCTAATCTATCTCTGTACCAAATTTCATCAAAATCGGTACAGTAGTTTAGGCGTGAAAGACGGACAGACAGACAGAGTTATATTCGCATTTATAATATTATATATTAGTAAGAAAGTAAGGATTACAAAAAAAACCGGTCGTTAAATGGCTTCAGAAGATTTCAGATTACTACAAACAGCAATAATAACCTAACTGAAAAAGTCAAAAAATTAAAAGCTTAGGTTATTCCATTACGGGTGCTAATTTTCGAAAGTTGTTAATGAATATTCTAAATTAATTTAATATACAAATAAAAGATTATAAGTAGGAGAAATACATAAACATGTTCATTAGTATTTCTCACACATTATTGCTAATTAGGCAATTGAAGATATTTTGGCGTCGATTCTACCGTTTTTTTTTCTGCACCATCTACGATCGACGGACGACCGATATTGTCACTACCTGTCACTGTCATCTGTACAGCGTAGGACAGAGATGTACTTCTTCTTCTTCTTATCGTGTAGGTATAGTCAAGTGTGAGGCGAACTTGGCTAACCCTGGTGTCAGAGTTTTCTAACCGCACAATGGCCTCTGACTTGGTTTTAATTTAACGATTGTAGTCAATCGACAACAGCCGGGACCGACAGCTTAACGTGCGTAAATAACCCCTTATCTAAATATATAAAAGGAGAAACTGACTGACTGACTGACTGACTGACTGACTGACATATCAACGCACAGCCTAAACGGCTAAACGTAGGCACTTGAAATTTGGAAGGGACGTAGCTTAGGTACCGTAGAGGTGCACTAAGAAAGAAATTCCCGAAATTCCCAAGGGAACGGGAATTAGCGGGAAAATCCTTTTGTATGAAAAATTTAAACCGCTTAAGTTAGACGCTTGAAATTCGGCATGCAGGTACCTTAGTAAACTTAAAGCTTAGTTGCAACAGGACATTGCAAAATTCCCACGGGAACGGGAGTTAGCGGGAAAAAAACTTTTGTATGTAAAAATCTAAATTAACACGCAAACGAAGTTGCGGGCATCAGCTAGTCTGATAATAATTATGTATGTGGCAAAATACTACACGGGTATTTAATTGTTGTTTTGTTATAACCGTGTGGTGATCGGTTGAGAATAACACCACCCCATCTTTTTCCGTGGGTGTCGTAAGAGGCGACTAAGGAAACACAAATGAGACCTGCCTTCTAGTAATCTACACTTCATTTTTTTCTGAATCACCCTCCTACCGAATTCCGACGCCAACCAGCTTGCTGTGTTCCGTCGGTGCGTGGGAGTACTAGTGCCTTTAAAGGCATTTTCTGGGTTAACTCGCTCCATCGACCATAAGGTCGGTCAAGATTGAGGTCAAGAGTTAACCCATCTTATAATAAAAAATAAATAAAAAAACTGAACAACTTTCTCCAACAATACTCAAAATTGGTTTTGTATGACTTCTCATACAAAACCAAATCAACTGATCAAACAATGAATGGAGAGAAATTTTTTGATGTGAAAACTTCTTTAGCGGCGTTGTGCACTTTTTAGATGGGTAAAAAATGCTAAACTCGCGTCAGGGTCACGTGACCCTGATCGAAAATTCGTAAGACGGAGGGTGAAGTGAAAACCTCTTAGACCGCAAGGAAGTAATATATGTTCAAGTTTTCACTTCTGCCGGCACTCCCGGAGTGCAACCCGTTATTTTTTAAGGTTCCGTACCCAAAGGGAAAAAAGGGACCCTATTACTAAGGCTCCGCTGTCCGTCCGTCCGTCAGTCTATCGCCAGGATAGTTAGACAGTTGAAATTTTCGCAAATGATGCATTTCTATGTGTCCTATAACAACAAATACTAAAAACCAGATTAAAATAAATATTTAAGGGGGCTCCAATACAAAAAACGTGATTTTTTTTGTCGTTTTTATAGAGATAATGTTTTTTATAGAGTCTGTTTCGCACTTGGCCGGTTTTACAGGTAATGGTACGGAATCCTTTATGCGCGAGTCCGACTCGCACTTGCCAGTTTTTTTGTTTTTTTTATTTATACCTATGTTGCCTGGGGACAGTTGTTTAGTGCCATGTGCTGATTTACATTCTTAGTTTTTGCTAGCTAACCAATTTCAAGTCACCTATAGGTATGTGAATTCTTTTAAATATGGCGCGCAAATGATTCGTCAATTATCTTCCTAATAACACACACCAAATTAATTCAATGCTAATTCAACAATGACCAAACAATTTTAGTTGTTACGTATAACCATCTAAAATGATTTAGTTATCATGGCCATTATATCATGCAATCGCGCATGGGCACGGCGGAAATTCGAGAAATACTTTATATTAAGTCTTAATATGGTTACGTATTTTTCTTTTGGTAACAAATACAACTGGGAACATGGGTTGGACAAAGAAAGAAGAGGAGACATTCAAATACTTTATACTTTATAAATACTAAACTAAAATGTTTATCATAAATTAATTTTAATCCATACTAATATTATAAATGCGAAAGTAACTCTGTCTGTCTGTCCGTCTTTCACGCCTAAACTACTGAACCGATTTTGATGAAATTTGGTACAGAGATAGATTAGAGCTTGGGAAAGGATATAGGCCACATTTTATCCCACAGTTTGGCACGATATAACCTGTAGTCCACGCGGGCGGAGCCGCGGGCGGAAAGCTAGCATTTCCATACTTACAAAAGACATCAACGAGCTATCATTTTATTTGTGAGTTATTAAACCCACTTTTTAAGCCATAAGTAGATAAAAGTGCACAATAAAACTAATAAATTCCATTAGAATCATAAAAACTAGAAAAGGAACGCTACATCTGAATTTAGAATGCGGCGTTCTACGCCAATTTAAATTCCTCATTCGCGCGTAAACATGGAGCTGTCCAGTCATAATCTCAATTATCACGTCCACTAAAAAAGAAAACCACGAGCTAAAAGAAAAAAAACACATGTTTTTATAGCACCATTCGAATTTTACATTCACGCTAATTTGTCGATGCATTTAATAAAAGATACCGACCGAATTATTCAGTAGCTGTAGGGCGCTAATGAAGATTAATACCGAAAAGAACGAATGAACGAATCGCTGGTTGCTATAAAAGCTGTCATTAGTGAGTGGCTGTATAGAAAGAGTGTTCTTTGCCTGGCATCTGTTTTATGGCACTTTATACCAATTAAAAACTATTAAATTACGCGGCGGCTACCATTTGATGCGTTATAAAATGGAGATTTTTTCACCGTTTGTTTGTTTATTGTGATGAATCTTTATGGTGGCATCAATAAATGTGATAACAAATCAATAAATGGGGTTTTTATTTCGTGACACTGTTGCAGACACCTTTGGAATGCTTTGACGGAGTTGAGAGTACGATAGCACAGGCAAAGAACAAAAGTATTAGTTTCAATAATTTTATAACGGGTTCTTACACCTTTTTTAAAAAAAATAAGTATCCGATATTTCAGCGCTGTGAAAATCACCGCGAGAATCTTAAACTATTTATAACAAAATAATTAATTTTAAATTATGGCCTTCCTACAATCTTGAACGCCAAACTCAAAATTTTAGAAGTTTAAGTTTTTTTTTTTTTTAATTTAGCCAATGACAAGAATTTTAAGTTGGATCTATTCATTCTTTGAACTTCTAGATTAACTTCTTGTCTTTCTGCAACTTATTCCACGGGAACTTAATTTTCTAGGCTTAAATTATAAAGCTGTTTAAAAATAAATTCCCAAATTACTTCAAGCGATTTCTCTTCTATGAAAATAACAACGTAATAAGTATACAAATACGAAACCAAATTTTCTGGATGAATAATTCTCTGATCCTTTGCCAACGAAAACGAAAAACAAAATTAAAAAGCAATAATCGCGTCTATGGCCGCTTGACGCCATTTTCTCGTCGTAAACTGAAATTCGCGGCAATTAGCACTCTGTATCGACGGTGTGGCGAACAAAAGACGTTTTAAAGACCCTTTAGGGCTTCTTGGCATCCTTTGTGAGTACTTTGTTGTATTTGGACGTAGTTATTATACAGTGGTGATAGGTTTGCTTAGGTCTTAATGTTCTTTAGCACTGTTTACGGTGCTGAAACTTCTTTATTTAAGCAGAAACCTAACCTACGACTTGGTTAGGTTTATCCTTGTCAAGTTTTGTGGTCTACTATACAGAAAATAGAGTGAATTGGAATTAGTTAGTGAAACTTGCTAGCTGGTTTAGTCGAGTGGTATTGGCGCTGCCTCTTGATCGACGGATCCTGGGTTCGATTCCCGGGGCAAACATTTGTGTAAAAAGCAGGCGTTTGTTCGCGGGTCGCGGCTATTTGTATTTGTCTTTGTGTAAGTTCCAAGGGGGTTAAAGAAAAACCTTAGTGTGGGCCTTTGACTGTGTAGCGTTTATTATTTTTTTATTTCTCAAAATTACTCTAAGGGATGAATCTCCCAATGAAACTGAACGTCTTTTCCTAAGTAATCCATAAAAAAATTATAGAGAGGGGGAAAATGTTTATACAGGGCATTAGGTATCTCTCTTTCAACATCTCGGGTGGTTTATCAGTCCAAGAAACTGAACAACTTTCCCAAAGAACATAGGTCAAAATGCGAAAAAAAAATTTTAACTCCCATACAAAATGCGTTATAAGGTGATGAAGTTTGTATGGGAGATCAAAATTTTTATTTGCATTTTGACATATGTTCTTTGGGAAAGTTGTTCAGTTTCTTGGACTGATTAACCACCCGAGAGGTTGAAAGAGAGATACCTAAAGCCCTGTATTCAACCTCTTCCTCGGAGCAAGTTATTAAGTTTAGTGGACTGATTCACATCCTAATTTCGCTAACTAATTTAAGGTCACCTAATATGAACTAGCACTATCAGCTGTCAGGGACCATCCATAAATTGCGTTACACATTAAGGGGAGGGAAAGGGGTCGACAAAGTGTGACATTGTGTGACAAGGGGGTGGGAGGGGTCATAAGTTTCGTGACGTCACATTTTAAAATGTTTTATGAGTATCAAAACGTGTTAACTATTAACGACAAACTTAACCTCCTCAGTCCCAAGCACTTTTTTTACGTTTTTACTTTGGTTGAGAAAATGTTTTGAGTTCCCAAAAAAAAATAACAACTCCATTAAGTACTGCTTTTATTAGAAAATTACAAGAAATGGAAAATATGTGACGTCACGCTAGGGAGGGAGTCTTACAAATGTGACTAGCTGTGACAAGGAGGGGGAGGGGGTCAAAAAATCATGAAATTCGTGTGACGTAATTTATGGATGGGCCCTCACCTGCCTAAAAGGTACATTTCCTTTACTATAGTATATATATATATTTTTTAATTTAATTTATCCCTTTCGGGAAAGGCAAAGGAAACTATGTCCATACAGACAGTGAAAAATCAGTGAAAAATCTTCTTTCTCTAACTTAACCTAAGCCCTAAGCTCCTCATGTTCTACGTAAAACCGGATAGCGTCTGTTTTACGAAAATTGGCGGCGAGAAGCACAACCGCGAGGATCTTTATCGGTACCAAACGGAGCAGAAACACTGTTATTACTTGAATTTTTTATCACTACACGAATTTTAGTCAATTTACTGCATAATACACTATCACTATTATACACTAAACAAATTTTTCACGCAGAAAACGAAAATCAATTGACAAAGCAACTGCCCACGCCGAGTTCCCGCCAAAGATCCTTTCTTTACTATAGTTTCACAGATCTGGTAACAATATATGTAAGTACAGCGTTATTCTGGATAAAGTCGACAAACGAAAAGGGCTGAAACTAGACTCAATTTTATCGACGGAAAAAATAATAATAAAAAATTCCGAGAAAATTTACAATTTCATAAAAAATTAAACAAAATTTTCCGTTTTTTCTTCAAAAATAGTCATTTTTTTATTTTAGTTTAGTTTATTATCGTTTTTTTTTTATTGTTTGGCCCATCATTTGCGACCATAAATGTTTTTGTTTCAACACGATAGACCATCAAAATTAAAAGTTATAACATTTTCTTTACAAAGAGTCCACAGTACGTATTTAAAAAAAAGAAAAGCCCATAAAACCAAACAAAAAAACTCAGATTTATTTTATTATTTTTTCCGTCGATAAAATTGAGTCTAGTTTCAGCCCTTTTCGTTTGTCGACTTTATCCAGAATAACGCTGTATATGCAATGAAAATAAAATGGCGACCAGTGTCATTCTACCGCCCGCCATTGAGACATCATTGATTAATGAAATATATAGGTACTTGTGTTTTGGTTTCATCATATAGTTAAATAAGCTTGAACAAACACATTAAACTTAATTGAAATGTCCGTGATCTGTCATTCGTGTCAGAAATTTCGCAAAACTTTTTAACTGCCGACATATAATTGAACTAAGGCCACTGTGAACAGGCCAGGCGTGGGTGGCTCGTGTAAAGTCATGAATGAAGAAACTTGACAGCTTTGCGACACTTTTAGATCTTGTTTGGGCTTTTCTATTAACGCTGTTGCGATTTTCCACCTTTTTGGTATAATGAAGTAAATTGTTTCAAACTTTGGTGGGTGTACGCTTAATAGGTATGCTGTAAGATAACCTTTTCTGAACTAGTGTAGAAACTAAAACTTCATAATCTGTCCAAATCTGATTAGATATGACAAGTTTAAAACTAGTAATTTAAATTGAAAAACTTTAAAGAAACTAAATTACTTTTCCAGAAGAAAAAATATTTACAATTTTTTCCGCACATAAATATATCATGAACACAAGGTTGATACAAGATAACCATTTTTTAATTTTTTGTTATCAATAAATTTTAACAAATAAAGAGAAATGTCTTGACTCACTGACTCATCAACTTTCAAACCCTTGAACTTAGAAAGCTGTAACTTTAGACAGAGATTTCCTTTATAGCAAGGATTAGAAAAGGCTGGATATATCAATATTTTCGAAACGAAAGACCAGGCGTCGTCTAATATTCATAAAGTCATTAAAAACACTTTAACATATCAGCCCATTGCAGTCCACTGCTGAACATAGGCCTCCCCCAAGGTGCGCCACTTTGCACGATCCTCCGCTGTTTTCATCCAGCCACTACCCGCTGTCTTCTTTAGGTCATCTGACCATCCGGCTGGGGGGCGTCCTACACTACGCGGTCTCCATTCGAGAACCAACGCTCGTCGGTTCTCCGACAGACATGGCCATGAAAAACACTTATAGTAGTAAAATAAATACCTTAATAGTAGATTCAGGTAGTTGTAGTTGCGCGGCGAGTTCACATCTCCTCGGTCGGGAAACGTAATTTTCTTTCATGAATTCCTTCTCCAATCTGGTTAACTGTTCTCTTGTAAATGCTGTCCGGTATCTCCTAAGAAGATAAGGAGAAAGTTATAGATTTGGGTGTTCCATACAATAGGGAATATGCATGATTTTTTTATTTAAAAAAATCAATCCTCATTCATGTAATAAACAATTTAGTAAAACTATTTTTCGAATAACTATAAAATTAAAAAAGATATAAGCCATCGAAGATTTATTTTTTATCTCTTTCTAGCAAAACGAAATTTAATACGGAGTTTGTATGGACGTAGTGACATGTGACGTCTCAATCCATGTCAAATCTCTCTGTCTAATCGATGCGTAATTAATAGTTTTAAATGCGTATATCGGCCGTATTTCTTGGCCGATTTTAATTTTAATTTCACTTTTTGTCATCTTAACTACGGTATTTTCATATTCATGCATATTCCCTATTCAGTTGAAATTCAAAATATCTTTATTTCATAGAACATTCAGGATGTTACTTAAAATAAGTTAAAATTACATTAAATACATACAAACATAATACACATCAACACGGTCTAGGGATATTGCACGATTTTGCATACAAAAGAGGTCTATTTGAGAAGCTATAAAATCTTACTCGAGATACATGGAGGGCTATAATTTTCAGACGAGCAAGTGCTAAACTTGAACTTTCAATTCTAGTCAATAGATTTTATTTTACTTAAAATTTGTGAAAACGTGACGGAAACGAAAACGAAAATGCACTTTTTGCCGATGGTCGAATTTACGCATTTTTTTTTTAAATTACGTCACGTTTTCACTAATTTCTATTAAAACAAATTTTGTTGACTAGAATTGAAAATTTAGGTTTAGCACTTGCTCGTCTGAAAATTATAGTCCTCCATGTATCTCGAATATGCTATTATAGCTTCTCAAACAGACCTCTTTTGTATGAAGAATCGTGTAATATCCCTAGACCGTGTTGATATGTGTACATTAAAGGATTTAGATACATACACACACATTCGTTCTTTTGACTCTACTGACTCTACGCCTATTCGCAAAGGTGCAGACTTCCCCAGAGAAGAAGAGTTCTTGGAAAAAATGGCGTCCACAAAGGTTGCAAGTAAGGCTGACGATTTCGTAACTCTGTGTTTACATACATACGCTCACGCCTCTATCCAATACAGGGGTAGGCAGAGCATTCGTGGTTGAGAACCACTTGATGCCACGTCGTCATCAGCCCATATACGTCCCCACCGAGGGGCACGGGCCTCCCTTCGAAACACGAAGGGGTTTTAGGCCATAGTCCACCACGCTGGCCCAATGCGGGTTGGTGGACCCCAATGCGATGCCACGTTTGACATAAAGCCTGAGGATTATTAGATGAAACGTGATGTATATATTGGTGAGAGGTTGTCACCCTCGCGTCCCTATTTCTGACCTTTACAGTATGCCTGGGAAGCTGGTACATCCTTTTGTTTATCTTTCACTCCAAGTTCAGCGTGGAAGTTTTTTACACTAGTTGGATTTTTGGATCTGTTGTCGTATCGTCTATTTACTTCTTTGTGAATGTCTAAATCAGTGTTTTTCAATCTTTTTGAATTCGCGACCCCTTTGGATCTTATAAAGTTCTGGCGACCCCCTAAGGTCCCTCCTTTTAGGCTAAATCTATGTGCTACTTCAGAGATTTCAAAACATAATAAAATATTTTGCCGCGGGGTAGAAGCGGAAAGCGACGGGAGGCATCATTATACAGGCACAGCCTTTTCACAGAAATTGTCTTATTTTAGTGTAAGATTTACAAATTATTATCTTTTTCTTTTACCTGCGACCCCCCGAGTAAGGCTTCACGACCCTGGAGGTCGCGACCCACAGTTTGAAAAACAGTGGTCTAAATGATCAATGCGCTATGGATGTTGTTGTATGTAGTAGAATATTAACTTACCTAATATTTGGGTCTGGGGCTGCGCTTGAGTTGGTTAATTGTTCCGATTGTGGAGATAGGGATTCTGCAACAAATACAAAAGTGTTACAAAAAATGAATGCAGTGTTTGCGTTAGAAACTGTTAAAGTACTTTTCGGTTTAGTTTTAAAGTTTTCTCTTTACGACGTGCCCTACTTTTTTGGTCGAATTATTTTACGTTTGTATTTATTTTACAATGATAATATACATATATAACTAGCTGATGCCCGCAACTTCGTTTGCGTGTTAATTTTTTTTTTGTACAGAGTACACAGATTGAAAACATCTATCTTACGTGATTTAGATTTTTACATACAAAAGTTTTTTCCCGCTAACTCCCGTTCCCGTGGGAATTTTGCAATATCCTTTTGCAACTAAGCTTTAAGTTTACTAAGGTACCTGCATGCCAAATTTCAAGCGTCTAACTAAAGCGGTTTAGATTTTTCATACAAAAGTATTTTCCCGCTAATTCCCGTTCCGGTGGGAATTTCGGGAATTCCTTTCTTAGTGCACCTCTACGGTACCTAAGCTACGTCCCTTCCAAATTTCAAGTGCCTACGTTTAGCCGTTTAGGCTGTGCGTTGCTATGTCAGTCAGTCAGTCAGTCAGTCAGTTTCTCCTTTTATATATTTAGAAGATAAGGTTACAGTAATAGGAAGTTTACAAAGACGGACTTATCCCACGAAGGGTTTCTAACCTAGTATTGACTGCATTTTCGTATTGGAATTCAGAGTTTTCAGAACTCGATGTGGAAATGTTTAAAATAGCAGATATAAGTATGGAAGAGCGGTTCCTCCTAACACAGGCTTAACAGCTTACAAGGAGGTACCAACTACTATGTAACATTAGCTATTAAGCATGTTAAAAATATTTTTTTTTTTTAATTGTAAAAACGTTATTGACTTTCTACTATTCGAGATCACAATATTATATTCTTTTAAACGGTAGTTTAAAGTATCGATTATGAGTTATCTTCATAAAACGCACCGACGCAAAGGGTTGAAACCAGGGTTGGAATCAGACCGTCAGAAAATTATACTACTTGGAGATCAAAATTATACTACTTGACAAAAAATTATACTACATTTTGATTTTCAACGACTTTAAAGTAAATTTTGTTTTATTGTATAAAAAAACAATTGAAATAATAAAAAGTAATCACAAAAATATCCTTTGTTTCAATTTCTAGCCTATTTTATTGAGTTAAAGTAAGATATAAACGGCGATATAAAAAAAAAACTGTTTGTTTTACCTTATTTTAGCATATTATTCAATAAAATTGTAAGAGCATACACAAGAAAGTGCATATAAGTAATCGTCATAGATAAAATACATAACAACTCCTATTCTGTCGAAAAGACAGGAAATAGTAAAAAAATACATTAAAAACTACCCTTCCACTGGTCGATAAAAATTCTGGTATTTTTGCGTTGTATACTGGCATTACAATACTACATACTACGCTTAATAAAATTCTGGTACAAATAGTATAATTATACTACAATTTCCAACCCTGGTTGAAACCTTAAGAGCCACAAGAGATGGGAAGACAAAAAATAAGGGCTTCTGTTTCGAAATGTAAGCACGCTATTATCTTAATGGTAGGAAGGGCCATTTCAAGAGCATCCAAATCTGATGATCGTATATAAACTCACGACTTTGTACTGAAAAGAGGGTAGGTAGAGCTACACAGATATACAGGGCTTTAGGTATCTCTATTTCAACCTCTCGGGTGGTTAATCAGTCCATGAAACTGAACAACTTTCCCAAGGAACATAGGTCAAAATACGAAGATTTTTTTTTATCTCCCATACAAAATGCGCTATACAGGGTGTTTCAAAAAAACAAAAAAAAAAGAAATTCCAAAATTTAATTTTAAAAGTGAAATAGTCGCAATCTAATCAATCGGCGCTAGTAAACAGTTGCAGGGTTTGACATCTTTCAAAATGAAAGTTTTATATGACTGATATGACATACTTGTCATATTTGTAATAGAGCTGCGCGATAAGCTAAATTTTAATTAATTTTAAATTATCTTTTTTTTGGGTTTTTTTGAAACACCTTGTACATGCTGATGAAGTTTGTATAGGAACTCAAAATTTTTTCTTCGTATTTCGACCTTTGGTCCTTGGGGAAGTTGTTCAGTTTCATAGACTGATTAACCACCCGAGAGGTTGAAAGAGATTTACCTAAAGCCCTGTATATTATTCTAAAACGGTTTTTGTAAGTTATGTTTCATTGATTTATACTCTTGCAACTCTTTGCTTACAAAATTTAATTTTACTTACTTTGTGATTGTCTTAACAGATTATTGTAATATTTTAAGTTTACTGTAAAATTTGCAATTAACGATAAATAAACTCTATAGCCAAATTTTTTAAAATTATACAATAGTGATAAAGCTGTCAGATTCAAAATAACGAATAACGAATACCTACGAAAAAGCAGATGCAATATTTTTTTTCTTAATAATTTTGTTCGTAAACCAACATTTCATTATTCATAATTAACTTATTACTAAACACATGCATGTTGTCGCTTATTCACAAATAACGAGACAAGTTTCCAAAACAGTACCACCACTAATTATTTTTCGAAAACCACGATTGACCTATCATAAAACGGAACGCAGGCTTCGGTAGCCCAAAGGTGTTAATTGAGCGAACGAAACGCTCAAAAGGAGTACATTAAACGAAAACAAACACAAATAAGCTGTTCTCTAATTAGATATTTTCCCATCTAGCTGGCCACAAAGAAACCGAATCTTTTTTCGTTTGCCGGTAAAAAAAAGTTAAAATTAAAAAGTTGAAGCATCAATACAGCACCGACTTTACAAATCTGATTAGTTGTTGAAGTGGTTCTAAATTTAAAAAGGGTGCGCTTGTTGACACTGGTTTGAAAAAGGAATACTGTATATGCTTTTAACATGCATTGTCTTTGGCTCTAATGACGCGTTATTGAGTCGTAGTTTTTTATCACTTATTTTGTAGTTATATGGATTGGGCTTTTACGTATTTATCGAGCAATTCCAAAGTAACATAGCTCTGCAAGGAAAAATATGTTTTAGTGTCTTCTTCTTCTTATCGTGTAGGTATAGTCAAGTGTGTGGCGAACTTGGCTAACCCTGGTTTCATAGTTTTCAAACCGCACAATGGCCTCTGACTTGTTTTACTGTTAGATCAATAGAAGACAGCAGACGCCATGCACTTAAAAATAAAAAAAATACTCTTTTTTCTGCCTTTTTGAATAACTCGAAAAATCAAATTAAATTTTATTTAAATAATACTAGTAGTAATATTACCGCAAATAACAATATTATATATAATATTATTATTTGTCGAGCTAAAATGTTTTCTTGTGGTGCATTAATACACATTGTTTTACTACCAATACATAATTTTAAACATAAGAAAGTACTTAATTTTTCTCTATGGTATTACTTAGCCAGGAGTCATATCTGAAAAGTAACGGTAACTTTGTAACTAGAAACTAAGTAACAATATTCAATTATCGCTCAATATACCAGAAGTACTAATAAACCGTTCGCAAATATCAATAGGTCTTTATGGAAAATTTATTACAGGCATAAGTGCTCTAGCGAGCGAATAAAGCGTTTTGGGGATCCGCTTGTTGAAAGAGAAAACCTCATATGCCGGGGAAGTTTTTGACAGTATGTGCAGACGACCGTAGATTACCACACGCGTGCTCTCTGTGCCATTGCGATAAGAACGGTTTTGCATTTAAAATTGGGTAACCCGATGCGCTGGCCTCTGTACTTACAGATGGTGTAAGTGTACTACTCTGCTAATATATATTTTCATAAATTCATGATGTTAAGAATTAGCGACTTGCCTTTCAGAATCTTTTTGCCTCATTTAACGAAGAGGAAAAAATGGATTTAACGAGAGCTTATTGAAGCTTATTTATAAAACATCGTTCAAGCTTTATCAATAACTAGCATTACGCCCGGGACTTCGTTCCCGTGGGAATTCAGGAAAATTATGTAGCCTATGTCCATCGGGGATAATGTAGCTTTCTAATGGTGAAAGAATTTTTCAAATGGGTTCAGTAGTTTCGGAGCCTATTCAATGCAAACAAACAATCAAATCTTTCCTCTTTATAATATTAGTATAGATAAAGATACATTTTAGTGAGCGGATTATACAACGCTTTGGAATTTAATAAAGAAATGCTATTATATTAATGATAAAAGAAATAATATGTAGTTATCCGTTTTAAATCACATCTACGGAACACAGAGTAATTTAGTCCAGACACGCACTTATCCTTTTTTTCACGGCGTCGTAACCACTTGACATGGATCTTCCCATGCTGGGTGGCGACAGAACACTTTAAACTCAATTTGCAATCGTCTAGTCAGACTTCCTACATATTTTTTCAACTTTTATATTGATACAAACTTTTTCATTCAACCTTTTCAGTGTTTTTTTTTCATTTTTACTCTATGGCTGTCAGCTGCGCTCGTGCCGTTGCCATCTTAAGAAAAAAAAACAAGGAAATAGAACATGAGATTCTAAAAAGCTTCCGTCGCGTCGTTCTATTTTCAAACGGAAGAAATTATGGCTTTTTATGAGTGATGTAAACAAGAAATTAGTTTTAGACCAGTTTTTAAACATGATTTTTTATTCAAATACGCAAAAATTTTACGATTTATATTTTAACTAATCTTTTTCTGATAAAATTCACATAAAGAATTTAATTATGTAATTATATTTTCACAAAAGTAACTATCAAAATTTGAATACATATTTTTTTAAATCAAACAACTTCTATGCTAAAAAACATAGTATGTGTCAGACGCCTACTCTTTCCAGGCATACTGTAAAAGTCAGTAAGTTGGATTGTTGTTTTGCTGTATTGTGGGCGAAAGAATAGAATAAGAATAATTTATTTCACAAATTGGGTTATAAAAAGAGTTACAACAGCGGGCCCTGCACTAAGCAATCTTGTATCGCAGGCGCCCTGTAAGCGATTGCCTACCCGTGTATAGAGTTTTAGACAAAACTGATAAACACAGCACAATTTAAAAAGTAAACAAATCATATAAAATTAAATTAAAGTTAAACAGATTATATAAAATTTAAGAATAAAAAACAGGAACAAAGATGAATGTGAGTATGTTGGCATGCATGTTTGTGTGTATATGTATGTATGTGTGTGTATGTGTAGGCTGATAACCTATCACCACTTACATCATATTTCATCTTAAAACCCTCTGAAGTTATGTCAAACGTGGCATTAAGTGGTTTTAAACCCACTGATGTTCTGCCTACCCCAATGGGAATTAAAGGCGTGAGCGTATGTACTTATACAGGGCTTTAGGTATCTCTCTTTCAACCTCTCGGGTGGTTAATCAGTCCATGAAACTAAACAACTTCCCCAAGGAATATCGATCAAAATACGAAAAAAAATTTTGATCTCCCATACAAAATGCGCTATATGCTGATGAAGTTTGTTTGGGAATTACAAGGTGTTTCAAAAAAACCCAAAAAAAATAATAATTCAAAATTAATAAAAATTAAGCTTATTGCATAGCTCTATTACAAATTGACAAGTATGTCATATTAATTATATGAAACTTTCATTTTGTAAATGTCAAACCGTGCAACTGATTACTAGAGTTGCGACTATTTCACTTTTAAAAATAAATTTTGGAATTTCTTTTTTTTGGGTTTTTTTGAAACACCTTGTATATGTTAAACCTTTTAGTTTTAAATGTTTGATACTAGGGCACGGACATCAAGTCTGTGGTGCAAAATTAACTGTTAAATTATAAAAATAAAAAAAATACAAAACGCTATTTGTGTTTGTGACTGTACCGAAAGCGCTGGAAATGATTTTGAAACAGTCTGACTGTCTTTGTTTCAAAATACGATAATTTTTAAACAAACAACTCGATGGTAATATCATAATGCGTTAAGTCTGCGGCCACACGACTGTGTCTTAAAGCCAGACACGCTTTACAAAAACAAGGGTTAAAAAAAAGAGGGTTGTTATAAGTTTGACGTGTGTATCCTGTGTATTTTTTTTATATCTGCGTCAATCTTTTACTCGTAGCTCCTGAAATAATGAACCGATTTCGATGCGGTTTTTTTGTTTAAAAGCTGACCTGATCGAGATGGTTCTTAGCTATATTTAATCTTAATCGGTTAAGCCCTTTTTTTATTATAAGATGGGTTAACTCTTGACCTCAATCTTGACCATAAGGTCAAAGATGAGGTCGACGATGGAGCAAGTCAACCCAGAAAATGCCTATAAAGGCACTGGTAATCCCACGCACCGACGGAACACAGCAAGCTGTTTGGCGTCGGACTTCGGTAGGAGGGTGGTCGCGAACCAGACGGCCCTTTACAGAGCCTACCACACCGCAGCCATTGAAGAGTTATAAGCGATCGAATGGCGGGGTGATGTAATTTTTTTTTGGAACTACCTATTTTTGGAACTCTTCTCAAATATCTTTATTATCCTCTGTAGCCTTTTAGTTATCAAAACTTTAGGATACAGGGTACCTACCACGATCGTTTAAAAGCATTTCTGTTTAGCAACTTTGAACTGCTTCGCAATTGGAATGTTTTTAAAATGGTACCATGATGGCGCTGCTTTTGAACTGCTCGGTTGTCTATGGTCCATTTTAAATGTCTACATAAATTGTCGCTGGTCATCCTTTGAATCGCAACAGCGCCAAAATTGAATCGCTTATAAGCCATCATGGTACGAATAAGCGTTGCAGACTTGTTTAGGTACTAAATTGGATCGCGCTAAGTGATCATGGTAGACCTCCAGATTTCACTGTAACATCGACGACCTTCCACACTTTTGGTTGTAAGTTTGTATTGTATGTTTCGTCTTTCCTTTTTAAGTATGCAATACAGTATTAATCTATTTATCGAAAACCGTTCGTCAAGGGACCAAGGAATAATTATCGAAAAAGAAGACTGAACTAAAGCAATATCTGAATCAGTTGATCATCGAAATATAAGTAAAAAAGCCTTTGGTTTGTGTGAAAAGGACACATTCACGGCCCACACAAAAAATACCAACATTTTTAAAGTGGCGGCCTAAAAAGGTAAAGTTATTATTTCGGAAGAACATATAATTCTTAACATTTTTTAGTATGACAGCTAAGCTGTACGACCATTACTAGATTTGTTTTTGACACTTATAAATCTGGATTTTAAATGTTCCGGCCATAGAAAATAGTGTTTCAATAGATTGTGATACAAAACATTTTTCGTATTAGGATAAAGGTTTAAATTTTAGATTTAAAAATGCATTGAAGCTTGAAAATCTATATTTTAAGCTTGAAAATCTAGATTTTTAAGCTTAAAAAAGGAAAATTCGTAAAGGTCGTACAGCTTAGCTGTCATAATAAAAAATGTCCTTTTGAAATAATAACTTTACTTTTAATTTAAATTTGGTACGTTTTGAATGATGTCCTTTGTTTAGTTTAGCGGATTGATACACATCTTTAATTTTCGTCAACAGATTAATGATGAACCAATATTTTTGAAACCATTTAAAAAAAAATTTGAACCACCAATATGGTCGCGTCTTTTCCCTCCTAATGCGCGGCACCTTGAAACAGCAATAACTCAAAAAACCAACATGGCCGCGTGCATTATTGAGATGTAATGAAACACGAGTTCTCAATCATTTCTGTGAATCGTGCGGTCTTCGTTAGCGAGTTTGTGAATTGAGGCAAATCATTCCAGTCATGAGTGATTGGTTGGAAGGAATACGTAGGTGTTACATAAATAGTGAGAAAAACGCAAAAAATACCGTATTTTTGCGTTATGTTTAAGTTATTCCATGGCAAATTTATAAAAGTTATAATTAAATAATCATTTGAAATTAAAAACCATTTCTTTTCGAAAGAAAACAAATTAAAAAGTAACTACAAAGGAAAAGCACGAGTTCGGAAAGTTTAACTTTCAGGCCATGTTACAGTCTTCCTAGTAATAGCATTAAAAAAATAGGTTTGTTTATATTTTGCTACAAATATTCATTTTACGCTTATTTATTGGAAAAAAAAGAAAAGCGTAACTAAATTAAGATTCTTATTAAAACAAACTCACGAATACAGTCGTTAATTTGCTGACAAAATAAACTGTCAACTATTTAACCACGTATGTCACCGTCTCCATAAACACAACGACGAAGCAATAAAACTGACTGACAACAGTAACTGGCAGCTACGACAATCCAATTTCTTTTTAAATCAAAACGATCCAAATTCGAATCCCCCAATTACAGCGCTAAATGGCTAATTGATAGTGGCCGGCAAATTGGCGGGAATGGCCTTGTTACAGAAACCGATTGCCATTCATTTACCAATGGCATTATGGGGAATTGCCTTTGCCACCCTCACGCACGCGCCAGTAATCGTATTAATACGTTTATTGTCTATGACACGGTGTTCCAAATTCGAAATTAGGAGGGAATTAGTGTTGTCACGGTTCGGGTCATTTATTTTGGTCGCTTTAATCGGTTTTGTGCACAAAAGGTTAAATGAAATCGGGCACATTTGCTACTTAACCTTTTATGCGCTATTAGACTGGAGATGGCTATAGTTATTTGAAATTGTCGACCTGAAACTAAAATGCATCAATCTTCTTTTACCTACTTTAAATTGAGTATTGAAAACTGAAATACTTTCTGTAATTTATCCTAAGTTGTAGAAAATACGTAGGTAAAAGTGGGGCGCGAAATTTTCTGCATTCTTATCTTCTTCTTCTTACATATAAAATTGGAATTCCTGATTGACTGACTCATCAACGCCCAGACCAAACCCTTAGACCTAGAAAGATAAAATTTGGCAAAAACTTTTTTTTTTTTAACGTAGGCAAGCACTAAGAAAGAATTTTTCGAAATTCCACCCCTAAAGGGGTGAAATGGGGGTTCAAAGTTTGTATGAAGAAACAATTTTTTTGGGCATTTTAACTCGAAACTTCGTCAAAATATACCTTGAAGCAAATAAACGAACAAGTGTTTCGCGATTTTTCGGAAATCATGAAAAGCAAAATAGGTTTGTTCTCGGGTCATGGGTGTTTGTGTCTGTCTTTATGTATGTTCCGAGGGACCCACAACACAATGATAATCTTAGTATGGGCTTTTTGGATATCAACGTAAAAATGACATCCAACTGCAAACAACGAAGCTATGAAGTTTGCCAACAGATCAAGCATCCATAAAAACAATCCAAACAAAATTACAACGCGATCACAATTCAAATCTTAATCCGTTAATAGTGTGATAGGGATGGACGACCGTGCCGCCATCTCTAGGGATGTAAACAATTTACAACAGAGCGAAACATTTGCGACCAATTAAACAATGGAGTCGTTTACACGGTGGCAACCCTATTGCAGGGGCAGCTCTAAATGATACGGATGGATGTGCGAGTCAGTAGAGGGTATTGAAGGTTCTGTATACAGGGTGTAACAGAAAGGTGTAGTCATATTTCAGGATGGTGACCAGCCAATAAAACTGAACAACTTTCCGCAATAAGGTGGCTTAAAACGTTTCTTCCCTTTGGCACAACTGCTTGGCAGAACCAGTAGTGTCATGGGAAATTTTATTTTCCTGTGACTTTACTGGTAGTTCCAGGGGTAAAACAGCATTTCCAGTGACACTACCATACCCAGTAGTTTCACGTATCTACTTATAGAGTGCCAACCTTCAAAAACATAATGATTATATATACATAAAAATTGATAGCTATATGGGTAAGGCCGTATTTTTTGTCAATTTTTCCACGTGGCCCTTGTAAGTTTTTTTTTTATCTGTATGATAACAAATTGGGCTATTATTCGTTTAATACTGTATAACGATATGTAAGCTTACAAGGGCAAAAGACAAAATAATTATTAAACGAAATTCTGTTAGAAATAAATAGTTTTATATCAAAAAGTGTAGGTATGTATGTATGTATGTTAACTCTTTATTGCAAACTCTTATAGACTAATACAAAAATACATAGTGGTGTTTTTTTTCTTATAATTTGCTTGTTTTTTTAGAACTTATCTGATTTTCTGTGTCACTGTGTGTTTCTATTTGACTTTATTGTACATATTGTTATATTCATTGTTGGTCTCATACAAAAAGTTGTACGTATTAATGAGTACATTCACCCCTTTATTGGATGTATGTAAATGATTTTAAATAATCTAATAATGATTATTTAGGTACCTATGTGTTTAATCCAGCCAATGACCGGCAGTGCCAGTTTAATGATGTACCTATTCTACCAGGCATTAAAGTATAGAGGTTGTGCCATGGGTAATTAGGTAGATCACGGGTAATTTTGCTGTGTGTGTCCAATGAGCTAATCAGAAAGTAGTGTCACGGGAAAATAAAATTACCCTTGACACTACTGGTTGTGCCAAGCAGTTGTGCCAAAGGGAAGAAACGGCTTAAAATTAGTTAGCGAAATTGTAGAGGTTGATTCTACCTATGAAACTGAACATACATACATACACTCACGTCTGCAATCCCCAACGGGGTAGGCAGAGCATCAGTGGTTCCAGAAAACCACTCAATGCTACGTTTGACACAAATGGTGAGGGTTATTAGATGGAACATGTTGTGTAATGGTGAGAGGTGGTCAGCTCACGTCCCACTTACTGATTTTTACAATATACCTGGGAAGAGTAGGCAGCTGGCAAATTCTAAGTTTTTCTTTTACTCCCAGTCCAGCGTGGAAGAATTTTTGAAACTGAACAACTTTTTGAAATATAAAATTGCCCCTATTTTTTTTTGGCCCAGTGGCGCTCAATGATATTAATCAACGTACATAGAGGCAGGAAACCTGATGGGTGACCGAATCGGAAATCTATCACGAGCATTTCACGAATCTATCACGAGCGAGTTGGTCCCTCGATTAACTGCAGTCGCTAAACAAAATCAGAGACCATTAGGTGGTTCGGAAACTCTTACACCAGGGTTAGTCAAGTTTGCCACATACTATCGAAATAAAATAGAACAATTGCTAAGAACCATCTCAATAACGTAAGCTTTCAAACAAAAAGAACCGGTCTATTTGTTTTGGAGCTGCGATGCCACTGACATACACACAGATTCACAGACACACAGATACACATAACAAACTTAAAATATTCCTCTTTTTTATTCAAGGTTAAAAACACCATTTCCATGATGCCACTTGTCATCATTTTTACTATGTTGTAACATTTCCGCAGTAAAAATAATGACCGGTTGTCTTTAGGTTTGGAACGAAACGCCAAATTGACTCCTTTCATACAGAACCCCAAAAATCTGTATCAACTAGTCGGCAAGCAAGTAATGAAGATAAATATCACAACAGGGAGTTGAAGCAATAAAAACACAATCAGTTTAGCCAATTGACAACCCTCGTATTATGCCACCCCTAGATCTAGGGGCGCGCGTGTCGCGGATTTTTATTCAAGAATAATAAAATAATTACCATTGAAGGGATGAAATTTGTTTTGATTATAATTTAATGGATGATAAGTTTGCTCTGTTGATATTAGGATTAGGGTATCGTCAAAAGTTGTTACCTTAAGAGGAGCGTCTCAGTTGTTTTTCATACTGTCTCGATGTCGACCACCCGCCTCAGACTTGTGCGAAAGGGACAATTGCAGCTTTCCGACAAAATGTCGAGTTTTATTTCCAAAATTATGAGTTTAGGCGTCAATGAATTACTACCCCAAAAACTCTTACTTTTTTGGTCTTTATCGATTTGTAAGCGTATACGCAAGGTTTGCACGTTTTTTTTTTCCAAAATTATTCTTAGTTTTTTTTTTGGCGAAAAATGCTAACTTCAGTCTCAAATATCTTTTTGTCCACTAAAAATATTACAAAATCAAAACGTACGGACCTAGTTTTTGGTGTTCCTGATACTATGCCAAAATTTCATAGGAATCTGTTGACGTTTAGGGGATGGAATCAATTGACGCCGTTTGTATGGGAAAAAACACTGAGACGATCCTCTTAAGAGGGAAGAATAGTACGTGCTCGTCCATACAAAAAGAGAAAACGTTTTTCCACCTCTAAATATTTTTAAATCTGAATGATTTTTTAGCATGTTATTAATACAATGAACTAGGTTTATAGTTTTTCCATTTTTAAAATTCGCTATAGATTAAAACTTATAGGTACCTCAAATAACGTTATTTTTGTATTAACATTTTGTCGAATTAAGCCGTCTGTTGTACAAAGCAATGTATTTTGTTTTTAAAAGCTAAACCTATAAACCTAGAATGTATATTATGTAGAACCGATCGACACCAAAATCAATGTGATTTGTTATGATTTAGTTAGTGGAAAACGTTTTCTCCCGAAATGCAAATTTCACCAAGAAAAGTGCCTATTGTCAATCGCGAGCTGTAACGGTTTCTATCGCACGCGATGCCCGGGAGCTTGAGCGCGCGAGCGATAGCAAATGTTTTCCTAAATTCTTATTTCGCTAGAATCGCGAAGCTATTCTTCCCTCTTATAATTTTCCACGTTTAAAACGTATGAGTCACCGACTTCAATCCTAACAGTTTGCACAAAGTAGATATCTAGTATTTTTTGTGGACTACAATGCTTATTAGCAGATAACTACAAGCAGAAATGTCATTCATTTATTTAGATGATGTTCTAGTTTGTAGTATTTTTTGTTTTTGTTGTTTTTTTTTTAAAGCGCTGAATCATTTTTGATAAAATTTATATGGGACCTCTTCAGGAGTTTACTCTTTCGAACAAATAAAGAATTATTCAAATCGGTTTATAATTGCCGGAGTAATCGCGTAACAAATATACAAAAAAAAAAACTGTCGAATTGAGAACCTCCTCCTTTTTTGAAGTCGGTTGAAAATTAGCTCGTAACCCCGCGGTGCTCGCTGATCTCAACGCAACGTACACAGATACCAATTTGAGAAATCTTGGCATTATTCAACTAGAATTTAGGTAGACGGTAGACATTTTAAGACGTTTTACTTTTTAAAAACATAGAGTTAATAGAGCCAATAATAGAGCACAACTAAAGAGTTAAGTACACTACACAGAGCAACGTCCCGAAAAGAACAGACAAGAAACGCGGGGGTTGCTCTTTAAAAAAATATATTTCTGTTTCTTTCGCTTTTAAATCCTACTTCCGTTACTATCGCATTTAAAATCCCTACTAATCCCTACTAATATTATAAATGCGAAAGTAACTCTGTCTGTCTGTTACGCTTTCACGATTAAACTACTGAACCGATTTTAATAAAATTTGGTACAGAGCTAGATTAGACCTTAGAAAAGGACATAGGCTACATTTTATCCCACTGCTGGGCAAGATATAACCTGCAGTCCACGCGAGCAGAATATCGAGCGGAAAGCTAGATGTATTTGTATGAAGCGCTCGTAGCCCAGTGGCGCTAGCTGATCTCAACCGATCAGTGAGGTTAAGCAACGTACACAGTGACAGGGAACCTGATGGGTGACCAAAGTGGCAATTTATCACGAGCGTTTCTGTGCTTCGGAGGGCACGTTACGCTGTCGGTCCGGGCTGTTGTCGATTGACTACAGTCGTTAAAACCAAGTCAGAAGCCATTGTGCGGTTTGAAAACTCTGACACCAGTGTTAGTCAAGTTCGCTACATACTTGACTATACCTACACGATAAGAAGAAGAATACGAGATACACTTAGGTATTTATCAGATATAATCTTGAAGACTTTGTATACTAACAGCGGGGCCCTAATACCCTAAACCATAACACCCCTAAATTGGTCCAATGGCTATCACAACTCACCCCAACTCGATACGTAATTAAACCTGTCAATTATTGGCGGGAACACCCACGCGTTCGATTTTTTTTTTTTTTTGTTAAATTTATCCCTTTCGGGAAAGGCAAAGGAAACTATGTCCATACAGCCATGTCTTCAGTGAAAAATCTTCTTTCTTCAACTTAACCTAAGCCCTAAGCCCCCCATGTTCTGCGTAAAACCGGATAGCGTCTGTTTTACGAAAACTGGCGGCGAGAAGCACAACCGCGAGGATCTTTGTCGGTACCAAACGGAGCAGAAACACTGTTATCACTTGAATTTTTCATCACTACACGAATTTTAGTCAATTTACTGCATAATACACTATCACTATTACACATTAAACAACTTTTTCACGCCGAAAACGAAAATTCAATTGACAAAGCAACCGCTCACACCGAGTTCCCGCCAAAGACCCCCCACGCGTTCGACTTGTCACTCTAAATGACCGTAGACTATAAACGTGACCATGGATTACAAAAACATACAGCCATAGACAATGTACGCTCCGTTAAGTTTGGAATTCGGCAGATGTGTTGCGAAAAGTTAATTGGTCTCAATTTATGTACACCTTTGGATAGATTTATTAGTTTTAAAACTAGTTTTCAACTTACAAAGATAAGAATACGATAGAAAAATTCAGTTACGTATGTCACAATAATTTTTTTTTAATTTTAGAATTTTTAGAAAAAAAATCTGCATTTCCACGTAATACGAATTACCTCACCTTGACAACCGCAGTACGCTTATAAAACATTTTTTTTAAAGACGCTGTGATGTATATGGTACGATAACTGACGGATTCTTCATATTAGCCGAATAAGACTGCAATGACAACAGGAATTTGTAGGCCCGTGTCCCTCGTTGGGGACGTATTATACAGGGCTTTAGGTATCTCTCTTTCAACCTCTCGGGTGGTAAATCAGTCCATGAAACTGAACAACTTCCCCAAGGAACATAGGTCAAAATACGAAAAAAAAATTTTGATCTCCCATACAAAATGCGCTATATGCTGATGAAGTTTGTATGGGAACTCAAAATTTTTTTTTCGTATTTTGACCTATGTTCCTTGGGAAAGTTTTTCAGTTTCATGAACTGATTAACCACCCGAGAGGTTGGAAGAGAGATACCTACCTAAAGCCCTGTATATGGGCTAATAACGACGACAAAAATAAAAACTGTATATTTACAGTATACATAGTTCCACCGTGTGGTGATCGGTTGAGAATAACACCACCCCATCTCTTTCCGTGGGTGTCGTAAGAGGCGACTAAGGAAACTCAAATGAGACCTGTCTCCTAGTAATCCATCCCAGGCAACGACACTTCATTGTTTTCTGAATCTGAGGTGTCGTCCTAAGGTCTTATGCGGTGTGGTAGGCTCTGTAAAGGGCTGTCTGGTTCGCGACCACCCTCCTACCGAAGTCCGACGCCAAACAGCTTGCTGTGTTCCGTCGGTGCGTGGGAGAACCAGTGCCTTTATAGGCATTTTCTGGGTTAACTCGCTCCGTCGTCGACCTCATCTTTGACCTTTATGGTCAAGATTGAGGTCAAGAGTTAACCCATCTTATAATAAAAAAATAAAAAATATATGTTGCATATCAGTTTCAAATAACCTTGCTCAGCTTGGGGTTAGATAGCGCTGCCTGAGTTGTTCATGAATTTATTTATTTTGTTTGTTTATCTCGAGGCTTTTGATGAGAAAGTTAAATGATATACCTAGTGCTATTCAAGTATGACAGACATTTAAATTACTTTATTTGCCGCAATGACTTGGTTAATAAGAATCATCTAAAAACGAACACCGAATGTCATTTTACTAATCACCTAACGGTAAATCCAGGGGCACACCGACCCCAAATAGAAACAACACATTTTTTTAAATTTTGACAAAAGATAAGCAGACCTTCCAGCCGTCGGCAAATCACAAAGAGAAGCTGTAAAATTCTCGTAATGTTCTTAATTTGTTTATTATTTTATGAACCTCTAAAACTAAAATACTCTATCTGAATTTGACCCTTATATTTACCATGGTAAGGTTGAAGTTAGAATTACTGTAAATCATGATTCCATAACGGTTTTGGCGTACCTGAAAGATGGGTTTTTGTTTGTACAGATAGCTTAGAGTTTTGTTTGGCGGTACCTTTATAATAAGTTTGTAGCTGTTACATTTCAATGCTTAGGTGATAATAGGTAACATTGAAATTATTGATTGCAGTTATTCTTCTTAAAATTGTTTTTCTGGCTTAGTCTGGTTTCGTAATTGTAATGATCTTACTTTAATTAGAACTTAACGATGTGTAATTTAGACGGAAATGTAATAGATTTTAGTGGAAACTTTGTTGGCTTCTGTATGTATGTATTTATTATTTATTGTATAATGATAATACAGAGCATAACAAGTTGACAGTAATAGGAAGTTTGCAAAGGCGGACTTATCCCATGAGGGGCTTCTCCCAGTCAACCTAGTAAGAGTATTTAAGAGAACATAGTACTACTCGACGCTTATGTGTTAATTAAGCCGTTTTATGTTTGGTAGATTTATTTAATGCTGTATGTTTCCTAATTTGTTACAAATAAAAATAAAATCTCGATTATTAAACATTTATTTATTTATTTATACAAAGGTAATCAACAGCATAACGTTAAAAGTACAGAATGTAACGTCTTAGATAATATACATAGCCAATTATAGAAATTAAAATAAGAAAACCTGAAACTTATAGCTCCCAAAACAGGAAAAAAAATTGAAGAACTCGTATAGGATTCAAACTTCGGCTTTAATTGACAAGATCGTAGCCCAGTGGCTTTCGCTGATCCCAACCAATCAGTGAGGTTAAGCAACGTACACAGAGGCAGGGAACCTGATGGGTGACCAAAGTGGCAATTTACCACGAGCGTTTCCGTGTTTCGGAGGGCACGTTAAGCTGTCGGTCCCGGCTGTTGTCGATTGACTACAGTCGTTAAAACCAAGTCAGAGGCCATTGTGCGGTTTGAAAACTCTGACACCAGGGTTAGCCAAGTTCGCCATATACTTGACTATACCTACACGATAAGAAGAAGAAGAATTGACAAGATTTAATGTTTTAATGTGCCCTTTCGGTTTCGATAAACAACTAATGACTATCTGCAGTCGATTAAAGACTACTCAAATGCACTGCAGCGCATTGAGCAGTCTTTAGTTTTTGTAGTAGGTAGAATTGGCCTTCAGTTGCTGTACTCTACCACTCTTGATGCAAGAAAACAAGCCACTGACCGTATGACCTTAAAAAAACGCTTAAAATCCCCAATATTAAGGAGAGACCAATTTATTTAATAATGTAATTAGGCAGCCCACTTAATAGGAGGTCAGACAATGAATATTGAATGGATATGTGATGATTGAACTAGTACATTACTTAACTTTGTACTTTAGGTGAATAGGCTTCACCTGGGGGACTACCTCCCCAACCGCATCTGAGCTAGATTGTGGTCAAGAGCGAACTTATCTTTTTTTTTTTACTAGGGGCACGGGAATATGCATTATATTCATACTGTATTATTAAACCAAGTCCCCTGTTGCCTCTGTCTGTGTCTGTCTGAAAGCGATAAACTCAAAAACTACTGAACGGATTTTCGTACGATTTTCACAAATGGACGAAGCAATTCAATTAGGAAAGTTAATGTTAGTATTCATTCGAGTACTTCATAAAAAAATAGCTTTCCGCCCGCGGCTCCGCCCGCGTACACTACAGGTTATATCGTGCCCAACTGCGGGATAAAATGTAGCCTATGTCCTTTCCCAGACTCTAATCTATCTCTGTACCAAATTTCATCAAAATCGGTTCAGTAGTTTAGGTGTAAAAGACGGACAGACAGACCGAGTTACTTTCGCATTTATAATATTGTAAGGAAGTAAGGATATACTATTAAAACAAAAAATCATACCTTTACTCTTAGGGGAAGATGGTGGTGTATTTTGTATCATTTCACTATAAACATTACTTTGTTTTAAATCAACTGAGAGCGGCTCCCTTAATTTATTATCTAATAAGTACTCCCTATACGCCTTCATTATAAAAAAATACAAAAAAAACGAAAAATCACTGTCGTTAAAAGTGGCTCAACGCTGCGCTAAGCCTTTGCTTAGGAAAGTAAACTGTCACTGGCAAGCGCGCCCGCCTCTACTAAAAATCTATAATGCGCTAGCCAATAACGCGGCGAAGCTCCCCACCAATCAGGGCGGGGCATTATCGCTGCGTCCCTTTCGCTCACGGCTTGGTTGTTACGAGATAATTTCGGTGAAAATTGGTTAGGGTGGGGACACAGTTGGGGTGGAAAATGTTTTGAAAAATGGCGGTGCAACCTTTTTTCGATTTCATCTACCAGTTTTGTTTTGTAATGAAATCTGTTAGGCTTTTACAACAAAAAACTATGCTACTATGTTTACGTCAGAAATTACTTTAAATTAGTAAAGAAACTGAAGTTGATTGTACACATGAAATTGAACAACTTTCCCCAAAGAACCTATCATCATCATCATAGGCCTCTGCATCTTGACAGATGATTTAAGCAGCGAAGAACCTATATTTACAGAACCTATATATAAAATATTATTTAGAAAAAAAGGATTTTCTACACTAATTCTATTCAAATTCAACTGATAGCACAAAATGTATGGATGTTCGTTTTACATTTCGACGTAAAACAAAGTATGTTCTTTAGGAGAAATGATTCAGATTCGTAGACTGATTCACATTATCCTCCTAACTAATTTATAAAGTCACTAAATGCGTGTAACCATAATCCAATCCGGTCAGGTCCCTCTGCAAGCTAGGTCGTAGAGGTCAGGTAAAAAATCTCTCCACGGTAATGCAATTATCTGATCCTAGATTTTAGCATATCCTATACAGGGCTTCAGGTATCTCTCTTTCAACCTCTCGGGTGGTCCATGAAACTGAACAACTTCCCCAAGGAACATAGGTCAAAAGACGAAAAATAAGTTTTGATCTCCCATACAAAATGCGCTATATGCTGATGAATTTTGTATGGGAAATTTTTTTTTTTAATTCCCATACAATTTTTTTTCGTATTTTGACCTATGTTTCTTGGGAAAGTTGTTCAGTTTCATGGACTGATTAACTACCCAAGAGTTTGAAAGAGAGATACCTAAAGCCCTGTATAATAAACGCTACACACTCAAATGCCCACACAAAGGTTTTCCCTTGTGTCGTGGGTCCCTTGGAACATACACAAAGACACACACGAACACCCGTGACTCGAGAACAACCATATGCTTTTGACACAAATACGTACTTTCCCCGACCGGGAATCGAATCCAGGACCCGTGTCGTTCAAGAGGCAGCGCACTTCACCAAACTGCCGATCAAATCATGGCATTCAAAGATTTAAAAAAGGAATCGCATACAATTCGAAGTTTCTTAAAATCTTTCTCCCGCTACCTCACCAGCCTAACGTTTTAATCATGTATCTTCAGGCTACGGTTGAGTAGTACTGTTAGCGACCCGAGTTACGACTACAGAGCACCTCATCGCCTCTCGACATCATCTGCTGTTATGACTCGCTCAAAGATATTCATATTTCATTTTAACATTTACAAGTTACCTACATACTAAAAGTAACTAGTATTTTTTTTATTTTTTTTTATTATAAGATGGGTTAACTCTTGACCTCAATCTTGACCATAAGGTCAAAGATGAGGTCGATGATGGAGCGAGTTAACCCATAAAATGCCTATAAAGGCACTGGTTCTCCCACGCACCGACGGAACACAGCAAGCTGTTTGGCGTCGGACTTCGGTAGGAGGGTGGTCGCGAACCAGACGGCCCTTCACAGAGCCTACCACACCGCATGAGACCATAGGACGACACCTCAGATTCAGAAAAAAATGAAGTGTCGTTGCCTGGGATGGATTACTAGGAGGCAGGTCTCATTTGTGTTTCCTTAGTCGCCTCTTACGACACCCACGGAAAGAGATGGGGTGGTGTTATTCTCAACCGATCACCACACGTTGTATATAAAGTATCACTTTATATACAACGTGTTAATGAAAAAGCGCAAAACCTGAAATCAGTTTGTTCAGAATCGAGCGTAAAATCGATTCCACTAATAATAAAAAATAGGGGACAAATTCAGTGGCGTAGCTAGGTAACCAAGGGCCCTGGGGCAAATAAAAATATGAGGCCCCACTGCTATCTAAACTGGTTAGGTTTTATCAAGTAAAAATATTAAATATACAAATACTTTAAAAATGCACAATAAAACGCACAGATGAATAATAAAGCGACATGATCAATTGCATGACCAAGCTCTTTAAAATAAGATTTAAAAAAAAAAGAATAATAAAACGCACATATCCCTATCCGTCAAATGGGAGGTTTTCTTTTTGGGTATTAAAAAAAAGTAGTTCCCCAGAGCTCTCTAGACGGCGCTGAACTGACTCCGTTACTAGGTGCCAAAGCCAAAACGCTTGGAGAAAAACATTGCATCAAATATTCTGTTCGTTTGCGTTTGCTTTGGCTTTCGATCATCCTAGTTTTCTCGCGCTTTGTTATAATTCAGTTTTGTTTGTTCGTTGTTTTCGTAAAATCGCTTAACTACGCGTGGTAGATGTGATATTGATGTGATATGACAATAACGTTTCGTTTTATGATCTCAAAATTACGTTCAAGTGAATTAATCAAAAATAATGTAACGTTCCGTTCCTTGCAGTAACGTACATAGTTTAGCGCCATCTATCCGGCGACTGGGGAAAAATTTAAAAAAAATAAAAATAAAATCCCTCATTGACAACACTGCCAACCCACAGAAAGAATTTAGGGGAACTCCCTAGCTAAAAAATTTCGAATTTCTCTCAACTGAGTTTTGCCAAGATTAAAGTCGGGTTGCAACCTGTCATATTTATTTTGAAAATGGGAGAAATTTTCAAAAGTTCAGTTCGATCGAGATTTTCTGGTAAGGATTCGAGGGCCCCCTGAGCTTGAGGGCCCCTGCCCCTAGGTAGCTACGCCACTGGTCAAATTTTAACCAAAAACATATTTTTCAACACATTTGCTCATAAAGTGGGTCTTATGTCATTGTTTTAAGGTTCATAATGATATGTATTTCCCAGCCAGTGAGTAATAAAAATAAAGCACTAGTACGTAATGTTTTTTTTTCTAAATTTCAGCAAAGGGATCAGATCTTATTTTATATTTAAAATTGAGTAAATGTTAAACTATTTGTAAATAAAAATATAATTCCACTAAATCATTTAAATTTAACAGAAAATGCTTAAACGCGAAAATATATAGTTAAGTATTTTTTTATTATTTGGCTGTATGACATACCTACTTGTCAATGTGAATCTCATTTTGCGAGCGAAAAAAGAAAAAATAATCGCGCCTCTTTTCAGATGTTTTCACTTGGTTTTCACAAACGGCATTTGTATTCATCAGATTGTTATCATTGTAAATACAACACAAAAAATGTCTTCTTCAAGTGCAGAACAGGAAACCTACGTGGGTACACCGCCAGAAATACTTTCCGAGGCGCAACATGCAAGTTGCCGTCAATATCAAAGGAAAGTTTTTATTTATTTCTTTCCTCGCAAATGTGTTGAAAAACGTCGTATGGCACGCGTGCGCATTGGATATTACATTCTCGGCTCTAAACTCGCCTCTAATATAATATCCAACATAGCACACTTGTAGCATAATGTACTATTAATTACGCCGAGTTTAATAATTACTTAACTCTATCAGAGGCGAATGAACTATATTTATCTACGCTACAATACAATACAATACTTTTTATTGCACACAAAAATAACAAAAAACATAACATTAATTAAAAACAAATGTTCGCTACCTACCAATGTCTCATACACGTGCATACAATGGCATCTTGCAATCAGCGTGTGAAGGATAGACTATTTAATTTGCAACAAACACAACAAAACAAAAAAGCTATCTTCGTCAATAATCCGCAAAAATTTAATTTTATAATTTACATAATTATTTTATAATAAAAATAAGTTGGGGTGTCTGAAGTTTTCCGCTTTTTCATTAACACGTTTATAGCGCTGTGTGTAGTAGATACAGATGTCTTTTTGAGGAGCTGTAATAACTACAATATGTTGTATCATCCCTAGCGTACATAGCTTTTAAACAGCTAAACCAATTTTGATAAAATATTGCTACGAACCATCTCGATTACGTCAACTTTCAAACAAAAAAAAGGCATCGAAATCGGTCCACTCGTTCAGAAGCTAACAATGCCAGAGACAGACATACATATACACAGAGTACAGACACACAGATAAAGTGGATGTACTAGACAGTCGTCTCCACAAGGTCACGAACTCTTTTATGGGTCAATGTATACGTTTCTATAATAAGATTCCCATGTGTATTCAAAATTTACTTACCTTTGGATAAATTTAAGACAGTGATTAAACAAAAACTTTGCAAAAGGGGCTATTACAAAATTTCTGATTATCTATCAGACAGGCAGCCATGGGAGTGAACTGCTCAGCTCTAGAATTATTTCAGATTTAGTTAAAATTAGTAAATGAGAAAAAATGTAATGCGATTTAAAAGAGCAACCTCAGAGTTTCTTGCCAGTTCTTCTCTGAGGAAGACTGCACCTTGGCGAATAGGCATAGAGTCAGTAGGATCAAAAGAACGAATGCGTATGTATATATTTAAGTCATTTAATGTATGTTTGTATGTATTTCACTTGTTTAAGTGACATCCTGAATGTCCTATAAAATAAAGATTTTTCTATTCTATACTGATACACGTCAAACTTAAAACAGACCTCTTTTTTGATAGGGGTTTAAAATAGAGCCTCACTAGAAAAAACAAATTGGGTTCTTTTTAGGTGTATAAGTTTGACGTGTGTATCTCTATACAGGGTAATTTTTTCATCACCACCCAAATTTTTCTTACGGGGTCAGTAACGTTGATAGAACGCAAATAATAGGAAAAAAATTTTTTTTCCAAAATTTTCAGATTTTGATACCCCTTTTTAACGTCTTAGAGATGAATTTTGCAAAACGCAGAAACACGGGTGTCACAAATTGTGTTGAAGAGTACTTTTACCAGGTTTCAAGTCAATTGTTATTTTTACGATGTTACTTTACTTTTGTTACGATGTTATTTTTTTGGCCATACAAAATTTTTGATTTATTTTCATACTTCAGACGATCTAGCTTGAAATATTTATATGAAACGTAGAAACAAAAAATACGGGTCTGTTAAATTTTCGTAAAGTTAACGTAGAAAAAATTTGGATAGTGATAAAAAAAATACCCTTTATGTATCTGTGTGTCTGTCTGTGGCATCGTAGCTCCTAATCGGATGGTTTTTTTTTTTGTTTCAAAGCGGACGTAATTTAAATGGTTCGTAGCTATATTTCATCAAAATTGGTTCAGCCGTTTAAAAGTTATAAGCAATCAAATGTCGGCAGTAATACATTTTTTAATTTTAGAGTTGAAAGTGCCCATTGGTCAAAATTGGTACAAGACGCAGCGGAATGGCGCATTTTAATGTTTTTTTAGTAGAGAGATTCATGTTTTCTTTTCAGTTCGAGCGTGATTGCCCACCACAACCAAAATAGGAACGGTGCAATAAAATCTCCGTCCTTGAGAAACCAAAAGCTCAATAATCCCGCCAAAATTCACAGAACTATTACGTATTCACCAAAAATGTGGAAGCAGTAAAACCGAGCTAAATATTCCGTGACAAATTGTTTAAATAAAAGAGAAATTTTAAAGAAATGCTGCGGCGATGACAAACCCGAACTTTAATTGAGCAAAGACAAAATATTTGTGTGCCAACACTGAAAAAAGAAACAAAAGAAAAAGGTTGCATTGTGTCGTGTATAATCTATGGAAGGTATTGTTTTGGCGGGACGCGTAACAAAATGGCCGAACAAAAACTTTTATCTGAAATAAATACAGTAGCCGAAATGTTTTCAAAATAAATGGCTTCTGGTATTCGATAATTTGTCAAAATTAAAGCGTTAAGTGTGGACTGTTTAAAATTTTCGAGTAGTTTGTGGAGGGTATGACAGTTTTGGGAAAAGGTTTTGATTATGTGGATGACATAATTTACAATTTTATGATTTCTGAATTTATTTTGCCAGTATTTATTTCATACCAAGAAGAACTTCAACAATGCTTTTAAGTGGTTAAGTCACGAGAAACGTCCTTAAAAATCACACATTTATTGCTTAGTATTTAATATGTCAATGTATCAGATTCTTTATTAAAAAAATTTTTTTTTTGTAATTTCTTCACAACCATTGAAAATATCGACGCATATATAAAAAGGTAATGAAAATTTTCCTACTTTTTTAGAGCTAGACGGTAAAAAAAAATACTTAATATTTATTTTTATTTAATTAAAATAAAAAAGACAGTCGGATATTGCCATTCTCCATACTTATTTGAAAATCTGTTATTTTTCGTACCTTGATAATTTGGGAATGTTAAAAAAATAAATATTTTGAAAACGGCAGATCTAAACGCCTTATGTAACCCTGTCAACAATTAAATAAGTCTTATTATTATGAAGAAGTTAGTGTTGTTTTTATTTATTTTGAATTTAAAAAATCTTTTTTAATAATAACTATCCAACTCAAGAAATTATGAACAAAATAACACTTTAGAAAAAAAATTGCAATTTGATACATATGTATGTATATGTTATACTTATATATCTATGTTCTTTTCTATAAATATCAGCTCTGCTATTTTATTTAGCTAAGACCCATTTCACCATTTTCTTGTTAGTTAGGTATTTACCTAACAGACGATTAGCAGCTAACCCGAGATTTGAAAATGTCATTTTCATACATTTTGTTTAACGTTTTGTCTGATTAACTTCTTAATCGTGGATTAACTAACTAACAGAGTATGGTGAAATTGGACCTAAATAAGATTCTTAACATAAGGTCGTCTAATATATTTTGATTACCTAACTTGGAGTATTTAAGATAAAATCTTTAATTATTCTATTCTATCTACACTTCTATACATATTATAAAGAGGAAAGATTTGATTGTTTGTTTGTTTGTTTGTTTGCATCGAATAGGCTCCGAAACTACTGGACCGATTTGAAAAATTTTTTCACCATTAGAATCCTACATTATCCGGGATGGACATAGGGTACATGATTTTCCCGAATTCCCACGGGAACGAAGTCCCGCGCGGGAAGCTAGTATATTATAAAGAGGAAAGATTTCTATTCTTGTAAGTAACGAATAAACTTAACAACTACTGAACCGATTTCAAAAATTCTTTCACCATTAGGATGCTACATTATCCCTGAATAACATAGGCTACATAATTTTCCCGAATTCCCACGGGAACGAAGTCCCGAGGGGAACGCCAGTTCTTCATAAAATTCACCTAAACTAACACATACAAATATAGGTCCGTCCAACCCCCAGCCAAAACCCTTAACTCTAGAGAGCAGCAGCTCTAGCACAATAACGACAAACTCGCGCTCGGCTCACGCTGAAACTTCACTTTGATTGCGCGAGGCTTGCTCGCCCTATGGCGTTGTCAATGTTGACATTCTGTCACTATCGTACTCGGTCTGCTGAAATTTTGCACCAAGGTTACCTTAACCGTGTCAGCAAGGGATAAGGAAGGATTTTGTAAAGATCAAACGGGAACGAAACCCAGCTCCGAATTTATTATCTAGGTTGCAAGCAGGGGTCCATGACACCTGCCTCCTAGTAATCCATCCCAGGCAACGACACTTCATTTTTTTCTGAATCTGAGATGGCGTCCTATGGTCTCATGCGGTATGGTAGGCTCCGTAAAGGGCCGTCTGGTTCGCGAACACCCTCCTACCGAAGTCCAACGCCAAAAAGATTGCTGTGTTCCGTCGGTGCGTGGGAGTATCAGTGCCTTATAGGCATTTTCTGGGTTAACTCGCTCCATCGTCAATCTCATCTATGATTTTGGTCAAGATTGAGGTCAAGAGTTAACCCATCTTATAATAATTTTAAAAAAATAAAAAAGTCGTGGCGTTCTTTTCGGCCTATGTTCATCAGTGAGCGTCTAACGGCTGAATAGATATGTGGTAAAATCTTAAGCATTTTACATTCTACAGGGCTTTAGGTAACTCTCTTTTAACTTCTCGGGTGGTTAATCAGCCCATGAAACTGAACAACTTTCCCAAGGAACATAGGTGAAATTACGAAAAAAATATTTGATCTCCCATACAAAATGCGCTATATGATGATGAAGTTTGTATGGGAACTCAAAATTTTGAGTTCCCATACAAACTTCAGGAACCTATGTTCCATGGGAAAGTTGTTCAGTCAGCCCCGGGTCTTGAATTTTATCGAGGTATACTCCACCTCGATAAAATTCAAGACCCGGGGCTGACTGACCTGCTGATTGGTGTATCTAAGAAGTGACAAATGCTAAATTTTCACACGAACAAATTCGCGGGCGGGAAGCTAACTATTCATAAAAAACTGACAATAAAAACCAAAACGAAATTAAATATTAAGCATTTACTGTAACAAATTCTGAACAGTTATTCGTTATCTATACGATTACCGTGTTGTAAAGATAAAAGAATCCGCCGGGAGAAGCGGGTTCTTTGCCCAAAAAAATAATAATTGTAAAACTCTATTGCTGGGACCGGGGTGTAAAGTACTGTTATGTCCTAATGGATCAGGTAATGTCATAATTTGTTTGTTTGTCTTATGATTGCTGTTTTTTTTTTCCTAAAAGCTTTTTTTTGTAGAAGACTCTCTCAAAACATGGAATATTCACAAATAATTGTATGGAGAAAAATATTCGGCGCGAATGGGTGTTGAACCCACGACCACAGGGTTTGATTGTTGTTTATATCACCAGATGATCTAATCCTTAGGTCGTGGGTTCAAGTTCCATTCACGTCAAATATTTTTGTTTCCCAAAAACTATCCATACTATAATATTATAAATACGAAAGTAACTCTTTATTTCTGTATGACCGTCTTTCACGCCTAAACTACTAAACCGATTTTGATGAAATTTGGAACCAAGATAGATTAGAGCCTGGGAAAGGACATAGGCTACATTTTATCCCACAGTTGGGCACGATATAACCTGTAGTCCGCGCGGGCGGAGCCGCGGACGGAAAGCTGTTTGTGAATATGCCTCACGAGTGTAAGCATTTAAAAAATGCATGGAATACTAATAGTTATTTTATTACCTAAGTAAAGTGAAAAACATTTCTTTTTCAAAGAAAAAAATGCCAAGCAGTGTTTTAAATTTGAAATCGGTTGGCTTTTAAATTTTATTAATTTTGTAAAAAACATTTTCAAAAAATATTTACCTAGTTACAATAGATAGGACGACGTGTTTATTTCTATTTTTTAAATGTTATTTATTAGGTTGGTTATTTTCATCACCTCTCTATTGACATGAAAATGAAAATAGTTTAAAATTAAAATTTCATTTTAATCCCCTTGACAATTTGGGTAAGAGGTTAGTTAGATACCTACCTATTCTTATAATGCTGACTTATTTGTTTGAGTTTCTCAAAATGAAATTGCGTAAAGTGTAGGTATGTAAACTGAATGCAATTTTATCTCGTTGTAATAATCTATTTACATAAATGTTTTATTGACCCCTGAAAGAAAACATCCTCTAAAATTCAGTATAATATTTAAAAAAACTTACCATGTGGCCGATCGTCCACCCCATCGCTGTCCACCTCACTCCGGACACTCCCTGGACTAGCCCTCTTCAGGTCTTCCTGACCCTCTTGAAACCCATTCATTCTTTTATCCCCATAACCCATGAAAAACGGAAAATTCGGGACCCGATTCTGATAACCGCCATTCCAGTACATCTTGTTATCTCTTTTGACATCCTCATCTTCTGAATGCTCGTGGTTAGCAGAATAATCCTGGGAGATGCTGTTTTCTATGTCAATCTCAGGCGAGCGGTCCCGTCGGTCGATCCCAACGATAGACTCAATCGAAAAATTTTTCGGCGGAATTTTCGTTTGCATTTTGCTGATTTCAGAATCCATTTTCACACTGGCTGCATAAAGTCACTTTTTTTTAAAAAAAAGTTCATCCAATTTTAAAAAAAAACGAACACAATATCCCGCGGTTTGTGAATTTGACAATTTGTTTTTCGAACGTCCGAATGTCGGTTGTACACTGACTGTTCTGTTCGTATTTCGAATGAGTGTTGTTGGGCCCCGCCTTCCTCTAACAAGGGGTGGCGTCTTTATAAATAACCTTTGGTTTTGATATTTTCAACTCTATACGTTTGCACATAAAGTATACTTTTGGGTAACCTCGTGTTAGTTAAAAGCGTTTCAAGGTAAATTGTGTTTTAAACACATAGAGTTAAGATTAATTTTACAACGAAAACGCATTGTAACCAGATTGTACAATCAAGGAATTTGGACTCTATTATTGAAAGGAAAAAATATGTTTTTGCAATAATAATATAATTGAGTGCAAAATAACAATAATTAGAGATTATTTGTGCTATATTGTCGTATATTTATGATGGAATTAAATTTTTTTGTGATGTTTTCGGGTTTCTATTCAAATTTTTGTTGAAAAAGTTATTATTTATGAAGAAGTGAATCTGTAATTTTTTTCATCATAAGTAGTCGTTACAAAAGCTTTTAAATATTTATATTATGTTGTTTTTTTTAATTTAATCGAAACATAATTATTTTGACACTATCCGATCCCTAATGTAATTATTATGTAAATGTCAAAAATACAAACTTCCTCATGAAGCTGCGACCAAAAATTAAATAAAACACTCTTTTTTACTTACATACATTACATATATCTATACTCACGCCAATACGTAGGCAGAACATCATTTACCTACTTAGTTATAAACAAAACAAAGCCTCGTTTGACAAACATTCTGAGGCTAATAACATGAGTATTATAACAGCAGGCCGAGTACGATAGTGACAGCGCCGCGACAACACCGCGGTCCTATGTCAAAATGTTAACATTGACACCGCCCTAGGGCGAGCAAGCCTTTACGCAGGACCCTCGCGTAATCAAAGTGAAGTTTCAGCGTGAGCCGAGCGCGAGTTTGTCGTTACCGTGCTAGAGCTGCAGTGATAGGGTGTCAGCCTTTTGCCCACAATATAACGATATAGCAAATCTTGGCTAATCGGTGATATGCCGTAATTGAGTTATAGTTTAAATGCGTCCTCTATTTTAAGGTCGCATGTTACATTATAAAATGTTATTTGTACGAAAAGTTTAGTACTTATATGCAAAATGTTTAGGTATTTACTGTTGCGGGCAATTTAATTAACTCTGACATGGCAATTTTTCTGTAAAATAAAGTTCAACTATCACCGATTAACCAAGTTTTGCCCTACTTTTGCGTTTGGCTTCTGACTTACGTACTTGCTTCTACAGAATGCTGAGGAAGAGTGGGCAGCTGGCACATCCTAAGTTTTTCTTTCATTCTCAGTCCAGGGAGGAAGACAGTCGTCATTATACTGGGTGATAAAGAACCTCTTAGCTATATTCAAAATCCTGAACCAGTATCACTCAAAGAACACATTTATGATTTTTTATTTTTTTATTGAATATTTTTTCAACGTAAATAGTTCATTTTTTGCATAAAAATTTTATTTTTAGTTTTTGGTGTACTTACATTACTTCTACACCAGGCAAGCGAGGGGTGCGGGTAACGCTCGGGGGGGTGCACCCGAGTGGTGTCTATGTCTACGTTTAGGAAAAAAAAATCCCCCCCGAAAAAAAAGTGTTCTGTAAGTGATACTGGTTCAGGATTTTGAATATAGCTAGGTTTTTTTCACCCTGTATACAGATGCGACAAAAAAACTTATTCACTCTAACTCTAAGCATACGTTATTGCTTAGCTTTGCCTACAACCCTATCTCGTCCCTTTGCGCGGCAAATCCCAAAACAGTCATGAAAATAAAATCATGGCCGCGCCCTCCGAGATTGAATTCAAAATTGGAATCAAACAAAAGACAAAACCTTTTTTCTTTTTTATTGCGACAAATGGCGATTGAGCGACGTGCCGGCCAGTGTTGTTAAATTTTGTATAGATAAAGGGTTTTATTTGTATTAAAGGGGGATCAGACTATTTTTCGGGTGTGCATTGTCTACACGCTAGGTATTTATGGGGTAGTTAGGAAGAAACTTTTAGAGAATTTTCGTAGACGAAAGTTTTTTTTGTGCTTCTCACCAGCTTCGCTCTTCCTTGGTGGCCTAGACAGCCGATAAGAGACCAGGGCCCCGATTCTGTAACGTTGTGTGTCGATGGATTGGAGGCCATTTTATCTGTTCAGGTAGCGAAATTGAGAACTATTTGAATTTCATATACTGAACTAGAGGCTGCTCAGGCTATGTTCCCGTGGGAATTTCGTTAAGTCCTTCCTTATTCCTTGCCTACGTTATAACAGGAACCTTTGGTCTAAATTTCAGTTTTCTAAGTCTATAAGGGCTGGGCGTTGGTGAGTCAGTGTAGGACCTTAAATTTTATATGTTATGGTTACTTGTATGCCTGGTATAAGCTGACATCTGGTACATTTTATTTCTTTCACCTAGCGTAATAAACGTAATAAACGACGTAGCGTAATAAACGACGTAGTTACCGTGAAAAATGCGTAATTATGTTCTAAAACGGATTCTAACCAAAGTTGTGGTCCTTTATCATTTCTGCGGCCAAAAATAAATGAAATATGGTTGTGCGCCATTTCTATGGTGTCGGCATTTTGGAAGTCAAAAACAAAACGAAAATTGAACAAAAGCAAGTCACCTATACATTACCTCTCGCTCGCACTAACAAAAACCGCTTTTGTACAAAGGAGACAGCAATATTTTCAAAAGCTTTTTTCGTTTTAAATTGCAGTAGTTTAAACGATGTTACGGTTCTGTCCAAAAAGGTACTACTGTAAAAGTGGTGGGTTTTCAAAATGAAGTCATTTAGATACGCTTTTGACCATAAAAAGTTAAGGTTCCTTAGGAGTATTGATTAAGATGACATTCTACTGTCCTTAATAATATTATAAACGCGATAGTTTGAGTGGATTTATGGATATTTGTTACTCTTTCACGCTCAAACGGCTTAACCAATTTTGATAAAATTTGGTATGGAGGTAGCTGATACCCTGTATTTAGCACATGAACTAATTTTCCCAAGCCCCCACGGGAACAAAGTCCCAGGCGGAAAGCTAGTAACGTTATAAATGCATGAGTACATATATGTATAGATGGATGGATGTTCGTTACTCCTTCACGCAAAAACTACTAGACGGATTTGGATGAAAATTTGTAGCAATATAGCTTAGACATCAAAGTAACACATAGGTTACATAATTTTCCGGAATTCTCACGGGAACTAAGCCCCAGGCGGTAAATTACATTACAAGTAGTTTATCTAATAGAGAAATTACGAAGTCCTTCTGTGTTATGATGAGTTACGAGTGAGTAACTGTTGATTAACCTTGGTCAGCTTTACAGAATTCAATTTTCAATAATAAAAAAACTGTAAGCATTCAAGTGTTTTCTTAAGAAAATAATCATTTCTATCTATTTATTAATAATTATGTTCTAAACGGACGGAAAACTAAACGAACAGAACCCAGGTCAATCAGTCAAAAACTACCCTTGGCCAAGGCTGCATAACACGAGAAACCATTGCCCAGTCAGCACCCTATTATGAACGCATCCATTGTCACATGACAAAATATTTTCCCGCCTTTGTCAACACTGTCAAAAGGGCGGCAAAGTAAAGAGAGTCGTTAACAAAAACAAATACAAACACGAAATGAAAAGAAAGTTGTTGCTTTTTTTTAAATTGCGGTTAAGAATTGAGACACAATAAATGCGCAATAAATTTTTATTTTGGTTATTATTTGGAGGTTATATTTTTATGACGTATAATAATTTAGAAATAGGATAATTTTACATTCTTACACAAGTTTTTAAATATTACAGTATATAGTTCTTTATACATAACTTGAGAAAACTTATATTTTCATATCCGAACAATTTTAGATTTTTTTTCAAGTGACTATTTTAAAATATTTAAGATTATTGTTACATGTATTGTTTGAGTGCAGTGCCCTAACAGGGTTTCATGTTGGAACTACTTTTAAATAAATAAATGAAATGAAAGGAAATAGATGAAATGAAAACCTTGTTAGTAATGAATTTTTGTGTAATAATTTGGACAACATTAATCCTTACTAATATTATAAATGCGAAAGTAACTCTGTATGTCTATCTGTCTGTCTGTCTGTCCGTTTTAGTACAGAGAGAGATTAGAGCCTGGGAAAGGACATAGGCTACATTTAATGCCATAGGCTACGAGCCGCGGGCGGAAAGCTAGTTAGAAATAAATTTAGGGAAAGAAAAATGTTCGGCACGAATGGAACTTGAACCCACGACCTCAGGGTTAGATCTCCTGGTTCTCTAACCAACTGAGCTATTGTGCCTCCAAGACAAGCGGCTCTCATTCAAATTATTTGTGAATACCCCTCACGCGGGTAAGCGTTTTAAAAATACTAAAATTGAATTAGGTTTATTATTAACCCTTGGCATGCCTGGTGAATAGAAATTACATCATATGCCTGGTGGGGTCTGAGAGACCCTAGTTCAAACACAAATTTAATAGCCAAAAAGATTTGAAAATTTACCAATTTTTCTTAAGATTTTATTCATGCCCACTACTAAGAAAAATGTAGACTATTTTCACAAGTCACTATTTAAAAAAATATATTTAAAAAAGTTAAGATTCATACTAAAATAAACATATATTGGATTTAAGAGCACAACAAAAACAAATCATTCATACTATATGCCTAATTTATCTTTTTTAAGGCAGTTAAGGTATGTATTAAGGTATTTAAATGGCATGTAGAAAGGATATAAATGGAATCAATAAACAAAATTTTTAAATAGACCCTACCAGAACCTAAATCACTATATGCATGTCCTTCTCGGAAGAAAGTCATATCAGGATGGGAATTTTTTACATGGCCAGATCATAATTTGCAGCTACCTTGAGTGACAGTTGATATATATTTATATTGTAAAAGATATGAAGGATTTTCTATCATGGCGGATTCCTGAGACCCACCAGGCATGCCAAGGGTTAACATACTTAGATTATTGAAAGGGGCAAATGTAACAAACAAAAAAAATATTGAAATGGGTAACAGATACAAATAAAAATAATTGAACGAACTTAGTTTTCAGTAACGCCGCTAAAGAAGTTTTCACTTCAAAAAAATCCATACAAATGAAAACCTCATTTTTAAGTCAATCACATTTTTTCTGACCATCGATGCCACTAAAAAACCCAGTCGCCAGAAACAAACTTAAATAAATATAAACCAGTTCAAACTGGTATAATCCGCCCTAATCCACTCTGAGCCGCCTAAATCCGTATTAATAGTCTGTCAAACTACCGGCAGGGGGCGCTTGAGAACACCTGCGACCGGTCCCCGCTGCTTTGCCGCCTTTTTTTGACAAAATGGCGGATGGATAAATGGTGGATCAAGTTGTTTATTATTTTGTTAATTTAATTATTAGCAAGGATTAAAGTCTAAGTTTTTTAAGTGATTTATGAGTGGGTGGCAATGTTAATAATTTTTTTTTGTTATGGGACTAACATTACTAATGAAAAACATTACTTTTGTACTATTCCCACTTATTTGTCTATTTACTAGAGCATATCCCGCTTTCATGCTGAACTGGGAGTGAAAGAAAAACTTAGAATGTGCCAGCTACCTACTCTTCCCAGGTATACAGTAAAAGTCTGTAAGTGGGACGCGAGGATTTTGCTGTATAATGGGCGAAAGGCTGACCTGACCACCTCTCACCATTATAGAACTTGTTCCGCTGGGTACCATGGAGATTCCTCGGATCCGTACTGAGCGCTTCTCTTCATCTTTTATATTGCGCACCGCTAAGGAATGGAATTCTCTGCCTGCGTCTGTATTTCCGGGCATATAAACCCGAATCTCTTTAACCTACTCTTCCCAGGTATACAGTAAAAGTCTGTAAGTGGGACGCGAGGATTTTGCTGTATAATGGGCGAAAGGCTGACCTGACCACCTCTCACCATTATAGAACTTGTTCCGCTGGGTACCATGGAGATTCCTCGGATCCGTACTGAGCGCTTCTCTTCATCTTTTATACTGCGCACTGCTAAGGAATAGAATTCTCTGCCTGCGTCTGTATTTCCGGGCATATAAACCCGAATCTCTTTAAAGTTCTAGCGAATAGGCATCTTCTGAGTGAGCTTGCTACATCCTCGACTACATCTTTGCCTCTAGGCTAGATTGTGGTCAAGAGCAAACCCATCTATTATATTTATATAAAAGGAGAAACTGACTGACTGACTGACTGACTGACTGACATATCAACACACAGCCTAAACGGCTAAACGTAGGCACTTGAAATTTGGAAGGGACGTAGCTTAGGTACCGTAGAGGTGCACTGAGAAAGGAATTCCCGAAATTCCCACGGGAACGGAAATTAGCGGGAAAATCCTTTTGTATGAAAAATCTAAACCGCTTAAGTTAGTCGCTTGAAATTTGGCATGCATGTACCTTAGTAAACTTAAAGCTTAGTTGCAACAGGTTATTGCAAAATTCCTACGGGAATGGGAGTTAGCGGGAAAAAACTTTTGTATGTAAAAATCTCACAATATAACCTGTAGTCCACGCGGGCGAAGCCGCGGGCGGAAAGCTAGTTATCTATATAAAAAATAGTCCTAAAAGCTTCTCAGCATTCGTCCATAAGCTCAAATCAAAGGGCACAATTAACATCCTCTCATACATCGCTCATCCATCTAATTGAGTGGCCAAATGCGACCAAATTAAATGCACTTAAATAACAAACACCGATGTTACATTATGCTGCCATCACTTCCCCTGATCAGGGCAGGAGTTAGGTTGTGGGCCCCCCTGTTGCAAATTAGCGCCCTTTACCTTGAGTGTAGAACGCCTAGAGTTGTAGAGTTCCATTTCACAGATGGTATTTTACATCATACTTCATTATTATGTCTATACTAATATTAAAAAGAGGCAATATTTGATTCTTTGTTTATTTGTTTGTTTGCATTGAATAGGCTCCGAAACTACTGGACCGATTTGAAAAATTCTTTCACCCTAATGGTGAAATACATATATACTTATGCATTTATAACTAAAGCTACATTTTCCCCGATGGACGTAGGCTACATAATTTTCCCGAATTTACGGGAACGAAGTCCCGGGCGGAATGCTAGTTATAAATATAAAACAAAGTCCCTCGCCCTATTTTTCTGTCTGAACGCGGTAAACTTAAAAACAATTGAACGGATTTCATACGGTTTTCATCAATAGGTGAAGTAGCTCGTAGCCCAGTAACGCCCGCTGATCTCAATCGGTCGGTCAGGTTAAGCAACGTACACAGCAGGAACTAGATAGGTGACCAAAAGCGGCAATATATCACGAGCGATTCCGTGCTTCGGTGGGTGCGATAAACTGTCAGTTCTGGCTGTTACCGATTGATTACAGTCGTTAAAACCAAGTCAGAGACCATTTGGCTGTTTAAGAACTCTGACACCAGGGTTAGCCTACACGATAAGAAGAATAATAGATTCAAAACGAAGGTTTATGTCTGTAATTAATTCCCTAAATTCCCAAGGGAACGAAGTCTCGGGCGTGAAGCTAGTGTAGTAACAACATTTTCTTATTTGGAAAATGGCATTTGTTGTCACTTCACTACCCGGTATAAATATTTAATGTAGCAAAATTATTGCCCAACAGTGATAGCTCAATGCTTAGGTGTAAACCTGTTTGTGGGTTCCGTCGGGCCTACACTACTAAATTCGTTTTTTCGGATTTATGTACTTTAATGGGGACGTAGTGAAGAATACACTGCAGATCTGGTGTACATAAGTATATTTCATTTAACGCGACACTGTGATTCGCTTTCTAACTCAACTACACATCTTAACGTTTTCGCGCACAACCAAGGCACTTGGGCGTTTCTCGCTGAATGGCCCCTGGCCCCGGATTACTGTCACCATCCTTCATTTGTATTCTCGAATACGGATATTCAATTTTAAATTTGAATCGATACTTAATGACAGCACTCCGACCCGCCAGTAGCGTCTGTGAAAGGTAGTCTCATCTCGGTGAGACTACACATATGTAGTGATATGTAGTCTGCACCGAGATGAGACTACGTTTCACAGTACGGAGTTCAAATTATTTATTTATTCAATTTCAATTTATTTATACAATTTAACACAAACAAAATGATATCATGACAGGCTCGGGGGCCCAAATCGATAGCATTATAATAATCTTACACAATTTTATACTTAATTAATCTTACAGGTTTTTGATAGCTAACACAGCATATAAAACATATTTTAAGTTATCACAATTTTCGAAAAAAGAATGTCTAATAACGTCTAACGGCCTTGACGGCCGGTTTGGTCGAGTGGTACTGACGCTACCTCTTGATCGGCGGGTCCTGGGTTCGATCCCCAGTCGGGGCAAACATTTGTGTGAAAAGCAGATGTTTGTTCTCGGGTCATGAGTGTTTGTGTTTGCTTTATGTGTGTTCCGAGGGACCCACGACACAAGGGAAAACCTTAGTATGGGCCTTTGAGTGTGTAGCATTTTTTTTCTAATAAATAATTTCTAATAAATGCCAAAAAAGAATGTCTAAAAAAAACTTGCTCAGCGGGAAAGGAAACATCGTGATGAAATCCTCGCATCCTAGGAAATCAAGGTTTTGCTAAGTGCGCGTTCCATCGCATTGGGGCGTGGTGAACTTTTCCCTATAACCCCACTGCTTTGAAGGGAGCCCCATTCCCTTTGGTGGCACTAGACTATAGTTACAATGCAGACTCTCTTAACACTTCATTGAAAGATTATAAACTTCATGACTAATTTTGCGCCCTGCTCCTAACACCGCTCCTTAGCTTCCCCCATCCTTCCCATCCTATTTATATGTTTTTTTCATACTAATTGTGGCTTTATTGAACTAAACTTTTAACTGTGACATATTGGGGCGTTTAACTGACTGTTAAGTGAATTTAAAAAAGATTTTTTTTGTCTTTGAAGTGTTGTGGCGCCGCGGTTACTATAATTGGAAATATAATTTAGTGATTATGCGTGTTTATATTGAACTTAAATAAACGCCACACTCAAAAGCCATATGATAGGTTGAGAATAACACTACCCCATCTCCTTCTGTAGGTGTCGTAAGAGGCGACTAAGGAAACATAAATGAGACCTGCCTCCTAGTAATCCATTCTAGGCAACGACACCTCAATTTGTTCTGAAGCTGAGGTCCCATGTGGTGTGGTAGGCTCTGTAAAGGGTCGTCTGGTTCGCGACCACCCTCCTACCAAAATCCGACACCAAAAGCTTGCTATATTACGTCGGTGTGTGGGTGTAGATACCAGTGCCTTAACAGGCATTTTCTGATTTAATTCGCTCCATCGTCAAACCCATCTATGACCTTGACCCTCATTAATTTGTGTTTCCTTAGTCGTGTCTTATGACACCCGCTGAAAAAGATGGGATGGTGCTATTCTAAACCGATCACCACAGGGCTATTGCAATGGAAAGCTAATTGTTTTCTTTATTATTTTACTAGCTGATGCCCGCAACTTCGTTTGCGTGTTAATTTTTTCTTTTGAACAGATTACAAAAGTTTTTTCCCGCTAACTCCCGTTCCCGTGGGAATTTTGCAATATCCTGTTGCAACTAAGCTTTAAGTTTACTAAGGTACCTGCATGCCAAATTTCAAGCGTCTAACTTAAGCGGTTTAGATTTTTAATACTAAAGGATTTTCCCGCTAATTCCTTTCGAATTCCTTTCTTAGTGCACCTCTACGGTACCTAAGGTACGTCCCTTCCAAATTTCAAGTGCCTACGTTTAGCCGTTTAGGCTGTGCGTTGATATATCAGTCAGTCAGTCAGCTTCTCCTTTTATATATTTAGATAGAAAAACTGACTCTGCATGGCTGGAAGTGAAAGAAAAACTTGGAATGCGCCAGCTACCTACTCTTCCCAGGTATACAGTAAAAGTCTGTACTTACAGACCCTGTACTGTGCCCTGTACCCTGTCTGTACTTACCCTCGTATCCCACTTGGGATTCGTGGTACTCCCACTTGGAATACAAGAGTTTTGCTGTGCAATGGACGAAAGGCAAAACACCTCTGTTTGCCTTCGCGTGGTGATCGGTTCAGAATAGCATAGCACCATCCCATCTTTTTCAGCGGGTGTCGTAAAAATTTCTTTTCGTGAGTGTTGTAAGAGGCGACTAAGGAAACTAGTTTTTAAAGTCAGGTAAGCAGGTAAGCAAATGTCACAAATAAAATATAAAATGTCAGAAATTAATAATGAATAAAGTTAATAATCATGGAACTAAATTAAATTAAAATTACATCAATCTCAGCATTATAAATAAACGCTACACACTCAAAGGCCCTCACTAAGGTTTTCCCTTGTGTCGTGGGTCCCTTGGAACACACATAAAGACAAACACAAACACCCATGACCCGAGAACAAACATCTGCTTTTTACACAAATGTTTGCCCCGACTGGGGATCGAACCCAGGACCCGCCGATCAAGAGGCAGCGTCACTACCACTCGACCAAACCGGCCGTCATGTTATGTTATGTTTATGTCTAATCATTGTTATATTCAAAAAAAATCTTTAGTACTATAGAAACATTTTCCCTGTAGCCAGCTTGTCAATTTCTCTTAGATTTTAAATTCGTCAGGGATCTTATTATCAACTACAATACACATATTGTACACATTTCTATTATACAAGGTGTAAAAGACAGCTTAGCAAAACTGAAACCCTGGACTCAGACAATCATTCTGAATGATTTTCCACTGGAATTTTTCTTCGGAAAATTTTCATTTTTTTTTCATGTTTTTTAATATTTTCTACTTTTTTTTCATTATTTAATCGAATACACTCCATTTTGCAATAAAAAAACTATTATAACAACGTAAAACACGAAACCGTATTGCGTAGCGAAAAAGTAGGTAAATAATGAAAACTTCTTAACATGACGTTTCCGGGAAAAATAATTACGTACATCTGATGATAGTTATATTCTACCATTTATGTATTTGCTAAGTTGTCCTTTTTATAAGGTCCTAATTTATTAGTCACTTTCCTTTTAACACGTTATTGTGTAGGTCAAAATATATCATTTGAGTTAAAAAACAAAAGCATAATATTAAATTTAAAAGGTCTTGAAAAATTTTGTTATGATATTTTTTCATTACTATGTTGAATAAACCCATCCATTCAAACGTAAATAATAATGGCAGTAGTAGAGCGGGCGAGCGGGGAGTGGACGGCTATAATCGAAAGAGAACCATTCCTTTATCTTTAAATGGAAAATTCATTTTTTATTTTTTTTACAAAATTTAATTTTCAGATAATTAATTTTTATGTTGTTTTTTGGAATACTATCAACCTATACAATAACGCCTTAGAAGGTAAGTGACTAATAAATTAGGACCTTATATGTATGTGCGGTTTGAGGGTTGATACAACTTATGCCTGTAGAAGTTTTTGTAGGATCAACATTGCACTGTCCTCCACTCACCGCTGCTGTTGAGTCATATCAAACAATCGGTAATGTAAGCATGACGTAGTGTATCTTTATTTTGTCGATCTTACTAGCGTTAAGTATGGTCCAGCGGATAAGCACTGTCCTAGCAGGGAGAAAGGTTTTCGGTTCTATTCCCAGCCGAGTAGTTTCTTTTTGTATTTTATTTTTGTTTATTAAAGCATTAACAACTACTTTCACACATAATATTACATTAATAATAATAATATTACATTATTGGATCAGTGATAAAGTATTTGAATAAAACAAATATGAAATTCGACTAGGTGATTTTATTTCCTACTAACAAAATCACATTTTTTTTTCTGCAACTTGATCACTTACAGTTTTATTAAGGTTATAGCTTAAGAATTCGTTTAAGAACAGTCAAAGTTACATTAAATACATACAAACATATTAATTATGGATGGAAAAACCGACTACTTATCTCCGTACGAAAAAAGATATCTTTTCAAATCTCTGTTTGCAGTACATTTAAAAATCCAAACTCTGTGAAACGCTTGCCTCCCGGGTAACTCCGAGTGCTCCCCCACTCCCCCCTATACCCCCTACCCCCTTAAACTCCCCCTGTAGATAATACGGAGCTAGATTATATTTTAATACAATAATTCTACGTGATCATACCGCGTTTACGAGGACAGAGCGGTCCACACTGGGTTAGTGAAGAAGATTTGTCTCAAGATATTCTCCTACAAAAACTAAAAACTTGTAGTTTGGCGACTTATAGTCTTAAGTTAAATAGTGGAATCTTGCAACTGTTCATGCGATAGAATATTTTAAAAAAAGGTGAGGAGGGGGATAGGTCTCCTGTGTACCCAAGGTAACTTTATATACTTTATTTTGACCGTGTGGTGATCGGTTGAGAATAACACCACGCCATCTCTTTCCGTGGGTGTCGTAAGAGGCGACTAAGGAAACAAATGAGACCTGCCTCCTAGTAATCCATCCCAGGCAACAACACTTCATTTTTTTCTGAATCTGAGGTGTCGTCCTATGGTCTCATGCGGTGTGGTAGGCTCTGTAAAGGGCCGTCTGGTTCGCGACCACCCTCCTACCGAAGTCCGACGCCAAACAGCTTGCTGTGTTCCGTTGGTGCGTGGGAGTACCAGTGCCTTTGTAGGCATTTTCTGGGTTAACTTGCTCCATCGTCGACCTCATCTTTGACCTTTACGGTCAAGATTGAGGTCAAGAGTTGACCCATCATATAATAATAATAAAAAATCAGTGGTTGAATTCGAAAGTTGAAATTAATCTTGGTATCAGAGTTTTGAAACCGCCGAATTTCCTTTGACTTGGTTTAACGAATTAGTCAATCGACAACAACCGGAACTGACAGCTTAACGTGCCCTACGAAGCATGGAAACGCTCATGATAAATTGCCATTATGATCACCCATCGGGCCATATCGGGCTTTTTTATAATTCGAAAACGGCACGGCAAAATTGTATTACCATTGCCTTCTATGTACAAGTGATACTAGAAGCTAGGAATATAGGGAGCAATGGTAATTCAAATTTTGACATGCCGTGCCGTGCCATTAGAATTATAAAAAGGCCCAATAGGTTTCCTGCATCTGTGTACGTTGCTTAACCTCACTGAATGGTTAATATCAGTGACTGGGCTACGAGCGGAGTCACAACATCTTAGTGCTCCAAAATCCTCATCCTCACCTGCTAGCAGCGTACCCTGCTGATCAACGGACGAGGCTCTGACTTATTACAACCTGCGAAGGGATTTTTTACTTGATATTGGCGAATTTGCCATTGTATATTTAAATTTTGATTGAAATACTTAGACATTGGCAAAATCACGATTTTTGACGCAATTTTTCAAAGAATTAAATTGAATTCAAAGTTCGTTTTTATTTTAAACTAGCTGATGCCCGCAACTTCGTTTGCGTGTTAATTTTTTCTTTTGAACAGATTACACTTTATTGACGGTCCATTAATGGACCTTCATTTAGTTTATTAAATATTGATTTAGTTTAAGATTTAGATTTTTACATACAAAAGTTTTTTCCCGCTAACTCCCGTTCCCGTGGGAATTTTGCAATATCCTGTTGCAAATAAGCTTTAAGTTTACTAAGGTACCTGCATGCCAAATTTCAAGCGTCTAACTTAAGCGGTTTAGATTTTACATACAAAAGGATTTTCCCGCTAATTCCCGTTCCCGTGGGAATTCCTTTCTTAGTGCACCTCTACGGTACCTAAGCTACGTCCCTTCCAAATTTCAAGTGCCTACGTTTAGCCGTTTAGGCTGTGCGTTGATATGTCAGTCAGTCAGTCAGTCAGTTTCTCCTTTTATATATTTGGATTAAATTAGTATACCGTGAGATAAATCTGCCGGCACTTACCCCTGTATACCCTGCGCTGTGCCGTCGGGTCAAAGATTAAATTTGCCGAAATTCGCTCGAGTTTATACGAAGCCAGTACACAGCTCCCAACAGCTTTGGAGCTAGCAAGTTTTGAGCTGTGTGCTGGCAACTCTATTTAGCACCGACAACATCCTCAGCGCTTCATGTGGGACTTCTTCTTACCAGCCCATATACGTCCCCACCAAGGGGCACGGGCCTCCCTTCGAAACACGAAGAGGATTTAGGCCATAGTCCACCATGCTGGTCCAATGCAGGTTGGTGGACTTAATTACGTATATTATGTTTTTTGATATTTATTATGAGCTTTGTTGTTTATAAGATTCCATACTATAAAAAGGAAATAAAAATTGAAAACCTACTTAAGTTTCGCCCTGATTTTTTATATTTCAATGAATTTGAAAAAAAATAAAGAACGCACCAGCCAACCTGCGTTGCCCTTCGTACAGTACCAACAAAATAATGTTCAATTATTAACAGCCAATCCCGGCGTGGCGCGCTTATTGCTTTAACCCGAGCTCTAATACCGCGTTATAGCCGGGAGGTCGGACTTATTGCTGGAGAGGGGTTTCTTCCAATACACAGAACGGTACTGTAGTCTGAGCTTGCTCTACTATTCTTGATTTAGAATCCAGTTTAGGTGCTTACGATGTTTATGGTGCAAAGGTCAGACTTTTGGGATGGTTCAGCCAAATACCAACCAGCCGCATTGGACTCAGTGGATCGCAGAGCCAGAAGACTCTTCGGTGACAATAAACTGGAAACAAATAAGCTACAAAAGCCTAGCTCTTTTTTTATTATAAGATGGGTCAACTCTTGACCTCAATCTTGACCATAAGGTCAAAGATGAGGTCGACGATGGAGTGAGTTAACCCAGAAAATGCCTATAAAGGCATTGTCTCCCACGCACCAACGGAACACAGCAAGCTGTTTGGTGTCGGACTTCGGTAGGAGGGTGGTCGCGAACCAGACGGCCCTTTGCAGAGCCTACCACACCGCATGAGACCATAGAACGACACCTCAGATTCAGAAAAAAAATGAAGTGTCATTGCCTGGGATGAATTACTAGGAGGCAGGTCTCATTTGTGTTTTCTTAGTCGCCTCTTACGACACCCACGGAAAGAGATCGGGTGGTGATCGGTTGAGAATAATCTCAACCGATCACTACACGGCAAAAAGCACGAAATGCTCGTGGTAAATTGCCACTCTGTTCACCCATCAGGTTCCCTGCCTCTGTGTACGTTACTTAACCTTTTTATGAACTTTTTATTTACTTATATGTAGAGTTCAGCTTTTCGCCTGGGATTTCGTTCCCATGGGAATTCAGGAAAATTATGTCCTTTATGTCATCTGCCAATTAGAGAGCTTTATATTGGTGAAAGAATTTTTTAATTCGGTCCAGTAGTTTTGAGTTTATTCGTTAAAAACTTACAAAAACATAAATCTTTCCCCTTTATAAAACTGTTGATTGGGTGCCTTTAAATTTCTTAGTGAAAATTAAGAATGTTAATCAGCCTACTAAACTGCACATTTTTACCTTATGAAAATTATTTTATAAGAATTTAAAAAAACGTAAATAACAATAAGTAAAAATTTACTTTAGGGACATACAGCGTCATCTATTAGTGTATCTCTTAAACCACTTAAACTCCTACTCATTTACAAAGAACTGCTACTCGACCACAGATGGCGCTGCGTTTGTGTTTATTACTGTGACAGTTAGATTTAGATAGTTCAAGAACAAAAATATAGATGGCGCTTATATACATAAGTTAATTTCCATTTCTCAATATTAGAGCATACGGGGTATTTTAAACGCCCGACGACGCGCGTTTCAGGAACGCGAGTTTTCAGCGCCGTAGATGCCGATTTTTGCGTTTTCATAGATTTAAACGCGCGTAAAACGCGCGTGTGCAGCGCGTTCGAAACTCGTTTGAAGTGTGTATTGTACAAAGGGTCGAAAAAGGGCGTTTGTATCGCTGTATCTGGGGGGCTACCACCTAAGCGAAGCTGATGTTAATTAACCGAATGATGAACGAATGGAATGATGTACATTGCTGTGTTTGGTTCATGTCGTTAATCAAGGTCTCCTTATGAAGAAGCAATAGACAGCATTCCATTCGTTCACCCAGCATCAGCTTCGCTTAGGTGGTACGCTGTAAATGCAGTTTCACGATCGCCCCGTGTGCTAGGTTACAAGGTTGCATTCCAATCGCGTTTGAAGCGCGTATACGCGCATAAAATACGCCGTCTGCTAGGGGCCTAGAGTGCTGAGAAAAGTTACGTTCAAATAGAGATAAAAAGCTTTGCCTACCCCGACATCTATAAGCGTGAGATTATAGATTTCAATTACCTACCGCAGTTTTTCAACCGATCTGCAAAACATGCTACAATAATGTATAAGTACTTAACTAGCACACACCAAGTGCTGCCATCGAGCAGCGGGTCCACAGTGGTAAACAGTAAAATCGGTGGTAGTTTTTTAGTTTTTAGGGTTCCATACCAAAGAGTAAAAAACTGGACCCTATTACTAAGACTCCGCTGTCCGTCCGTCCATCCATCTGTCTGTCTGTCACCAGGCTGTATCTCATAAACAGTGAAAACCAGACAGTCGAAATTTTCACAGATGATGCACTTGGCTGGTTTTTATTAAATATAAATATGTATAACGCCATACACTCAAAGGCTCACATTAAGGTTTCCCTTGTGTCATGGGTCCCTCGGAACACACATGAAGACAGACACAAACACCCATGACCCGAGAACAAACATCTGCTTTTTACACAAATGTTTGCCCCGACTGGGGATCGAACCCAGGACCCGCCGATCAAGAGGCAGCGTCACTACCACTCGACCAAACCGGTCGCATTATTCAGTAAGAGTGCGTCTTGCCAAGGTCTCACCATGGTTCAGCGAGTAATTATTAAAAAAAAAAGTATTTTTAAAAACCTATTTTACCTATTGTTTTAAAAAAAATGCAGCAATGAAGTGGTACTTCATCCTTCAGTCGAAATCGTCCCTCGAATATCATCTTTGCTGGTACTGCTGGTAGCCTCTGGCACTATAATGTTGGCTAAAAAGAGCTACACACTCAAATGCCCAATACCCACAAGGTAAAGGCTGACCACCTCTCACCATTATGCAACTTGTTCCATCTGATAACCCTCACAATTTGTTCTGGAATCATTGAAGCTCTTCCTACCCCGTTATGGCAAGCTTTTGAGTGTACAATTATCTGTATAAGGGACATGTATGGGTGGTTAAATAAAACACCTCTTTGCAAGTGATTCGAGAGTAGTAATCAAACAATAACGTATATTTTCTATTGGTTCTCAATAATCCATTTTATCTACTTAGGTACAATGTTTTGTAATGATTTCCTTTACAAATCAACAAAGCTGATGCATTGGTTTATTTTTAATTGCGTTTCCTTTAACATTTTTACAAATAACATAACTTGTTGTAAGTAAGTAGCGAATAAACAAACATAAAAACAAACGAAGCTAACATTATTTTTCTTATCGTGTAGGTATAGTCAAGTGTATGGCGAACTTGGGTAACCCTGGTATCAGAGTTTACAAACCGCACAATGGCCTCTGACTTGGTTTTAACGACTGTAGTCTGTAGTGCCCTCCGAAGCACGGAAACACTCGTGATAAATTACCACTTTGGTCACCCATCAGGTTCTCTGCCTCTGAGCACGTTGCTTAAGGCGACTACAGCACCTAAGTTACGATTTTATGATGCGTAGATAAGCATGACGCACTGCATTAAATCGAAGAAAAAAATACTACGGTAATATTCAGGACATAAACTAGATAAGTAGTTTACTGAATACATGATTCAGCACTTTTGGTTCGATAGAAAAAGCTCACAAAGTCACCTCTAAATACCCAATGTTTGCATCTTTTAAGCTATAAAAACGATACTAAAACGCACACAGGAACTTGAATTTGCCATCAAAATGTTCGTGATTGAACACTCTCGATAAGTAGTTAACGCATTTTTCGATTTAAGCTGTTACCATTCCATAAATCTCATTTTTCTAACTTTCGAACATGTTTTTACGCACGCACGCTTTCATAGTCCGTAAACTTCGTGTATCGACACTGTTCGCACTGCCGGCCCAGGCCTGTTGAGAGACGGAGATGGCACTGTTCCTATGTGCGCTGCCTTTATCGGGTGCTGTAGTCGCCTTAACCTCACTGATCGGTTGAGATCAGCGAGCGATGGGTTACGTGCGCTTCATCAGCGAGAACGATTGCGCTTTAGTGTAGAAACCGTAAGTGGGACTTGTTTTCTATATCGTGGACGAATGCCTAGCAATCTGTCACCACATGATTCATTATTCTATTACAGACTAGCTTTTTTTTAAAGTGAAAACTTCTTTAGCGGCGTTGTGCACTTTTTGGATGGGTAAAAAATGTTAAACTCGCGTCAGGGTCACGTGATCTGATCGAAAATTCGAAGAAGTGAAAAGTTCTTAGTCCGCAAGGAAGTAATAAATTATATGTTCAAGTTTTGACTTATGCCAGCACTCCCGGAGTGCAACCCGTTTTTTTTAAATAAAAAGTACCTCCGAGAATATGTGTACAAAGTTTCATGATGATCGGTTGAGTAGTTTTTGCGTGAAAGCGTAACAAACATCCCTACTTTCACATTTATAATATTAAGTAAGGATTTACTCGGTTGCATAAATACAAGACACCATAGAAAGGTAAAACATGAAAAAAAAAAATTATAGGCGACCTATTGCTAAACAGCATTTTTTATTCAAGACAATGTAAAGATCTGTTCCCTCAATAAGTATCCACCCATGATTCTTGTGTACTGATGATAAGGTTCACATTAGAATGAACTTGGCCCTTTCACTTGGGGTACTGAGTGAAGATTTTTTTAATAGAACAAAAATTTTTTCAAAATTTTTTTGTAGAAATTATATTTTGAGTAAACACTACTTTTGAGTAAACACTGACAAATCTTTTTTTTTGTCAACTTGCGTAGCTAACATGGACATTTGATATAATTTTGTCGTATAAGGTCGTATGTGTCTCGTTCTTCCCTTTTATTTTATCGCATAGCGTCAGTACGGAACAGGCAGAACTACATCGACATGACAAAATTATGTTACACGTCTGTTAGCCCGGGAGAGAAGTCTTAAGACCCATGTTCATTATTATCATTTTCACAGAGTACTTAAAGTAATCAATCTAATAAGTCATGATTTTAAATGGAAGTATTTTCGTCTCCCGTTTACGGCAATGTACGGGTGATGCTAAAATAACTAAGGTTTCGTAGTAAGTAACTGAAGCAAATAACTTGGGTACAAATAACCAACCACTCTATTGTTTTTTATCAAAACATTTTAAAAGTCAAAAAATAAACCAATGCACACAATAATATGTTCTTATATATTCTGATTTATACATAGATATATACTATTATGTATTAATATTTTGTTTTCATCAGGTAATGTGTAAAAATACTTAATTTTTTTTCATCAACAAACGAATATTTTTCATAATATAAAATAAAATATATTCTGAATTCTCATACAAAAAGAATTGCGTACAAAATTTTCTATTCATTTACATTTACCCGTAAAGTGTAGGTACCGAGTAGGCATAAAATACTAGCAGCACATAAAAAAAAATCTAAACATCATTTGATGTTTTAAATATCAATTTTAAGAAACCACTGAAATTGAATATTGATGAAAAATATATACCTAAAGGAGATTATTCACTTGTTTTATTTTCAGTTCGTTTTTTTCTTCCCCTTTATGAGTGACTGCTAATCTAAAATTAATTATCCTCTTCTAAAAATGTTTTAAGCTGTCAATAATTCTTTTACGACGCGTTAAAATAACAAATTTTGAAGGTTTTTCAAAGAAACAGAGAAACATTAAACTGCACTCAAAATATAATTATAACGTCGCAGAAGCAACATTGAAAATCGAATAAATATGGGTACAAAATAATTTCAAAAGTATAATGTACATCAATATTCAAACCAGTCCAAAATTGACAGACACGCAAATAATGAGTTCTGAATTCCCATTTTGCTTACGTTTCCAAAATATTTTAAATACGCTACTTACGTGTCCAATTCTAAATAAGTCGCAAAATGTTTTAAACGGAGATATTCGAAGTATCGTCTATAAAATAATTATTTTTAGTAACTATTCTGTGGGGATTACTCATGTTAGACCAGTGGTTCTTAACCGGTTGTTCGCGGACCACTGGTGGTCCCTGGAGGCACTTGAAGTGGTCCGCGAAGCCATCACAAAAATATGAAAAGTGACGAGTCGATACAAGCACTGAAATCGGCTGAATGCCAGAGCCGACAAGTGTTTAGCTTTGGCTAGCACTGAACCAAGGATTCAGAAGTTAGTAAGTAAAAATAAATATATTTTTTTAAATAAAATTCCATTGAATATAAATAGTTAACTCTATAATTCATTTTTACCTCTAAACAGTTGATATTGAGGGAAGTCCGTGCCCCAGCAGTGGAGACGTATATGGACTGATGAAGTTAGTAAGTAAACAGTTGGTGGTCCGTGGCAAAACAGATATTTTGTAAAATAGTCCCCCATTACTAAAAGGTTAAGAACCACTGTGTTAGGCTCAGTCAAAATCATCTTAACTGTCAAGTGCTAACCTGTGTTCGTTTTGTGATTTGTTTATCAACGGGACACAAGACAAGCTTAAATACATACATAGGTATCGTGTTCAAGAATAAAATAAAGTTGAAGCACTTAATTTTCAATAAATAAACATTGATGAATTTAAAATTGATCTGTTTTATCGACTTTCGGGTTCATAGTCAGCGAATAATCTCCTGTTTACACTTTTTGCAGCTTTAATTTTGCATGTATTTTGTTCCACTTTGTAGGGTGTTGTTATTTGATGGACTGGACAGTCAATTTGAAGTACCCAAAATACATATATAGCATCCACGGACCTTGTCCAATCACACAAAATGACGGTTTTCTTTTTCTTATCCTCAAATACCAATTTAGAGAGACGTTGTTTAGGTTTGGTTTTTTCTCTAACTCTATCAGAGTTCGTGACTACAATAAGAGTGCTTATGCTTTCTCTTGTGATGCCTGCCAGTTGAATATGGGTTTTTTGTGTAGCTTTTCAGCTAATTAAGGTCTTCCTTACATTTTGGAACCACGCTGTTTAAACCATCCATTGTAAAAGCCCCCTTATTTACAAGTAATTTAATTTTAGTGAAAATTTAGCAAAACATAGTACAAAAGTTTTAGAAATACCTACTAAATCTACCCAGCAAGTAAACGATTACCCTATATCTATCACTATCGTTCTATCCCCCGTACATACGTGCATGAAAGAGACAAACTGTTATTAACACTCCAATCTGATTCTGCACCAATTGCAAAGTCTATCATTACAACAGAATGGATATAGCACTGTTTCGATTTTTTTGTTTATTAATCTTATTTTAAAAAATGTCACACTAGTTTTTTGACAAATTTATTTGTTGAACTGTCAAATAAGATGACGCAACTGTATCGTATACCTATATATTTTTGAAAAATTGGAAAAGCACTAAAGAAATTTGTCAAAAATTTAGTTGTATCGCAGGAAAGTATTAAAAAAAAATAGTTGACGCGGCAATTTCACACCAACTTATTAGATAATTTTGAAGTTTTTTTGATAATATTGTTAGGCAAAGGCGTTAATGGTTCAGCCAAAATTTCAGTCTTACTGCTCTAATTTATTTATTTTTGCTTAAAAAAGTTACTAGAGATGTTTAAAATATTTAAAATTTTAGAACATTGACAAAGTTATACTTTTTTGAATCAATAAACTCAATTTTCAAGTAGCTAATCTAACACTTAAAAAATGGTTTCCTGGGTCATTCAGGTGCCACTGTGGATACTAAATTTAAAAGTGTAAATTTTTAAGAGTATAATATGATACATTTGAAATCTAAAAATTATTTATAACTCTTCTAAAATGTGTGCCCAAAAACTTAAAATGCAACGTAAAAGTAAAATTACGAAAAACATGTTACATACATAAATATTATGTAACTAACAAAAAACTAACTTTTCACAAAAATTAAAAAATATAAAAAAACAGATAGGTACTAAATTATTGATTATTGAACCACCCGTATATTATGTGTATTATTAATTCTATAATGATCTCACTATTTATGTATGATTAATGTTATAATACAATTATTATTTAAATATTAACAAAAATATATACCAAATAATTATTTTATAATTGTAAAACGGCATACAAAAAAAGGAAAACAAAAATAAAACAAAAAAACTTAGACAATAACAGATTGCTTTATTTAACAAAAAATATATATACCTATATTATATAGAAAATAAAAACAAAGTTTTACACTTGATCTTAACAGACACGTGGAAAATTTGCTTTATTTTTAATAGAATAGAATGTAAAAATTAAAAATAACCCATCGAACCTTATAATGGTATTTAATATAAAATACATAATGATTATTAGCTATTTACAAAATACAAGTTAAGATTTATACTTTTTAACATTAATAATAATCCAGTCTATATAGTAAAGGCTATTCGAACTTAGAATAAATGTTAGAAAATTGATGATTACTGATAATTAAATATAGCAGGCAATTCGAAATAAAAAATAAATACTCATAACCATAAATTACATAGGTACATAACTAAAAAAAACTGGACGAAAAAACTAAAATGGGTAGAATACAACAAAAATTGTTTCAAAAACTCAATTATTTAGGTAGACTTTAGATGATTTAGAAAAAAAATTGTACTTCTCAAAATGTAAAAAACGACAGTTTACTAAATTTAAACGTTCTTTTAACAAATCAATTCAAAATACAACTGGTGTTTATTATGCATTGCTGGTTCATGTTAATTTTTTTTCTTCATTATTATGCAAAAAACCTTTGTAAAATATCCCCAACATGGCACCCAAGCAAAACCGTGTGTAAAAATGAGATCAAATTATTAAATTAAAGAAAATTGCCTGCTACACCGGTACAAAATTTACTAGAGTTTGTTTACTGATTGCAATGTTCGATTGTAATTTTGTTCTGCACCGCGTAGTAATACGTTAAAACCAACTTATTATTATTATATTTAAGTTACGTTACATAAACAGACGTTTTAGAAAAATCATCGCGTCTTGACGTTAAAAAAGCGAAAGTAAAGTTACAAAATTGGGCAGTATTGTGTATTCCTATATTACAACTTAACCGACATCTACATTGAAGAAAAAACATCAATAATAATATTTCAAATAAATAACAAGATTAAGAATCTTTAAAAAAATCTGTTAAAAATTATAAAAAAGTCCTATTTTAACGTTTCGCTTAAAAGAATTGTGTGATCTTTATATCGCTACACATTTTATAACTGCTTTATTTAATTCTTAATAAAAACTCTATTTCTATTATTATTATATTTTTATATAATAATAATTATTATTTCTTCATCGAAGTTAGATACACATTATGATAATCATTATAATTACGTAGCGTCTTTATACATATACATAATAAAGCTATGCGAAACCTTATTATATATTTATATACCGCGCCAAATCAGGTGCCACATATATTCGCTTAATATATTATTCTCGTTTCAACAAAAACTATATATAGCGATGAATTAAAGCTAAAGACACCTACCCCTAGATACAAATTAAATAAACATCTTTAAATATATTAATTATTGTACGTACGCACCTATACGTAGTTTAACAGTCTCAGAGTACGTACCTACAATTGTTTTATAAATACGTTAACAAAATATAGATGTCTTTAGTTTTAAATGTTGTCAAAATTAGATATATATCTGAAGTCTTTGAGAAATCTATCGCTTTTGCGAGAGACGGTGAACTATATACGTTAATATACAAGGAGTAAGTAACAACGCAAATTAAATGATAGCTTGTCTCCAAAATGACCCAAGTTTTGTTTTATAACTTTTGTAATATACAGTCAAATGATTGTTCTTTTCTGTTGTTGTACCAGATCATTCATTAGTTTGTATGCAACCTGTTACGACCACATCGTTTTCAATTAGATATAACCTCTTAAGCATTACGACAACTGCAAACATATTATTGAATAAGTTTTCAACAACAAAACCTGCACCTTCAATTACATGATTTTTAATGTGTTGACTTCCTAAACCTTTTGACAACTTAACACAGACTGCTAAACTTTTTTTAAAACAAAAACCAAATCAGTTTCGTCGACCAAGCCATCACTTTCCGCGCCATTCGTTAATCTCCAAGCCAATCCAATATAGTTCTGCAGGGCCATCCCTACGGTACCCTACGGCACCCTACGGTAGCGGCTGTGTCTACCCGTGCGTGTAGTCTAGTACACTGTCGAGAGAGAACAACTCCTTGTAGAGCGCCGGGAACACGTGGTGCGGGTGCGCGGCCTTGAAGCGGCATAATGCCTCCAGGTGCATCAAGGACAGCTCTCTGGAAATTTTTGAGGAGTTTTATTATTAACTAGCAATCCGTCCGGGACTTCGTTTCCGTAGGAATTCGGGAAAATTATGTAGCCTATATCGGGAATAATGTAGCTTTCTAATGGTGAAAGAATTTTTCAAATCAGTCCAGTAGTTTCGGAGCCTATTCAATGCAAACAAACAATAAAATCTTTCCTCTTTATAATATTAGTATACTAGCTTTCCACCCGCGTGGACTACAGGTTACATCGTACCCAACTGTGTGATAAAATATAGCCTATGTCCTTTCCCAGGCTCTAATCTACCTTTGTACCAAATTTCATCAAAATCGGTTCAGTAATTTAGGCGTGAAAGACAGACAGACAGACCGACAGAGTTACTTTCGCATTCATAATATTATAGTAAGGATTGAATTTCAAACTGTTGCTGGATTTTGGTGGAAAAGAAGCTTTTGACATTCTCGACTTCTTCAATTTGTCTTTGTGTAAAATCACGTCAGTCTGTTGTTCCACTCTGAGGTGAAGGAAGAATAAACGAAAGTATAGATCTCATATTTTTTATGGAAAAGTAAAAAATTATCTTCTATATTTGTACCAGTGTCATCAAAAAACTAATTCGATCTAATAGGTCTATGAAATTGCCGTTTTTCATACAATATTTTTGGAAAACTGAATTTTCCATACTAAAACTACTGAATTTTCCTATTTTTGGATTTTTCCAAATTTAGCAAAATTTTGTGGGAAGGTTTGGACAACACTAAGTTCATTTTCATCATACTTACTTTATTGAAAGTTGTAAATGTAACAACGGTAGGTACAGCAAAAATAAGCAATGAAACGGGCAACGGATGAAACGAGCTATATTTGAGCTTCTTTATCAGCAAATAAATCTAAAGTAAATATGTATTAATTTAACTGATTATTTCCGTTATATGACCAAGGTTTTGAATAAGAAACAATTTTAGTACTAAATAGCTGTTCAATCAAATAAATTATGAATTAAATAAAGCTTGAGAAAAAATCGGCAATTTCATAGGTAAAGACCTATTATTTGGCTGATCAAATATATTCTGAAGATTTTAGTGCTTGCTCTTATTTCTTAGTAACAATTTCTAACCAAATCGAATCTCATACAAATATCTTAAGAAAAGAAAAGCGCTTTATAACCCTCGTCGTCATTAGCTCATATACGTCCCCACCGAGGGTCACGGGCCTCCCTTCGACACACGAAGGGGTTTTTAGCCCATAGTCCACCACGTTGGCCCAATGCGGGTTGGTAGAGCGGTCTTTCGAAAATGAATTTTCTTGGACGGGCGGGTTTCATCACGATGTTTTCCTTCACCGCTGAGCAAGTGATAATTAGAAATCCGTACATAAATCCAAAAAGACGAATTTAGTGGTACAGGCCCGCACCAGGATTTGCACCCGCGACCCTCCGATCACAGGTCTGGGTCATTACCAACTGGACTATCACTGCTTATTTATAATCCTACTCCAACCTAAACATGTCAGCACATGTTAATACATGTCAACACAAATAAATGCATGTCAATAACTAACCTGAAGGTGGGTATCTTAGCGATGAGCGTGTCAAGCACGGTGACGTCTCCCTTGATGGGCGCGTGGTTCGTCTCGATCTCGTGCCTCATCGCCGCCATTGACATGTTGAAGAGACACTGGATCTCATGGTTTCCACGGATGCCGTGCCGTTCTAGAAAAATAATTAAATTTAGTATTAGACGTTTACTCGTCTAGAAGATCCCATTGCTATGATAGATTTTTTAATAATTGGCTTACTAAAAAAACCACTATAACATTTTTTTAAAACCATTTCTTGAATTGATAAATTATCTTGAACTAACAAAATATTATCACATAGTTTATATTAACGACTATTTAATTTTGCTTAATTTTATAAAATAACCTGCATTTCCTAGTTACGTAGATTTCTAGGGTAATTTCCAAAGATAAGTATACACAAACGCTTCAGACCCGAGCGAGAACAAACATCTACTTTTTACACAACTTTTACCTCGACCGAACCTCAGGAACTAAAAATTAGAAGAAAACGTTAACCACACTGGTAATGAAAACGGAAAAAAATTACATTCTTTCATTTGCTTACATGTTGGAACATGTCGAAACATGTTTTTTTTGGTCATTCATTCTTTGTGCGCATGCTCACCTGGCCATAACAGCACCAAGCTCTGGTAGAGCGCGAGTTCAGTCTCAGTCAGCTTGAGTCGCGCGATCGCCTTCGCAGCGTCGAAGATACCGACCACCAGCGCCATGTCGCGAGGGTCACTAAAAATACATCAAAAATTAAATAAAGATTTTATATGGACGCGAATATAGTAGAGTTTAGTGGGTTTTTTTTGTGGGTTTGGTTAGAATTTTGCTGTTATTCTAAAAAAAAAATAAGTGTAAAAGGTTCTTATTGTTTCGAATGCAGCGAGTACTACCTAGTACTGGAATACTAGATACTCATATAAAGCAAATGTCGTGTTTATCCACACTACATCACATTGAAAATAATTTATAAAGAACTAGCATCCAGCTCGGGACTTCGTTCCCGTGGGAATTCGGGAAAATTATGTAGCCTATGTCCATCGGAGATAATGTAGCTTTCTAATAATGAAAGAATTTTTGAAATCGGTCCAGTAGTTTCGAAGCCTATTCAATGCAAACAAACAATCAAATCTTTCCTCTTTATAATAATTATGTATAAATAGATAGATAGACATAGATGTCAAAACATGATCGAAGATTTTTCAAGGATTGTGTAGAAATATTTAATGAAGGAGATGACAAAAAAAAACAAAGAGAGCAAATTCTTGATAATAAGCTTCATCATAAGAAAATAATGAAAAATAAACTGGCGTTTGAAGGATATAAAAAAGAGACTAGGCGCTAGATAACTTTTCACAGGGGACCAAAAATTCTAGGTATTTTTCGCCAGTGAACCATTAGTAAAATAACATGTAACTTAAAAAAAAACTAGGCCCACTTACCGTGCATGTACGCACTCTCTGATAGGCAAAACGACGTCTCCGTACAAGACTTGCTCGCGATTCACGTCGATCAGTCGCGACAGCCGCACGATCGCCAGCTCAAATGAACCTGGAAAATTAAAATAAATTTATAAAAAAATTCTTACTAGTAATATTATAAATGCGAAAGTAACTCTGTCTGTCTGTCTGTCCGTCTTTTACGCCTAAACTATTGAACCGATTTTGATGAAATTTGGTACAGATATAGATTAGAGCCTGGGAAAGGACATAGGCTACATTTTATCCCACAGTTGGGCACGATATAAGCTGTAGTCCACGCGGGCGGAGCCGCGGTCTGAAAGCTAGTATAAAAATAAATAAGAGTTTAACCACGGAATACTTAATACGGGTATATCTCATCCCAAGAAAAACGGCTTAGAAAATAAATATTTTTGAAACCAGTGATGAAAATGACGTAAATCAGAGTTATAAAAAAAATAATAGAGAAAAAAACACCCACAGAAAAAATACGATTACAAACTAATATTATTTATTTGTGCTAGTCAAACACAAAAATAACTTAAATGAATAATTAAACAAATCATAAGGATGATGACGAAAAAAGGGCGAAAAATAATTTTTAATACATAAAGGGACGAAGACACGGGCAGATGGCTAGTTTACTAATACGAGTACATGCTGCTTATCTTGTTGTTCCTGAAACTCTTGACAATCTTGTTCTGGTTACATGAAGCTACGTGAAGCATCTTGAGATTTTCAGCAGAAAAATATTGTTTAAATTAGGATTAAATTGTCAGTTAACATTTTATCGAAGCCCTGGCAACATTACTTAATATTACAGATACTGGGAAAAATGAATATTTTTGCAAGTTTAAAAAACAAGATGGCTGAATTTCCCACAATATTTTTCTGCTGTTAAAAGGTGATGGAAGGGTGAAAAGGCTTTGGTAGTGATGTGATGAGATCTTGCACTGCAAACAATAAGTCAAAGCGTAAATACTGCCACAACATAAACATAGGTTGTGAAGAGGAAACAGTTTTGTGAACACAATAGAAATAAATTATGAAAAACTGTTACAGAGACATTTGTAGTGTAATATTTTTGTTTTTACTAACTGAAATATTAATAAAACGGTAACAATTGTCGTACCCTATACGTAGTGTAATGGTCACTATTCGTTTAGCAACTACGTATACAATCAACTTAACTGTGGTGAACGGTGCTAATACCTACATACAGGGTAATTTTTTATCACTATCTAAATTTTTTGTATAATTTTTTGTATGTAATTTTTTGTACTTTATGAAAATTTAACAGACCCGTATTTTTTGTTTCTACGTTTTATATAAATACTTCAAGCTATCTAGCTCTGAAGCAAGAAAATAAATAAAAAAAATTGTATGGAAAAAAAAATAACGTCCAACTGACTTGAAACTTTGTAAAAGTACTCTTCAATACAATTTGTGACACCCGTGTTTCTGCGTTTTACAAAATGCATGCTCTAAGACGTTAAAAAGGGGTATCAAAATCTGAAAATTTGGTAAAAAAAAAATTTTTTCCTCCTTATTTACGTTCTATCAACGTTACTGACACTGTAAAAAAAATTTGAATAGTGATAAAAAATTACCCTGTATAGTCTGTATAATTATAAAAATTTACTGTGCCATTGTTTGTTTACCCAAATAAACAACCCCCATGCTTAAGAACACCGTGGAAAGCTATAAACTATGAAGTAGACACACACCAGACTTAAGCAGCAGTATCTGATCATCCTGCGTGAGCTTCATGAACCCAGGGATGAGCTTGGCGAATTCGATGATGTTCTGGATCATCCCGGTCAACTTGTCCGCACAGTCCAGCCACATCTCCTCGTAGGTCATTGAATTGTACATGAGTAACCTGTGGAGGATATATACAATGCTGAGTTTTGAATGGATCAGTCTATTATAGAAGTTTCATTGAAATTAATTGCGCGGAACTGAAAGTAAAAGATAATGTACCAGTTGGTAACTCTTCCCGGTCTTACACATTTTAAGTAAAAGGCTGACAATTTATCATCAGCTTTTTTTAAATTTAATGTACGTATTTTCTTGTTATTTTTTTATTTTAGTACTTGAGATATATTTATTAAATTGAGTAGATACGTCGTAGTGGATTAATTATAGGCTCCTGGATTTTTTTTTGCTAGCCATGGCATCTACGGTAACCTTCTTCATTAGCGTGAGTTTAAAAAAGCGTGAGTTTATGATATGGTCGTTGATAAACATTTTATGATTTTTTTCAAGTACAAACAAAAAAACATAAAAAAGTAACCGAAACGGAAAAATGAAGAGAAAAATACTAACTTGGGGACATCGGGCGGCTTTCTGAACATCTCGTGGATGTACTCCAGCTTGGGGTTGGTGTTCGCGTGCGCCTCGGCCAAGCTCTTCACCAGAACCTTGCTGATGTCTCCCTCCGCTGGAAAAAAGCAATAAACATAATGAACAACTAAATTGTGATTAATAAAATTATTTTTTATTTCGTGGTGATTTCTCTACAGCTATATTAGTAGTATAATACAGACAATAGCATATCATTATATTCACTTTCATAACTAAATAGGGACTAAATTACAAACACAGTAGTCGATTTTAAAATAAAAATATGCACTGACTATGTTTATGACCAAACATTAAAAAGCACAAGATAAACAAAACTACATATACTACAAACTGAATATTCTCTTTTGGAAACTACATAGATAACACAAAAATCATTCTATCTTAGCAAACTTAAAAATAATACACCAAAAAAATATAGTAACAAAAAATTATAAGCTGCAAAACTAACTTAAAAAAATTAAATCACAAAAAAAACTATTTTATCAAGCTGTACAAAATCAACTTTATTTTATCACGATGAGACTAGCTTAATTATCTCTTCGCTTTACACTAAAACAACAAACACAAAATTCTAAAAATCAAACTTAAAAAATTAATACTAAGTAAAAAAAATAACAATGAGCAACCTTCTTTATATGATGTATGATTACAAAAAAAAATAAAAAAAGATTTTCTGCTCATTGCTCAAAGAAACCAACAAAACTTTAATTTTAAATCTCTTTACAAAGTGATATAATTTCTCCATATTTACAGTAGAAGACAAAATTTTACTTTCTGTCTAAAAACGCCAGTCAATGTTCTTGTCAATTTGTCCAAAACATTCAAAGACGAAAAAATTACGTAAACATTATTTTTCAGCAAAAAAACATTAGGCAAACGAATATTTTCGCAACATAGCCATACGAGAGAACTCCCCCTAACAAGACCCGTGTTTATTCCCGTGGGAATATCAAATAGTAGGTAATCCAGCCAATAAAGGGAACCTCTGTAAAAATGTTAATATTCTAGCTCCAAGAGTTTGGTGTTCTCTACTTCCTTAAATGAAAAAGTAACTCTGTCTGGCTGTTATGCTTTCACGCCTAAACTACTGCACCGATTTTGATAAAATTCGGTACAGAGACAGACTAGAGCTTGGGAAGGGACATAGGCTACCTTTCATCTCAAAAAAAGGCTTGAAAGGCTAGAAATAGGGGAAGAAGGAAGTTAGTCATTTTTAAAGATAAAACCATAAAACTTTATACTTAGACACTTGATAAGAAATAAATAAATATTTATTGTAGCGTTTTTGTAATTTCAGGGGACGAATAAAATCGTTTAAAAAATGCTGCCCAAAGTAACTATTCCACGCTGACAAAGTCGCAGCTAAAAGCTAGTATTGGATATAAGCGTGGTCTTTTAATAAAAAAACGTTTAAAATTCCAGAACTTTCATAACCAGAAGCAACTCGATAAATTCCCATCGATAGAAACCACAACTGTCATGAGACCCTGGCCGAAGCTGGACCAGCAGTTCGTAATCCAGGTCGCTTGTGGATTACTTATACTAAAGATGTGTTGGGGCTGGATGTGCCGTTAAATGTGTCTGTCTGTAAAGGGATATGGCCATCGACCCTATCACAGCTTTCTGCCTGGGATCCTGCCTTATGGCTTGCTGGCGTGAGTCTTCTTCCTTTAGGGCTTCCTCTTACCAGCCCATATGCGTTCCTACGGCCCTAGTCCACCACGCTGCTGGCTCAATGCGGGTTGGTGGACCGCTCGTCTTTTAAAAACGAATTTTCTTAGACGTGCGGGTTTTATCACGATGTTTTCCTTCACCGCTGAGCAAGCAATAATTAATTATAAATCCATACATAAATCCTAAAAGACGAATTTAGTGGTACAACCCGCTACCTTTCGGTGACGAGTCTGGCTCATTATCAACTGGGCTATCACCGCTTCTCAGCCCTTTAGGCTGGGCTGGGTAGCAAGCTATTTAGCGTCGGACTGCGGTCGCAAGACAGACAGCCCTTTACAGAGCATACACCTCTTCGCTTGAGACCATAGGACGCCACCTCAAATTCAAAACAAATTGAGGTATCGTTGCCTAGGATGGATTAATAGGATTCAGATCTTATTTTTGTTTCCTTAGTGGCTTCTCACGACACCCACGGAAAGGCATAAATACTCTCGTTTCATCTGATAGCCCTCATTGTCAATTTGACACCAATATAAAAATAAACCTTATGTATATGAAGCTAAGTTCTATTACAGGCAATCACTTGGTCAGAGAGAAATCCGGTCCGAGAGAGAAAGTGCTTCGAGAGCCCTGTGTCCCTTTCTAAAGTGTTGTATAAGTTCCTTTAAGTTCAATTTAAGTTTGACTGGCAGCCCGTCAGCAACCCGTCAGCCAATCATATTGTTTATGAAAGGAACAGAGGGCTCTCTCGAAGCTATCTCGCTCGGACCGTACACCGGCAGCCTGTGCACATTCCATGTTGGGTATAAGTTCCTTGCCTCAGACTGCAAACGTGACGTAAAGTGTACCCTATGATGCTCTGTCTACATCGTCAGGGATTACAGGCGCGAGTGTTCGAATGGATGGATGGATCGTCATCAGCCCATATACGTCCCCATCGAGGGGCACGGGCCTCCCTTCGAAACACAAAGGGGTTTTATGTTGGCCATAGTCCACCACGCTGGCCCAATGCGGGTTGGTGGACCGCTCGTCTTTCGAAAATGAATTTACTTGGATAGACGGGTTTCATCACGATGTTTTCCTTCACCGTTAAGCAGGTGATAATTAGAAATCCGTACATAAATCCGAAAAGACGAATTTAGTGGTACAATTGTACAAGTGGTACAATACCAACTGGGCTATCACTGATAATTTTTGATTTATTCTTCCAGCCTGCCTCCTCCCCTGTTGCATCACATTCCCTATGCCAATCCCGTTCATAATAGTGGGACAAAGGATGCCAGCGCCGGAGGAAACTGGTGGCAGGGGTGACCAACCCTCTTCCCCTATAACACCTTTTCCTGCTGAAGGAGACACGGCCAGCCCTCAGGGTGTCAACCCTTTATTGGTAAGATTGGGGCGACTTTAAGACCCATATTACAAAATTGACTCTTGATCAGATAAAGATCAAGAGTCAAGTCTTGATCTTTATCTGATCTCAAGCGTGTTCGCCCCTCAGCCAGATGGTCAAATGACCTAAAGAAGATAGCGGGTACCTAGTGGCTGGATGCGAAAAGCGGAGGATCGTGCAGTGGCGCACCTTGGGGGAGGCCTATATTTAGCAGTGGACTGCAATAGGCTGTGATGATGATGATGATGAAGAATCAGTATTGCCATTTAAGAAAATATCCCGTTTTTGTAGGAGTTAAGCATGTATTTTATTCAAACTTTTTTTTTTCAGGACATGAGTAGATTTTATCGCCAGCCGTATTTTTTCACGAATATATCAAATGACAGGATCGTCATCAGAAGGGTGAACCCGCCGGGGCCAGGTGGCATTGCTAGTTAAATTATTTATTTATTTTCTATTGTTTATTATAGTATTTTTCCTTAAATAAATTTGCTCTGTATCATAAAATAGGTGTTTCATTGTCTATTTTTACAATAATTTATAAACATTGAACATGGAATTTATATCAGTTGAATTTAATTACCTTAGTAAACACAACAAAATAAAATAACAGTAACAAAATATAATTCAACAGCAAAATAAGTAATACCAAATACTAGCAAATAAATTGTAATAGCTTAGAATTGTAAATATCGTAAATAGCATATCAAGTTAAAAATTGAGGATAATTTGATTCTAGTTTAGTAATTTGATTCAAGTCACGAAATGTGATAATAATCAAAGCTATAATGTCTTCTTACTTAAACTTTACTGACAGGTTTGCAAGCATTTACTTACACGTTTTTAAGTGGTCTTTGACTGTTTTCAAGCGGTCACTGACTGAATCAAACATCTCAATTAGCTTTTTTGTTGATATAAGTTACAGACAACAGCACATAAGGGTACTATGCACATACAGGTACTGGCACCTTGCACTATGAAATAAAGTATTACAAACGGTTTAAGCTCGAAATCAATGTGATAGCCTGATGTGCTGTCATGTGTAGATAACTAGGGTCACAAACACTCCTCGGCAAGACTACACAACTTACACGGCAGTTCTTCATTGGAGCTATGACTGGTCCCCTGATGTCTTCGATTAGAAACAGCATTCGGATTCACCATACCCATCCCTGAGATATTCATATTCAATGGATCCATCAGCCTAGAATGTCCACTGCTTGATGTTAAATCATCAGGACTTAGTTCATCGCTTGTTAAAGATATTGAGCTTTGTCCGCTGACTAAAACAGAGTTCTGTATATCCATCGGGCTATGCTGGATTGTAGAAGGACTGTGCAGAAAAGTTGTTGAGTCAACATAGCTAGGGACTAAGTTATCCACTCCCATTGATGTTTCTGGTTTAATCTCCTGTTTGATGCTGATGACTCCGCTGGAAACCGATGCGGGAGATTGGATTCTTTCTTGCTTGTATCTGTCAAACTCCTGCATGTTCCTCGTTCGTGTTATGTCGATGGTTCCAAGTGTGGTGGTCGAGGTAGTGGCGGTCGAAGTTGATGTGGAGCCAGAGGGTCGGACGATGGTGCTGCTTTTTTGTTGGTCGTCTAAGGATAGGGTTAGTGAGCTTAGTCTAAGTTAGTATTCTTACGTTACTAAAAAGTAAACTAAGGAATCAAGTGACGTTTTGTTTACTTAGACGACTTTGGAAAGTTATAATAACTGGGGTGACTTAAAATTAGGCTCATTTAGAGAGAAATTAACGCAACTAAATTATTTTTAACCTCAATCTTATTACTCTAAATGGTTTTGTCCGTTAAAATGGCTAATAACAAATTCAGAGAAAAACCTTGTTTAACCATGTTGGAAGCAGGAAAAATAATGTTAAAGCAACAAACTTATTTTTACCCTCTAACTTCTCATTACTCCAAATGGTTGTCTGTTGAAGCGACCAATAACAAAGGCCTATTTAGAGAGAACCTTTGTTGACTTAAAAAAACTTTGTTAAGGCAACTAAGTTATTTTTTATTCCCTATTTTCTTATTATTTGAGTACATACCATGTCCAATGAAGTCTGTGTCAAGGAAGCCGGTCTGCTTGGGCTCGTATGTGGTGGAGTCTACCCGGTAGTCACCGGATGACACGTCGTATGGCGGCTGGGGTTGCTGTGTCGGCATGCCCGACATGTCGGGTGTCATAGCCGGACCAGCGTTGTTGTATGTGTACGAGGGAAGGGGCGAGCCGTAGCTTTGGTACCTGGAATTTTTATTTATTTATTTAGTATTGGATTAATAACACATTTTACTCGTTGTACAGTCTTTTTAATTCGATGTTTAATAATTACATATCTCTGATCTACGCGCGACAACAATCCGTCAAAAGGGGCCGCCTAGTGCTGCAGCTCTAGCACGATAACGACCAACTCGCGCTTGGCTCACGATGAAACTTCACTTTGATTGCGCGAGGGTCCCGCGCAAAGGCTTGCTCGCCCTATGGCGTTGTCAATGTTGACATTTTGACATAGGACCGCGGTGTTGTCGCGGAGCTGTCACTATCGTACTCGGCCTGCTGTTCCACACAGCGTGGACTGGTAGTTTTGTACAATTTTTGTCGTCGATCGTTTTTCTGTTAACATTAGGTACAAAAATCTGTGGCAACACGATAATGTGAGCATTTATTGTCATCGGATTTAACTTTTAATTATTTTTTTGACTCTCTGCCTTACCTCCACTCTCATTTGAATACGTGTATCTTAAAACCATGTGAGTAAAAAACTATTTCAATATTTTTTGCGATTAAAACAATGTTTTTAATGGATAAACCAAGCCAGAAGCCATTTGGCGGTTAAAAAATTCTGACACCAGGGTTAGTCAAGTTTCTCACATACTTGATTATACAGGGCTTTAGGTCTCTCTCTTGCAACCTCTCGGGTGGAAAATCAGTCCATGAAACTGAACAACTTGCTAAGGAACATACGTCAAAACACGAAAAAAAAAAATTTTACCACCCATAAAAAATGCGCTAGAAACTAATGAAGTTAGTATGGGAACTCAAAGTATTTTTTTCGTATGTTGACCTACGTTCCTAGGGGAAAGTTGTTCAGTTTCATGGACTGATTTACCACCCGAGAGGTTGCAAGAGAGATACCTAAAGCCCCACTGTATACCTATCTACACGATTAGAAGAAAAATGTCCCTAACTGTAAATTTTTATTGGAACGAAGTCATCATGCTACGATATTTTTAGCGTCCACCTTGTATTTAAATAATCTTTTTTAAGGAGTAACACTTGATTCTCATTATAACTCAGTTATAATGATATTTTAGCACACTCAGTAAGCACTCAGTTGTTTTATATATGCATGATGAATTACCTATAAGTGATTGTTGCACTTGTCAATGTGTTTTGTTTTAATATAAATTTTGTAAGTATTAGTGTAAGCAATTGTTGGAGAACCTAAATAAAAAAAAATAACTTAAATTATAAATTATTTTATAAGTGCTGTGTTTATATGATTCTGTCAAATGTAAACACCGACCTAGTTTATTAGATACTAGCATCCCGCTCGGGACTTCGTTCCCGTGGGAATTCAGGAAAATGATGTAGCCTATGTTACTCAGGGATAATGTAGCAAAGCATTTTTCAAATCGCTCTAGTAGTTTCGGAGCCTATTCGTTACATACAAAAATACAAATATTTCCTTTTTATAATATTAGCTATTGGAAAGGGTGCTACGATTTACAAACTCAGTAAAAAAAATGTTATTATCGAAAAAAAAAGCTTCGTCTAAATCGTTAAAAATTACGATTATTTTACGAAACTATAAAATACCCATTTAACACCGCCATTTAACACTATAATTTCCCGCTAGATGTCGTGCGATAGCGCCATCTGTTACAGTTTTATGGTAGCATTTAGTACCGCTACTCGACGGGAGATGGCGGCTCGCGCCGAACCGTTACTATGTCGCGATTGTTAGAGGTGTGTGGCCCGTTAGACGGGACATAGAACTATGAGAAAACAACGGGGTTTTATTGTTTTTATCTTACACTATCGGTTTCTATGAGAAGAAATCTTGATAGATGTACAATATTTAAACTACAAATTCTAAATAAAGCTACATGTACTTATATTAAAAAGTAATGGTATTTGAATCGAGTTAATTTGAGATTTCTGATAATTTTTAAAAAGAAAAATATAGCAGCGGTATACTATAGGCTGTTTTAATGTTAGACGTTTTTTATGTCACGCCTTGAAACTTTTATTTTTTGTTTTTACAAAGAAAATTTTAAAAAAACTTGAGATTTACAAAAAAAATACTTTGTGTCACAAACATTGAAGTAAAAACAAAAAATAAATAAATATTCGGCACTTCAAATTTTTTCACGCAAAAAACCTTTTAAATTAGTTAAATAGTTAAATTCTATCCCTAAACCCTTCAAATTACTCACTCCATTGTTTGTTCTTGTTGCATCTTGTCCTGCCAAATACGATGAGCCTGTTAAAGTAAATATTTCAATGATCAATATTAAAATTTAATAAAAAATAATTTAATATTGATCAATGAGATACCACCGCCATTTTTTTGAATCTTTCGAAAAAAAATCATTTTTTTGTGCGATTCATTTCGAACGATTCAAAAATAGGTCTCCAAAATCCGTGACGATGTGTAGCAGCGAGTCGAGCTCCAGCGACTAGGGGCAATCCTTGAATCGCTCGCAACCGGATTAACGAGCGGAATTACATAATCTTCTGGAAACTACAAAACCAAATCGATGTATTTATTAGTTTTGTTTGTAGTTTTTGAGATAGATTCCTGATTGACTCGAAAGCGAAGCGTTCGAATCCACAGCCAAACGGAAGAGTGTTTTGAAGGTCTGTTCTCAGAACTCGTTTGATAATAAAATAGCCAAAATAATGAAGTGCCGAAATTTAAAAAAAAAGAATTTTTTTTTTTGTAAAACGTCTACCGAGAACTACAGGATTGTTAAGAGGCAACGAAAATAAATTTAACTCATATGAGACTAATTTTAATTTTAATCAGCGAAATCTTCACATTATATTTCTGTCTTAGAAATTGGGCAAATTTTCCCGAAAAAAAAATATTTTTTTTTAAATCTGCGTTGCCTCTTACATTGAGGGCTGTCATTCCAACCTTCAAAGGTTCCAGGATCAAGGGTTAACTATATTTACAATTAATAATAAAGAAGTTGTAAAGACACTTACCGTTTTTAAATTTTTCGTTTTAAAAGGTAATTAGAAAACCTACATATATTTTTAAATATTTTTTTGCGATGACTTAAAATAAAATAATCACTCGGTGAATATCCGAAAAATGTCGTAGCATGATATTTTAAGTTATAACCTTATTTTTATTTTTTCGATGAAAATTCATGGACAATTGAAATCATCTTAACTTCATACATACATATATTTCTTCAAAGATACCTGTCTAACTACTACATTAATTTGTAAGTAAAACCTATGGATGCAATAAAATATTGAGTATTGAAAATCTAACCCCGTCAAAAATTAAATCCTACCCCAAAACTTGATTAATTAACTGCGATTTACAGAGTGATTTAGTAATTACTAAATATAACGTTACAAAATTAATCGAAAACGTATTTACTTAAAGAGATTTTACCAGAAATCTCAACTTTCAATATCAATTTAAAAAACGTGAAACCCCCTGATACCTCACACCGAACCCCCAAAGCCTGGAACTCCCATCCCCCCGATCGCGGTAAGCTTGAACGTGTTTACCAAAGCTAAACCGCTCACGTTTCCTCTGTATTCAGCCCAATAGGAACGTTAAATACAATAGAAACTTGAGCGACTTAGCTTTGGTAAACACGTTCTTTACCGCGATCCGGGGGCATAAAGTGGTGACAACCATCAATGGCTCCCAACCTTCAACTCACCCATTATAATGGCTGTGGAACTGGTCGCTGGAGCTGGGCGTCTGCTGCTGAGCATCGTATACGGAGTCAGGAGCTGAGTCGGCGGTGGCTCTCATCTGAGCTCGATGAAAACGGACCTCGTCTTCCACTTTTTCTCGCTGCTTCTTCGACATCCGACCGAATTTCACCGCTGGAAAGAGATAGTAGAATTCTCATTAGTATTGGTACTATAATTGCCGTTTTATTAAGAGTTTGGCAAAGAAAATATTTCCTTTTTATTATGGAATGGGCTTATATGTTATTTTGCAAAGCTTCATCAAAATCCGTCCGGTAGTTTTTGCGTGAAAGATTAGCAAACATTGCATTTATTTATATCCATCCATCATCTTAAACTTTATTTGACGCTATAGGTACATATACAGGGCTTTAGGTATCTCTCTTTCAACCTCTCGGGTGGTTAATCAGTCCATGAAACTGAACAACTTCCCCAAGGAACATAGGTCAAAATACGAAACAAAAATTTGATCTCCCATACAAAATGCGCTATATGCTGATGAAGTTTGTATAGGAACTCAAAATTTTTTTTTCATGTCAAAGTACGAAAAAAAATTGTTCCTTGGGAAAGTTGTTCAGTTTCATGGACTGATTAACCACCCGAGAGGTTGAAAGAGAGATACATAAAGCCCTGTATAGGAACATACACATACGATTTGTAAGTTTCATTGACTCAGCATATCAGATTCACATCAAGGTGCATGTAGAGTTTAAAAGTAATGTACATTATTAAACTCTACATTTTAGTGCTACTACTCGCCGCTAGGGGCACTACAGTCGCTTACTTTATACTTACGGAAATATATTAACATAGCCCGCCAAAAGTAGAAAAAATTGTGTCAGAAAACGAATTAATTCGTGTAGTTCCAAAATTTTCAGGATGGTGTATTTTTAGAGGGAGGTCCCCTGAACATTGTCTAGTGAAGTCCCATCGATTTTAGGTGCAGCTAGGGGTAGCAGGGAGGAATAAAGGTCACATTTATCAGTTCTTTGCTCATAACTTGAAAACGGTCTACTTTAGGGACTACACTTTCAGGTAAGAATTAAAGCTCATTAAATTTCCCATAACTTTGTCGTACCTACTTAAAATTTCTGCAAATTGTGTGGTTTTTAAGTTACACCCTTGTCAACTTATATAAAATTTGCGTTACACAAAAAATGTATTCCAAAATACTTAACGTATAAATATTTTGACAGGTAGGTAGTCCTTAGCTAGGAAATATCTACTGATACTTCATCATGACATATATCATACAAAGCTCCCCCCGCGTTTGTCTGTTTTAACGCCATAAACTCAAAAACTACTAAACGGATTTTCATACAGTTTTCACTAATGGATGGAGTGATCCAAGAGGAAGTTTTATGTGTATAATTTATTCAAGAAATCTAGTGATAAAATTTAATAAGCTTTTGGCTAACATAACAATTTTTTTGATAAAATTATAAAACAACACCTATTATGATAAAATTATGAAATGCTGGAAGAAATTTCTTAAAGAAATAAGCTGTGCCTTCTGTGATCGTTTTTCTATTTGTCTGTATTTCATTTCATTTATTCAAAATAATTATAGCTAACAGCTAGAGCCAAGGCACTATAACATTACTTGATATTGCAGATAGGTACATCACAAATTAATAATAAAGATACAAAGATACATTAAATGTCAGAGAATACAATGTCAAAATTAAAGTCAGATAATGTCAATACAAATATTTTAATCATGAAGTTCCCAAATAATTTTAATATATATTAACCTATTTATAATCCTATATTTCAAAGACTATTTAGATGTATAATAAAATATAAATGTTTGTAATTTGTCCTATGTACAATAAACTGTTAAATAAATAAATAAAAACCAATTATACAAATACATACTTCTACAATTTCAACATCCAACTTAAACAAATAAAAACTCCTTACAATTAAAAAACTCTTCACACAAAACACTACACACCTGAAAACACACACAAACGCAACACAACTAACATCACTTACAAATGTGTGAGTGAACACGTTTGTGTGTGCAATGTATGGTCGTGTATGAGTGTGAGTGCTGTGTATGTGGTTGTGAGGCCGTCGCCGGTTACTGGCCTAGTGCCGACTACTGGACCGATGAACTCTGTATGGTTGTATGGCTTGTATGTATGGTTGTATGGGTGACGTTTAGTATGTAGTGTGGTACCGTTGTAATTCGGAGACATGAAATGAAATGTTTGTTATATGTGGTTAGTAAAACTATCAGTGCTTAGATGTTAGGTCAAATTATGTCCATCACATTTAATCATACTGAATGATATACAATAATAATACACACATCAACACGGTCTAGGGATATTGCACGATTTTTCATACAAAAGAGGTCTGTTTGAGAAGCTATAATAGCATACTCGAGATACATGTAGGGCTATAATTTTCGGACGAGCAAGTGCTAAACCTGTATTTTCAATTCTAGTCAATAAATTCGTGAAAACGTGACGAAAATATAAAAAAAATGCGTAAATTCGACTATTTTCATAGAAAAAGCTGGCTAGAAGTGCATTTTCGTTTTCGTTTCCGTCACGTTTTCACAAATTGCAAGTAAAACAAAATTTATTGACTAGAATTGAAAATTCAGGTTTAGCACTTGCTCGTGTGAAAATTATAGCCCTACATGTATCTCGAGTATGCTATTATAGCTTCTCAAACAGACCTCTTTTGTATGAAAAATCGTGCAATATCCCTAGACCGCGTTGATGTGTGTATAAATTAAACCTGTAGTAGATTTGTCACGGTTTTTCTGTTAGGGGTAGAGTAGAGGATTTACACATTACGTTACATACGCTCACGCCTATAATCCCATACGGGGTAGACAGAGCATCAGTGGTTCAGAATCTAGCATCAAGTGGTTTGACATAACTTCTGAGGGTTATTAGATAAAAAAATTATATATAGTGGTAAAAGGTTGTCTTTAGCCCACAATATGGCAAAACCCCCCTGTTACTAACTTTTACAGTATGCCTGGGAAGAGTTGGCAGCTGGTGGATTCTATCTTTCACTCCCAGTCTAGCGCGGAGTAGAGGATTTACTTTCCAACAAATTATTGATTAAACTAATAAATCGAAATAAATATGTGACGTCTACCAACCCGCATTGGGCCTGCGTGGTGGACTATAGCCTAAATCCCCTTCGTGTTTCGAAGGGAGGCCCGTGCCCCTCGGTGGGGACGTATACGTATATGGGCTGGTAAAACAAAAAAAATATATGTGACTGTGTAAATGGAAAGATACATACTTTGGGGATATTTGTTAAGGATGAGAATAGGAAATATGCATGAATTTTTTTGATCGCATTTAATAAACGATTTAAATTTTTAATTTCACAAAAAGTGAAATTAAAATCGCCCAAGAAATACGGCCGATATACGCATTTAAAACTATTAATTACGCACCGATTAGACAGAGAGATCCGACATGGACTGTGACGTCACATGTCACTACGTCCATATAAACTCCGTGTTAAATTTCGTTTTGCTAGAACGAGATAGAATTAAATCTTCGATGGCTTATATCTTTTTTAATTTCATAGTTATTCGAAAAATAGTTTTACTAAACTGTTTATTACATGAATGAGGTAATTAAATTTTAAAAAAATCATGCATATTCCATATACTGTTGTCGGTGAGTTTTGTTGACTCCCTATGTCAAATGTATGTCTGTCTACCATGAAAAGGAATATAGGCGTGAATGAGTGTATAGTTAAATATCAATTTAGGTATTTCATGTAGTTCCTAGTGGGCACAATAACATTCATGTCTTAATTTTTTAGGTTTTAAAAGAAATAACAGAATTAACACAGCAAAATTTTTTTAATAGCTACGAGTGAAAACACGGTCATCAACCTCCGGCAAGAATCTTAGTTTTTTATGAGGTAGTAAAATGTTATAGGTATTGCACATAGTAAACTTACTTAACTACCTAAATAATTTGAAATGGTTGAACTTACATACAGTTCAGCCTACAATAAAGCGAATAGGTCCGTATTACAGATCGCGACTCAGACTCTGATCTATACTTGAGAAACAGTCGTCTTTTCATTTTGATAGTTCTTCTTCATTCTCATATTATGTATTTATATATCTATTATGGTTATGTATATTCATATTGTATGTATGGGGAAAACAATTTTTTTGGAAATTTTGACTCGAAACATCGTCAAGATATACCTTAAAGCAAATAAACGGACACGTGTTTCTAAATTTTTCGAAAATAATCCCCTAAGGGGCCAAAAATGAAATGGGTGATTAAAAGAGTTCTTTGCGCGAGCGAAGCCGCGGGAAAAAGCTAGTGTTATATAGTACGCGAAAGTTTGAATGGATGTTTGTCACTGTTTCACACTCAAAAACAATTGGACTAATTTCGATAAAATTTGGTATGGAAGTAGCTGACACCCTGGATTAGGGACCATCCATAAATTACGTCACACGTTAAGGGGAGAGGAGGGGGTCGACAAAGTGTGACATTGTGTGACAAGGGGGTGGGAGGGGTCATAAGTTTCGTGACGTCACATTTCAAAATGTGTTATGAGTATCAAAACGCGTTAACTATTAACGACAAACTTAACCTCCTCAGTCCCAAGCACTCTTTCTACGTTTTTACTTTGTTTGAGACCATGAGTTTTGAGTTCCCCAAAAAAACCAACTATACTAAATACTGCTTTTATTAGAAAATTACAAAAAATGGAAAATATGCATAACATGTGACGTCACGCTAGGGAGGGAGGAGTCTTACAAATGTGACCAGCTGTGACAAGAAGGGGGAGGGGGTCAAAAAATCATGAAATTCGTGTGACGTAATTTATGGATGGCCTCTTAACACATGGGCTACATTTCTCAAATTCCCACGGGGACGAAGTCCCGGGTGGGAAGTTTGTAAATTCATCATCATCATTAAAAAGTACACTCAAGAGCACGTCAAGCTTGACACTGGACTTTGGACCGGCCCTGCATCGTATGACGCGCAGTATAAATCAGAGCTCAGCTTAAACTAGTAGTGTAAAACGTGACCTGCTCTTGACTGTACATACAAGCTTCTAATACGATAAACAAACCAACTAACAATGGGCTGACTCTATTTTTAAGTGGTTCCTACATATAAAAATAGCTAAGAAAAGTCCTTTGTATGACCCAACAAAGAAAACGTTGTCTAAAGCAATAAATTGCATGAATTATGGCTTAGTAATTTCAGCTTTGGGTTACACAATAGTTAAGCTTGTTTTCTTGTTATGTGTTTTAATGTTTTATTTTTACACTATTTCTTTTTGGGTTTTTGACCACTAATCCAACCGACAAGCTATTTAAATTTATTTTTAGTAATTTTTGCAGCGGTGATAGCCCAGTTGGTAATGAGCCAGACTTGTAATCCGAAGGTCGCGGGTTCAAATCCTGGTGCGGGCCTGTACCAGTAAATTCGTCTTTTCGGATTTATGTACGGATTTCTAATTATCACTTGCTCAACGGTGAAGGAAAACATCGTGATGAAACCCGCCCTTCCAAGAAAATTCATTTTCGAAAGACGAGCGGTCCACCAACCCGCATTGGGCCAGCGTGGTGGACTATGGCCTAAATCCCCTTCGTGTTTCGAAGGGAGGCCCGTGCCCCTCGGTGGGGATGTATAATGGGCTGCACGTTGCACGTTTAATTTAAGTTAATGTATTCGATTCCCAGTCGAGAAAAACATTCCTACTTCTCTACTAATATTATAAAAGCAAAAGTACTCTGTCTGTTACGCTTTCACACCTAAACTACTGGACTGATTTTAATGGAATTTAGTACAGAGATAGCTTAGTCCTTGAGAAAGGAAATAGGCTTCATTTTATCCCACAGCTGGGCAATATTATAACCTCTAATCCACGCGGGCGGAGCCGCGGGTGGAAAGCAAGTTCGCATATAAGCAGATGTTTGTTTCTCGGGTTGTTTGTATCCCAAGAGACCCACGATACAAGGGAAAACTTGTGTCGTGGGCCTTTGAGTGTGTGGCGTTAATGTACATACATATATTTGTTTGACTCAATATTGCAGTACGTAATTACTATTGTTCAAAGCGAAGTATTAAACTAACAAAGTATTGAAACCACTGAACCAAAGATATACATAATTAACATCAATGTACATAAAGACTAGGTCAATAAGTTTCAGTTTTTGTACATTCACGTAATGTAAAACGTAACAGGTACGTCTGATCACGTATGTTACGAGTTACGTGGCAAGCTTCGTACACGTTATGCCTCGCGGCTAAACATTGCACAATATTGTAGGGTTGTGACAGTACCGATTGTTTTAATCGAACTTATATCGATAGTGACACTAATAAGAATACTGGATTATTATAATAATATGAAATTGTGCTATACCTAGTCTAAGACCCGTACTATAGAATAGAATAGAAAAAATCTTTATTTTTAACAGAAAGGAATTTCTCAATTCGACCGTATATTTTTTTTTAATGTATGTCCGCGGATAACTTCGTCGTTTATGAACCGATTTTGATTATTTTTTTTTTTTGGAAAGGGAGTATCCCAAGGATGGTTCCACGGTAAGGAAACCAGGATCTGATGGTGGAATCCTGAAGAAATTGAGGGAAACTCTCGAAAAAATTGTCTTTTTGGGATTGAAGTCGGTGACTCTTACGTTTTTGACGTGGAATTATATAGGACAATTAGGATGCCACTTAAAACAAGTCAAGATTACATGAAATACATACAAACAAACATTAAAGGATTTAAATACATACATACGCATTCGTTCTTTTGACCCTTACAGAAGGAGACTCATGTATTGATCTATACTTAAGTATTGATTGTCTATTTCTCTCACTATCAAAATGTCAAAGACGACTGCTACTCAAGTATAGATCAGAGTCTGATCTATACTTGAGTAGCAGTCGTCTTTGACATAGACCTAAGGCTTCCCCATAATAGATTTAACATGCAGTATACATACCCTAGGAAGCGACCTTGGAAACTGAAATGATAGGAACAAAGCCTTTGTATTCTAACATTGACCGGTTTGGTCGAGTGGTAGGCCCTGCCTCTTGATCGACGGGTCCTGGGTTCGAAGCCCAGTTGGGGCAAATATTTGTGTAAAGCAGATGTTAGTTCTCGAGTCAAGGGTGTTTGTGTCTTTTTTTGTGTGTATTCCAAGGGAACTACGACTCAGGGGAAAACTTAGAGTACGCCTTTGAGATTATAGCGTTTATACATGAGCGCCGTGTATGTCGATCCACCATCTCTTTCTGTCGCATAGTGCTTAATATTTAATCATTTTTCTAGTCAATAGTATCATCACTAATTATGTAGACGTAACTGCGTTCATATTAGTCCGGCTGGGCATCCTCTAGCCAAAAAAAAAACGACAAACCAGAGCATCATCTACATAAATGAGCGACATTTTCGTTTGTGGTTATCTGCTAATAGGCATTATAGTCTGCAATATCTTTCGAGTTATCTACATTGTGCGAACTGTTGTTGGGATTAAAGTCGGTGACTCATACGTTTTTAACGTGGAAAATTTTATTATTTGTTATAATTTAAGCTTCTTTTTATGAAATGATTTTTTTCTCACCAAAAAAAAATTATGTCAAATGTGTCGATAGTTCTAGAGCCCCCTGCTCCACCTACCCTGATAGGTATAAAAGCGTGAGTGTATGCATGAATTTTAATATAGCTAATTTAATTAATCTAATCATCGACATCCCAACCCTTACGCGTCCCATCCCTACTCGTTACGTCATATTGCGCAAGAGCATGCTTCGTCGCCGCGCAGCTATGTGATGCGCTGTCACACGCACTCTGGGAATCCAGACTTTTTGCGGAATGCTTATGTCACGTGCACACTACGAATTGTGGGAAAGGTTTTTTTAACTGTAAAGTCATTATGTACCGGTGTAGATAGCTAAATCCGTTAATAGGTGAATAGGAATGTATGTTACGCCGCAGTCAAGTAGTTGGCCATTGAATGCTCTGCCTATGGCAGCGATGGCGAATCTTAATAGATTGACGTACACAGAGGCAGGGAACCTGATGGGTGACCAAAGTGGAAATTTATCACGAGCGTTTCCGTGCTTCGAAGGGCACGTTAAGCAGTCGGTCCCGGCTATTGTCGATTGACTACAGTCGTTAAAACCAAGTCAGAGGCCATTGTGCGGTTTGAAAACTTTGACACCAGGGTTAGCTAAGTTCGCCACACACTTGACTATACCTACACGATAAGAAGAAGAAAGATTGACGTGCCATTTAAAAAAAAAACGTTGAATGAGACCATAGACGAGCCAAACCCTCGCGCGATGTCTGCACACTCGTGTGTGCAGGATTTGTATCGCACGCGTCGTAAACAAGCATAATGTTGACTTATTGTGACCATGTTTAAATTAACCCGTTGTTCAAGAAGCGCGCAAAAGTTGTTACCTTAAGGCGACTACAGCACCTAAATTACGATTTTATGATGCGTAGATAAGCATGACGCACTGCATTAAATCGAAGACAAAATACTACGGTAATATTCAGGACATAAACTAGATAAGTAGTTTGCTGAAAACATGATTCAGCACTTTTGGTTCGATAGAAAAAGCTCACAAAGTCACCTCTAAATAACAATATTGTGTATCTTTTAAGCTGTAAAAACGATAGTAAAATGCACACAGGAACTTGAATTTGCTATCAAAATGTTCGTGATTCAACACTCTCGATGAGCAGTTAACGCATTTTTCGATTTAAGCTGTTACCTTTCCATAAATCTCATTTTTCTAACTTTCGAACATGTTTTTACGCACGCACGCTTTCATAGTCCGTAAACTTCGTGTATCGAAACTGTTCGCACTGCCGGCCCAGACCTGTTGAGAGACGGAGATGGCACTATTCCTATGTGTGCTGCCTTTATCGGGTGCTGTAGTCGCATTACGAGGGAAGAATAGTACGTGCTCGTCCATACAAAAAGAGAAAACGTTTTTCCACCTCTGAATATTTTCAAATCTGAATGATTTTTTAGTATGTTATTAACACAATCAACCACTAGGTTCATAGTTTTTCTATTTTTCAAAATTCGCTATAGATTAAAACTTATAGGTACCTCAAATAACGTTATTTTTGTATTAAATTTTGTCGAATTAAGCCGTGTGTTGTACAAAAATCAATGTATTTTATTTTAAAAGCTAAACCTATAAACCTAGAATATATTATGCAGAACCGATCGACACCAAAATCAAAGTGATGTGTTATGATTTAGTTAGTGGAAAACGTTTTCTCCCGAAATGCAAATTTCACCAAGAAAAGTACTTATTGTCAATCGCGAGCTGCAACGGTCTCTATCGCACGCGATGCCCGGGAGCTTGAGCGCGCAAGCGATAGCAAATGTTTTCCTTAATTCTTATTTCGCTAGAATCGTGAAGCTATTTTTCCCCTTACCGCCCACTACGCCTACTCATTCCGTAACGTAGGCTCACTTAAGTTCATTAGTTGAACTGCATTATAGTGAATTTTGTTAAAGTATTTGCTACTTTTGGGTGATAGCCCAGTTGGTAATGAGCCAGACTTGTAACCCGAAGGTCGTGGGTTCAAATCCTGGTGCGAGCCTGTACCACTAAATTCGTCTTTTCGGATTTATGTACGGATTTGTAATTATCACTTGCTCAACGGTGAAGGAAAACATCGTGATGAAACCCGCCCGTCCAAAAAAATTCATTTTCGAAAAACGAGCGGTCCACCAACCCGCATTGGGCCAGTATGGTGGACTATGGCCTGAATCCCCTTCGTGTTTCGGTGGGGACGTATATGGGCTGATAAGAGATATGCTAAATTTAATATCTTGCTGTTATTTTCCGTTTTGGTGGCGTTAATGGCAACTTTAACTTTAATAATCGATTCTGCAACTGAGTGCAAGTCTACATCTACACTAATGTAATAAAGAGGAAAGATTTGTATTTTTGTATGTAACGAATAAACTTAAAAACTACTGGACCGATTTCAAAAATTCTTTCACAATGGTGAAAGAACCCTAATATGGCTGCTACATTATTCCTGAGTAACAAATGCTACATAATTTTCACGAATTCCCACGGGAACGAAGTCCCTAGCGGAATGCTAGTCTTACATCTTACAATAAAAATAAATTGCAATTAAAAAAAAAAGCAAGAAAAAATAATGTCCGCGTTATCAGTAGCGCAGTAACATACCTACAGCTCACGGCGATAACGTTATCAGTGAGATAACGGGTCGCTGACCTCACTTCCTAGTGCGTTACAGAACCGCGGACCACGTGCGACGCTTGTGAAGTACAGTCGCGAACAGATTTTGGTTTGTTATTATTATTATGAGATGAATTAACTCTGTATTTTATTATTTTTATTTTATTTATCCAGGACAACACACAATTGTACAGACTGCAGAGATACCTGACCACCCCTACCGGATAAAGATGAAGTTGTCTATGAAAAAACATAAAATTTTAAAATAGTGATTAAGCGTAATCGTTTAGGTGAAAAAACTATATTAATATACTTACAAAATATCATTGAAATACTTAAAACATTTTGTGAAATAACTTCATCCTTATTTCATAGAGGGGTGAGTTAATTTAATTACACAGCTAGCAATACAAGAAATTAATACATACAAAAGTTTACACACATGTTCATGTTTAGGTAAGTGTATAAAAGTCTTAGCATTTTTAAACATTCGCGTGTTTTTTGAACACATGGTGTACGAGATTTGTATCGCACGCGGCGTAAACATAAACAAGCACGCGACGGGTTAAAACGATTACATAAGTAAATATTATATTTACAAAAGGATTTTAGGAAAAAAAAATGTTTGGCGCGAATGGGACTTGAACCCACATCCCCTGGATTAGATCCCAGGATGGGGTCGTGACCAATATTGACTAAGATCAGAGATGAAGTTGACGATGGAGCTTTAATTATTGCTTAAGTTAAATAATTGTTCAAACAATGGGACACCTGACATTGTGCCCTTTGCACCCTTAGATGGCCATAACCGACAGTGCGGTAAAAGTGGTAAAATTTTGGGCCAAAAAATATTTAATTTTGCTATAAAATGCATAGACGAATAAGAAGAATTTATAATAAATTTTTTTTGTGTATTCCTTCGTAACGAAAGTTAGTGAGGATTGATGGATAAATGTGTGGAAGCTGGTGAGTTGTATGGGCGATGACTCCGTAGATGTACCAGTCCCGGCGCTGGACAGTCGTAGGGTCGAGTAAAGGCGTAGAAATGAGAGTTGCAAGCGCAATCGAATCAATGAATATTTTATTGTGACGTCGGTTGTACTTATATGCAGTGTCCACGGCTCGCAACTACCTACATACAGAACAAGCCGTGGCTCGTTTCAATTAGGCGAGGTAGGTCATTTTCTATGGATGTCATTATAGTATGTAAGTTTATGTAGCTACCCTACAAATGGATGGATGTTATTTACTCCTTCACGCAAAAACTACAGGACGGATTTTGAAACTTTGCAAGAATTTACTTTACACATCAGAATAACACACTCAATTTTCCCGAATTCCCAAGGGAACGAAATCCCTTGCGGAAAGCTAATCAAAAAAAAGTAACTTACCATCACGACTCATCCCCAGCTTCAAGCACTTCTGTAGGCGACAGTACTGGCACCGGTTGCGGTTCACTCGGTCCACGACACACGCCTTGTTGCGAGGACACTGGTAGTTCACCACTGAAACAACACCCTGTGTTAATAAAAAATATACTAGAGTGACGCGGTGATAGCCCAGTTGGTAATGAGCTAGACTTGTGATCGGAAGGTCACGGGTTCAAATCCTGGTGCGGGCCTGTACCACTAAATTCGTCTTTTCGGATTTATGTACGGATTTCTAATTATCACTTGCTTAACGGTGAAGGAAAACATCGTGATGAAACCCGCCCGTCCAAAAAAATTCATTTTCGAAAGACAAGCGGTCCACCAACCCGCATTGTGTCAGCGTGGTGGACTATGGCCTAAATCCCCTTCGTGTTTCGAAGGGAGGCCCGTGCCCCTCGGTGGGGGCTGGTAAGAAGTTATAAGAATTCTAGAGTAGTTGGGTGTGCTAGAAAAAAGGCTGGGGTAGTTCATGTACCTAATGTAATAGTGCAATAAAGAAAACACATGAACAAAAATGTTGATCTCCCATACAAAAAGCGCTATATGCTGATGAAGTTTGTATGGGAACTTAAAATTTTTTTTCGTATTTTGACCTATGTTCCTTGGGGAAGTTGTTCAGTTTTATGGACTGATTAACCACACGAGAGGTTGAAAAAGATACCTAAAGCCCTGCATATCAACCTGTCTAGGGATATGAGGTCTATTTGAGAAACTATAAAATAATATATGAGATAAATGGAGAAATAACATTTTAAGATATTTGCTTAATTCAGGTCGAATTTTAATTCTAATGAATGACTTTTGTTTTTCTGGAAATTTGTGAAAACGTGACGAAAAAAAAAATTGGGTGAAACGGCCGTCCCCTCTATAGATAGATAGATAGAACAGTAGTAAAAAAAATGATAATTAATCATAATAGTCCAAGAATTGTTGGGATCGGCTTAGTAACTAGCCCAGGGGTTCCCAAAGTGTGTAGAAAGTACGAAGAGGCGCCGCGCCGTGAGGCCATCCTCTTTAAACATACTCCGAAACCATAAGTATTGGCGGGTACAAAATAACATTAGTGATCTCCATTGTGGCATAAAAATTTCTTTAATGGTAAAAAAACTCATCTTCATGTTAATGTTTTAACAGTTGTACCTGTCTACTTAATTAGTATCATTGTACTCATTTATTTAACTTGTACCTCTGTATTTCGATCTATTTAAGCTAGGTTAGGGCGCCGAGACAAAATTCTGAATTTGTAAGTGCGCCGCGGACTGGAAAAGATTGGGAACCCCTGAACTAGCCGCTTCAGAAAATTCCTTTTGTAAGTGATTTTATTGAATAGATATTTAAGTCCTCTTTCGCCTGAGATACAGGATAAACTTATTAAAAACATGCAGTCAAATTGAGAACCTCCTCCTTTTAATTCAATGCTTTATGAATTCCTTTCCGCCTTGTCACGATTCCGCCAGCATCACGTAACAAAGAGGATACACACTGGAGATGATTGATCCTTTTTTTTTGAAGTTGGTTAAAAAAATAACAATGCCTCCCACCACTAGGGTTAATACAAAACTAGACAGTAAAACTACAGGGGACGATTCACCGCGAGAAACTGAGCAACTTTCCCTAAGGAACCCATACGAAATTCTCAAAAAAGAAATATGTTTGACTTCTTAAACCAAGGCAATTTGGATGGTCTCTGCCTACTGCTATTGTATAAAAAGCGTGTATGTATTCCTGAAATTGTAAGTGCGCCGCGGACTGGAAAAGATTGGGAACCCCTGAACTAGCCGCTTCAGAAAATTCCTTTTGTAAGTGATTTTATAGAATAGATATTTAAGTCCTCTTTCGCCTGAGATACAGGATAAACTTATATTCTAGTTTGACGCAAATGTTATTAATTTGCATTTTAGTATTGCATCAGCTGATAAATCATTTTGTATGGGAAGTCAAAAATTTTGTTTCGTATTTCGGCATTTGTTCTTAGGGAAAGTTGTTCAGTTTCATGGGCTGATTCACCACCTGAGAGGATAAGATCGAATTATTTAACACCCTGTATAATGTAGTTTCTTATTTTAATATTGTTTTATGCATTTAAATAAATATTTTATTTTATTTATTTATTTTATCTTGTTTGCTTTTAGGTATTTGTGGTTGATCAGAGACCACAAACACCTAAAGACATAGTAACTTAAAGTAACGAATTTCTGAGATTTGTACAGGGAAAGATTGAGATGGCTACCACATCTGTCTGTCAAAAAGTCTACCATAGTATAGCTAGAAATAGAAGAAAAAAAAACACGTACCTGTTACATTTTAAAGCAACATATATTCAGATAATAGGTTGATAGTGCTGTCGGCCGTAGACATTTAAATTACGAAAAAGTTTACTGTTTGCCATTGTAAAATGTTATTGATGTTTGTATGTATTTATATTTAACCGTTATTTATTAAGTACAATAAAAATTTGGGCTGAATGTTTTGACCTTTTAATTAATCTAGACAAGTCGCAAGCCCTCATTATAGGAAGCAGTAGGCTTAGATCCAGACTTGACTCAAGTTTTCCTCAACTATTTTACGATAACGTCTGTATCCCATACTCGAAGAAAGCTAAAAATCTTGGGCTCATTATTGATAGTATCTTGGTCGGCACACGTAAGTGAAGTGAGCAGGCGAATGCACTTCACTTTTCATTCACTCAAGCGTCTACAAAACTTTTTTCCTTTTAAAACCAAAATCTTGTTAGCTCAATAACTTCTTATACCCCTTCTTGACTACGCTGACGTCTGCTATCTTTTAAAGATATACTAAAACCTAAGTCTTCATGGGCGTAGTCAGGGGGGGTTTGGGAGTTCAAACCCCCCATGAAATTTTCAAAATCATAATTATCTCCCTGACCTTATCCCTCTACGAAACACCTGTTGTGTTACCTCCAAATTTTGCGACCAAACGGGTGCGGTCGCCAAAAATTTTGGCGATTTCATATACACTGATATTGTTTTATTTCGCTCCCTATTTCTTAACCCAGGGTTTTTTTTTATTATAAGATGGGTTAACTCTTGACCTCAATCTTGACTATAAGGTCAAAGATGAGGTCGACGATGGAGCGAGTCAACCCAGAAAATGCCTATAAAGGCACTGGCACTTCCACGCACCGACGGAACACAGCAAGCTGTTTGGCATCAGACTTCGGCAGGAGGGTGGTCGCGAACCAGACCGCCCTTTACAGAGCCTACCACACCCCATGAGTCCATAGGACGACACCTCAGATTCAGAAAAAAAATGAAATGTCGTTGCCTGGGATGGATTACCTACTAGGAGGCAGGTCTCATTTCTGTTTCCTTAGTCGCCTCTTACGACACCCACGGAAAGAGATGGGGTGGTGTTATTCTCAACCTATCACCACATGGATGAAGTGGTCACTATTGTCATCCTGCATAGAAAGTCTAAGTGGGAAAACGTGTAACACCGTGAAACAACTCTTTAGACACTTCAAACTTTCGCGAATTTAGACCCATTTTAGTATTAAATTATGTATTCTAATATCAAACTCATCTGACGTTTCGCAGTGTTGGACGTTTTGCCTCTTAGACTTTCTGATCAGGAAGGCCACCGCAATCGAGATGTCATTGGTTAAGTATTGGCCGCCCAGGTACAGGACTTCTTCTTCTTATCGTGTAGGTATAGTCAGGTGTGTGGCGAACTTAACTAACCGTGGTGTCTCAGTTTTCAAACCGCACAATGGCCTTACCCACGACCGACAGCTTAATGTGCCCTCCGAAACACGGAAATGTTCGTTATGAACACCCATCATCACACACACACACACACACACTCACACACACACATACTCACACATACACACACATGTACTCCAACACCAACATGTGCAACTGCGATTTTATAGCCCAACTTAAATTCAATGCCTGTAGCCTTAAGCCAAGAAATGTCTGTACTGTGTCGAAATTGTGACTCAAGTTGTAAAGCAGACACTTATAGCACAGGTTTTTATTAAACCTATTTTAAGTGGCTGCCGTCCCTAATAATATAGCTCAGTGGACAAACCTTGTAAAATATTTTAATGTGCTGGCTATCTTTGTAGTGTCAAATAAACTTATTATTTATTTATTTATAAATTGACACATTGGTCACCAATCAGATTCCCTGCCTCTGTGTAGTTTTTACGCTTCACTGATCGGAGATCAGCAAACGCCAGGGGTCCGTAGCATATGCACCCGTTCGCAGTTGCACCCTTCGCATATGCCCAAGAACGCAGTTGCATCCGATAAAAAAACCAAGTTGATTATTTTACTTTAAATATAAATAAATTAAGTTGGCTTGCATGCTGGATTGGGAGTGAAAGAAAAACTTAGAATGTGCCAGCTACCAACTCTTCCCAGGTATACAGTAAAAGTCTGTAAGAGGGATGCGAGGGTTTTGCTGTATAATGGGCGAAAGACTGACCATCTCTCACCATTATGCAACTTGTTTCATCTGATAACCCTCACAATTTGTGTCAAACGTGGTATCTAGTGGTTCTAGAACCATGATGCCATGGGCGTGAGCGTATGTATGTATGTATTTTACTTTATTGACTGGACTATAAGGTATAGAACTATAAAAGCGTGAATAAAAGAAGCCGACCTGTACTCTGGGAGCGGCGGAAGAACCCCTTGCATCCTTCACAGGTGATGACTCCATAGTGGACTCCTGAAGACTTGTCGCCGCACACCTTGCACGGGATTATCTCGATTTGGGCTGTAACAAGAGAGAAAAGCACGTTAAAGACATTGTTATGCGCAAAAGGGGGTATTACAAAATTTCTGATTATCTATCAGACAAGCAGCCATGGGAATAAACTGCTCAGTTCTAGAGTTATTTCAGATTTAGTTAAAATTTGAAAATAAGGTTTGTAATGAGAACCTTCGCGCGATTCTTGCACAGCTGTGCAAGATTTGTATCGCACGCACTGTAAACAGGCGCGCGACGGGTTAAAAAGACCACCCTTTCTTTCGGAGTTTTTTTGCCTATTCTTCTTTGGGGAAGACTACACCTTTGTTTGTGAATAGGCGTAAAGTAAGTAGAATCAAAAGAAATAATATGTATGTAGGTACGTATTTAAATCATTTAATGTAACATCTTAAACTAAAAAATAAAAAAAGAAACGCCACACACTCAAAGGCCCACACTAAGGTTTTCCCTTGTGTCGTGGGTCCCTCGGAACATATATAAAGACAGACACAAACATCCATGACCTAAGATCAAACATTTGCTTTTTAACCGAATTTAACAAAAGGAGGAGGTTTCTCAATTCGACCGTATATATAATATATATATTTTTTATGTATGTCCGCGGATAACTTCGTCGTTTATGAACCGATTTTGATTATTCTTTTTTTGTTGGAAAGGGAGTATCCCAAAAGTGGTCTCATGGTAAGAAAACCAGGATCTGATGGTGGAATCCGGAAGAAATTGAGGGAAACTCTCGAAAAAATTGTCTTTTTGGGATTGAAGTCGGTGACTCTTACGTTTTTGACGTGGAATTGTACACTTGTAACACAAATATTTGCCCCAGCTGGGAATCAAACCCAGGACCCGTCGATCAAAAAGCAGCACCGCTACCACTCGACCAAACCGGCCGTCAAACTTAAATGAACGAAATATGTATGTGTTTGATATAAGTTTGACTAATTTTATGTAAAATCCTGAATATTCTATGAAATAAAGTTATTTTAAAATTTAATTTGTACTGTAATTGAAATCAAGCCGTTGTAATAGTTGAAACATTAAATTAAATGTTTTGCGGGTGAAAGAATCATCACGTCGAGGTCGGACCGTTCTGTATTAATGTTTATTTATTTTATTTGTTTAGGTTCACCAACAATTGCTTACACTAATACTTACAAAATTTATATTAAAACAAAACACATTGACAAGTGCAACAATCGCCTAGAAACGAGTATGTAGAGCGCTGTCTCACTCACACATCAAATAAAATGTATTACTGTAAACATATTACCTACCCAGTAAGGGTATACCTACCCAAAAGTTGTAAACGAAGACCAGACTATGGAAGAGACTATGGAAGCATAGTTGTAGTTCTTTGGAAACTACAACTATGCTGAACTAGCTGATGCCCGCAACTTCGTTTGCTTGTTATTTTTTTCTTTTGAACAGATTACACTTTATTGACGGTCCATTAATGGACCTTCATTTAGTTTTAAGATTTAGATTTTTACATACTAAAGTTTTTTCCCGCTAACTCCCGTTCCCGTGGGAATTTTGCAATATTCTGTTGCAACTAAGCTTTAAGTTTACTAAGGTACCTGCATGCCAAATTTCAAGCGTCTAACTTAAGCGGTTTAGATTTTTCATACAAAAGGATTTTCCCGCTAATTCCCGTCCCCGTGGGAATTTCGGGAATTCCTTTCTTAGTGCACCTCTGCGGTACCTAAGCTACGTCCCTTCCAAATTTCAAGTGCCTGCGTTTAGCCGTTTAGGCTGTGCGTTGATATGTCAGTCAGTCAGTAAGTCAGTCAGTTTCTCCTTTTATTATTTAGATAGATGGGGGTCCATTGGCGTCATTAGATTATAATTATGTAGGTATTACAAAACTTTTAATAATTGTCTACCTATGTAAAATAATGTCAAGAAATATTTTTTCCTTGTTTCTTTAAACGAGATGGTTCCTAGCTATGTTTTACCAAAATTGGTTCAGTCGTTTGAAAGTTATAGTTATAAGCAATCTAATGTCGGGGATGATAATTTTTTTTTTCGTTATGTGCTTCAAAGGAAGACCCGTACCCCTTGGTGGGACGTATAAAGGCTAATGTAAAATTTATTAATTATTTACACGCTATTTTTTTTTTCAAAGGTCTCCCCGCATCCTTCCACTTCTTGCGATCTCGTGCAAGTTCGGGCCACCCGGAATTCTAGGCATAAAGATCATGACGCCATCTTTTCTTGGCCATTCTGTGGCACCCAGTGGGTAACGATCCGTGCCCAATAACGCTTTACACGCTATACCTACTCAATGAAAAATTAAACAAGTCCTGTAAATTCATTCAAATTTATTTGAAAAGCAATTAAATAAAGCAAAAGAACTCATTTGAACGAACTTTTCCTGATTAGATTTTCAAATTTCGAGTAGGTAGTGGAGGTCATTGATCTCCGCAAGGTCGGAGCGCGGCCGTTGACTCCGAGCGGCCTGTGAGCAATGGGGAATCCTTTTCTTAGGTCCGTATTTGAGAAGGAGACTTAAATCTTGATCTGTACTTTAGTATAGAGTGTCTTTTTCTCTCACTATCAAAATGACAAAGACGACGTCTTTAAGGGGCCATCCATAAATTACGTCAACGAATTTCATGATTTTTTTACTCCCTCCCCCTCCTTGTCACAGGTCACATTTGTAAGACTCCCCCCTCTAGCGTGACGTCACATATTAAGCATTTTTTGTAATTTTCTAATAAAAGACTTAATATGAGTTGTTATTTTTTTTTGGAACTCAAAACTCATTGTCACAACCAAGTCTCAAGCAAAGTGAAAACGTAAAAAGGGTGCTTGGGACTGAGGAGGTTAAGTTTGTCGTTAATAGTTTATACTCATAACATATTTTGAAATGTGACGTCACGAAACTAATGACCCCTCCCACCCCCTTGTCACACAATGTCACGCTTTGTCGACCCCCTCCCCTCCCCTTAACGTGTGAAGTAACTTATGGATGGTCCCTAAGTAGGTATTATACTTAGATTAGAGTCTAAGGCACAGAATATATAATAGTACCTTACGGTACTAAGGTCGGTATTACAGAACGCGCGTCTCAGACTCTGACTATGATCTATACTTGAGTAAATCTTTATCATTTTGATAGTGAGAGAAAGAGACGATCGATACTTAAGGCGACTACAGCACCCGATAAAGGCAGTACACATAGGAATAGTGCCATCTCCGTCTCTCAACAGGCTTGGGCCGGCAGTGCGAACAGTGTCGATACACGAAGTTTACGGACTATGAAAGCGTGCGTGCGTAAAAACATGTTCGAAAGTTAGCAAAATGAGATTTATGGAAAGGTAACAGCTTAAATCGAAAAATGCGTTAACTACTTATCGAGAGTGTTCAATCACGAACATTTTGATAGCAAATTCAAGTTCCTGTGTGCATTTTACTATCGTTTTTACAGCTTAAAAGATACACAATATTAGGTATTTAGAGGTGACTTTGTGAGCTTTTTCCATCGAACCAAAAGTGCTGAATCATGTTTTCAGCAAACTACTTATCTAGTTTATGTCCCGAATATTACCGTAGTATTTTTTTCTTCGATTCAATGCAGTGCGTCATGCTTATCTACGCATCATAAAATCGTAATTTAGGTGATGTAGTCGTCTTAAGTATAGATCAAGTCTTGACTCCTACCACAACTAGCGGGTTTTCTTTTCTAATATTGTTAGAAAATAGAAACATTAACATTTTGAGTTTTCGATTTTAAGGAACGTGAATTTTATGTTGAAAGGTCCTGATTCACTGACTTATCAACGCCCAGCCCAAACCATTAGACCTAGAAAGCTGAAATTTGGCACAAAGCTTTCTTTGCCGGCCGGTTTGGTCGAGTGGTAGTGACGCTGCCTCTTGATCGGCGGTCCTGGGTTCGATCCCCAGTCGGGGCAAACCTTTGTGTAAAAAGCAGATGTTTGTTCTCGGGTCATGGGTGTTTGTGTTTGTCTTTGTGTGTTTTCCAGGGGACCCACGACACAAGGGAAAACCTTACTGTGGGCATTTGAGTGTGTAGCGATTTTTTTTTTTTACAACGAAAACAAGGAATAAGGAAAGGTTTTACGAAATGTCCACGGGAACGAAGTCCTGAACATCCTCTAGCAAATAATAAAACTGTATCCAAGGAATAAAATGTAAGGAAAACAAATCTTTTTAATTATGTCACTGTGCTAATGACAGATACAAATTAATATTTTATTTAATTTTAATGACATATGTAATTAAATTACTGATTATAGTGACACGTGTAAGATTAAAACATTTTAGCTTAAAACTAACATAAGGAATTCATTCAATGATTTTCCTGCTGGGCTAACATAGTCAATAATAGTCAAACTCAAAAATATTTATTACAAAATGCTGCTTGAAAACGTCATAAAAATACATTAATCTCAATCGATCAGTGAGGTTAAGCAACGTACACAGAGGTAGTTTCCGTGCTTCTGAGGGCACGTTAAGCTGTCGGTCCCGGCTGTTGTCGATTGACTACAGTCGTTAAAACCAAGTCAAAAGCCATTGTGCGGTTTGAAAACTCTGACACCAGGTTTAGCCAAGTTCGCCACACACTTGAACCTGGCTTCTAAATCTAATTTCAAGACAAAAATGAAACTCTTCTTACTTGAAATGCAGAAGTTAGGTAAACCAAATAATTATCTCGGTCACTAGCAACCACGTAATCATTTCTTTCATTTTTTGTGTCCCGGCTCTATTTAAATTTAAATTTTCTGTTTCTGCATATTTACATACCTTCATCTACTGCACCTTCACACCTCATTACACTCACACAGACAATTAACACTTGAATTAGGCCCTAGATTTGTAGTCTTAACATTATATCGTATTAACTCTGTCCCTCGCATCTCACTTGGGCGAGGGCTGAAAATCAGTGTTGCCAGCCTGATAATCAGTCTGGCATTAGTCGCTGAGCCCAGGCCTCTTTCCTCACTGCGGCAGACATATGCAAGCTTAAACTTGTATAATAGGATAAGAATATTTTGAACTTTTTTTTAAATGTACCTATGTGTGTGCTTTTCTGAAGAAATAAACGTATTATTATTATTAAACACTTGTGCTCTGCCTACCCCGTATGGGATTACAGGCGTGAGCGTATGTAAAGTAATGTAGTGCACGTTTCAAATGGCTAACTATTGCTGGATTTCTCATTGAAGAGGAAATTACCGTGCCTCATTATTTTAACAGTTTACGTCAATCCAGTCAATTGTTTTAAAAGATACCTATTGTCGAAACAAATGGCAATTATTTTGGCGACCGTACTTGTTGCGAAACTGCGGATGGGGCCTTTGCCAACATCCGAACGGTCAGCAAAATAGTTTTGCCAATTTTACTCGCTGTTAGCGATTACGAAATTTATGTTGATTGACAATTTTAAGTGACTTGCAATATTTTAATATCGTCTTTACATCCTTACATCCTTAAATGCAAAAGTAACTATGTCTGTCTGTTTGTCTGTCTGTCTGTCCGTCTTCACGCCTAAACTTTTGATCGATTTTGATGAAATTTGGAAAAGAGATAGATTAGTGCCTGGGAAAGGTCATAGGCTACATTTCATCCCACAGTTGGGCACGATATAACCTGTAGTCCACGCAGGCGGAACCGCGGGCGGAAAGGTAGTATTTATATATTTTTGGCAATTTAATCATTTATTTTCAAACTTTTTTCTCTTCTCGGCAAACATTTATTTTCCAAATAAAAAAGAAATATCTATGAATGATTAAATTTATCGTCTAGGGATGTATATCATAATCATAAATGTCATAATATCTTATTGCTCCAAAATCGTCATCCTCACCTGCTAGCGGTGCACACAGCAGGGCCTCGATTCTGTTTTTTTTTTTATAAGATAGGTTAACTCTTGACCTCAATCTTGAGTTAACCCAGAAAATGCCTATTTTGATTTCAGTTGTGTGTCGATGGAATGGTCGCCATTGTATCCAATGAAAATTAAAAGTAAGAAAATTTATATGATTGACTTAAAAAGAGCGACCCTCGGAGTTTCTTGCCTATTCTTCTCCTGAGGAAGACTGCACCTTTGCGAATAGGCGCAAAGTCAAAAGTGCTAATGTAATTCATAATATTGACGTGTTCAAGTATCATTTTATATGTTCAATGAAATAAACACTTTTGACTCCATTCAGGTGGCAAAATTGAGGACTCGACTAAGGCGACTAAGGAATCACAAATGAGACCTGCCTCCTAGTAATCCATCCCAGGCAACGACACTTCATTTTTTTTCTGAATCTGAGTTGTCGTCCTATGGTCTCATGCGGTGTGGTAGGCTCTGTAAAGGGCCGTCTGGTTCGCGACCACCCTCCTACCGAAGTCCGACGCCAAACAGCTTGCTGTGTTCCGTCGGTGCGTGGGAGTACCAGTGCCTTTATAGGCTTTTTCTGGGTTAACTCGTTCCATCGTCAACCTCATCTTTGACCTTTATGGTCAAGATTGAGGTCAAGAGTTAACCCATCTTATAATAAAATAAAATAAAAAAACTCTCCAAATTTCATAGTACATTTAATGACGGCTGCTTTGACTGGTGGCGCCACTGCCAACTGAATTTTCAGTTGCAGGTAGTTTGCAACTTTACGTTCGGTTGGCGGTGGCGCTGCTGGTCAGGGTGGTTGTCAGCAAGTATATGAAAATAAAACAGTTCTGATAGCCCAGTTGGTAATGAGCCAGACTTGTAATCCGAAGGTCGTGGGTTCAAATCCTGGTGCGGGCCTGTACCACTAAATTCATCTTTTCGGATTTATGTACGGATTTCTAATTACCACTTGCTCAACGGTGAAGGAAAACATCGTGGTGAAACCCGCCCGTCCAAGAAAATTTTCGAAAGACGAGCGGTCCACCAACCCGCATTGGGCCAGCGTGGTGGACTATGGCCTAAATCCCCTTCGTGTTGCGAAGGGAGGCCCGTGCCCCTCGGTGGGGACGTATATGGGCTGGTAAAAAAAAATAGTTCTCAATTTCGCCACCTGAACAGATAAAATGGCGACCATTCCATCGACACACAACTGAAGGTGTAAAGGACTCTGACGTATTACTACCCGTAAAGGGTTTCTGTATTTGATATTGGCGATTTCGCCATTCTTTTGATTAACATACTCAAACATTGGAAAAATCTAAATCTTCTTCTTCTTATCGTGTGTAGCTAGCTTGTCTAACCCTGGTGTCAGAGTTTTCAAACCGCACAATGACCTCTGACTTGGTTTTATCGACAACAGCCGGGACCGACAGCTTAACGTGCCCTCCGAAGCACGGAAACGCTCGTGATAAAATGCCACTTTGGTCACCCATCAGGTTCCCTGCCTCTGTGTACGTTGCTTAACCTCACTGATCAGTTGAGGTCAGCGAGCGCTACGAGCTTCAACGAGTGCTTCGAATTTCAATTGCGGACGCCATTTAAAAAAAAATGTTGAAGAAGATGAATTTCGAAAACACTAGGTTTGCCTAGAGACGATATAGAGCACTTGTACTTATTTTGATACTGGAAACTGAAATGTAGTACTGTAAATGCTAATGCCTCAAAGCTGAAAGGAATGTGGTGGTGACATTGGTGACCATCACCTTATCCAGTAAAAATTAAATAATAGGAATTTACATTAAATAAACATTCCTTATTTTCCTTTTCAATAACAACCTTAACACACACAAAAAACCGCGTCACACAAGCAACACCACCTCTCACACTAACAATAAATGCACACATACAAAAACAGTATCCAACCGCATCCCATACTTATCTTTCATACCGAGGCGTACCCGTTGCACCACTCAGCTGATCGTGACGTCACAGGTCGATGACCCGAACGCGGACGATTCAAACTTGCGTTCGGAACTGTATCAACATCGCGATGACGTCGAAATGAAGTATTTCTGAACGAACCGTTATTTGGAACGCTAATTTCGTGTTAGGATTTTTTGAAAAAGGAATCTTGTGTAATGCGCGCGTTTAAAAATAGAATTTTATGACATTAATCAAACTTTCGTAGCTGTAGCAGCTTTTTTTTTTGGTTTTTCGTTTCTTTGTGTTTTTTGGTTTTCTTACTGTTTTGAAGTAGCAAATAATTAAAACAGCTTTTTTGGGAAAATTTTGGTAGGTAGGTGAAAATAGAACCTATATCTGATAACTGATAAGTATAGGAGATGTTTGTTCTTGTGTCATAAATTCATAATGTTCGTGTCTTTGTGTGTGTTCCAAGGGTTCCACAACACAAGAGAAAACTTTACTGTGGGTCCTTGAGTGTGCATGTTTATTCAATTAATTGTAAAAATGTTTATTAATTAGCACTAAATTAGTAAAACAGTACAGTTAAAGAAGACTGAACTAATCGCTGTTCGGTTTGGTTTACTCGTCTCTACCTATATGGTAAACAACTGCCTATAAAATTAAAAAAAAAACTTTTTAAATAAAGATTAACACTATCACTGGCTGCATAATCTTGTTTCCCTTATCTGCTACACACCCATCTACGTCACGGGGTCAATGACCGGTCACAACGCAAGCCTTCAACTTTGAAAAGTCGCGTCACTATGGCAAGACTAGGTTTAATTGGCACTGAATGTGTGACTATTGATTGGGCGTTTCATTATTAGGTCAAAAGGTTATTGTGATTGTTAGCTAATTTTAATTTAATAATATATTATAGGTACCTAAATTATGTACTAGGAGTGCTCCTTGCTTGCCAAGACTTTTTAATTTTATTTTTACTTTAGAAGTCTCCTATAAGGCGAAGCCTCATCAAAATTCTGAAAAAAAAGGACCCTATGTGCCAAGAAATTTCATAATATTTCAAAGGTCATTCTTTGCCATTATTTTTGACTACAGCAAGCAAACTATGTAGAAACAAGACGTAGTGTTTAAGTTTGCTGTGGTGTGAATTTTTACTTTTTTATTTTTTATAGAAGTGAGGTAACAATTTGACGTGAGGTTTTTCATAATATTTGTTAACAATGATTAGTTTTTTTAGGGTAAATACATATATTTTTTATGTTTTGAGTGGTATCCCTTTCAAAAATATAATTCAATCAAAAATCCACACAAAGAAACCATATTAATGAAGTTTCGGTTTAAAAATTATAGGGCTAAGTTAGTAACACACCCACTTACACAACACAAACCAAAAGTATGCAATAAACCTGCTAGAACAACGCACGCCTTCCAAATTTGAATTTTAATCTAACGGCGACGTCACGGGTGAACGACCGCGCTTGTCCGAACGACTCGTGCTTGGCCATAGCTACATTCCTAGACAATAAACACCATTGGACTCTATCTCATTGAGCTATAATCTATTTTCGAATAACAATAACTTTTTAACGGTTCCCAGTAAGTTGGTAAAAGTTTGGGAGTCTTATTTTTATTGAACTCTTTTGTTTATTTCCAGCCAGTCACATCTGCGAAATATAAATTTTGAAATTCGAATGTTCGACCTAAACACCAATTTCTGTGAAAAAGATTCTTCGTGAACAGTGAAGTTTCAGTGAAGATTGAATTTTTAGAATAATGAAATGTAGAAAAAGTTCAAATCACATACAAAATCTGTAAAGAAATTAAAAGAAAGAAAGAAAGAAAACATAGGATCTTCTTAATTTTTTCTAGGATCTATCTTTTCCGTATTATTTTTTTGAATCATTCACGCCGGCCGGACTGAGATTAAAAGAAAAACTTTGAATGTGACAGCTGCCAACTCTTCCCAGGTATACAATATGAGTCAGTTATTGGGATGTTACGCTTCAACGTATCTGTGATAGCCCAGTTGGTAATGAGCCAGACTTATAATCCGAAGGTCGCGGGTTCAAATCCTGGGCAGGCCTGTACCACTAAATTCGTCTTTTCGGATTTATCTACGGATTTCTAATTATCACTTGCTCAACGGTGGAGGAAAACATCGTGATGAAACCCCATCGTCCAAGAGAAATTCATTTTCGAAAGACGAGCGGTCCACCAACCCGCATTGGGCCAGCGTGGTGGACTATGGCCTAAATCCCCTTCGTGTTTCGAAGGGAGGCCCGTGCCCCTCGGTGGGGACGTATACTTACAGGGCTTTAGGTATCTCTCTTTCAACCTCTCGGATGGTTAATCAGTCCATGAAACTGAACAACTTTCCCAAGGAACATCTAGGTCAAAATACAAAAAAAAATTTTGAGTTCCCATACAAACTTCATCAGTATATCTAAAAAATTTTTTCGTATTTTGACCTATGTTCCTCGGGGAAGTTGTTCAGTTTCATGGACTGATTAACCACTCGAGAGATTAAAAGAGAGATACCTAAAGCCCTGTATTTTTTGAAGTTGATTAAAAAGTTAAAATATAAAAAAAAACATAGTTCTCATTATGACTACAATAAAACAGCATAATAATATCCGTCCATCTGTCCACAGATGCTTAACCCATCAGAAATGACATTTGGTAGTCATAAACAATATTATTTAACTACCCACAAATGGAACTATAATATTTATGGAATTTTATCTTTCTTTTTAACCACCGACGAAAAAAAAGTGTTAAAATTATAACTTGACGTTTTATGTGTCTGTCTGTGGCATCGTAAGTTGGACGTTTGTATATCTATTAGTCTCCTAAACGAAATGACCGGTATCGATGAGATTTTTTTTAAAAAAGACGTAATGCTATTAATGATTGTTCGTAGCTATATTTCATCAAAATCGGTTCAGCCATTTAAAAGTTATAAGCAATCTAAAGTCGGGGGTGAAACAATTTTTTAATCTGTGAGATAACAAAAGGAGAGTAAAGATAATGTGTATGGATTATGAATATTATGATTATTATTATTATTATTATAAGATGGGTTAACTCTTGACGTCAATCTTGACCATAAGGTCAAAGATGAGGTCGACGATGAAGCGAGTTAACCCAGAAAATGCCTATAAAGGCACTGGTACTCCCACGCACCGACGGAACACAGCAAGCTGTTTGGCGTCGGACTTCGGTAGGAGGGTGGTCGCGAACCAGACGGCCCTTTACAGAGCCTACCACACCGCATGAGACCATAGGACGACACCTCAGATTCAGAAAAAAAATGAAGTGTCGTTGCCTGGGATGGATTACTAGGAGGCAGGTCTCATTTGAGTTTCCTTAGTCGCCTCTTACGACGCCCACGGAAAAAGATGGGGTGGTGTTTCTTAACCGATCACCACACGGCAAAAATGTTTACATATTCCGTCGTTTAAGGTTGTTGGTAGAAGTCTGTAAGTAGGATGCGAGGGTTTTGCTGTATAATGGGCGAAAGGCTGACCACCTCTCACTATTATACACCTTGTTCCATCTGATAACCCTCAAAATTTGTGTCAAACGAAGCATCAAATGGTTCACTAGACTAGAATCACTGATGCTCTGCCTACCCCGTTAGAGATTAGAGACGTGAGCGTATGCATTCATATCAAACCCAATTACTACCTACCAATAGTTTCCTTATCAGTCATAGACATGCTTTTATCAGCTATCGCGTAAATTCTCGTAAATCACAGTCACGTGTTACGTCACAGCACGTAGCGAAATCAACGTCACTGTGACGTCACGAGGGCGTTGAACTCGTGGGAGAATGATTAGGTGAGATGTTTTTTTAATTTGCATAGATTTTTTTATGACAGACTAGCTTTCCCGTGTATTGTTTCATCGTGAAATATAAAATTGGAGGTCCTGATTCACGACCCATCAACGCCCAGCCAAAGCTTAGACTTAAAAAGCTGTAATTTGGCAAAAAGGTGTCTTTTATGACGTAGGCCGTGTGGTGATCGGTTGAGAATAACACCACACCATCTCTTTCCGTGGGTGTCGTAAGAGGCGACTAAGGAAACACAAATGAGACCTGCCTCCTAGTAATCCATCCCAGGCAACGACTCTTCATTTTTTTCTGAATCTGAAGTGTCGTCCTATGGTCTCATGCGGTGTGGTAGGCTCTGTAAAGGGCCGTCTGGTTCGCGACCACCCTCTTACCGAAGTCCGACGCCAAATAGCTTGCTGTGTTCCGTCGGTGCGTGGGGCACATAAGCTATCGGTCTCGGCTGTTGTCGATTGACTACAGTCGTTACAACCAAGTCGGAGACCATTGTGCGGTTTGAAAACTCTGACACCAGGGTTAATCAAGTTCGCCACACACTTGACTATACCTACACGATAAGAAGAAGTAGTGATGACTCGGGCGGGTTAGGTAAAAAAATTTTTAAGGTCAAAGCCAACAATGACCTCACTAGCTACTCCAAAGACCATTCATACAATTCGAGCAATTGGAACGACTCTCTCAATTATTTAACGGCTTTTTAACAGGGCCGAAAATAAAACTTCAAGTTACATGAGAAAACTAAGTTTTTAAAAGATCGTACCTACCTATTTTTTGATAAGTACGTTCTAATTGGAAGTTTCTGCCTACCCCAATGGGGCAAAGCTTAGCATAACTTACAGAAATGTTTTAATCTCAATATACCAATATGCATAGCAGTGATAGCCCGGTTGGTAATGAGCCAGACTTGTAATCCGAAAGTCGCTGGTTCAAATCCTGGTGCGGGCCTGTACCACTAAATTCGTCTTTTCGGATTTATGTACGGATTTCTAATTATCACTTGCTCAACGGTGAAGGAAAACATCGTGATGAAACCCGCCCGTCCAAGAAAATTTATTTTCGAAAGACGAGCGGTCCACCAACCCGCATTGGGCCAGCGTGGTGGACTATGGCCTAAATCCCCTTCGGGTTTTGAAGGGAGGCTCGTGCGAGGCGCCGAAGGCGGTGGGGACGTTTAAGGTCTGATTTAAAAAAAGCGGTTTAACTTGATTTTATCAGAAACTAGATTTAAGGTTATGCCTTATTTGACATTTTCTGGGCTAACTCGCTCCATCGTCGACCTCATCTATGACCTTGGTCAAGATTGGGATCAAGAGTTAACCCATCTTATAATAAACAAATACATTTCATCGTTTTCGGCTTAAACCTATCACCACCATTTGTCGGCCGGTTTCGTCGTTCTGGGTTCGATTCCCGGTCGGGGTAAATTACTGTGTAAAAAGCAGATGTTTGTTCTCGGGTCATGGGTGTTCGTATCTGAAGGGAAAACCTTAGTGTGCGCCTTTAAGTGTGTAGTGTTTATTTATTTATAATTATTTATTTTATATAATCTCGTATTCCATCTTATAACCCTCAGTATGATAAGTTAGACATTCTGCCTGCCCAGAAAGGGATTATAAGCGTGAGTTTATGTATAAAGTTTTTTTTTTAAACAAAGCCGACTTCAAAGAACAATCTTAACAAACCACTTATATGAATCCGTAACAGGCAACAAAGCGCCATAATGCAACCTGCCTTTGCTTTATTAAAAAAAAAAACAATGGCTCTGTCAAAGTGCAGCCGATGTGTGTGTGGGGCATTGACCTTAACACGTGCTTAGAGGTGTGGTGACAAAATGACGTAACCGACATTTTAGGGGAAATGGAGATTTTGTTTTTTTTGGTGCTAATTGACGATTTGAAAGCGTTTTGTGACGACAAGGAACTTTTTTCTTTGTTTGGTTAATTCATTAATTAATTTGTCTTTTTAGAGTAGGCAGAACTTCAAGTGTACAGATTTCTTTAAATAAAAATTGGATGCTTTTGGAGTTTTTAAATCAAAAAAGAAATAAAGATAGATAGCCTCCTGACTTTTTCGTCTACTAGGAGACTCCAACACTTAGTTTTAAACAAAACCATTTTGTAAAGCATTTTGTATTTTGTATTTTTGTATTTGTATAGAGATAAGTAGGGATTAACAAGAATGTTTTGGCGGAAGTAATCTGTGAAGTGAAGTTCTACTGGTCTGGATGTAAGTACCCTGGGTAAATAAAAGTAAAGAGGACACTAGGTTACTGTTTTGACATGATGGTTGGCGACCACAGAAAAACGCTGAAAAATATCTAAAACATTAACAATTATTTCCTTTAGATGAAAAGTGGAAAAAAACCTACAGTAGGTAAAATTTTTAATCCAAGTAAATTAGTTAATTGTTTACTGGTAGAATTTTTAAAGTGGACTGTGAAACTTAAAGAGTTAAGAGTTATTGCGTATTATTTTACTAAATTTACTGAAAAATTTACAAATTTTAGGTCATTCGGCTCTTTTAACTCATATACTTATTTCTAATTAGTCAAACTATTGTCGTAACCCAGATTTAGGCAATTAACACCAATTTGACGAAAAACCCTACGGAAAATTTGCCTTTGTTTGGGCACAAACAAACTTAAAGGTTAGTTCACACAGTACAGTACACTATATTAAATTTTATAAGGAAACGTCTTCATTTATGTATCTAATGTGATCTAGTTTCAAGAAAAAAATGTTTTTTTATTGGTTTTTTTTATAAACCAAGGCAGTAAAAGTGAACTTTCAATAGAATTTTCAATATAATATTAAGACAATATAATATTCACCCAACACAAGCAAATTAATGCCTACTGGGCTGGCCTCAAGTGAGAATATAAAAATTACTCTTAAAAATAAATAAATTTTCATTGTATTTTTTTCATTTTCCACATGTTTAGTTATTTAATTATTACGTGGAGGTTCAACGCTAAGATGTGAAGGAACAAAAACTACTTTCGCGATACATATTTTTTTATGTTGTTTAAATTCAATTTGAAACATTGTACATCATTTTTCTTGTGTAAAAATAAAATAATTTAAAAACGCCAAAAATGCAATTAAGGAGTTAACTGCAAAATAACCTTTACAAACATTTAAGGGCAATTTAGGGCGTTGAAGATAAGTGCATAATTGTAAATAAATAGAATTGTAGGTCAAACTGCGACACAAGGTGTTGTGATTGGAAAAAAATTAGTCATTTGTCGCTTAACCTACAAATACTAGCCATAACCAGAATTCACCGGTTTATGGCAGGCTTTGTGGTTAAATGATAAAATACAAGCAAATCCACTGATTTATAGGACAAATATAAATTCTTGTGGTTTACCTAGGCGATCTGGTCTTGGGCTTTCTTGGTAAGTCATTGTTTGAAAATTTCGTTCAAATTTTAAACGTTAGTTTAGCTAGGCCTATTTTGTTTCTAAAATACTTTTTTTGTCAAATAATTGTTCTTTCCCAATTTTTTTAATGTCTTGACGCGAAAAGCGTTTAAAACTTTAGATATGAAGTTTATGGAATTTTTTTACTGCTTTATTAATAATGTATAATTATATATTAATTCCACGTTTGTTGTGTTTCTCGTAATTTCACTAATTCTTTCTTCCTTTTCATTATTGTCATGAATTATAAATTATAAGCCACTTTGTAACACTAGTTAAGACTGCTCTTTTAACTTTCTATCTAACTGACAAATTAAATGTTTATTTTTTTTTAATTGCAGATAGTTTTATCAAACAAAAGCATCAAAGTTACCGTTATTGTTTGGACACCAAATTTTCAACTCACACATTAAAAAACACCCGTACAACTGATTTGTATAATTTAATCAGATAAGTCACTTCATTCATAAAGGCTGCGCTTAGGAACATTGAAGTACTATCAGTTTACTACAGTAATTGTAATGATAATGGTTTAAAACAGTTATTTGCGGTATTCCTGCACTCCTCTATACAGGGGTTAGTGACCTAAGTGTTATGCTATTAAATTACGTAGGTATTAAAGTATAATGCGCTTTCAGCAATAATCGTCTATTTTATCCTGCTTCCTACTTATTTTATTAATGTAAACATTTATGACGACGTTTTGTTATTTGCGTGTGTTACTAAGAGCGGCTGAGAGCGAAAACAGAACATGTAACCAATCAGCTCTTTCTAGGCAGACGGTATCATGCACCGAGAAGGTGTAAAAGATTTCTGAAGTGAAAACTTCTTTAGCGGCGTTGAGCACTTTTAGTATGGGGTAAAAATGTTAAACTCGCGATGAACTCGCGTCAGATCGTCAGATATCACGTGACCATGATCGAAAATGCGTAGGATAGGGTTGCCACCTTTTTTGAAGTGAAAACTTCTTTAGCAGCGTTGTGTACTTTGAAGTATGGGTGGAAACCCGGACGGATGGCAGCCCTATGGTAAAATTATCTCAGTGACAAATGTCAACGATGTCAACGATTATTCGCACGTAGTGCGCAAATACCGATAAACTATTTTACTGAATTGAAAGTAGACAGTTTGGTCGAGTGGAAAAGTTGCCAGATTGTAAGCAATAGGTCGAGGGTTCGAATCCTGAGAGAATAACGGATTCTTTTTGTGTATTTTGTTTTATTTACATATTAATGCGCAATTTTTTTTTTTAAATCTTGATTTATTTTAAGGATTTTTGTCTACAAAAACATGTCAATCCCGTCAATCTTAATCTAAATACAATATACGCACTAGCCTAACAATAAAATTAATGATGTGATGCAGCCACCATGTCATACATTTGTATGGCTACTTCGGACCAAGGTCTACTTAATACAGTTTGAAATACACCTACATTATTCTTATTTAAATTAAATTTGCCAATCAATATTTCTCTTTCAACTTTATTTTTTGTGCACTCCGTAAGGAGATGCACAACATCGTCCTCCGTCCTCTGTATCAAACACATCACAATTTGGAGAAGAAGATTTTCTCATGAGATAAGCAAATTTTTTCGTTGGATAATGACCGCAACGGACGGCACCTCAGATTCAGAAAAATATGAAGTGTCGTTCCCTGGGATTAATTACTAGGAGGCAGGTCTCATTTTTGTTTCCTTAGTCGCCTCTTACGACACCCACGGAAAGAGATGGGGTGGTGTTATTCTCAACCGATCACCACACGGCCACATTTTGCTCTTAACCACAATCTAGCTCAAGGATAAAGACATGGTTGAGAAAGTAGCAGGCTTAGCCAGAAGATGTTTATTCACTTGAAAGATATCACACCGAAAATACAGATATGGACAAATGGACATAGGATGCCATTCCTTAGCGGTGCGCAATATAAAAGATATGGAGAGAAGCGCTTAGTACAGATCCGAGGAATCTAGATAAGGTAAAGGTGGTACCCAGTTGGTAATGAGCCGGACTTGAAATCCGAAGGTCGTGGGTTCAAATCCTAGCACGGGCCTGTACCACTAAATTCGTCTTTTCGGATTTATGTACGGATTTCTAATTATCACTTGCTCAACGGTGAAGGAAAACATCGTAATGTAACCCGCCCGTACAAGAAAATTCATTTTCGAAAGACGAGCGGTCCACCAACCCGCATTGGGCCAGCGTGGTGGACTATGGCCTAAATCCCCTTCGTGTTTCGAAGGGAGGCCCGTGCCCCTCGGTGGGGACGTATATGAACAGGTAAAAATAAGGGTGGTACCCCGCGGTGCGTCTGGATGATGTCCAGTAGAAGAAAGGGACATGCTGAATGAGCTCATGCAGCTCCTGAGCATACTCTCCGAAGTACATCTTGTAAAAGACACAAATACATGCTAATACCTTAGCGAGAGTAGATGATAACATTTGTTTAGTTTAGATTAATTCCCATCATTAATTCGTTAGTAAATTATTTACTCAGCGACTCTACCTACAACATGATAGTTGATTAGTAATAATATTAAGCAAATAAAAATTGTTTGATATCATTTGTTTTGTCACTTGTTAGAAAAGTGTATTTTAGGTACTAATTGATTCGTACAATTCAAATTATACTGTTCAATAATTATAATAAATCACCTTGGCAGCTACTATCTTTTTTTATTATTATTATGAGATGGGTTAACTCTTGACCCCAATCTTGACCAAGGTCATAGATAAGGTCGACGATGGAGCGAGTTAACCCAGAACCCGCCAATTAAAAGGCACTGGTACTCCAGCGCACCGACGGAACACAACAAGTTGTTTGGCGTCGGATTTCGGTAGGAGGATGGTCGCGAACCAGACGGCCAGAGCCTACCACACCGCATGTGACCATAGGACGACACCTCAGATTCAGAAAAAAATGGAGTGTCGTTGCCTGGGATGGTTTACTAGGAGGCAGGTCTTATTTGTGTCTCCTTAGTCGCCTCTTACGACACCCACGGAAAGAGATGGGGTGTTATTCTCAACCGATCACCACATGGAATATTTTTGTAGTTTGATAGCTTTTTAGCGAGTTACATTAGCATTTTTATCTTTGTGCCTTTTCGCAAAAGTGCGTCTTCCCCAGAAAAGAATAGGCAAGAAACTTAATCGCTCTTTGCTCAATTGCTCTTTTAAACTCGAATTTATTCAGTCCCCAAAAGATCGGTCTTTAAAAAATCTTCACACGCAAATTGCGAGATGCGCGGTAAATCCATAAGTTTTTTTGGTTCTCACGATCAGTTGTTCAGTTTCAAAAAGATCTTTAAATTCTGAAGTTTTGTAAACTAGTTACTAAACTCCTCATAGGATCAGATTCGCCAATTTTTTTTTCCTTTTTCAGAAAATTAAATACTTAACTATGGAAAATAAATCCATGTACCCAGTTATTTCTAAAGTGGTATTATGTACTCGTATATGAAGGCGTTCCTAACCAACATAGGTCACATAATAAGGCAAAACTCAGGCCTTAGCCTTCTAGACAGTATTGATTGAGACCTAGATAGAGTGTGTGCTAGATGCCTAGATTATGTATACAGGGTTATTTCAGGTTAACGTGCCCAAACGTATTTTTAAAAACTTTTTTAAATGTTATTTAGTGATGTAGGTTTTTTTTTCAATTGTTCGGCAGCATTTAATCGAATGAGATTTAAAAAAATACATTACAGTAGAGTCAGTTAAAAACGTAGAAAATGATTTTGCAGAAGGTAAAGGTGATAATTTGTGCGTACGAGTGTAGTCTTTTTAAAACATGAGGGATATTCATTTAACTAATTTCAGGGAAAGAAAAATGAAAAATGTGCGATAGCTCAGTTGGTTAAAGCACCGGCATATCTCATCCTGGGGTCGTTGGTTTAAGTTCCATTTGCGCCAAACATTTTCATTTCCTAAAATTAGTTGTGAATTACGAGTGTATCTAAATAATAACATTTCTAACTAGCTTTTTCCCGCGGCTTCGCTCGCGCAAAGAACTCTTTTAGTCACCCATTACATTCTTGACCCCTTTGGAGATGATTTTCGAAAAATCGCGAAACATGTGCCCATTTACTTGCTTTAAAGTATATCTTGACGAAGTTTCGAGCTAAATGTCCAAAGAAATTGTTTTCTCCATAAAATTTTTGAACCAACATTTCACCATTGCTTGCCTGCGTCATAAAAGACAAATTTTCGCCTTTCAGCTTTCTAGGTCTAAGGGTTTGGGCTGAGCGTTGATAAATCAGTGAATCAGGACCTCCAATTTTATATACAGGGCTTTAGGTATCTCTCTTTCAACCTTTTGGGTGGTTAATCAGTCCATGAAACTGAACAACTTCCCCAAGGAACATAGGTCAAAAAACGAAAAAAAAATTTGATCTCCCATACAAAATGCGCTATATGCTGATGAAGTTTGTATGGGAACTCAAAATTTTTTTTCGTATTTTGACCTATGTTCCTTGGGGAAGTTGTTCAGTTTCATGGACTGATTTAGCACCAGAGAGGTTGAAAGAGATTTACCTAAAGCCCTGTATAAGAACATAATAAGGTCACTAGTAACTCTGCCTATGCCGATAAGGGACTAAGGCGTGAGTGTGTGGATTACATACAGTTAGAAGGAAGGGGTAAACTCTTATCAGTGAAGTTAACAGTGAGGTTGACCGATTGAAAGTTAAAATTTGCGATTGACCGATAACGCGGCCATTTTTTCAAATTGCATAAACATTTGTTACCATGCAAGAAGATTAGATTATCGTGAATACACAATATACATATATACACTCACGTCTGCAATCCCCAACGGGGTAGGCAGAGCATCAGTGGTTCCAGAAAATCACCCAATGCCACGCTTGACACAAACGGTTTAATTTTTAGTATTTTTAAAACGTTTATCCGCGTAAAGAGTGATATACCAGAGAATTATAATTCTCTGCACGAATTCTCTGAACGTATCGTGCTATAGCACGAAGTTATTTTATCCTCGGGTCGTGGGTTCAAGTCCCATTAGCACCGAATTTTTTTTACTATAAATTCATCTTAAAAATGTATTTGATTTAATAGGGAAAACCATGAGCAGAAAATGGAATATTGCCACGTTTTGCCCGTAAGAGCAAAATTTAAAATTGTATTTTGAATTCTAAATTCTGTCAAAAAAAACAAATTAAAATCCCAACATTTATGACTGAAACCAAAGGCTGAAAATAAGCATCCTTTGCCTCGTTAAAAACTATTAACTAAGAACAGGGCGTGCCTTTAAAGTTATTTTCAGTACATTGTTGTATTTGTTATACAACTTCACTGAAATCACTTATTGCAAAAGCAATGTATACTAAACCGAGCCGTCACGCAGAGGTGAAAAATAGTCCGGTTCAACAGAAAATAGAAAAACTTACCTCTTATAGAATTCGCGGCTTTCTTATCCATAAACATTCCAGCAAGAGACGAGCCGAACATACTATCACTGCTCCCAGGAGGGGGGCTAGTGCTATCAGCGACAGATGCCGAGGTGATATCCTGCATCATATGACCACCCATCATCCCTCTCCCTTCAGTAAGAGGCTCCTGTTTCAACTGCATTCCATGAGGCAACTGGTTCTGATGCAGCATTGTCGAGGCCGAAGAATGACCGCCATGTTGGTCAGGCGGCCATTGCGTTCCGAATAAGTCTTGAAATTGGTTATTCATTTTTCGAAAAAAGTTTTTAACTGTTCTAAGTGACCGGCCAGTAATTTGCGCGCGCGAATCGAATTCGCATTTCGTACACTATTCTATTTTTGAATTTATCACTTTTTGGTGTTAAGGTTTAATTGTTTTCGACTTTGTCGGTGTTAAGGCAATTTCTTTTGTTTTTTTTTTTGATCACCAGTTTTTTTTTGTTTTTGGAAAACTGTTATGGCACTCCCGATAGTGCAACTTGGTTGACCACCGGTTGTGTTTAACTGATAAATATATTTCGGCCTAAAGGCGAAGTAAGATTTCTTTTTGCAAAATTGATTTCAGGTATCAACTTTTTGAATAGCAGCAAGTTTTTTGGCATTTTGTCTCCGTCGTTATTGTTTTTTACTTTTCTTTCTTCTTAAAACATTATTAAGGCACTGTTTCTATTAATTATTGTTGTTCACTTGTTCCCGTATACTTAAAGTTTAAAAAAATCTGTAAAAAGAAAACAAGAGCAGGAAGAAGAATTTGATTCGAAAGAGTTTTCGAAAAATAAGAGTTTAATTGCCAATTGGACAGGAAGGATAGATTTTAGCTGACCGAACTGTGTTCAGCCACCTAAAATCCAGAAAGAATTACGTTTCAATTTTTGAAATTTGAATTAAAAGTTTTATTTTGTTTTAAACACCACGTTCCATTTGTAAAAAAATCCTGGTCAGGTCACTGCACTTTCAAGGCACTGTCAGATCGGTAGCACTGGCATAAAAGAAAACGATTGTAGATGCACCTCACTGCTGTAGATTAAAAAAATTGTACGTGAATTTGTACTGTTGGTTTCCACAACTCGGTTGGACGTCGAGGATGTCGACGCCAGGGCGGTTCGACCGAGACTGACGCATTGACGAATCTTCCGCCCGAGCCACGAAAAAATTATATATTTTTTCATTCGAGCTGAATAATCAACTTAGCTCATAGTGATAGTTCAGTCGCCCCGCGGCCATCGAATTCAGCCGAAAAAAATTACAAATTTCGTTCTTAACGCGATTTTTTTGGTTCTAAAGTGACTTACGACGTTTTTGGTCTTATAAACGTGTCAAAACCGAAAATAAACGAGTAATTAGCGTTAATAAGGGACAAATTTGTCTATCAAAGGCGGTGTTGAGTATGGTGGTGTGTCGGTGTGCGTGTGCGAGTGTGTTGTGTGTACAGCGGCGCGCGCACACATAGGCGCGGGCGTCACGTCAGGTCATTGCCCCGGGACCCAAACAAAGTGGATTTCGGTGAAATGCTGTTGAACTCTAGCCGCGCTGTTACGTTCGGTTCCATGCAAATTTTTTGGCAAGGAGGCTGATATCTGACAGCTTTGCGCTGCTCGCGAAAATCAGTTTGTTTTCTATCATTTCTATCAGCAAGTACCTATGCTGAGTTCTGTGTCCTGTTTGCTTTTTTTTATTGTATAATGTTAAAAAGCAATATAGTTTACCTATCTATGATTTTTATCCGGCGATCATTGACTGTCAATTCCCTAGTTAAGACACCATTGCATACTATCCAGCCTTTGCAATGCTTTTTTGAAAACTAAAATACCTAGCAATTAATCGAGAACATTCTACCTATGCTAAGTTCAATACTCTATCTGTCTAGGTGATGGGAAGTGATAGTTACTATTGTAAAATAAATATGTAAAATTAAAGTTTAAGTGCCAAATTATTATTTTTTCTTTCTTTCTTAAAATCAGTTTGAACTGTTAAATTCCTATTTTTTATATTTTCCTTTAAGATTCCTGAAATTCTTGTGAGACTTTAGAAGGTGATGTTTTTTCCAGATTTGAAGATATACAGGGCTTTAGGTAAATCTCTTTCAACCTCTCGGGTGGTTAATCAGTCCAATGAAACTGAACAACTTCCCCTTGGGAAATATGGAAGTTGTTCAGTTTCATGGACTGATTAGCCACCCGTAATGTTGAAAGAGAGTTACCTAAAGCCCTGTATTTCTGACCTTTATCTGAAGCCTTGCGTTAAATTATTAAAGATTGCCTGGAGGAAATTGCGATTTAGCAATAAGGTTACCTCTGTATGTATTTTGTAGTATTAATGTCATTTTGTCCCTTTTTTATGTGTAGATTTATGTAACATTATTATTATATAGATATTTTCACACTATTTGTTTTCAACTTATTGATACTAATCTCTCGTAAATCTTTTATTACACGTACTCTACATGACTTACCTATTTTTTTAAATAAATCGCGAAAATCAAGAAAATGACACTTGTCAAAAGGTCATTCACCCCGGAAAATGTCAATGACTACATACAAAACAGTTGCAATTTTGTTTGTTTTTATGTATGTAGAGTTACGTTATCACTGTAGAAGAATGTGTATTATTGTATGTATGTTTGTCATAATGTCAATAACGCGATATAGGTGCCTATTTACTTTATTAAATTTGTTCCGCTTATCCGCAGAATCGGCTTGGCATTTTTTTTTAATAACACCTAGCATGTCCCACGCGACTTCACTCACGTAAAAAATAGACTATGTCACTCTTCACCCATTAAAAAACTACGGGTTGCACTCCGGGAGTGCCGGCAGAAGTGAAAACTTGAACATATAATACTTCCTTGCGGTCTAAGAAGTTTTCACTTCACCCTCCGTCTTATGAATTTTCGATCAGGGTCACGTGACCCTGACGCGAGTTTAACATTTTTTACCCATCCAAAAAGTGCACAACGCCGTTAAAGGAGTCATTGAAACTAAATTTCATCATAAATAGTCAAATTTTTTACCTAATGCGTCGTTACAAAGGTCATTGGGAGGTCACCGCCCTTTGACTGATAATATTTTTTGTAGGTAAGTGCAAGAACCTATAAAGTAGTTGCTACATTTAAAAGCATTGCCATGATTGACTTTTTTGTACACTAGTTTTACCAACCCCCAACAAAAAAGAGAGTTGTTATAAGTTTAACGTGTGTAACTGTGTGTCTGTCTGTGGCATCGCAGATACTTTTTTACCCGTGTGGTGATCGGTTGAGAATAACACCACCCCATCTCTTTCCGTGGGAGGCGACTAAGGAAACATAAATGAGACCTGCCTCCTAGTAATCCATCCCTGGCAACGACACATCATTTTTTTTTCTGAATCTGAGGTGTCGTCCTATGGTCTCATGCGGTGTGGTAGGCTCTGTAAAGGGCCGTCTGTTTCGCGACCACCCTCCTACCGAAGTCCGACGCCAAACAGCTTGCTGTGTTCCGTCGGTGCGTGGGAGTACCAGTGCCTTTATAGGCATTTTCTGGGTTAACTCGCTCCATCGTCGACCTCATCTTTGACCTTATGGTCAAGATTGAGGTCAAGAGTTAACCCATCTTATAATAATAATAAAAAACTTAACGAATAGACCGATTTCCGAATTTGTTTGAAAGCTGAGGTAATTGAAATGGTTCTTAACTATATTTTATCAAAATTTGTTCAGCCGTTTAAAAGTTATAAGCGATAGAAAGTCGGCGTTGATACAACTTTTTTAATTTAAGAGTTATTTTATTTAGAACTAGCATTCCGCTCGGGACTTCGTTCCCATGAACATTATATCCATCACGGATAATGTAGGATTCTAATGGTGAAAGAATTTTTCAAATCAGTCCAGTAGTTTCGGAGCCTATTCAATTCCAACAAACAAACAATAAAATCTTTCCTCTTTATATAGCCTACTAGCATTCCGCTAGGGAGTTCGTTCCCGTGGGAATTCGGGAAAATTATGTAGCCTATGTCCATCGGGGATAATGTAGCTTTCTAATGGTGAAGGAATTTTTCAAATCGGTCCAGTAGTTTCGGAGCCTATTCAATACAAACAATCAAATCTTTCCTCTTTATAATATGTATAGATATAGAAGATAAATAAATAAAAGCGACACACTCAAAGGCCCACATTAAGGCTTTCCCTTGTGTCGTAGGTCCCTTGAAACATACACAAAGACCGACGTGACCATCCACGACTGAAATTCAGAAGATGCAATCGAGGATGTAGCAAGCTCACCCAGAAGATGCCTATTCACTGGAACCTTAAAGATATTCGGGTTGTATGAGCTTGGAAATACAGACACTCCAAAGAGTGCTTTTTTTAAAAAATCTCAATGCAAATTTCCTTATTTTTTAATTTTAACCAAATCTGAAATAACTCTAGAACTGAGCAGTTTATTTACATTATTGCTTATCTAATAGATAATCACAAATGATGTCATAGACCTTTTGGCATTTTTTAAAATAAACTCGCTATATACACTCATATATCCCGCATTGGGCCAGCGTGGTGGACTATGGCCTAAATCCCCTTGGTGTTTCGAAGGGAGGCCCGTGCCCCTCGGGGGACGTATATGGGCTGGTAAGGAAGGATACACTCATAAGCCCACACTAAGGTTTTCCCTTGTGTCATGGGTCCTTAGGAACATACACGAAGACAGACACGAACATCCATGACCCGAGAACAAACATCTGCTTTTTACACAAATATTTGCCCCGACTGGGAATCGAACGCAGGACCCGCCGATCAAGAGGCAGCATCACTACCGCTCGACCAAACTGGCCGTCAAATTTTTGACGTAATCTGTAAACTATATTTAAATACACAACCGAATTTAGAACGTTTCTTTTTTTTAAAACGTTCCGCATTCAAAAACTTGTGGAAAAACTCTCGAAGGGAGCAACTAACCCCGTGAGAAGGCGGCGACCTTGCGAGTGAGCGAGACAGACATGCGTGACGTCACATCTCCCCTCCCTTTCTCGGTGGACGACCTATCGATTTCGAAGCACGTGTTTCGTAAATTTCATGAACTCAAAGATCAATTGAGTCATTATAATATTGTACGTGTTTGTTATTCAGTTATTTTGGATGTTTTAAAATTAAAATGTTTGTATTATGCCTGTTAATCATCGCTTATCACTAGTTATCACTTATCACTTTTAAACTTTTAAAAATTTCACAAAACGAAAGCTCTCATTAGCTTTCTTATCAGCGAATTACCACGGGAACGAAGCTAGTTCTAAAAAGAAGAAACTGACTGACTGACTGATCGATCAACGCCCAGCCGAAACCGCTGGGTTTAGAAGCACGAAAGGCATGGGCGAACACGACGAGCACGTAAAAAAACATTTTGAAACTTCCCACGGGAAACATGGGAAATCGATGGAAATACATGTGTTATGTGCTTGCCAGTTTCAACCATCTGTCTATACAATACAATGTTAATTAAAATATATTTTTTGTATAATTCGTTTTTGTTTTAATCGAACACTTAGCCCAGGGGCAATTAACGGCCGGTTTGGTTGAATGGTAGAGACGCTACCTCTTGATCGACGGGTCCTGGGTTCTATTCCCGATCAGGGCAAATATTTGTGTAAAAAGCAGATGTTTGTGCTCGGGTCATGTTTGTGTCTATCTTTAGAATAGGCGTAGAGTCAGTTAGGGTCAATAGAACGAATGCGTATGTATGTATTTGGATCCTTTAATGTTTGCGTATGTATTTCATGTAATCTTGACTTGTTTTAAATGGCATCCTGAATATCCTATAAAATAAAATAGAAATCTATTCTTTCTATTTATGTATGTTCCAACCCACGACACAAGGCAAAACCTAATTCTTGATCTATACTTGAATATTGAATGTCTCTTTCTCTCACTATCAAAATGACAAAGACGACTGCTACTCAAGTATAGATCAAATCAAATTAAAAAAATGCTTTATTTTCATAGAACATACAAAGTGTTGCTTGAAAACGTCATAAAAATACATTAGCAAAATCAGTTTAAATCATTGAGCAAATAGTGAATTACATTCCGTGTGGTGATCGGTTGAGATAACACCACCCCATCTCTTTCCGTGGGTGTCGTAAGAGGCGACTAAGGAAACACAAATGAGACCTGCCTCCTAGTAATCCATCCCAGGCAACGACACTTCATTTTTTTCTGGATCTGAGGTGTCGTCCTATGGTCTCATGCGGTGTGGTAGGCTCTGTAAAGGGCTGTCTGGTCCGCGACCACCCTCCTACCGAAGTCCGACGCCAAACAGCTTGCTGTGTTCCGTCGGTGCGTAGGAGTACCAGTGCCTTTATAGGCATTTTCTGGGTTAACTCGCTCCATCGTCGACCTCATCTTTGACTTTATGGTCAAGATTGAGGTAAAGAGTTAACCCATCTTATAATAATAAAAAAACATTAGCATTTCTAACTTAGTCTGAGTCGCGTTCTGTATACTTACGGATCTGAGTCTGAGTCGCGTTCTGTAATACAGACCTTAGTGTGGGCCTTTGAGTGTGTAGCGAGTTTATTATAACAACGATGTGAGTTTGTCAGTTTTCCTTATTACTGTGACGCAGCAGTTTTTGCAAAACGAACACTTCAGGTCAATGACCTGGTATTGCCAACAACAAAATAAAATATTGCTCAATAAATAAGCAAGAGAAACAATTTGCTGATTGTTATTAAAAATAATGAAAGTGATTGTTCATTATTTATGGATTAGGGACCATCCATAAATTACGTCACATGTTAAGGGGGTGGGAGGGGTCATAAGTTTCGTGACGTCACATTTCTAAATGTGTTATGAGTATCAAAAGGCGTTAACTTTAAGTACTGCTTTTACTAAAAAAATACAAAAAATGGAAAATATGCAAAATATGTGACGTCACGCTAGGGAGGGGGGAGTCTTACAAATGTGACCAGCTGTGACAAGTAGGGGGGAGGGGTCACAAAATCATGAAATTCGTGTGACGTAATTTATGGATGGTCCCTTATGCCATATCGATCTTTGGATATAATTGGCTTCAATTTATATTTTTTATGTATGTTTGTTAGTTTGTGCTCTAAGTATTTGTAGTAACAGTAGCTCGAAGTGCTCGTAGCCCAGTGGCTCTTGCTGATCTCAACCGATCAGTGAGGTTAAGCAACGTCCACAGAGGCAGGGAACCTGATGGGTGACCAAAGTGGCAATTTATCACGAGCGTTTCCGTGCTTCGAAGGGGGCTGTTGTCGATTGACTACAGTCGTTAAAACCAAGTCAGAGGCCATTGTGCGGTTTGAAAACTCTGACACCAGGGTTAGCCAAGTTCCGCCACATATTTGACTTTACCTACACGATAAGAAGAAGAAGAAGTAATAATAGTTAATTTAAAATCTTTTTTTTATATCCATTTTGATGAGGCTCTAGTTCCGTTCATGATAACCTCATAGGAGACTTCAAAATTAAATAAAGAAGTCCTGAAAATCAAGGAGGTGTATTTTACATTTTACATGTATTATATTTTACAGGTATATTTTACAAATGGCGTCGTAATTTTACAAAAGTTCGACCATTTCTATAGGATGAAAGATAATGTTGAGTTTTTGCAAAGTCTCAGCCTAATCTATCACAGGAACCTAATAATGGAAATATTGTGGAATCATGATGTTTTAATCAATTGCTCTGCCTACCCTAATAGCGAATTCTAGCGCGAAATATTTTTAAATAATTTGTTTCCTTAAAAATTGCACTCGTAGCGAATTCGTAGCTATAAATAACTTTGCTACGAATACTACGACGAAATAAAAATCTATGTTTTTTGGAATTTAAAATAAAAAAATTAAAACCACAATTTTATTTTTTTATTATAAGATGGGTTAACTCTTGACCTCAATCTTGACCATAAGGTCAAAGATGAGGTCGACGATGGAGCGAGTTAACCCAGAAAATGCCTATAAAGGCACCGGTACTCCCACGCACCGACGGAACACAGCAAGCTGTTTGGCGTCGGACTTCAGTAGGAGGGCGGTCGCGAACCAGACGGCCCTTTACAGAGCCTACCACACCGCATGAGACCATAGGACGACACCTCAGATTCAGAAAAAAATGAAGTGTCGTTGCCTGGGATGGATTACTAGGAGGCAGGTCTCATTTGTGTTTCCTTAGTCGCCTCTTACGACACCCACGGAAAGAGATGGGGTGGTGTTATTCTCAACCGATCACCACACGGTTACCACAATTTGGAAGTCCACAGGAAAAAAAGTTTTATAATACAGCAGCAGCAGGATTTAAAAAACGAACGGGAATTCTCAGATTTGGAACTGGGGGATTCGAATTTTAAATTGGGCGCGCGCGTCCGTCGAACTATGAACTATTTGGTTGAACTTGGTGAACCTTTTGTAGGCTTCGTGCTGGCGATTTTTGTCATATATTTTTTCGTCTATTTTTTCGTACATGCTTCGTAAAAACAGTACAAGGCATTATGAAGACGCTTTGTTTACCTAAAGGTGCTTTAATGTTGACATTTTCTTCACAATTTATCTTCTTTTTATTTAAAAAATTGTCGTCAAAAAAAGACTTCTTTTTCAGAAAAACAAAAACTGGAATATACTCGTGCATAGTAGGTATTAAATAATATTTTTTACAGTACGTATAAGTATTTCATTAATTCTTACATTAAAATATGTAATTATACATTTTATTCAAATACTTACTTATAGGTTTGAGTTTAGGCAAAATTGATTTTTCGTGAAAAAAAAATTTTTCAAGGTCACTCTTCAATAGTTTGGTGCTCTTAAACTTTTAAATAAAAAAATAAAATCATGGAAAAAGTATAAGAATTTTGACTGAAGAAAGTAGGAAAAAAACGAATTCCATGATTTTCGCATGATATTGGCGCGAAGTTAGGTCAGGCAATGTTTGAACCCCGAATCAAGGTTCATTGCCTCCTAGCGCTGTCCGTTGCAATTCGCCAGTTTCAAATCTCGAATGCTTACGGAAACTTTGAAATTTAGGAATTGCGCCGAATTAAAAAAAAAAATAGTAAAAGTATCGTTTAAAATTAGAATTCTTTTTTCGGATCAAAACAAAACACGCCTTCGCAAATGTTTGAAATGGCGTTGTAAAAAATAAGTAGCATTTATCAACTTCATCAAATAAGTACCTACTTACATTCTCTCATGTTTTATTCCCTAATAGGGTAGGAAGAGCTTACTTACTAATCTTTTAGTGATTAATACAATAAAGAATATAATTACCAATTAACTAATAGATGTCAAAATTATAGTTTTTTGTGGAAAACATAACAAAATTACATTATAAAATCATTGTTCCTTACAGATTGCCTTTTTCTGAAAAACTCTAAAATCACAAATTTTGTATACCTAACCCCCGACATGTTTATCGCAATAAATTTTAAATTACTGAACAAATTTCAATCTAATATACCTGGCTAAGAACCATCACCATTACGTCAGCTTTCAAACAAAAAAAACCGCATCGAAATCGGTTCATTCGTTTAGGAGATACATAGACATACAGATGAACAGATACGTCACACGAAAACTTATAAAACCTTTCCTTTTTTGGTCGAGGATTAAAGAAAAGAAAGTCATAATCATAATAGTTCTAGAATAGTTTCAAATTCAGCGCGTTTCGCTTCGAAATTCAAAAATTGCAACTGGCCAGTGCCAATGACCGCTGATTTGGGGTTGAACGGCCGAGATATCTCTATGCTGGCTATGGCCAACTTATAGCAATCGAAATGTATTTTACTATTAGTAGATAAACATCTTTATTTTGGTTAGAAATCTTTGTAACGTCATTCACACTATTGTCTTTAGAAGGGTAGGTAATGCAAAAGGGTGGGGCTTAAATTTTTAGAGATTAATGTGTTTAAGAGGTGATAGCCCAGTTGGTAATGAGCCAGACTTGTAATCCGAAGGTCGCGTGTCCAAATCCTGGTGCGGACCTGTACCACTAAATTCGTCTTTTCGGATTTATGTACGGATTTCTAATTATCACTTGCACAACGGTGAAGGAAAACATCGTGATGAGACCCGCCCGTCCAAGAAAATTCATTTTCGAAAGACGAGCGGTCCACCAACCCGCATTGGGCCAGCGTGGTGGACTATGGCCTAAATCCCCTTCGTATTTCGAAGGGAGGCCCGTGCCCCTCGGTGGGGACGTATATGGGCTGGTAAGAAGAAGAAAAATTCAATAAGAAATTAAATAACTTGTCCCAGGTTCCCGATAAAAATAAAATATTGGAACTATAAAGCGTGTTCAGTTCCATCCACACATTCACGCCTCTAATCCCTATAGGGGTAGGCAGAGTAATATCACGTGGTTCTAGAACCACTTGATGCCCCATTTGACGTACATATTAGATGCTTCCACGCTGGAATGGGAGTCACAGAAAAACTTAGAACATACCAGCTGCCAAATCTTCCCAGGTATACTGTAAAAGACAGTAAGTGGGACGCGAGGGTTGACAAGTTTTGCTGTATTATTGGAGAAAGGCTGACCAACCTCTGACTATTATACATCATGTTTTATACAGGGTGTAAAAGACATCTTAGCAAAAACTGAAACCCTGGACTCAGACAATCATTCTGAATGATTTTCCAGTGGAATTTTTCTCCGGAAAATTTACTTTTTTTTCATGTTTTTTCATATTTTCTGCCTACATTTTTTATTATTTAATCGAATACACTCAATTTTTCAATAAAAAACAATCATAACAACGTAAAACACGAAAACCCGCAATGTACATCGCACTCCGATAGCAGTGCGCGGAGGGACAGCGCGCGGGGCGCGGTTTCACGATACGTTGCGTAGCGCCAAAGTAGGTAAATAATGGAAATTCCTTAACATGACTTATTATTACTTGTAGCTAATGATAGTTATGGTAGATTCCACCATTTAAGTATTTGCTAAGCTGTTTTTTACACCTTGTATAATAATCCTCAGAATTTATGTCAAGTGCTGATGCTCTGCCTACCCCGATAGGGATAATAAGCGTGAGTTTATGTATGTATTAGATGGAACATATGGGTATAGTGGTAATAGGTTGACAGATTTTCGCCCACAATACAGCATAAACCTCGCGTCTCACTTTTTTTTTTATAATAAGATGGGTTAACTCTTGACCTCAATCTTGACCATAAAGGTCAAAGATGAGGTCGACGATGGAGCGAGTTTACCCAGAAAATGCCTATAAAGGCACTGGTACTCCTACGCACCGACGGAACACAGCAAGCTGTTTGGCGTCGGACTTCGGTAGAAGGGTGGTCGCGAACCAGACGGCCCTTTACAGAGCCTACCACACCGCATGAGACCATAGGACGACACCTCAGATTCAGAAAAAAATGAAGTGTCGTTGCCTGGGATGGATAACTAGGAGGCAGGTCTCATTTGTGTTTCCTTAGTCGCCTCTTACGACACCCACGGAAAGAGATGGGGTGGTGTTATTCTCAACCGATCACCACACGGGAAACTCCCGTCACTAACTGGTTTCCACAGCATGCCTGGGAAGAGTTGGCAGCTGGTCTAGCATGGCAGTAATATATTAACGGGGTCGCTAGTATGTTAATAAAATATGTTTGTAACTAAGCGTGTACAGTTTAGTTACAATAAAACGAAACCGGGTCAGCTCTGTTTGTACAACGCTTTACGACAGTGTGAATACGGAACAGACTGTACGTAGCTACTCGTATGTTGGAAAGGACTAGAAAATCTAAAATTAAATACTTCTTCTTCTTCTTATCGTGTAGGTATAGTCAAGTATGTGGTGAACTTGGCTAACCCTGGTGTCAGAGTTTTCAAATCGCACAATGGTCTCTGACTTGGTTTTAACGACTGTAGTCAATCGACAACAGCCGGGACCGACAGCTGAACGTGCCCTCCAAAGCACGGAAACGCTCGTGATAAATTGCCACTTTGGTCACCCATCAGGTTCCCTGCCTTTGTGTACGTTGCTTAAATTACTTTTCGTATTTTGACCTATGTTCCTTGGGGAAGTTGTTTAGTTTCATGGATGATTAACCACCCGAGAGGTTGAAAGAGAGATACCTAAATCCCTGTATAAATAAACGTTTTATCCATCTTTCTATCTTGAAGTCGGTTAAAAATGACGGCACCGCCGTTTACAAAAACACGATCACACTAGTATCATTAACATATTGCAAATTCTACGATCCTTTAAGGCGACTACAGCACCCGATAAAGGCAGCACACATAGGAATAGTGCCATCTCCGTCTCTCCGTCTCTCAACAGGCCTGGGCCGGCAGTGCGAACAGTGTCGATACACGAAGTTTACGGACTATGAAAGCGTACGTGCGTAAAAACATGTTCGAAAGTTAGAAAAATGAGATTTATGGAAAGGTAACAGTTTAAATCGAAAAATGCGTTAGCTACTTATCGAGAGTGTTCAATCACGAACATTTTGATAGCAAATTCAAGTTTCTGTTTGCATTTTACTATGGTTTTTACAGCTTAAAAGATACAAATATTGGGTATTTAGAGGTGACTTTGTGAGCTTTTTCTATCGAACCAAAAGTGCTGAATCATGTTTTCAGCAAACTACTTATCTAGTTTATGTCCTGTATATTACCGTAGTATTTTTTTTCTTCGATTTAATGCAGCGCGTCATGCTTATCTACGCATCATAAAATCGTAATTTAGGTGCTGTAGTCGCCTTAAAGGTAATGTTAAATTAGAATTCCACACACATTTATCATATCACCCATACCATTTAAATTTTTTTTTACTCAGCCTCCATTGATCATACTTGTGGACCCATTCAATTAGTGTCAGATTTGACAATGTAAAATAAATGATAACTTGTACTAGAAGTGAGTCACTATCATCTCTGAGGTAATATGAATACTTAGTGACATCACTTTGAGGCCATTTTTAAACCTCGAGAAAAAAGAGGGGTGGTATAAGTTTGACGTATGTATCTGTGTGTATATGTATCTATATGGCTGTGTATCTGTGTGTCTGTCTGTGGCATCGTAGCTCTTAAACGAATGAACGGATTTCAATGCGTTTTTTTTTTAAGTTGACGTAATCAAGATTACGTTATTATCATCATATTACCAGCCCATATACGTCCCCACCGAGGGGCACGGGCCTCCCTTCGAAACACGAAGGGGATTTAGGCCATAGTCCACCACGCTGGCCCAATGCGGGTTGGTGGACCGCTCGTCTTTCGAAAATGAATTTTCTTGGACGGGCGGGTTTCATCACGACGTTTTCCTTCACCGTTGAGCAAGTGATAGTTAGAAATCCGTACATAAATCCGAAAAGACGAATTTAGTGGTACAGGCCCGCACCAGGATTTGAACCCGCAATCTTCAGATTACAAGTCTGGCTCATTACCAACTAGGCTATCACCGCTATCATATATTTTACGTTAATCTTAGCTATATTTTATCAAAATGTAATTACCTGGTCTGCCAGGTCCTGGACCACGGTCATGATCATGGCGAACTTGACTAACATAAGTGTCAGTTTGCAAACCGCCAAATGGCTCAACGGTTTAACGACTGTAGTCAATCGACAACGGCCGGAACCGATGGCTTACCGTGCCTTCCGAAGCACGGAAATGCTAGTTATAGTCCCGTATTACAAAGGAGACTCAAGTGTTGGTCTATACTTGAGTACAGATTATCTCTTTCTCTCACTTTCAAAATGTCAAAGACGACCATAAAAAAAAAACGCTTCACACTCAAAGGCCCACATTAAGGTTTTCCCTTGTGTCGTGGGTCCCTTGGAACACACAAAGACAGACACAAACACCCATGACCCGAGAACAAACATCTGCTTTTTACACAAATATTTGCCCCGACTGGGAATCGAACCCAGGACCCGCCGATCGAGCGGCAGCGTCACTACCACTCGACCAAACCATAAATTGACACTTTGGTCACACATCAGGTTCCATGCTCCTGTATGCGTTGCTTAACCTCACTGATCGGTTCTGATCACAACTGGGCTATGTTCGCTGGTGAGAAGTATGCAATGCGTAGTGTAGAGTGTACAATTTATTTTATCACCACCTACCACGTAAGAATACAACCGTGAAGATAACTATACACTCGCGCGTAAGAAAATCCTTCCTACATCCAACACCTGCGCGGCGCATGCGCGAAACTAACTTGCGCGGCACACTGTACGCGGTTCATTCACCCGTGCGCACTGGGGCAGCCGTTGACCCACCCACGTGGTTTCTTCCCGCCATGTTGTTTGAACTGTCAGAGGATGGGATTCTTTGAGGAAGACTTTTGAATTTTTGCGTTCGAATATTTTGATTGGCAGTTGTTTTTTTTAAAGGAATGTTTTTGGAAGTTCTAATTTTGAAAGGAACTATGTAATTCCCGTCAATGGACATTTTTATACAGGGCTTTAGGTATCTCTCTTTCAACCTCTCGGGTGGTTAATCAGTCCATGAAACTGAACAATTTCCCCAAGAAACATAGGTCAAAATACGAAAAAAAATGTTGATCTCCAATACAAAATGATATGCTGATGAAGTTTGTATGGGAACTCAAAATTTTTTATGGTATAGGAGTTATAGATTGAAATGCGGGAAAGGCGCAAATATTAATTAAATAATAATTATAAATAAGTTTACTATTTATTCACTAAAAATATATCACATATATATATATATATATATATATATATATATATTATATATATAATATATTATATATATTTATATATATAATATTTATCGTTAGTTCGGAAACTGTTGGACCAATTTTTTTTAACTTTTTTTTAAATGACGTATATTTGAGATCTTAAAATTTATAAAGATCTGTTCGCGGGGTTTGATAAATCGTATTTCCTGATTTATGTGGTCTCTGTCTACCCCAATGGGACGTACCTATCTACTAGCAGTCTTTGTGATCGAAAATGGTCAAAATCTTTATTTTCCTATTATTTTTTTCACCTTTACTCCATGTAACGTTTGTTAAAATAAAATTATGTACTAACAGCAGCACGGCAGGTTACCCAATTGCACTAAGAAAGTCGGCATTATTACAAGCGAGGTAAAGGCGACGTCAAGTCAAGGTCAATATGTAAAACCTGATGTGCTGCTATGTGTATTTTTTTTTATTCTATAAATTTGTCCTTGCATCCTTGGCTCCGAGGCGTCATCAGTCGAACGCGAGGTCGTTCGCCCTCCAAGGTCACTCCCCTTGAGGGTGTGACGAGTTTAACGGTAGAACACTGGAGTACTGACACCAAATCACTTTTACAGGCTTTGGTAATCAAGTGTTGAACACCAATATTGAAAAAGAAACCAAACTGGTAAATTTAAATATGTGAAATAGGGAAAATTTCCCATATGGCACTCTGGGAAAGAGCCCAGGGCCCCGCGACCAACAGGGGCCGCCTTGTCGCCAGTAGATAATTATAATTACTGACTAGAATAGGTACTGTGATGACTGTTCTGGGGGCAAATGAGTAAAAGAGGTAGTTCTTCTTCAGGGACTATAATTATAAACAGTCACCGCCACTTTTATACACTTATTTTATTGTTACAATGTCTACACGGTTATAATAATTCAACAACGCTTATTCAAGTGCTATTTGCACGCCTACAAACGCATACAAGAACTTATTCCGCGAGCTCTCTACAATGAATCCACAATGAATGGCCTAAAACCAGATCTTCAATCATTTCGAATGTTGACATCGAATACCATTTCAAACCTTTAAATTGATATTCGAATTATCTTCTTCGAAATGACCGAATGAGAAAGAAGCTGCGTTATGCCAGATCCTCCATGAAGGTCTGCATACCACAGTACCTACTTATTTATCTATTAGCTTTTGTAAGTGCTAAGCGCCAAGCTATACTATTAATTGAAAATCAGGCTTTTTTATTATTACACCTACCTATACCCTGTATAATGTATAGAGAAGAGTCATAAACTGACTATTAAACTTGTATGTCTATGTCTATTACTAATTTCTATTTAAGTCATTATCGATGTGCCTTGGGCCTCCTATTGGTTAAAGATGGCCCTGCAAATCTGTGGTCTCTTTGACACATAGAAAGTGCTTATGCCTTGCATGACTTAAAGCCTTCCAAAACCCCACGTAACCCCATGGTATCGATATTTAAGGAGAGTGACCTTGCGGAGCTAACGACCTCATGGGGGGGTGCTAAAGGGGGGCAAGGTGGGGTCCCCCGGTCACGACGTATCTAAACATAGAGTTCATGAGGAGGGCGGAAGTGTATTTTTTAACTCCCGGCGCAAAAGAGGGGTGTTATGAGTTTGACGTATGTATCAGTGTCTCATTGACTGTCTGTGGCATCGTAGCTCCTTAACGAATGGACCGATTTCGATGCGGTTTTTTTTTTATTCGAAAAGTTTCTTAGGGAAAATTAAGGATGTGATTCAACCCACGAAATTGAACAACTTTTTCAAATGAGGTCGCAATATGTAAAAATTTCAGTTTTATGATCAACTAATTATCTTTTAGTAGGAGGCCGAAATGTTCAAAACTTCACATCCCCCAAAAGGGGGGGAATCTCCTCCTAAGGTTAACTAATTTCAAGTCACCTCGTATCAATAAATTCCTACTAATATTATAAATGCAAAAGTAACTCTGTCTTTTACGCTTTCACGCCTAAACTACTGAACCGATTTCGATGAAATTTGGTACAGAGATAGATTAAACCTTAGGAAAGGACGAGGGTAGAGCCGGAGGCGAAAGCTAGTCTACACTGATATTATAAAGAGGAAAGATTTGATTGTTTGTTTGTTAGTTTGTTTGCATTGAATAGGCTCCGAAACTACTGGACCGATTTTAAAAATTCTGTCACCGTTAGAATCCTACATTACCCCTGAGTCACACTATAGGCTATATAATTTTCCCGCATTCCCACGGGAACGAAATCCCGGGTGGAAAGCTAGTACAAAATAAAAGACCTCTGTAGTTCTACCATTACACCAGCGGCACTCTATGATGGCGGTTGTCCACTCATGAAGTTTCGTAAATTGTCAATAAAGAACAGCAATTTGCTCCTTCAAATATATTGTAACTAATACGAAACTTCATGAGTGGACAAACGTCAAAACGGCCATTATAGCGTGCCGTAGTTATAGAGTACCTATATATATATACGAGTAACACAGATTATAATTTCGGCGCGCGGTTGGCGTTCGGCCTAGGCTAGGGTAAACGGTCGGAACGCCGACCACCTAACAGGGCAAACGACCGAGTATTGACCTATTAAACTAGGTCGAACGAGGGTATCACTTTCTGCTCTAAGTTGTGCCTATACCCGGAAGAATGTAGCGTGATTGGGTAGGAGACTTTAGGGGAATCGACTGAGAAATTTAGATCTTAAAGACAGTTCTTTAAACTTTAATGATTTTAGACCTAACGGTTTCAGCTGTGCGTTGAATCAGTAAATTTCTTCTAAAGCAAATTTAATCAATAATAAAAAAGAAAATGTACAAAAACACATCCGCGACAGGCTTCGTCGTCATAACTAAAAACTAAGACAAAAGTAATCGGCAACACGCTTAGTCAGTCCAGAAAAAATAATAAAAAGATACAAAATTAAACCCTAGTCAAACAAGCCCTGCTAAAAACTAAAAATAAATTGATTTACTCAATTGAATTAAAAAAAAAATTGTCTTGATTTGCAAATGTCTATGAGTAATTTAATCAAAATTAAAAGATAGAATGTCGAAGTCACCAATATCAAGTTGAGAAACCCTTTACGGGTTGCAGTACTCATCAGAGCCCCTTCCGTTGTGTAGGTGGGGATTTACTCGAAGCGTGAAAATTGTGTATACTAGCAATCGTGTGTCTTGTAAACTGCCAGGCAGAAACCTCTTTTAAGGCGACTACAGCACCTAAATTACGATTTCATGATGCGTAGATAAGCATGACGCACTGCATTAAATCGAAGAAAAAAATACTACGGTAATATTCAGGACATGAACAAGATGAGTAGTTTACTGAAAACATGATTCAGCACTTTTGGTTCGACAGAAAAATCTCACAAAGTCACCTCTAAATACCAATATTGTGTATCTTTTAAGCTGTAAAAACGTTAGTAAAATGCACACAGGAACTTGAATTTGCTATCAAAATGTTCGTGATTGAACACTCTCGATAAGTAGTTAGTGCATTTTTCGATTTAAGCTGTTACCTTTTCCTAAATCTCATTTTTCGAAGTTTCGAACATGTTTTTACGCACGCACGCTTTCATAGTCCGTAAACTTCGTGTATCGACACTGTTCGCACTACCGGCCTTGGCCTGTTGAGAGACGGAGATGGCACTATTTCTATGTGTGCTGCCTTTATGGGTGCTGTAGTCGCCTCAAGGGATAAGTCTTCCTTCGCGCGTGATCTATGCATTTGCCTGTAATAAGTTCCTTCCATGCTGGACTGGTAGTGAAAGAAAAACTAAGAATGTGTCAGCTACCTACTCTTCCCAGGTATACAGTAAAAGTCTGTAAGTGGAATACGAGGGTTTTGCTGTATAATGGGCGAAAAGCTGACCATATTTTACCATTATAAAACTTTGTATCAAAAGTGGCATCTAGTGTTCCAGAACCGCTGATGCTCTGCCTACCCTGTTAGGGATTAAAGGCGTGAGCGTATGTATCTTCTTAGATACATCTTCATAGGTGCAGTCTTCCTCAAAGAAGAATAGGCAAGAAACTCCGAGGGTCGCTCTTTTTTTAACTCTTATTATTTTCCTTATTTATAATTTTCTTCTTCATCTTCATTCTTCATCAGCCCATATACGTCCCCACTGCTGGGGCACGGGCCTCCCTCAATAACGTGAGGGGTAAATGCCATACTCACCACGCTTGGCAGACGGGTTGGCGAGGGTTTTGATATAATTGCAGAGTTTTCCTTCTCTGTGTGCAGATGAACTTGCTTGCATATTTAGCGTATGTATGTATGTAACTAATGACGAAGATTTATAATTGGCTTAGAAAAAATAACCGTGTATATTTTTTATTGGCTGTAAATATTCCAAATAAAAAAAATTAAAAAAATTAAAAAAATCTACACTAATTATAAAGAGGAAAGATTTGTATTTTTGTATATAACGAATAAACTTAAAAATTACTGGACCGATTTCAAAAATTCTTTCACCATCAGGATGCTTCATTATCCCTGAGTAACATAGCCTACATAACTGTTCCGAATTCCTACGGGAACAAAGTTCCGAGCGGGATGCTAGTAAATAATAAAGTTCAATAAGTTTTACACACAACATACGCCACCGCCATTTCTAAACTGAGACGTAAGTACACATAATATGTCTGCGACGTATTGATTGCGTCAACGGGGACTCGAACCCGCTACAAGGTCATGCTAATAACGCGTCAGACCAACTGCAAAAATATCCGAAATATTTTCAGGCCAAGCTGAATTGTTGCCTCATTTCTTAAAGCTAGCGAAATGTTTAGTGTACGAACATTGATGTACAATATAACTGTACGAAATGTATGTAAATATATATATTATTAAGTTAGTAGTAAGAAATTGCGTTAGGAAATAAATAGACTAAGTACATAAAAATCCTACTCTATATTAAATCCTGCTCTACAGTTTTTTTTTAATTTCAGTAAAATTTATTTATCATGTAGATTTAAGATTACATCATTTAGATGCCTTGTGCTCATTTTCTGAAATAATTTTGTATACTGTTAAGAAATTATTAAAATAATATATATATTTTTTATTAATATTTAAGTTTTTTTTATTTATATCTATAAAGACAACAAGTAACCAAACCTTATATAGCTAATTGTTAATTATATTTATATATACAATAGCGAAGAAGTTCCCTCTTGACTACAATCTAGTTCAGGTGCGAAGATGTGGTCAAGCATGAAATTTTGAAAAACATATAGCCTATATGCTATTTCAGACTATCCCTATCCGTTCAACCGTTCTGGTGTGATTAACAAACATCCAACCAAACGTCTAAAGTTTAACTAAGATTATATACGTAGATTATTTACGGCCACATATAACCCGAATGTGTGAATAGGCATCTTCTGGGTGGGTTTGCTACATCCTCGACCACATCTCCGCCTTTGGGCTGGATTGTGGTCAAGAGCAAATCCATTATCTATAAAAAATTAAAAATAAATCCATACAACATTTAAGATCCTGACTCACAGACTCATCAACGCCCAGCCCACACCCTTGGGCCTAGAAAGATGAAATTTGGAACGGTTCCTTTTACGTATAACGTAGGCAAGGAATAAGAAAGGATTTCACGATTTTCCCACGGGAATGAAGCTCCAGGCATCTTCTAGTCTAGTGTTTTATAAGAATGAAAAATGTACACACATCAACACGGGATCTTGCACGATTTTCATACAAAAGAGTTTTTGTATGAAAAATCGTTTGTTTGAGAAGCTATAACTTTGTTGAAAAGCCTGTTTGAGAAGCTATATTAGCATACTCGAGATAAATGGAGGACTATAATTTTCAGACGAGCAAGTGCTAAACTTAAATTTTCAATTCTAGTTAATAAATTTTGTTTTACTTGAAATTTCTGAAAACGTGACGGAAACGAAAACGAAATGCACTTTTTGCCTGCAATTTGTATGAAAATGGTCGAATTTACGCAATTAGGCTTATCACTTGCTCGTCTGAAAACTATAGCGCTCCATGTATCTCGAGTAAGCTTTTGTAGCTTCTCAAACAGACCTCTTTTGTATGAAAAACCGTGCAACATCCCTAGACCGTGTTGATGTGTGTATTACCTTGATTTATTTCAAGCACACTAATAAAAATAGTAAGGCTGAAACCTATTGCCACTTTACTCATATTCAACCTAATAACTCTCAGAATGAATGTCATAGTGACGTCAAGCAAGTGGTTTTGTAACTACATGACGTTCTGCCTACCCCAAAAGGGATTATAGGCGTGAGAACGTTTAACGAGGAGTATACGTTTTCGTCCGTTTCCGAAATGAAGCCCGTATTTTGATACCAAGGCCGGTTTGATGACCGTGCGATGACCTTTGGTGGTAGGCAGGCCATTAGGTAGATTACCTCTAGTACCAAAGTAGTGTCAGCGTAAATTATACCTTTGAGTCATTTCGCCGGGAGGTATAGTCGACAGAATAATTGGTATATTTTAGAAGTAAGTATAATTAGTCAATTTACAATTTTCTCGTCATTTTTAAAACAAGGTTGGCTATTTCACTAACCAATGGCTTCTCAATCAGCTCAGCTCAGTATTTATTTCCATCGGCGCGGCGATTGCTAATGATGACCACTTCATCCGTTCAGCAGCTCGAGTACGATGGTGATAGCGCACGGAATGCGCCGCGGTCCTATGTCAAAATGTCAACATTGACTACGCCAGGCGAGCAAGTCTTTGCGCGGGGCACTCGCGCGAAGTGAAGATTTAGCGTCAGCCGACTGGCGCGGCGCAAGAGTTTGTCGCCATCGTGCTCCAGCGAAATTAAGGCTGGTGGCGAAATTTATAACTATCTTCACCTCATACATAATATGATGACAGCTATCTTCACTGGCAGCGCCACTGCCACCTGCAGATCTGGCACGATAACGACAAACTCGCACTCGCAGTGATGTTTCAGCGTGAGCCACGGCTCACGCTGAAACATCACTTTGATTGCGCGAGGGTCCTGCGCAAAGGCTTGCTCGCCCTATGGTGTTGTCAATGTTGACATTTTGACATAGGACCGCGGTTTTGTCGCGGCGCTGTCACTATCATACTCGGCTTGCTGAATGTTAAATCATTGAGACCAATCAATTTTGCGACCGCGATAAATGGAGTCAAGCAGTGCCTTTGCCCCGTATCTGACAGGCTATTAAAAAAATTTAGGACCTAGGGAGACCCGTATAATGGGCTGATAAAAAAAAACAACGGGTTGCACTCCGGGAGTGCCGGCAGAAGTGAAAACTTGAACATATATTACTTCCTTGCGGTCTAAGAAGTTTTCACTTCACCCTCCGTCTTACGAATTTTCGATCAGGGTCATGTGACCCTGACGCGAGTTTAAAATTTTTTACCCATCCAAAAAGTGCACAACGCCACTAAAGAAGTTTTCACTTCAAAAATTAATATCTAGGGAAGCCCGTGTCCCTCGGCAGGGACGTATAATGGGCTGGCAAAAAAAAAGACCTAGGTAGGTATGCTAGGAAAGTTATTCAGTTTTGTGAACTGATTCACATCCATAATTTTCGCAAATTAATTTAAAGGTCATCTCATATGTAACTCAACGCAACGAATAAGCAAAAGTGAAAAACTCGCTTTTGGTTATTATAACGCAGAATTACTTGAGTTTTTTGACTCGACCGTTGACCCGGGTAACGACCCATTGGAGTTCGAATTCGGAATCATCCGTCAATACTGTGACGTCACCAGTAGGCGTCACCCCATTAAGAACATTGGTTCACACCCCTTATTCATATGGTTGAAATATCTTTTCAGCCCTAGACAAAAAAGAGGGGTGTTATAAATTTGACAGTGTTTCTGTGTAAATGTGTATGTGTATGTCTGTCTGTGATAGCGTGGCTTCTAAAAGAATGACCCGATGTCGATCAGGTTTTTTTTTTGAAAGTGACGTAAGTAATCTAGATGATTTTTAGCTATATTTGATCTTAATTGGTTCAGCAGTTTTAAAGTAATGTTAAGATTAATGTCAGGGGCTCTTCAACTTTTTTTTGAGTTATTTTAGGGCACGTTGAACTGACGGTACTCTCCGAAGCACGGAAACGCTCGTGATAAATTCCCACTACAGACCAAGATTTGGCAGATATAAAGTCATTAAAGTGGAGTGACTGACGTCTGCGACCCTGCTAACAGGGGAACCAGACATAGTTACGCAATTTACACATCCGAAATGATCAGATTACCTCACGATGTTTTTTCGCACCGCAAGAGCATCGGTTAGTGAGCTACCTCACAGGGAATCAAACCCGCGGAACCACTTACAAGTCCGACTCGATAGCCGGAAGATACTCGGCTGTAACTACGTAGATACTATAGCGTGCTCTGAGGGAGCTGGTAACCAGGATGAGACCAGGAAAAGGGAGTTAATCACTTTTATGGCATTTATTAAAAGAAACCTAACTTGCACGGTCGAAGCCGCGGAAGGGAATGTGTCATTCAATACAATAACACTAAAATTAAAAAAAATATATCACCCTCGACATTCGATTGCTTATAACTTTTAAACGGCTGAACAGATTTTCATGAAACATGGCTAAGAACACTAGGGATAAAATTATCTATGACACAAAAAAAATAAACGAAAATCAGTTCATCCGTTTGGGAGCTACGATACCACAGACAGATACACAGACAGACACGTTAAACTTATAACACCCCTCTCTTTTTGCGTCGGGGGTTAAAAAGGCGCGAAATGACCCAAATCAGTTTGAAGATCGAACCTTCGGCTAAAGGCATGCAAAGAAGATGGTTAATGTACGATACACACGGCAGCACAACAGGCTACACATGACCTTGACGTCACCGTTACCTCGCTTGTAATAGCGCCGGTTTGCGTAGAGCAAATGTGTAACCTGACTTGCTGCTGCCTGTAAATCTCGAATTTACAACCTATGACAACAGTCTGGCAAAAGTTTGGCGGGTGATATGTGGTCATTCACCTCTGGCCGGTCGTTGACCCCCGGTTGTTGCCCAAAATGACGTACGCCCAAACGCGATGACGAATCTTTTGCACAAGTTTTGCAAGAGTTTTCCGTTAATTGCACATCGTTAAATCACGGTTTGGTTTACGATATGGTGTAGTCAGAACTATGATTTTAAGCTTGATGTGGATTTTCATATTGAAATAATGACTTGGTAGCAATGGGACCACTTCTGGAGTATCTGTACTCATTCGAACAAAAACACAATTTTTAAAATCAGTTCACAAATGGCGGAGAAAAGGTACATACAATCGAACATAGAACCTCCTCCTTTTTTGAAGTCGGTTAAAAACAAGTTTCTTGGAGAAACTAAAAAAAAACGGGTTGCAGGCAGAAGTGAAAACTTAAACTTCCTTGCGGTCTAAGAAGTTTTCACTTCACCCTCCGTCTTACGAATTTTCGATCAGGGTCACGTGACCCTGACGTGAGTTTAACATTTTTTACCCATCCAAAAAGTTCACAAAACGCCGCTAAAGAAGTTTCAACTTCAAAAAAAAAATTCGTCTTATTCATAGCTGATCGCAAAATTTGTGGGGATATTTTTTATGTCTTTTGATCGACGAACCTTCAGAAAAAGGTAAATTAAGAAAACTCTAAAATGCTTTTCTCCGTTTGGTCATTATATAGCTGCTACTCTGACAAAAATTTATTATTGTATAATTTTAATTGACATTCTATCATAATTTTTTTATTTTTGACTAATATTATTATTATTATTAATTTTTTTTTCTATGATGTCATGTGTACTAAATTATTTTACTAGCCCTAGCATAAGTACTAAATTATACCACTTGACATGTCACTCATTACTAAAATTACAATTGTTTTATTTAAATATTTGCACGCCTGCATGTAGGCCGAATGCATCTTGGCTCAAATTTAAATGTAACACCTTTACTATACTGTGTTCTTGCAAATAAATAATTTGATTTGATTTTGATTTGATTTGATTTAAGAAAAAAAAGCGGTGGTAGCCCAGTTGGTAATGAGCCAGACTTGTGATCGGAAGGTTGCGGGTTCAAATCCTGGCGGCGCGGCGGTCTGTACCACTTAATTCGTCTTTTCAGATTTATGTTAGGATTTCTATTATCACTTGTTCAACGGTGAAGGAAAACATCGTGATGAAACCCGCCCATCCAAGAAAATGTATTTTTAAAAGACGAGCGGTCCACCAACCCGCATTGTGCCAGCGTGGTGGACTATGGCCTAAATCCCCTTCGTGTTTCGAAGGGAGGCCTGATAAAAAAAAAATATAACAAATATGTTGAGCAAACATGTTGAATTGAGCACATTCAGGAAACTGAATTCCCCTGTTAACAGGGTCACAGAGGTCAAAGGGCAGTCGCTCCACTGTGATGACTTGACCTGCCAAATCCAGAATCATGGTCAAACTGAGAAATTGGACCAAACGCTAGAGTGAAAGAGATAGTAGACGCTGCTTAGAACGTATCAGAGAGTTTAAGCAACGTAAATAAAGGTAGGGAACCTGATGGGTGACCAAAGTGGCAATCTATCTCGAAAACGTTTCCGTGCTTCAGAGAGAACGTTAAGCCGGCGGCGGTCCCGGCTGTTGTCGATTGACTACAGTCGTTAAATCAAGTCAGAGGAAATTAAACGTGGTTAGAAAACTGACACCAGGGTTAGTCAAGTTTGCCACACACTTGGCTACACAATTACACATACAGATTAAGAAAGATTATTGTTATAAAAAAAAACCCAAGGACAAAGTCTAACCTTATTGCGAAAAGCAATCTATGAACATTAAAATTCAACGAATCACATAACCTAATCCAAATTAATTTAGTACGAAAGCAAGGTCGTTCCAAATTACGCAACAATGTCCTCGCTTGACCCGGGAATCGAACTCGCATCGCGGCACCAAATTCCAACAGCAAATTATCACCAAAACACACCGAGTCATCGGAGTACGTTAAACTTTAGGAGGTGAATGACCGAGCTGAGATGACAATATGGCTTGTTTATTAAAAAAAATGAATACTTTGTGAAAAAAATTATGCAGTTTTGAAGAGATTTTTTTAAGCTTTTTAATTGTGTAAGTTTCATTAAAATTGATTGAGTAGTTTTAGAGTTATTTAGAGATTAATAGTTGTTGCGAATTTCCGCTAAGTTCAGTTTTTAGTTGAATTTCAAAATTCAGTTAAATTTTGATTTTGAAATTCTCATCTGATCTATACTTAGTTGAAAGGTATACTTAGAACACCATTTATGTGATTAGTTATTTGATTAGGATCTCAGATTATTGGCAAAAAATAAATATAATGTTACCTAAGTAGGTACCTATATAGGTACTAGGGTTTGTTGTAAAGATTTAAAATAAATAAAATATAGGTAAATTGACTACAAATATGCTTGAACTATGCAAAAATTCCCAAAAAAATCCCCATTTGAAGCCAAAAACATAATAAAACCTTAAATTTTTTATCACGACAGCAAAATCTGCACCCGGAAGCTTATCCCAAAATTTTTTTTTCGAAAATCTCCTCTAAAACAATAGAAAAACGTATATCTGCAAAACGTAGCATGTCAGGCGAAGTACGTTCAACTTCGCTCGCTAGGTCGAAGACCTCCAAATTTTGTGAGAGGTCAATGACCGGGCAGCGCCCGCTTATATATAGTCAGAACGAGACAGCAATACTCAAGGAAAGAGACAGAAGTACACGTGATATTTTTGCAGTTTTAGCTATCTATTTATTATCGATGACTACACGATGTTATTTTAGATTTTTTCGCCATTTTCAGATAGCGAGGGGAATGAACTTTTTCGACAGTTCAACGGTCTTCGTGAACTGAAATTCAGGCGTTGTTTCATAATAAGTACAAAGCATAACCTTTTACGCTAAACTGGGAGTGAGAGAAAAACTTGGAATGTGCCAGCTGCCAACTCTTCCCAGGTATACTGTAGAAACCAGTAAGTGAGACGCCAAGGTTTTGTTGTTTTTTGCGCGAAAGGCTGACAACCTATCACCACGTGCCGTGTGGTGATCGGCTTCGAATAACACCACCCCATTTCTTTCCGTGAGTGTCGTAAGAGGCGACTTAGGAAACACAAATGATACCTGCCTCCTATTAATCCATCTCAGGCAACAACACCTCATTTTTTTCTGAATCTGAAGTGTTGTCCTATGTTCTCATGCGGTGTGGTAGGCTCTGTAAAGGGCCGTCTGGTTCGCGACCACCCTCCTACCGAAGTCCGACGCCAAACAGCTTGCTGTGTTCCGTCGGTGCGTGGGAGTACCCGTGCCTTATAGGCGTTTTCTGGGTTAACTCGCTCCATCGTCGACCTCATCTATGACCTTGGTCAAGATTGAGGTCAAGAGTCAACCCATCTTATAATAAAAAAAAAACACAATGCTCATATCCCATTTGATAACCCTCAGACTGAATGACAAGTGGTTCTAGAGCCATATGACGTTCTGCCGACCCCGAAAGGGTTTATACGCGTGAGTGAGTGTATAGTTAGCATAAGTGCTATCATCAGCATTAATAACGAAGGCTAAAGTACATTTATTTTTAAATCCTAATTTCTTCTACATACACATCCACATCCCTAACGGGGTAGACAGAGCATCAGTGATCCTAGAACCACTAGATGCCACGTTTGACACAAATAGTGAAGGTTATCAGATGGAAAAGCAGTGATAGCCCAGTTGGTAATGAGCCAGACTTGTAATCCGAAGGTCGCGGGTTCAAAACCTGGTGCGGGCCTGTACCACTAAGTTCGTCTTTTCGGATTTATGTACGGATTTCTAATTATCACTTGCCCAACGGTGAAGGAAAACATCGTGATGAAACCCGCTCGTCCAAGAAAATTCATTTTCGAAAGACGAGCGCTCCACCAACCCGCATTGGGCCAGCGTGGTGGACTATGGCCTAAATCCCTTTCGTGTTTCGAAGGGAGGCCCGTGCCCCTCGGTGGGGACGTATATGGGCTGGTAAGTATCAGATGGAACAAGTTGTATAACGGCGAGAGGTGGTCAGCCTTTCTCCCATTATACCTACAGCATCTATTGAAACGCTATTTCTGAAGTTGTTTTTTTTAAGCAAACGTGGCTACATAAAAGATCAGATCTTGATCCAGGATTGGACAGGTACCTAATTATAGTGCAGGGACTGCCATCTGACCTCCGTGACCTTGAAAATGGAGTTTGGGTCACCTTTATCGTTATCACACTCACCTAGTTCCCCATAGAGGTAGACAGAGTCACTTCACGTCACAGTTAAAAATATTTTATCGTAAATAAATTTATCTGTTTTCATCACTACTTTTATTTTTTTTATTATGATATGGGTTAACTCTTGACCCCAATCTTGACCAAGGTCATAGATGAGGTCGACGATGGAGCGAGTTAACCCAGAAAATGCCAATTAAGGCACTGGTACTCCCACGCACCGACGGAACACAGCAAGCTGTTTGGCGTCGGGCTTCGGTAGGAGGGTGGTCGCGAACCAGACGGCCCTTTACAGAGCCTACCACACCGCATGAGACCATAGGACGACACCTCAGATTCAGAAAAAAATGAAGTGTCGTTGCCTGGGATGGATTATTAGGAGGCAGGTCTCATTTGTGTTTCCTTAGTCACCTCTTACGACACCCACGGAAAGAAATGGGGTGGTGTTATTCTCAACGAATCCCCACACTATTATTTGTGCAATGTCAGAAACAAATAGGTACCTATCATATTTCTACGAATATTTATTATGAGATAGTATGTAATATGAAGGTAATATGAGTGTTTATTTTTGATGATATTTGATAGGTATTTTTGTTTAGTTAGTGTAATTTGAGAACCCGTAACTTAAATAGAAACAGCAGTGTATGGAAAAATGTAAATTAACATTTGTAGTAGGTATCACGGTCTCTAATATAGGTACATAACTATAGGATGTGTGGGACTTTGTTCCCGTGGGTATTTCGTAACGCCTACGCCAGTGTATTTCAAACTCAGGGTCGCGACCCCCAGGAGGGTCGTGAAGCCTTACTCGAGGGGTCGCAGGTAAAAGAAAAAGACAAAAAATGTGTAAATCTTACACTAAACTAAGACAATTTCAGGGAAGAGGCTATGCCTGTATAATGATGCCTCCCGCCGCCTTCCGCGTCTGCCCCGCGGCAAACTCTTTTATCATGTGTTTTAAAATCACCGAAGTAGTACATTGATTTAGCCTTAAACGGTCTTAGGGACCTTAGGGGGTCGCCAGAACTTTATATGATCCAAAGGGGTCGCGAATTCAAAAAGATTGAAAAACACTGGCCTACGCTATAAAAGGAACCTTTGCGCCATATTTCAGCTTTCTATAGGTCCAAGGATTTGGGCTGGGTGTTGATGAGTCAGTGAGGGAGTTAGGACCCTGTATTTTTATTTTTTGAGAATATGTTCTAACTTCCCCCCCGAGGAGCGGTGATAGCCCAGTTGGCAATGAGCCAGACTTGTAATCCGAAGGTCGCGGGTTCAAATCCTGGCGCGGGCCTGTACCACTAAATTCGTCTTTTCGGATTTATGTACGGATTTCTAATTAGTTAAAATTAGTAAATAAGAAAATCTGTAATGCGATTTAAAAGAGCAACCTCAGAGTTTCTTGCCTGTTCTTCTCTGAGGAAGACTGCACCTTTGCGAATAGGCGTAGAGTCAGTAGGGTCAAAATAACGAATGCGTATGTATGTATTTAAATCGTTTAATGTATGTTTGTATGTATTTCATTGTAATCTTGACTTGTTTTAAGTGACATCCTGAATGTCCTATAAAATAAAGATTTTTCTATTCTATTCTATTCTGTCAAAAAAATCGCCACCCATTCGCTTCTAAGAAATATTCCATACAAAATATAAGTATAATAACGAATATTTATAACTATATTGTTATTAATTTACCTAAGATAAAAATATCGGAACTAAACTAACATTAAACCTCGGCTATCGGCAACAGAGGTCATTCAACTGATTTTTATTGCATATTACATATTGCACAAGTAATGACAACATTACTTATCATTACATACAAGTAAACCGATGCAAAGTAACATATGCACCTTTACTTATTAATTTTTCCAGCGAATAAGTGTAAAACGCTGGCAAAGTTGGCTATGGCCAAGATTAATTATATTATACCTCTAAAAATTAAAAATGTGGTATCACCTCCGACAATCATAGCTTAAATTGGAGAGGCAAATAGCAATAAAAACTACGTAAGGAATAGATTTTTACACAGAGCACTCACGAATTATAATGAGAAATACACTGATCTCGACTTATTCAACCTTTCATTATCTCAGTTTAAAAGATCATTATATGATTTCGGATTAGCACTCAACAACTGTGAAACTCTAAATATTAACGTTCTTACTATTAATAAATCATGCACAGCGTATAACACGCGCAAACACTGTTTTTCATGTTTTTGGTCGTTATAAGCTTATACTACGTAATGTGTGGGTATTATTAGTGAGGCCGTAACTCATCTTTCATTTTGTCTTTAAATTATCATAATTAAAGTATTGTAATTGTAACACGCTTGTTCCTTGAATGCACCAGTGGATACCTATAATTGGTTAATTAGAATCTAGTAAATAAATTTAAGTCAAAAACTGTTATTAACTGTTGGTTTCCCAATAAAAATTTATTTAAAATTTATAAAATTTATTTATATTTATTTAAGCTTATTAACGGCTAAACCGATTTTGAAAAAATATTGCTAAAAACCATGTCGATCATGTCAGCTTTCAAACAAAAAAAAAATCCAACCGTTTGAGCTACGATGCCACAAATAGATTATACTTTTTTACATCTTTTTTGATAAAAAAAATATTATAAAAAACAGTGCGTCGGTGGTCTAACGTCTAGCGGGTCAGACTCGTAAGCGAGAGGTACCGAGTTCAGTCCCCAGTGCCGCCATGTACCAATGACTCGTTTTCTGAGTTATGTACATTGGCACACTAAGGTGAGGGAAAATATCGTGAGGAAAATGGAGGAAGCGAAAGAGGTGTGTTTTCATCGTACTAGGGGGCAATCTGTAGTCTCAGCCTACCCTTATGAGACGAAGGCGTGAGCTTATGTATGTATGTACACACATATCTGTGTAGGACTATATGTGTTAAGTTTGAAGTACTGCTTACAGTACGAAAACTATGAAATACAAGGATAGACAGCTCTTACATAAAGCGAGCTAGAAACGGTCTAGATTATTGATCCGAATGCTAAAGGTCAGGCGACAGTTCAAGGTTTTTAGTCTAGTCTATATCTAGATCCACACTATAATGCTCGAGATTCAACCCATATCAACTTCCTACTAATATTATACTACACTACCTGATGCCAGCAACTTCGTTGGCGTGTTAATTTTTTTTTTGTACAGAGTACACAGATTGAAAACTCTATCTTACGTGATTTAGATTTTTACATACAAAAGTTTTTTCCCGATAACTCCCGTTCCCGTGAGAATTTTGCAATATCCTGTTGCAACTAAGCTTTAAGTTTACTAAGGTACCTGCATACCAAATTTCAAGCGTCTAACTTAAGCGGTTTAGATTTTTCATACAAAAGGATTTTCCCGCTAATTCCCGTTCCCGTGGGAATTTCGGGAATTCCTTTCTTAGTGCACCTCTACGGTACCTAAGCTACGTCCCTTCCAAATTTCAAGTGCCTACGTTTAGCCGTTTAGGCTGTGCGTTGATATGTCAGTCAGTCAGTCAGTCAGTTTCTCCTTTTATATATTTAAGATAGTAGTAAAGTTTTAAAAGCTTACTCGCGCAGAAGGATATTCAGCAAGAAGAAGGATTTTTATAGAAAGGAAAATGTTTAGCGCGAATGAGCCTTGAAGAGATTTAACCCTGGAGTTGCTTATTCAAGATTCATTCACGTTAAAAATGGTTTTTGTCTTAAAAATTCTTAATGTTATATGCATACTACTTCCCACTGGTTTCCTATTCTACTTATAATATACTAGCATCCCGCTCGGGACTTTGTTCCCGTGGGAATTCGGAAAAATGATGTAGACGTGGGAATTCAGGGATAATGTAGCATCCTAATGGTGAAAGAATTTTTGAAATCGGTCCAGTAGTTTTTAAGTTTATTCGTTTCATACAAAAATACAAATCTTTCCTCTTTATAATATTAGTGCAGATAAATGCAAAAGTTTTTGAGGATGGACAGATGGATTTGTTACTACCCGAAATTTTTTGACGGATTTTGGTGAAATTTTGCAGTAATATGGCTTAGACATCATAAAAACACATAAACTTCAAAATTTACCCAAATTCTCATGAGAAAAAGTCCTGAGCAATGTAGTTAATGCGTTATTTTGATGTCTTAGCTAGGTTCGTCACAATCCGTCCATTAGTTTTAACGTGGAAGAATAACAAACATCCATCCATCTGTCCTTACGTACATCCTCACGAACTTTCGCATTTATAGGTAACACTAGTAGAATTAGGGAGGGATTGCAATCTGACCTCCGTGACCCTGTTAACAGGGGGAATCTGACAAGATTGGATCATGGTTACATAGAAATTCAGGTGCTTGATGTGCGGGATTCCTCTCGATGTTTTCCCTCACCGTAAGAGCGTGAATTACTGTTCGAAGTTGTTTTAAATAAGATTACTCATTATTCATATTATGTAGGGCACTGACCCAGAAAAATATTGTGTACAATCGCCAACATTAAGCAGAATCGTGAGTAAACCTCATCAATTTTACAGGAAAATGTTTGCAAATTAATAGGAACTAGCTTTCCGTAAGAATTTGGGAAAATTATGTGGAATAAGTGTCAATCCAGCATGTCAGCTACCTCCATACTAAATTTGAGCAAAATTCGTCCAGCCGTTTGAGCGTGAAAGTGTAACTAACATCCATACATCCAGACATACAAACTTTTGCGTTTATAATATCATCCCATCCCGCTCGGGAGTTCGTTCCTGTGGGAATTCGGGAAAATTATGTAGCCTATGTTACTCAGAGATAATGTAGCATTCTAATGGTGAAAGAATTTTTGATATCGGTCCAGTAGTTTCGGAGCCTATTCGTTACATATAAAAATACAAATCTTTCCTCTTTATAATATTAGTATAGATTAGGGAAGGATTACGACGAGAAATTACGAAGAATACAATACAATACACTTTATTGCACTGCAACGTCTGCAACACAAATAAAGTGAAGTTGAGGTAAGTTGCAAACTACATTCGGTCGCCGGTGGCGCTGCTGGTCGGGGCGGTTGTCGTCAAGTGTATGAAGTTTCGATAATTCGGAATTTTGCCACCTGAACGGATAAAATGGTTACTATTGTCATTCAACCACCATTGAGAAGCCATTGATTAGTGAAATAGACGTCTAGTTAAAGGTGTGGTCAAGGTTAACAGTTACACGAACAAGAGAATTAATTTTTTCTTTTCGAAATTATATGTCCGAGGTTTCCGAGAATGCCAATATTCCGCTAAAATCTATATGTGCTACAATCAAGATTTTCAAAACATATAATGAATCCTAAAATTTCCTACACAATTCCAAAAAATATATTCACAAGGAAAACATGAAACAGCGCCATCTATCATCAAGTAGCAGAACCAAAGGTCAAGCATTGCCAAACTGAGGTGAACGACCTCTACGCTCCTTATCTTACCCATTGAAGTCAAAGTATTATTGTATGACGCGTAAAAATAACACTTGAATCATCTAGAAGTGGCATAGAGTTACTAATGTTTATTGAAGTTCAAAAATAGAAGTCACTAATTTAGTTCTCAAAAATTCCGCCAGGGGGCATCACAGAAAGTGAACTTAAACTATCTGCAAAAATGGCCAAATATAACTTAAATAACCGATATCAATGTATCAATAATACCTTAAAATTTTGTGAACTCCTGTTATCCCTGAGGGTGGTAAAAGGTTACTAAGTTTCTCGAATAGGGTCTATTGGACTTTCTCGAATAGGGTCTATTGGATAAAAAAAAATATTTTCATAGAACGCAATCTCATATATTATATGGAGAGGCCAATTTCGTTTGTTATTACGAAAATAATACTTTCAATATATTCCTTAAGTATATTGAAATTGTTTTACAGGTGGATACAGAAGAAACAAACACTTGAACATATTTTTTTGAAGTGAAAACTTCTTTTGCGGCGTTGTGCACTTTAAGATAGGTAAAAAAATTAAAACTCGCGTCAGGGTCACGCGACCCTGATCGAAAATTCGTAAGACGGAGGGTGAAGTGAAAACTTCTTAGACCGCAAGGAAGTAATATTATGTTCCTGGAGTGCAACCCGTTTTTTTTAAGAAATCTTTGCTTTGCCTCTGCTACGGTTTTACAGAAGGGCAATCGCGCTAAAAAAGTGGATTGAGTCGCAATTGAAACGCAGCGCAGCTGGGGGGCTACCACCTAAGCGAAGCTGATGTTGATTGAACGAATGGAATGATGTACATTGCTGTGTTTGGTTCATGTCGTTAATCAAGGTCTCCTTATAAAGAAGCAATCGACAACGTTCCATTTCGCTCCCCAGCTACGTTTCAATTGCGACTCAATCCACTTTTTTTAGCGGATAAAAAACTAACATAGAAACAAAACGCTATCTAAAAAGTTTGGGGCTGCCAATACTTGCCAACTTCTGTTGTCGTCTTAAGAAACTATCTACTGTAAGCGTGTAGGTATTATGGATTGTAATTGTATGACACATACAAAAGCAGGTAAGTGTTTCTGAATAACTTGTACAAGTATGAGGGCAACTTGAAACATACATACATTTAAAGGCATTGTTTTGAAATTATTTCGTCTACATTTGGTAACGACGGACTTAGAAGCACAAGCAGCAATGATGTGGTGTCGGTTAGTTATAGCACCACCCCGTTTTTTTTCCTTGGGTATCAGAAGCTATGATTTTTTTATCCCCGGCACAAAAAGAGGGGATAGACTGAGAGACCAAGAAAAGTTAAAACGTATAAGTTCGATGTGTGTGTATGTTCTGTGTATATCTGTGTGTCTGTCTGTGACACCATAGCTCCTAAGTGAATGTACCGATTTTCATTTGTTTTTTTTTTAAGTTGACGTGATTGAAATGGTTTTTAACTACATTTTATTAAAATTGATTCAGTCGTTTAAAATGTATAAACTATTGTTAACAGGGTTGATAATTTTTATTTTTTTATTTTAGTGTTTTTGAGACAAGTGACCATTCAGCATGGAAATTATTTTTGATCGTTCCATAGTCTTATCTATGCAGATAAGTTCAAACTCTGTTTTTGTACCTTTATCGAGCATTTACCTCGTGTTTTTGGAGCAAATGGTCTAGACTACAGCCTAGCTGATTAGACAAATACGTCACAGCACCTACGTCATTCTTATTCATTTGTTGAAAACAATAAACCGATATAGCAATGACACTAGGATTATTTTTATCAATTATCTATGTAGACGACAGGAAGAGTTTTTTATCACCATCCAAATTTTTTGTACGTAAACTTTATAAAAATTTACAAAATTCATCCTCTAAGACGTTAAAAAGAGGTTTTAAAATTTAGAAAATTTGGAAAAAAATATTTTGTAGCCTATGTCCATCGGGGATAATGTATCTTTCTAGCGGCGACAGATTTTTTCAAATCGGTCCTGTAGTTTCGGAACCTATTTAATGCAAACAAACAAATCTTTCCTCTTTGTTATACTAGTATAGACAAGAATAGAATGTAAAAAAAAGTGAAAAAAAAAATATTCCTGAAAAAGTTTTACTACGAGGCATCTTTTAATCATATAAAAGACAAGTTGTTTGCAGTCTAGGTGGATTGGAAAAAATTCCACTGTGGGAAAAGTGTGCCTTTACATCTTACCATACTTACCATTTTAAACAATAAAATAAATGTCCTTCTCTTTGTGTACATAAATAAATACACAAATAAAAAAAATATATAATATGTAGATAGGTACTCAATTTATGGCATTTGACATCTTGACATCTAAGATCTTGTATTAATTATCTTTATTTATTCTAATAAATTAATTTTAATCAAACATACACATACAATTACCAATTAATATATACCTAACATATTCTATTTTTAACTTTGTTATTGCTAAAAAGCTAAACAGGAAATCCAAGAAATGTTTAGCAATGCCATCTATTACTAAACTTCCGTACTACAGGTCGTTCAACTTTGACCGATTTACGAACTTTTTTCTAAAATCTAGTTTTAATGCTGAAGTTGCATAGAAAACATTATAAAGTATCTTTAAAAATATCAACAATCCGATTATCTTTATAAATCACATTAAAAGCAATCAAAATAAAGATTTTGAGTTGAATAGTTAGTTCCGCTACCCGCCGCTAGATGGTGCGCAAACGAAAAGTTCAATAACTTGAACAAAGGACTGGGCACGTGCATATGATGGTGAAAATTGATGATTAATTTTGGACATTTATTTATTTCTATTTAAAGAGGAATCAAATGAATAAGTTTGTAATTTTCTCCAATTTATGTTTTAATTTTATTGTTTCCCAATTTGTCCGTGAATATGACTAATTGACTAGTTCATCTCGGGTTTTGTAAAAATTAAGTAGCTAAGTAAATAAATATATTAATTATCACATAATTTCTATAGCTATACAGCGGTGAAACACTGCCAGCCTACTGGCACCTTGCCTCGATGCGATGCGCTTGAGGAGCTATTTTATATTTAGATGTATCGTTTTATTTTGTATTTAAAGTGTCTATGATTTATTGATTAACTTCTGTGTAACTAATGTAAGTTGGTAATTTTGTTATAAGGTACGCTCGGCGAAATTAGGAATTTTGATGAAGTTTTCCAACCAGATAAGATGAAAGGCTTTATTTGCATAAAAACAGAGTTTAGAAGATGGTCAACAAATAATAGAGATCTTTCCTGTTTAGCCTCAAAAGCAATACAAATGTTAAGTTAAAATAAATTGAATAATGTGAAAAAATATAACACAGCTTAGACGTATGAATAGCGTATAGGATACATACTCGTAATTTCCCCAAATTTCCACGGGAACGTTGTCCCGGGCGGAAAGCGTGGAAATAAGTAACTTCTTTTTTTTTTAAGTTTTTTTTTTAATAATGATTAAAAATTAAAAATAATTAAATGAAGCCCCGAGCACTTCCGAAGATTCCCAACGACTCCTGAAGTCACACGCATTACCAATTCTGTTGCAGCAGCGTATTGCGCAAGCGCACAGATACTGTCTGAGCTGCACGTAATGCATTGTTTTAGTATGCAACGTGCGTTTGTTCGGTGCAGACTTGCTGCGTTAGAAAGGCTTTTTAGTTATAATCATATCATCATCAGACTATATCTACACTTAATATAGGCTCCGAAACTACTGGACCGATTTGAAAAATTCTTTCAACATTAGAAAGCTAAATTATCCCCGATAGACATAGGCTACATAATTTTCCCGAATTCCTACGGGAACAAAGTCCCAGGCTAGTATTGCTAGTATATTATAAAACAGTCTTCCGCCGCCTCTGCCTGTCTGTCTCAACGCGATAAGCTCAAAAACTACTGATCTGATTTTCATACGATTTTCACCAACAGATGGAGCGATTCAAGAGAAAAGTTTATACATACATACATCCATACGCTCACGCCTGTAATCCCTAACGGGGTAGCCAGAGCATCAGTGGTTCTAGTAGAAAACCACTTCATGCCACGTTTGACACAAATGGTGATGGTTATTAGATGGAACATGTTGTGTAACGGTGAGAGGTGGTCAGCCTTTCGCCCATTATACAGCAAGACCCTCACGTCCCACTTACTGACTTTTAAGGCATGCCTGGGAAGAGTAGGCAGCTGGTACATTCTAAGTTTTTTTTTTCACTCCCAGTCCAGCGTGGAAGGTTCATGTGTGATTAATTAATTCCCAAAATTCCCACGGGAACAAGTCCCGAGCGAGAAGCAAGTAATATTATTTTCGGGTCTATGCGTGTTCGTGTCTATCCTTGTGTATATTCTAAAGGTCACACGACACCAGGGAAAACCTTACTGTGGGCCTTCGAGTTTGTAGCGTTTCATTTATTTATTAAATAGACAAGTAATCATTTTGCAGGTTTCTAGTATAATTTTCGAAATTACCAAATATTTTTTATTATTTTTTATTATAAGATGGGTTAACTCTTGACCTCAATCTTGACCATAAGGTCAAAGATGAGCCAGAAAATACCTATAAAGGCACTGGTACTCCCACGCATCGACGGAACACAGCAAGCTGTTTGGCGTCGGACTTCGGTAGGAGGGTGGTCGCAAACCAGACGGCCCTTTACAGAGCCTACCACACCGCATGAGACCATAGGACGAGACCTCAGATTCAGAAAAAAATGAAGTGTCGTTGCCTGGGATGGATTACTAGGAGGCTGTCTCATTTCTGTTTCCTTAGTCCCCTCTTACGACACCCACGGAAAGCGATGGGGTGGTGTTATTCTCAACCGATCACCACACGGTTCAAAAGCTTTAAAAATTCTTCTTAGCTAATATCCTTTCCGAAACCCCTTTAAAAGGATCTGAAATATCTATAAAATTCTTATTTACCAACAATCATAAGCACAATAGAGAGCAGTGAACACTTAACAGTTTAAAAGCAATTTCCTATCTAACGTCTATGAAATAAGAACGCTAACTCCAGAGTATAAAGCTTAGATAATTGTACAGACAGCAGCAAATCAAGTTACCCAACTTTACTGCGACAGCCGGCTATTACGAACGAGAGAAGGGTGACGTCAAGGTCTGACGTGCTGCCATGTGTACAAGCAAAGACAATTTGTAAAGACCTGAAGGAGGGCTTGAGAGCTCGTGACCTTGGAAGCTGAGGGAGACGAGGTACCTACCTATATCATCAAAAGAGGGGAGGACCGTAGTACTCATTTGAGGTATTTGAGAGGCGAGGTAAAATCAATACATTCGGGGACTGGTTGGGACTTTTCAAGCTTTACTATAGGTGTACAAATACACACATCAACACGGTCTAGGGATATTGCACGATTTTTCATACAAAGGGGTCTGTTTGCGAAGCTATAATAGCTTACTCGAGTTACATGGAGGGCTATAATTTTCAGAGGAGCAAGTGCTAAGCCTGAATTTTCAATTCTAGTCAATACATTTTGTTTTACTTGAAATTTGTGAAAAAGTGACGAAAATGAAAAAAAATATGCGTAAATTTGACCATTTTCATACATAAAGCAGGCACAAAAAGTGCATTTACGTTTTCGTATATTTAACCATAATATTGCAATTTAACATAATAAGATTATAAACTCTCGGAAAATTTCAGAACTGCCCCCATTTTTTATCACATTGATGGACTTTTTTATAATATTTATGCAACCTAACAATACTGAACCTAACAAAGCCTAACCTAATATACTCATCAACGCGGTCTAGGGATATTGCATGATTTTTCATACAAAAGAGGTCTGTTTGAGAAGCTACAAAAGCATACTCGAGACACATGGAGGGCTATAATTTTCAGACAAGCATGTGCTAAACCTGAATTTTAAATTCTAATCAATAATTTTTTTTTTACTTTTTTGTGAAAACGTGACGAAAATGAAAAAAAAATTGCGTAAATTCGACTATTTTCATACAAAAAGCAGGCAAAAAGTGCATTTTCGTTTTCGTTTCCGTCACGTTTTTACAAATTTCAAGTAAAACAAAATTTATTGACTAGAATTGAAAATTCAGGTTTAGCACTTGCTCGTGTGAAAATTATAGCACTACGTGTATCTCGAGTATGTTTTTATAGCTGCTGAAACAGACCTCTTTTGTATGAAAAATCATGCAATATCCCTAGACCGCGTTGATGTGTGTATATCCAAATTTTATGTAGGTGGCCCTTAAAGTAATGTAAATTGGTTTTTAAAAGATTCTGTGGTGACATATACATTTTATATTTGGATATATTGGGTGATTTGATTTTATACTAGCTTTCCGCCCGCGGCTCCGCCCGCGTGGACTACAGGGCCCAGCTGTGGGATAAAATGTAGCCTATGTCCTTTCCCAAGATCTAATCTATCTCTGTACCAAATTTCATCAAAATCGGTTCAGTAGTTTAGGCGTGAAAGACGGACAGATAGACAGACAGAGTTACTTTCGGATTTATAATATTAGTAAGGAATAGTCAGCGTTTAAGGATGTGAGTCAGCTCACGAAACTGAACAACTTAACACGATACTGAAGTTCAGTTGGCTATTACACCGAGAGATCTATCTACCCTGATCGTGGGTTCAACTTTCATTCATGTTAAATATATTTCTTTTTCTAAAAACTCTCCATACTAACTTGACTATTACCAATCACTGACTAGCTATACCACCACATCCATCAACTTTCACCATTTTCATCAACCTGTAGTGTCAGGCGCTTAGTGGCCTCTTGGCGCTCTGTCTACCCCACTAGGACATATCGCCGTAAGTGTAAAAATGTAAGTAGCTGTTTTAACACCTTAAGCTTTATAACAACTTACGAAAAGACTCTAAGTGTAATTAAAGACAGCAGTAGTTAATAAAATCAATGCATACCTTATAGACCCAGAAAGTAGGTCGTTATAACTTTGACCTCTTCTCAAGGTTAAAAGGTCAGGCCAGGCTGTGAGCTAGTCTGAATCCTGTGACCTACATACAGGACCTATTTCCGATTTCCGTGAAATATCGTCGCCTGCGACATTTGCACTAATGCCTCGAATTATTGATTTTGCGAGGCCTTATGCATAATTTAACAATTGAGGCTTGGAAACAGGAATGTTATGCAGTTTGCTGTTATGTAACTTGATGCAGTTAATAGATAAATATTAGTTAATGTTTGTTCTCGGGTATACTCGTAGGTCTGTCTGTCTTCATGTATGTTCCGAGGGACCCACGACACAAGGGAAAATCTTATTGTGGGCCTTTGAGTGTGTAGCGTTTCATTTATTTAATGAAAAATTGGTTTACTTTTGACAAGATTTTCCACTCCATCAGTCCTGAAGATGTTATTTGTTTTCAGATTTTGAAACTACTTTTATAAAAAGGACATTAGCTCATTAGCTTGCATTGAAATTTAATATACAGGGCTTTAAATCTCTTTCAACCTCTCGGGTGCTAAGCTAAATCAGTCCATGAAACTAAACAACTTTCCCAATGAACATAGGTCAAAATACGAAAAAAAATGTTGATCTCCCATACAAAATGCGCTATATGCTGATGAAGTATGTATGTATGTATGTAAATCCTTTATTGTACAATAAATATTCTAATATTCTAAATATTCTAGTTTGTATGGGAACTCAAATTATTTTTTCGTATTTTGACCTATGCTCCTTGTGCAAAGTTGTACAATTTCATGAACTGATTAACCACCCGAGAGGTTGAAAGAGATTTGCCTAGTCCTGTATAAGTGATGTCTGCAAGTATACGATTGAGTGTGATGTCAGCAAAATTAATAAGAGAAACTTTTAAGATATCGAACATCTTCAAAATTGCGATTATTGTCCCCAGAGGCTCATCAGCTTAATCTTTTTGTCATGTGTCCATATAATGAGGGCAGGACAGACTGATAGGGCGAAAGAGTTTTGCCATGAGGTGGTCTGGTCATAGTCACCTAGGGCGTACTGAGCCTCTATCAATTTTATTTAATGATAATTTTCCACGTTAAAAACGTATGAGTCACCGACTTCAATCCCAACAACAGTTCGCACAAAGTAGATATCTAGTTTTTTGCGGACTACAATGCCTATTAGCAAATAACTACAAACATAAATGTCATTCATTTATTTAGATGATGTTCTAGTTTGTAGTATATTTTGTTTTTGTTGATTTTTTTTAAAAGCGCTGAATCATTTTCGATAAAATTTATATGGGACCTCTTCAGGAGTATACTCTTTCGAACAAATAAAGAATTTTGAAAATCGGACAACAGTTGCCGGAGTAATCGCGTAACAAATATACAAAAAAAAATACAGTCGAATTGAGAACCTCCTCCTTTTTTGAAGTCGGTTGAAAAATTATTTATTTCCTACTGCAAATTCATATCCATCATGCACCACAGCAAAGTAAAAACTTCCCATTACCCCAAAAAACTGTAAACTTCACAAAACCTCTTTCAAGCACTCCCTTTTCATTCTCCGTCCTTTTAACACACATGGGAACTATTTAAAAATAGTAAGAGATAGCACTAGTCTATTGTGAGTGACCTATATTGGCCACGTGGGTTGAAAACTCCCCTACTTGCGTTGTCATTTCAACTGTTCAGTTTCATGAGGGGTCACTTACTTTTGTGGATTTTCTTTGTTCATTATAATGCTTTAGAAGTGTTTGTATGCTTTGTAATGTGCCTGGCAAGAGTTTTGATAAAACAGTTTTCCTTACTAAGTAATTATGTACTGAAACTATTACTCATTTAATGGATTTACATTACACGTTGCTGAAAAGATAAGTGCACCATGAAATGAAATGAAATCGTATTAATCCGAAAACTCAATTTTAAATTTAATTTAATCACCTACTTACATGTAAATTTGTTTCATATCTGAGTTTATATATAAAATCACAGGTTTTTGCGGTTATTTTCAAAAGTTTTGAATATCTTACAACGGATTCTTGCCACGATTTTAATTTTGAAGAAATATCGTTAAAAATAATTTCTTATCCATTTTTAAGTGTTTTCCATACAAAAATAGTCAATCAGTGACTTTAGAAATCCTCTCAACTAATTTCACCTCAAAAACGTATTCTTAAATACCAAAAACGCAATGATTTTGTCACCATTTTACATCTAACCGCATGAACTGTTATAGAGAGTGCAACCATAACGCCTTTAACACACATTGCAAAGTAAATAGCTAACAATAACAGTATTGTACGAAACAGTACACACTACAGCACAGACTCTACAAATTGAACATGTCGCCTTTATCTTCTTTGTAATAACGACTGCGTTTGTAGAGCAAGTGTGTAAACTGACGGACTGTTTTCTGTACGCGAATTCACCTAACACCTATGAGAACCGCAGCGCTATCTTTAACTGGAAAATGATACTGTGATTTTGTAACAGTTACTTTAGATTGTCTACGGGTTATTTTGGTGTTCATATGTGTTTGATATTATTTATCAATGAGTTTGAATACGCCCGTATCGTTTTAGTTCTACATAACTTCAAAGTTCTTTCTCTATTTTAGCAAAAATGCTGTTAGCTTTAAATAAAAAGATGACTTTTTAAAGTTTGTCCTTGCAAAAATGTTGTAGTTTGGTAACCTAATTTTAGTAGTATTTTTGACCTTACAAAACTTTAAAAAAATTAAACAACATTTAGTTACTTAATATATGATCCAGTTATCTTGTAAATTTGGTTTTACTGTTGAAAAACAAAACAAAAAAAAATATTAAAAGTGTTTTTTTATTGCGAATCACAATTTAGAGTTTCTTTATCCCTCACACCTTTTAAACCTAACAAGGTAGACAGAGTATCATGCGATTCTGAAACCACTTGACGCTACGGACATTTTTTTTTAAAGAGCGAATTTTTCCCTTTAAATTAATAATTTTGTAAAATCTAGGGTAGGCTAGCTAGATTCACTCACACCGATACCTCAATTTTTTATCAACTAGTTTTTGTTTGTTTACTAGATAAGAACGATACCATATGTGTCGATAGAACACTATCAACTTTTGCGGTTTTTTTGTAAAAAAATTATGAGTTTTACGAAATGTTTTCAATATATGATTGTTTAGGAAATGTTACGCTTCATTGAATGCAGAGTATAATGGGGTAAGTTTAAATTTGCTGGTGAAATCAAAATCAATAGGTACAGATATTCAATACAGGTTTGCGAATATTCTTGTAGTTTTCCTTGTATCTTTGCTTTTCTTCAATTAACTAATTGCGAGTAAGTATTCTTATATATATGTACGTCCCCACCGAGGGGCACGGGCCTCCCTTCAAAATACGAAGGGAATTAAGGCCATAGTCCACCACAACTGGCCTAACTCACTGTACTGGAGTACTCTAATATGTTCTTAAATTGTTTCTTTTCTTTGTGATATATTGTCGTATATGTATCATATGCCTTTATAGGCATTTTCTGGGTTAAGTCGCTCCATCGTCGACCTCATCTTTGACCTTATGGTCAAGATTGAGGTCAAGAGTTAACCCATCTTATAATAAAATAATAATAAAAAATCTTTGCTTATAATAATTTATACCTATGGTTAAGCTGTTGCATATCCTAAATAAATAAATGAAAAAGTACCAACAAATGCTTTAAAAAATTAAAATTGAAACGGAAAATCTTTTCTCAAAGAATAGGCTGAGCTTTCTTATTTCTACATCATATTGTAATAATTATCTTCAAAATCATGTATGTTTGTATTCTTTTGTGCACATGAGTTTAAGTTACTCAAGACACAGTAAACAGTATAAAGGTGGACTTATCCCACAAGGGGATTTCTTCCAATCACTATCGTTTGGCGAATACCCTTTTGCGGTAAAATCGGCGTTTAAATTTTCTTAAAAAAAATACTGAGTATTAAAATGATTTATACACAAGATTTTACTTAACTAATGTTATATTTCCTGATATATTTATTCAGTAAACAAACGTATAGAAGGTTTCTAATAAAATCTCTTAAACGACGCTTAAATAACTTGTCTCTTATATAACTTACAAGTGTTACCTCAAGATATTGTAGAGCTTTCAGCTGTATAAGAGTTTTAAGGAAGATATTTCAAAAGCTTATCTAATGCCTTTAAAAAGTTATGACCTTACAGGTCTAGAACGGTAAAGATTCGCGGAAAAAGCGCACAGTTATCTAAACAGTTAGTTTAACCGTTAATTTCAAGTTATTAACGCGAAATTTGTTTTATTCACACTTTTAATTGCACAATTATTGCGCTGTAAAACGCCAAATAGTGTTTTTCGCTAATTAGGAAACAAAATTTTGGTTGTAATTTTGTGTTGCTTATTTTCGTGTAGTATCACGTTCTATTAGGCTGTATAGTTTTAAATGCATCAGTCTCGAAGTTAAGATAAAGAAATTAAAAATAATAAAGACTTAAAGCCGGAACCGAGTTGTGGACTTACACCAACGCATCATTCCAAAGTTTGAACATGGAACACTTTAAAATTTTTGAATTTCACAAACACTGTCCACTTCACTGTACACATTGTTGTCACCAAAAAAAATAAAAGGTTCGAATTTTTTCGCGCCCGACTTTAAAAAAAAAATAAGGCTTGCCCACACCGATGATGTGAGCCGCCCGAGGGACCGCTAGGAAATGATCAGGCTTGCGTCACACAAGCAGAGCCCCCGTGTCTGTGTGTGTGTTACTGCACTTACATTACAGCATACGAGTTATTTATAGGCCTATGCGTGCATGTGCATGTGTGCACTTTTTTCAAGTACTCTAAACTACACTGCGGTTTATAGCTTTTGATTTAGATAAGGTAAGTACTTCCTTGTTACTTAGATTTCAGGTTTTACAACTAAAGTTTAAATAACTTGCAGCAATTACTATAGGAGATCTCATGTCAGCTAAATAAGAATCTTATGAGAGTTAGATAATAAAGTAACTATCCAAAAATGGAACCTAAAAATTTTCACACGAAAACGCGCGGTTTGAAGAAAGTCGAACAAAAAACCGTGAACATAAAAGTTTGTGAGACGACATAGCGGTTTCAAGAGAAAAATGTTACGCGGCTAAATCACAACAACCGTTATTACATAACCGTCTGAGGGAAAGAGAAGGAATATACGAAACTGTACAAGTGTGAAAGAAAAGAGAACTCGGTAACAGTTGTGTAATGAGAAAGCTCACACATAGCACTTTCTTTGTGCATGTGTACAAACTGTAAATTCGCCGTAGTGTGCGCGCGTCTTTACTATTTCAGTTCAAAATGGCGTATGTGTTCGAAAATCAAAATAGGCTTTTTGCCAGAAAATTCCGTTTTCAAATTATTTGCATTTCGGAATTTCTTTACATTTTATTTGTCTTTATCGGAAAAAGGACATGCATTTATGTATTTTTTCCTCAAAGGAGCGGATGTTCGGTGCATTTTTCTCGTTTTAGCTTGAATAATGACTTCTCGTCGCGGGAATTGGCCTAAAATGAGGACAAGATGAGTAATAAACTTTAGTAGCCGTAATTCCACTACTCGTCAATAGATGGCGCTGTTCAGAATAATTGCATTGATTCTACATTTTGTTCAGTTTTGGATATTTTCAAACAATTTATGAAATAATAATGTAATTAATAAAATTACATTATTTAGTTTCTATCTATACACGAAATACATACTTCTCTCGAAATATGTACAAGTTTAAATGTTAAGGTTGGTTAAGGTACCTTAACCACTTTCAAGATTGTAGAGCTAAAACTTAAGCATATCGTTGTATAGTGTATACCTACCTACACGAGTTAAGTTTAAAAGTTCATTTTCATAATTGGAAGCAATCTGTACATAGTGAGGCGTTTCCCGCCATTTTTTCCTAAAAACTTTTTTACCACAGTATACGCAAAAATTTACGAAAACTGTTTTAAAAAAATCCTTCACAGCGACCACGAAATTAAGAAATTACTTAACATTCAAATTATGATTACGAAATAAGAGAAAATAATCACGATTAAGTCAGCGATTAAAGCTACAATATTGAAATTAATGAGTTTTTATCTTCGAACAACTCTTTACTGCGTATTGCATCACAGCGAAGGAAATGAAATAACAGTCATAATATTTATATGGCTATCTCGTTTCCGCGGTATGGCGTCATCTTTGTCGCACGCGTGGCGAGCTGCGTTTGTTTGGCGGAAGCTGACGGCTATATGTCCGTCTCTTTTCCGCTTGAAGATCAGGGTATAAGTCGACGCTCTTCGTGCAAGGCGACTGAGTGCATTGACCTGTCCTTGCTTTGTATGTGTGCAGCCTTGCTTGTACAGTTATTTATACTTGGTAGGTGTGTGTGTGTGCATAAAGATTGATGCACACTGGGTCATTTTTTTTTGTAGGTTTTAAATAGGTCATTCGGTTTTGCTGCCAACCTGCATTTTTCTGCCTCTTTCAGTTGCTGCCTTTGACTTACCTGTGGAAAATTAAAAGGAAAATGTTAATTCAACTAATCATTTGTCCCAAATATTTTAATTAATTAAAACGCATAACAAAAGTTAATGTATTAGCAAGCATAGTGTTTTGCAACACGTTCTAATATTAGAATATTAAAATATTAAAATAAATATTTTGTTTTTATCCAAAACCATGCTTAATTAAGTTACATAACGAGTTTTACTTTACATAAAAAATTACACAGCTTCTTTAAAAAATAAACAACTAATACCTACAATGTTATAACGGAACGACCAGTATAACCTTAATTTATTTAAATTACTGAATAAATAGTTAAGATAATCTTGAGGAAAATATATATGTAAGTACATTAGCTCACGATTCTATTGAGTAAAGGGGTAGGCAGGAATTATTCAGGGCTTTAGGTAAATCTCTTTCAACCTCTCGGGTGCTCAATCAGTCCATGAAACTGAACAACTTTCCCGATAGGTCAAACTACGAAAATAAATTTTTGATCTCCCATACAAAATGCGCTATATGCTGATGAAGTTTGTATCAAATTTTTTTTTCGTATTTTGACCTAAGTATTATTGGGGGAAAGTTGTTCAGTTTCATGGACTGATCCCGAGAGGTTGAAAAAGATTTACCTAAAGCCCTGTATACCTAATCTAATCACATAGCACAGACATATTACAAAGCAGGGTCGATTTATAAAATGCCGAAGGCTAGTAGAGATGTTGACCTTCGGCATTTTACAAATCGTCGCCGCCAGAATGCCATTTACGAACTTTTAACCAAGAAAACGTTTAGTTAGTAACAGTAACATTAGGATTACAATAATATTAAAATCTACCTCCGGTCAATAAAAATAGCAAACATTTTGTAAAATGACGCCGTTTGTAAAACAGCGGACGAATTAATAACTTTCTTTTTTTCGTTTCGTCAATTTTTTGTCGCCAAAAGCCAGACTTTTTACTCAAGATGAATAAAAGTATTTTTTCTGATTTTGAACCATTTATGGAAAATGTTAGTAAAGGATACATTATATAACATACGCCCACGCCTGTAAGCCCATAAGGGGTAGACAGAGCATCAGCCTTTCGCCCACAATACAGTGAACCCTCGCGTCCCTATTATGACTTTTACAATACGCCTGGGAAGAGTTGGCAACTGGTGCATTCTGAGTTTTTCTTTTGCTCCCAGTCCAGCGCGGAAGGATACATAGGAAGTAAATATGTACCACTTCGCAATACAAACAAAACAAACACATAAAATTCTATATTCAAAAATCTTTCCAAAAAAAATCGCCAACCCTACTCAACCTGTCATCCCCAAAAAAAACAACAAAAAAAGTATGAAAACTCCTTAATAGTTGGTAAAAAAAATGGTTGCGTCAGATACTATAAAAAATGTCTGCCAGGCGTCAACACGAGTTACATCACACGTGTCTCTGTGTGTTACACACACATACGTAAAAACCACCTCGTAGGCACGTACAACAGTGCACAGAGTAGGTTTCGCTAGTGTATGTGTGTTTGTCTATGTGTGCAGTTCTAATCTTCACAAGAATGCGGGTTCGTACCTTTAATGAGGACTTTTTAAAAGCTGAAAGGGGAAGGTTTGGCTTTTGAAAAACGAACTTTTTGCTTTTAAAGCTGAGCGTGGCTTAGTGCTTAGGTTTTGCTTTAGAAACTTTTTCTTCTCTTGCGTTTTTATGAAATGGAAGTGAATTTCATATTTGCAATGGAGTTTACGGTCAAAAAATCTTACAATGCTCTGCGTGTCCAGTACAATAATACTTTCAGGGGTCTGTTGGGGCTGCACTGGCGCTGCAGTGCGTCTGGGATGTTTGTGGACCACAGTACAGATGGCTTCCAGGCCATTCTGCGCAAACGAGTAGCCTCCCTGAGGTCTCGCATTAAGTGTAGTACTAACAGGCTCCTGAGGGTCATTGCGGACAGAGTGGATGGTCCAATACTGAAGCATTGGTCATCCCTACATGTGCTGAGCAATGTTAATTTTAAATTCTACTAGTTTTAAATTTTACTAACATAGTTATAAGATTTTTGTTACTAATAAAATATGGACTTGTTGGTCTGAAATAAATATTTTCATTCATTCATTCGTTCATTTGGTCGAGTGGTAGTGGCGCTGCCTCTGATCGAGTCTTAAGCCCATATATTTGTGTAAAAAAACGGATGTTTGTCCTCGGGTAATGGGTGTTCGTGTCTATTTTTGTGTAAGATCTAAGGGAAGGGACCCACAATACAAGGGAAAACCTTAGTCTTCTTCTTCTTCATCTTCATCAGTCCATATACGTCCCCACTGCTGGGGCACGGGCCTCCCTCAATAACATGAGGGGTAAATGCCACACTCACCACGCTTGGCAGACGGGTTGGCGAGGGTTTTGGTATAATTGCAGAGTTTTCCTTTTCTGTGTGCAGATGAACTTGCTTGCATGTTTACCTTAGTCGCCTTGTACGACACCTCGGTAAGAAAGAGGGTGGTCCTATTCTACTCTGCCGGGGACTCACACGGCTGTATCAAAACGTTAGTGCGGATCTATAAGTGTGTAGCGTTTATTTCATAAACTACACCATCTATCGTTTAATCCCTAACGGAGTAGACAGAACATCATGTTGGTCACATAACCCCACGATTGACATACAATCTAAGGGTTATTCGATGAAACATTAGTATGGTTGGTGATAGGTTGTCAACCTTTCGCCCACGATACAGCAAAACCCTCGCGTCCCACTTACTGGCTTATAGAGTACTAGCTGTCCGCCCGCGACTTCGTTCCCGGTGTATTTTTTTTTTATTTAAGCCATCCTCGAATCAGAAAATTTTTGCAAAAATTTTAGCCAGCCGTTTAGGAGGAGTTCAGTGACATACACACGCACAGAAGAAATATATATATTAAGATATGCCTGAAGAGTTAGCAGCTGGCACATGTTTTTCTTAACATTTTTCGCATTTTTTTTATGTGACACAGGCCACAAGTGTATAAGTAAATTAATAATAAGAAGCAGTTATAATAATAAGATTCACCGCTAAAAGACTGGAAAGTTACAAAAAAGATAGATAACCACAACTGGACAATTAAATAAATACCTACAATAAACATCTTGGCTGTTATAAGCCATAATAAGGCGCTGTATAAACTGTTAAATAAACACCCAGCTAATTCCAGTACTCAAGGTTCGGTAGTTCGGTACTGTCCCGTCATTTCTCGAGTCAGTGCGTAACCGGCTTAAGAGCTAGTCAGCTAGCGTGTCTGCGATGTAACGGAGGCGATGCCATATAATTGTGGATTTACCACTTTAATTATCCAGTTATCACAGGTTACGTCACTGCTTGGGAGTATGACATTTTAATTTTGTCAGGTTATAGAGGACGCTGCTTAAAACATCTGATACCTACCCTAGCATAAGCAATGAAACTTCACTTTAATGACAGTTGATTGCCAAGGAAAACACGATACCCGCTATGATATTTCCTCTCTCAAATTCTTCCCTAAGGTTGCCTGGAAGAAATCGCTGAAAGCGATAAGGCCGCCTTATTGTATATGCCTTGGGTTTATGTAAATTTATTGTTATTTTTAGTTATTTTTATGTTTGTGTGTACAATAAAATATATTTGATTGATTGATTGATTGATAACCTTAATCTAGAAGATTGCCTTTCTTTTGCATTCAATTGACGTTGACACATGATCTTGATTTGCTAAAAGGATGCATGTCCAAATCAAAACGCAAAAAAATGAAAACTTCATTTTCCTTGTGTTGATTCGGAAGTCAATACTCTCAAACGAGAGAAGACTCACTGCATATGCTAGGGCAGTAGGGCAACTCATAAAATCCTCATCCTCAGCTGCTGGTGGTGCTCCCTGCTGATCAACGGACGAGTCTCTGACGTACTACAACCCGTAAAGGATTTCTTTACTTCATCTATACTAATGTTATAAAGAAGAAAGATTTGATTGTTGTTTGCATTGAATAGGCTCCGAAACTATTGGACCAATTTGAAAAATTCTTTCACCGTTAGAAATATACATTATCCCCGATGGACATAGGCTTTATAATTTTCCCGAATTCCCACCGGAACGAATGCTAGTATATCATATAGGGTGTAATATAGACTGTAATATTAATCATGTGTTGGATTTATGGAGTCCCCAATGCGATAGTAAAACATGTTGCTTTACTATCGCATTGGGATCATCCTTTAAAGATAGTTCGTAAGTTTTGGAAATAAAATAAACTAGCTTTTCGCCCGGGACTTCGTTCCCATGGGAAATCAGGAAAATAATGTTCCCTATGTTCATCACGGATAATGTAGGATTCTAATGGTGAAAGAATTTTTCAAATCGGTCCAGTAGTTTCGGAGCCTATTCAATGCAAACAAACAATCAAATCTTTCTTTTTTATAAATAGTACAGACTAGCTTTCCACCCGGGACTTCTTCATAAGGGATAATGAAGGATTCTAACGGTGAAAGAATTTTTCAAATTGGGCCTGGTAGTTTCGGAGACTATTCAATTCAATGCAAACAAACAAACAATCAAATCTTCTTCTTTATAATATCAGTGTAGATAAATAAAATATTGGCGACTCTATATCTCTATATTCATTTTTATTATACCTGACATTGGTAAGTATATGTATACATATGTATACACATATAACGTGTAATATATACAATGTTGCAATAGCGATAACCGAGATTATGTATTATTGTTTATAGACTTGCACGTAACAACGTAGTATGTCTAGAACTAATGTTGGGATAGGTCAGGTTTTTCAGATCGGAAAATGGCTATATAGTAGGTAGGTGATGTAATTGAGTTTTATATGTGCGCGTGTGTTACGTTCTTTGTGATCTCAACCGATCAGTGAGGTTAAGAACACACACAGAGGCAGGGAACCTGATGGGTGACCATAATGGAATTTTATTACGAGTGTGTCCGTGCTTCGGAGGGCACGTTAAGCTGTCAGAGGCCAAGTTCGCCACTTACTCGGTTGTACAAAAGGAAGGTTATGTATTACAGTGTTCTTTTTTTTTCTTATTGTGTCTCAAAATCCTTCGTGTTTCCGAAATTATAAAAAAAGAAAAACAAGTAGGTATGTACTTAATTCTTTAATTATTGTACCTACGACAAATGTATGAAATACAAAAAAAATCCTATAGACTCATATATATGTCCGTTTTAGAGACTCAAAAACTGCTGAACAGATTTTCATACGGTTTTCACCAATGTATGGAGTGATTCAAGAGGAAGGTTTATGTGTACAATTCATTCCCGAAATTCTCACGAGAACGAAGTCACGGGCGGGAAGCTAGTAAGAAGTAGAAATGGAAACTTAAACGAAACCACAATAAGTACCAACTTACCATGTTCGGATTCGAAATTGTTGAAGGCGATAAATTTAATAATTCAAGAAAATTTGGCTGTAGGTAGGTACCTAACCGACTCATCAAGAAATTAGAAACCTATGAAAATAAGCACATAAATCAACAGTCAACACACATGCTTACTTACTTTTATTTATTTTTATATTTATTTTTATTTTGCTTTTAAATTAAAATAAAGTTATTTTTTTCTTTAAAAAAATAATTTCCTACTGATTGACAGCCTCAGCTAACCGTCAAAGTCAGAAACGATTTTAAACAAAAAAGAAAAATTCCCAAAAAATTAAAAATAAAAGAAAAAATATTCGCGTGCAATCCCAAGCCACGCGTCATGCGACGACGACGCGGCGCGTATGTGTGCGTAACTATACCTGTGTGTGTGTACATCCGTGTGACCTACTTACGATCGCGCTTCGGCTAAGTTCGGCTATCTTCGGAACATATGCCGCTGCAGATAGGATGCGTTGTCGGTGCTCTATTGTTTTTTGGCGGGGAAATTGTGGGAAATTCTTTCGTTCAATTTTGAAACTTTTTTTTGTCGCAGAGAGCTGGTTAGCCTCTTTTATTTTATAGTGGTACTAGCCTTCCGCTCGGGACTTCGTTCCCGTGAGGATTAGGGAAAATCATGTACCCTATGTCCATCACAGATAATGTAGGATTCTAATGTTTAAAGAATTTTTCAAATTGGTCCAGTAGTTTTGGAGCCTATTCAATGCAAACAAACAAACAATCAAATCTTTCCTCTTAGAGGTGAAAATGTTATTGCAAAAATACTAAAGTACGTAGTTCTGAATTCTTGTAGGCGATAAGATTTACAGATTTTTTCGGAAAATCGATGATTGCCGAAAAATAACAAGAAATCAGAAGCATTGTAATCGCACCAGCCCTAAACGTCCCCACCGAGGGGCACGGGCCTCCCTTCGAAACACGAAGGGGATTTAGGCCATAGTCCACCACGCTGGCCCAATGCGAGTTGGTGGACCGCTCGTCTTTAGAAAATTTTCTTGGACGGGCGGGTTTCATCACGATGTTTTCCTTCACCGTTGAGCAAGTGATAATTAGAAATCCGTACATAAATCCGAAATGACGAATTTAGCGGTACAGGCCCGCACCAGGATTTGAACCCGCAACCTTCGGATTACAAGTCTGGCTCATTACCAACTGGGCTATCCAAAACAGAAATTTATCTTTCTCTTAAGCCTCTCCTATTACTTAACAGATTAAATAATAGTCATGCCAACATAATAATATAATTTAATATCAAAACCTGTAGCGTGAGATAACTTCCGCTTTTTCTTAAATACATACATACATGCACACACAGAGGCGAATTCAGGAGGTCCATTTTTTGTAATTGGAAGAAAGAAAAGAAAGAAAAAGACGAGTCACTACTGGCTTGGTCGAGTGGTAGTGTTGCTGCCTTTGATCGACGGGTCCTGGGTTTAATTCCCAGTCGGGAAAATATTTGTGTGGGAAGCAGACGTTTCTTCGCGGGTCACACGTCAGCTTTCAAACAAAACATACTGCACTGAAGTCTGTTCATTCGTTTAGGAGCTTCGATGCCACAGCCAGACATAAATACATATACACACGGCAAACATATACCCCTCTATTTTGTCGGGGGCTAATGAAGGAATTTTTTGTGTATTTTTATGTAGCCGCCATTGTGTCCCTTGGCAAAGGCCTCTCCTTTATCATGCCAATTTCTTTTTTACATACATACATACAGTCAACAGCTCATCAGGCTACCACAAACTGTCAAATTTCCCCAATGAATAGTAAATTCTAATGTTTGGAGATAAAATTTAAAATCGATTGAAGAAATTTGACAGTTTTGGATAGCATGATGTGCCGTTGTCCCTGTACATACGATCACGCCTGTAATCCCTAACGGGGTAGCCAGAGCATCAGTGGTTCTAGAAAACCATTTAATGCCACGTTTGACACAAATGGTGATGGTTATTAGATGGAACATGTTGTGTAATGGTGAGAGGTGGTCAGCCTTTCGCCCATGATACAGCAAGACCTTCACGACCCACTTAATGACTTTTACAGTATGCCTGGGAAGAGTAGGCAGCTGGCTATTCAAAGTTTTTCTTTCACTCCCAGTCCAACGTAGATTTTTTTTTTAATGTATCAATTGCATCAGGGCCTCAAAACACCTGAATCCGCGACTCCACTCACACACATACATGCAACATGCACACACGCACGCACATTTTTTGGCAACCACTTTCCAATTAGTGAAAGCGGCTTGTATTTTCGGAGGTAACTTTTTAAATAACAGGTTGTAACTATTACAGCGTTATAGCTATTATGTTACTTTACGTAATATTTAAGATATAGTTTTTTTTTGTAGTTGTTTGTGAAAGATATATTTGCATACATGTATTAGATTAGTATCATTAATTTCTAAATTAAGATCGGTAGAGAACTGTATTTTTTCCGATTTCGTTGATTATATTATATAAGTTAAATTAATTTGTATGATTGATTTACTTCCATGCTGGTCTGAGAGTAAAAAAAAACTTTTTGAAAGAAAAACTTTTTATTATTATTATAAGATGGGTTAACTCTTGACCTCAATCTTGACCATAAGGTTAAAGATGAGGTCGACGATGGAGCGAGTTAACCCAGAAAATGCCTATAAAGGCACTGGTACTCCCACGCACCGACGGAACACAGCAAGCTGTTTGGCGTCGGACTTCGGTAGGAGGGTGGTCGCGAACCAGACGGCCCTTTGCAGAGCCTACCACACCGCATGAGACCATAGGACGACACCTCAGATTCAGAAAAAAATGAAGTGTCGTTGCCTGGGATGGATTACTAGGAGGCAGGTCTCATTTGTGTTTCCTTAGTCGCCTCTTACGACACCCACGGAAAGAGATGGGGTGGTGTTATTCTCAACCGATCACCACACGGTTAAACTTATAATGTACCAGCTGCCAACTCTTCCAGGCATACTGTAAAAGTCAGAGGGACGCGGGGGTTTTGCTGTATTGTGGGCGAACGGTTGATAAACCTGTCACCACGACATATCATGTCTCCTTTCGTTTAGGAGCTATGATATCACAGACAGACACAGAGATACACATACATACAGAACACTGATACACAGAATACACCCCTCATTTTTGTCGAGGTATAAAAATCGACAATTTCTTAAGTATGTATGTATGTATGTATGTAAACTCTTTATTGCAACCTCTTACAGTCTAATACAAAAGATATTACATATATATGCAAAGGCGGACTTATCCCTGAAGGGATCTCTTCCAGTCTACCTTAGAGATGGCAAGAGAGAACCAGATGTGGTACGGGTTACAACGCAATAATGTTTGCATTACCTACCTACCAATTAATGAAACAAAATAACCTATTCTACAATATACAATAAATAATATATATAAATACCTATATATATATATATATATACAATAAATAAATATATGTTCAGACGTATTTACCTACGAGTTAAAAATCATTAGCTATCAAGAGCAGATGGAAAACCCCAGAGTTTTTTTAGCGACTTCTGAAATGAAGCCAGGGAAGGAGCAGCCTAAGTAACAACCTAATATTAATAAGCTATTCGCAGCCTATTGAAACCAGACAATGGTTATTCCATTATTTAACAGCAGGCAACCACAATCGAGTTATCTGTCCATCTGTGACGTCATCAGATTGGAGAGCCCAAAATTCGTGAGCTGACTTTCACCGCGCGGTAGGCTAAAGTTAGAGAGTTTCGTGAAATTATAACTTGGTGGATCGTTCTGTTGATAAGCAAGATTTTAAATCGCACTGAAACTGAATACGTAATTTACGTTTTTCAAGTTGATTGATTGAGTTTTTAAAAAGTTGTAAATTTTACTTTGTTTGCTTTTTAGGGTTCCGTACCCTAAGGGAAAAAACGGGACCCTATTACTAAGGCTGTCAGTCCGTCTGTACGTCTGTCACCAGGCTGTATAGTTAGACAGTTGAAATTTGCACAGATGATTTATTTCTATTGGTCCTATAACAAAAAATACTAAAAACTAGAATAAAATAAATATTTAAGGGGGCTCCCATACAACAAACGTGATTTTTTTGCTCTTTTTTATAGAGGCTGTAAGTATCTCATGAACCGTGATAGTAATACAGTTAAAATTTTAACAGATGATGTATTTCGGTTGTTGCTATAACAACAAATACTAAAAAGTAGAAGAAATTAAATATTTAAGGGGGCTCCCATACAACAAACGTGATTTTTTTGCTGTTTTTATAGAGATAATGGTTTTTACAGAGTCCGACTCGCACTTGCCCGTTTTATATTTAACCCCCTACAAAAAAGAGGGGTGTTATAATTTTGACGTTATGTATCTGAGTGTCTATCTGTGGTATTGTAGCTCCTAAACGAATGGACCGATATTGATGTGGTTTTTTTTCTTTGAAAGCTGACGCGATTAAGATTTTAAAAATCTCACTACTTACCTTTTAAACAAATAACTGAATCTGAAATGACTCTAGAAATGAGCAGTTTATTCCCATGGCTATGCTTGTCTGATATACAGGGCCTTAGGTATCTCTCCTTTAACCTCTCGGGTGGTTAATAATATATTTGAGTTCCCATACAAACTTCATCAGCATATTGCGCATTTTGTATGGGAGATCAAAAATTTTTTTTCGTATTTCGACCTATGTTCCTTGGGCAAGTTGTTCAGTTTCATGGACTGATGAACCACCCGAGAGGTTGAAAGAGAGATACCGAAAGCCCTGTAGATAATAAGAAATTCTGGAAAAGCTATGAGCTTATAAGCTTTGTCACGGTGATATTTTTTTTAAATTTCAGAGTTATCCTTACCCAAATGCATACAAACGTATTTAACTATAGTCTTAAAACACGTGCTAAACTTAACGTGCATTAGACTGTAAGTGCATAAAATAAGCACTAAAACAGCTCGCACACGGCACGGCTCGCGTGCAGATCCCCGAATACGGTGAAGGCCTAACTAAACACTTAGGTATAAATTGCTGATTGCCTAGACTTAGGTACTAGGCAGTACTTAAGAGCGGTTGAGGTGTGTTCACACATTTGGCGGCGAAGGCAATGTCCTTTACATTTGAAAAAAAACTTCAAAGTTGTGATATGCTTTACAAAATAGACTAAGTACCTATTTGCAAATAATAACACCTAGTCGGTTTTCCCGTGAAAAAAATTTGCTTTGACCAGAAAACTTCATTTTGATTTTTTTTAGCCGAGTTTTTAGATTTATATAATGGGCATTTTTTTTGCGGTATTTTGCAAGAGTTACTAGACAAGGCTATGAGGATTTTTAGCGACAAGTCCGCCCTTGCACGCTTTTAGTTGATAAGTTTTCTTTAATTGACTGTAATTTAAAAAACGCTATATCTACTAATTTATTTTCATCTATTTCTTGTTATTTCAAATAACAATTTACCATTAAATGTCTATCTTAAAATGTGTCCCACAAAATTTATAAATAAAATAAAAGTTATTTTTTGTCACAAATAAAATTAAAACAGTAGTATTAGGTGAACTATCAAATGAAATTGAAAATACGTTGTAATGAAAATGTAAAAGTATTAATAACTAATTTTTAAAAACTGTAAATACTTAATGGCGAATAAAGAATTTAATGGCTCAGCTTGTGCGTTCTAATACCACTCTCGAACATTCACCAAAAGTGTGAACACACCTCGCTTTAAACAGGCAAACACCTTACGGTAGGCAGACACGATAATTATACAGTAAACACATAAAATAATTACTTAAAACTAAGTACCGAAGCCTAGGTTATCCGTCATTGCCTAGATACAGGCATAGGATGCCTACGTAGGTCGAACAAGGTGCAAAAGCTATGGAGCGTATGCCGTAAGCACACGAATGAATGGATGGAAATACATGATTCTAGCCCAAAGGCAAAGATGCGGTCGAGGATGTAGTAAGCTCACCCAGAAGAAGCCTATTCACCGGAACTTTAAAGAGATTCGGGTTATATGAACTCGGAAATACAGACGCAGGCAGGGAATTCCATTCCCTAGCAGTGCGCAATATGAAAGATTATGAAAAGCGCTCAGTGCGAATCCGTGGGATATCAACAAGATAGGGATGCTACTATACAAGGTGTTTCAAAAAACCCCAAAAAAAAGAAATTCCAAAATTTAATTTTAAAAGTGAAATAGTCGCAACTCTAGTAATCAGTTGCACGGTTTGACATTAACAAAATGAAAGTTTCATATAATTAATATGACATACTTGTCAATTTATGATAGAGCTATGCAATAAGCTTAATTTTAATTAATTTTGAATTATTATTTTTTTTGGGTTTTTTTGAAACACCTTGTAGAGATCTAGTGATCTGTGGATGGTATAATACCCAGCGGTGCGCCTGGACATCCTATAGAAGAATGGGGCAGGCGGAATGAGGTCATGCAGCTCCTGAGCACACTCCCCGAAGTCAAGATAATTAGAAGCCGGATCACTGTTCGACACCGATCAATTAGGTAAAGCAAACATGGTATACGACCCTTTCATAGATGACTATAGTAGCAACTTATCACGAGCGTTCCCGTGCGCATGTTGTTGGTCCTGGCTGTGCCATTTGGTGCTTCGAAATCTGACACCAGGGTTAGTCAAGTTCGAAGCATATTTTGATTATACCTACACGAAATAAGGAAATTGGTTGAAAGTTTATGATGGTTGCGTGTAGTGTTGACTAGGAGGAAGACCACCTCTTCCCGTGGATTCCAGAGGATTTGAGGTCTTTCTGAATTAATAGCACAGAATATCCTAGTTTGTATTTCTGTGTCTCAAATCAAATTTTATTTATATATTTTTTTATCTTATTATTTAGCTTATAATTAGCCGTGTGAGTCCCCGGCAGAGTAGAATAGGACCACCCTCTTTCTTACCGAGGTGTCGTACAAGGCGACTAAGGCAAACATGCAAGCAAGGAAAACTCTGCAATTACATCAAAACCCTCGCCACCCGTCTGCCAAGCGTGGTGAGTATGGCATTTACCCCTCATGTTATTGAGGGAGGCCCGTGCCCCAGCAGTGGGGACGTATATGGGCTGATGAATATAGCTACAAATGTCAAGAGTTTATAATAAAATTGTTAGTCATTTCAGCCCATAATATGATCGTCAAAAATATAAATTATTAAAATTACAATTACGACATTTTGTAGTGAAAACTTCTTTAGCGGCGTTCTTTTTGGGATGGGTAAAAATGTTAAACTCGCTTCAGGACACGTGACCTGATCGAAAATTCGCAAGACGGAGGGAGAGTAGACAGCAAGGAAGTAATACATATATGTTAGAGTTTTCACTTCTGCCGGCACTCCCGGACTGCAACCCGTTGTTTTTTTAAATCATAATATCTCCTAGTCTCTTGAACAAAGTTGTTCAGTTTAGTGTGCTAATACAAGCTAAATAAGTATAACTTTGCATTATTGTTGAGGCAGACAAAAAGTATTATGTATGTCTTTTTTTAATCAATGAACGCGGCGATCGCCAACGGCCAGCTAAGAGTGGCAAATCCCAAGACGATTGAACAAATAACTTTCGCCGCTGTCCACACGTTGCACAATGCACTATGTGTGCACATACATACATACAATCACACTTACCGTATGTTACGCGTGCTTACGTCATTTGGGTATGGATTGAGCATTTGTTTTTAAAGGGCATAAGGGACAAGTTGTATTTTTTTATTTATTATAAGATAGGTTAACTCTTGACCACAATCTTGACCAAGGTCATAGATGAGGCCAACGATGGAGCGAGTTAACCCAGAAAATGCCTATTAAGGCACTGGTACTCCTACGCACCGACGGAACACAGCAAACTGTTTGGCGTCGGACTTCAGTAGGAGGGTTGTCGCGAACCAGACGGCCCTTTACGGAGCCTACCACACCGCATGAGACTAAAGGACGACACCTCAGATTCAAAACAAACTGAAGTGCCGTTACCTGGGGTGGATTACTAGAAAGCAGGTCTCATTTTCTCTCCCTTAGTCGCCTCTTACGACTCCCACGGAAAGAAATGGGATGGTGTTATTCTCAACCTTTTACCACACGGCACAAAATTTTAGAGTTATTTGTTTCATCCAATATCAATCCTGGGTTATTTGTGAATCAGTATATTATTATATGTATGAAAATGACTTATTTATTTATTTTGTTTTCTTTTATTTATTATTCTTTATGTACTTTTGCGCTACTCTCAGTTTTTCTTGTGTTTTTATTTTCGCTTTGGGTTGCTTGGAAGAGATCGCTGTTTAGCGATAAGGCCGCCCTTGCACACTTTTGATTGTAAGATAATATTGTAAAAAAATTATTTCCCTGTGAAGAATGCAATAAAGTATTTATTTATCTATTTATCTATGATTACACCTAAACATTTTTTTTAAACTATAACCTATCAATGACAGATGGCAGTTCTCACGGTGCCTTTCAATTTCATACCTTATTCATACCTAGTCAAGGTCGACTTTGCACGCGACGCACTCCGCGATTAATTACGTCAGTTCTGCTGTGACGTCATAAAGGTATCCTGATTTAAGAATTTGTGGAATACACTACTAGCATCTTCATCTTCATCAGCCCATATGCATCCCCACTGCTGGGGCACGGGCCTCCCTCAATAACTTGAGGGGTAAATGCCATACTCACCACGCTTGGCAGACGGGTTGGCGAGGGTTTTGATATAATTGCAGAGTTTTCCTTCTCTGTGTGCAGATGAACTTGCTTGCATGTTTACCTTAGTCGCCTTGTACGACACCTCGGTAAGAAAGAGGGTGGTCCTATTCTACTCTGCCGGGGACTCACACGGCTTACTACTAGCATCGTCCTGGAGGACTCACTACTATCACACGGGGACTCACTACTAGCATCGTCCTGGAGGAAGAGAAAATTTGAAGAAATTTGAAGCACGGAAAAGTTCGTGGCAAATTTTCACCTTAGAATAATTTATATGTCTAGAAGGACAGTCGAAGCCAAGATGGCGTCCAAAAAATTGGGTGTAACGTAATATCCAATCCCAATGTTGCACAGTCATTTTCCATTGTGTCGTCTTGAAATGCGGACGAAAATTGAATTTTCAAAATTAAGTTTTGTGTAGCTTAAGGCGACTACAGCACCCGACAAAGGCAGCACACATAGGAATAGTGCCATCTCCGTCTCTCAACAGGCCTGGGCCAGCAGTGCAAACAGTGTCGATACACGAAGTTTACGGACTATGAAAACATGTTCGAAAGTTAGAAAAATGAGATTTGTGCAAAGGTAACAGCTTAAATCGAAAAATGCGTTAACTACTTATCGAGAGTGTTCAATCACGAACATTTTGATGGCAAATTCAAGTTCCTGTGTGCATTTTACTATCGTTTTTACAGCTTAAAAGATACACAATTTTGGGTATTTAGAGGTGACTTTGTGAGCTTTTTCTATCGAACCAAAAGTGCTGAATCATGTTTTCAGCAAACTACTTATCTAGTTTATGTCCTGAATATTACCGTAGTATTTTTTTCTTCGATTTAATGCAGTGCGTCATGCTTATCTACGCATCATTAAATCGTAATTTAGGTGCTGTAGTCGCCTTAAGTGTGCAGAAACTATCCGAAGATTCTTGACCCGTTTTATTTTGGCAGTTTGTAACCTGATGCTCATTCTAAGATTTTCACTTTGGTCATCCATCAGGTTCCTTGCCCCTGTGTACGTTGCTTAGCCTTACTGATCGGTTCCGATACTGGGCTTGGCACAGGCGTTTAAAAAAACCGATACGATATACAGGACTTTAGGTAAATCTCTTTCAACCTCTCGGGTGAAAATGAACAAGCTCCCCAAGGAACATAGGTCAAAATACGAAAAAAAAAATTGAGTTCCCATACAAACTTCATCAGCATAATAAATAGCGCATTTTGTATGGGAGATCAAAAATTTTTTTTCGTATTTTGACCTATCCTTGGGGAAGTTGTTCAGTTTCATGAACTGATTAACCACCCGAGAGGTTGAAAGAGATTTACCTAAAGCCCTGTATACCACCGGTACATGTAGAAGCGCGCCATTTTCCTCATTGCGCCATCTTCAAGGGAAAGTCGATGACGCACCGACCGACAAAACACCGCCTTTGAGTGTTAGTAGATAGCGAGTAAGTATGTTGGTCTGTAGCTGTAAATATCCCATTTTTAACGACTTCAAAAAAGGAGGAGGTTCTATGTTCGACTGTATGTTTTTTTATGTACCTATGTTGACCGATTTCTCCGCCAATTATGGACCGACTTTCAAAATTCTTTTTTTCTTCGAAAGAGTAAGTATAATCCAAAGGTGGTCCCATATAAATTTTATCTAAAATGATTTAGTGCTTTTACAAAATCAACAAAAAAAAACTACAAACCAGAACATCATCTAAATAAATTAGTGACATTTTCGTTTGTGGTTATCTGCTAATAGGCATTGTAGTCTGCAAAAAATACTAGTTGTCTACTTTGTGCGAACTGTTGTTGGGATTGAAGTCGGTGGGCCTTTGAGTGTAAAAAGTATAGCATTTAAAAAATAAAAATAAAATTATTTTATTTAATTCTTTTTCTAGAAAAATCCCTTAGGTAAATCAAAAACAAACGAGCATCACACCTTTACACCCGAAGCGCGAAATCATTCGAATTTCAAAGTGAGCTGCTGCCATTATGTGACGTCACCGTTCGTGCGCGCGCAGCCTTGGTCCTAGCGCATAATGTGGCAGACCTAACCTGCTAGGTAGGAGCTAGGTTTGGTGCTAACATTTTGTATTATTTATTTGCGTTTTAAGCGAAATCAGAGATCAATTATTAATAGAATTTGCAACGCTGCTTACAAGTTACGATATAGGATAATAGGGCACCTACTAAATTATTTTTGGCGTCCATGTGTAAGAAAAACTTAGAATATGCCAGCTGCCAACTCTTACCAGTTATACTGCAGTACTGGCTGGCCATTACAACTCGGAGGATGCTCCGAATTTTGTATTTTTTGTTAAATTTACCCTTTTCGGGAAAAGCAAAGAAATTAATGTCCATACAGCCATGTCTTCCATGTATTTCTTCTGAATAAGCTCTTCCTACTTTAAAAACTCTTTATAACATTAATAATAAATAATACTGGCCATTTTTTTGGCGATAGAAAGAAGATCATGCTCCAAAAAAAGTTTATTCACCCATTTGAATCGGACATCAATGAACAAATGAAATATTATAAGCATAACACATGTTTTGGTACTCGGTCGATGACCCAATGTTTTTATTTTTGGCTCAAAGATGTATTATAAGTATGTTCTAATAACGTTATCTCTGTAAACAAAAATGGCGGAAGATTAGCGCGAAAAATTTTAAAAGGCAAAATATTATCTTTATCACACAATCGCGCCAACAGTTTTATTTTTAACTCCCAACAATTAAGAGGGTTTTTATAAGTTTAACGAGTTTATCTTTAGGTCTATATGTGGCATTGTAGCTCCTAAACGAACAGATCAATTTTTATACGGTTTTTTAACTTGAAAGCTGACATAACGTTTTTAAGAAGAGAGTAAAGGAGCACTACCTCTCCCTTAGTTATCCGTGTGTGTAGTTATGTATTTGTATAGATATGTATTTATCTATATGTATGTATGTATTATGGATATTTATTATTAGGTTACTTCATTGGTTTATGTTTTTTGTATGTTTGTTTTGTTTTTAATTTAAATTGTATCGTAAGTTTAATTTTCTATTTTGTTTTCTTTTTCACGTTATTGTGCACGTCGTACTTGCCTCACTTCGTCCAATCTCTCTCGTTAGGTCTGCTGTAAGAAATTTCTACCTAGAAATAAGTAGTTCCTGTTGTGTCGTATTTCTTTTTGTATGTTTCTTTTTATATGTCTATTGTGTACAATAAACAGTAAATAAATAATTGAGATAATTCTTAGCTACCATCATACTATTTATAAAACAAAGTCCCCCGCCGTTTCTGACGGTTTGTCTGTCCGTCTGTGTCGTTCACAAACTCAAAAACTACTGAACAGTTTTTCACCGAAGGACGGAGTGATTCAAGAGGAAGGTTTTTATGTGTATGATTCATTTCCGAAATTTTGAGGAGAAGGAAGTCCCGGGCGGGAAGCTAGTATTTTAACGTAACAAAAGCTAGTTCAGCCGTTTAAAAGTAAGCTATGGATATCACTCCCGGTGATACAAAATCTTTAATTTTATATTTACATAGATATACAGGGCTTTAGGTAAATCTCTTTCAACCTCTCGGGTGGTTAATCAGTCCATGAAACTGAACAACTTTCCCAAGGAACAAAAAAAATGTTGATTTCCCATACAAACTTCATCAGCATATAGCGCTTTTTGTATGGGAGATCAAATTTTTTTTCGTATTTTGACCTATATTCCTTGGGGAAGATGTTTAGTTTCATGGACTGATTAACCACTCGAGAGGTTGAAAGAGAGATACCTAAAGCCCTGTATAACCCCACCAAAAAATATGCGACAGGTTTGCGCTATAACATCAAGGTTCTAGTCAGCTAGTTCATGCGCTTAACGCACTGTCCCTTGCGCGTGCGCGTTCGCTCGCCTCGTCGCCGGCCAGCGTTTGCGCAACACGACGTTTTTGTTTGCGCCTAGCGTCGCTCTACTCGTGCTATCGACTTGTGTGGACGCTATCCTACTATTTCAAACGAAAGATAAAAACTCTAAAAAAATACACACATCAACGCGGTCTAGGGATATTGCACGAAATTTCATACAAAAGAGGTCTGTTTGAGCAGCTATAAAAACATACTCGAGATACATGGAGGGCTATAATTTTCAGACGAGCAAGTGCTAAACCTGAATTTTCAATTCTAATCAATAAATTTTGTTTTACTTGAAATTTGTGAAAACGTGACGAAAACGAAAACGAAAATGCACTTTTTGTCTGCTTTTTGTATGAAAATAGTCGAATTTACGCAAAAAATATTTTCATTTTCGTCACGTTTTCACAAATTTCAAGTAAAACTAAATTTATTGATTAGAATTGAAAATTCAGGTTTAGCACTTGCTTGTCTGAAAATTATAGCCCTCCGTGTATATCGAGTATGCTTTCGTAGCTTCTCAAACAGACCTCTTTTGTATGAAAAATCGTGCAATATCCCTAGACCGCGTTGATGTGTATATATTCTTTTAGAGTTTTTATCTTTCATGTCGTGAGACAAAAACAAAAATCCTTATTTTCATATTAAAAAATTGATGAATGAAAAGAAAACACAATACTTGCGAACACAATAAGTAGGAACACACGGCAACACATCAGACTACACATGTTTACCGTCACCCTTAACTCCCTCGTAATAGCGTCGACTTTCGTAGTGCACATGGGTAACCTGACGTGCTGCTGTCTGTACTTGCATGAGACTGTAGAGCCATTCAATCATACAATCATGCATAGGTTATAGAACAAGTTTACATGATATTTAAATGAATTACTCATGATCATGAAATCAGAACAAAAAAGGCACTAGATATAAACGCTACACACTCAAGGGCCCACACTAAGGTTTTCCATTGTGTCGTGGGTCCCTCGGAACATCTATATACTAATCTATACATATAATAAAGAGGAAAGATTTGATTGTTTGTTTGTTAGTTTGCATTGAATAGGCTCCGGAACTACTGGACCGATTTGAAAAATTCTTTCACCCTTAGAAAGCTACATTATCCCCAATGGACATAGGCTACATAATTTTCCCGAATTTCCGCAGGAACTAAGACCCAGGCGGAATGCTAGTAATATTATAAAGAGAGATTTGTTTGTTTGTTTGCATCGAATAGGCTCCGAAACTACTGGACCGATTTCAAAAATTATTTCACCATTAGGATGCTACATTATCCCTGAGTAACATTGGCTACATAATTTTCCCGGATTTCCACGGGAACGAAGTCCCAAGCGGGATGCTAGTTATACATAAAGACAGACACAAACACCCATGACACAAGAACAAACATCTGCTTTTAATGGACATTTCTGCAGCTGATACTACCACAGTAAAATGCGAAAGAACTACTGTCTATAGTAGAATGAGACCTACGCACATACAACACAGCCATACATAGTATAATGTAAATGTAATTGTATGTACGTCAGTGAGTTACTAGGTACGACCCATTACACGACTCTGTACAATAGTACATTGTGTTACGTAACCGGGAATTTCTTTTTAGGTGATTATATGATCACGCTTTTGTTTTTAGGGGGTGGATAGAGGTTCAAATGATGACAGCTTTGGCGCAGTGGCTATAGTAAATTATTGACTCTGCTTCTAGGGCTCTTCTCCTTCTTATCGTGTAGGTATAAGTGCGTGACAAACCTGACTAACTGTAATGTCAAAGTTTTCAAACCGCCAAATTACCTCAGACTTGGTTTTAACGACTGTACGACAGCCGGGACCGACAGTTTAAGGTGTCTTCTGAAGCACGGAAACGCTCGTGAACAATTGCCACTTTGTTCACCCATCAGGTTCCCTGCCTCTGTATGCGTTGCTACAGAGGCCGTGTGAGTCCCCGGCAGAGTAGAATAGGACCACCCTCTTTCTTACCGAGGTGTCGTACAAGGCGACTAAGGTAAATATGCAAGCAAGTACATCTCCACACAGAGAAGGAAAACTCTGCAATTATATCAAAACCCTCGCCAACCCGTCTGCCAAGCGTGGTGAGTATGGCATTTACCCCTCATGTTATTGAGGGAGGCCCGTGCCCCAGCAGTGGGGACGTATATGGGCTGATGAAGTATGCGTTGCTTAACCTCATTGATCGACTGAGATCAGCGAGCGTCACAAGGCTACAAGCGTTTCTAGGGCTCTAGGTACTGTGGTATGCATTCTCTTCCGTAGTGACACTACATCCATAATTGTCACTGGCCGTTATCGGCTTTATGCGATTAGCTGATCTTCTTCTTTCGAGTCGATGGTTCATCATGACTAAATTTTGTTTGCCCAATACTTGGCCACAGCGTTAGCACTGTCTGAGGCGTTCATTAAGGCGACTACAGCACCTAAATTACGATTTTATGTTGCGTAGATAAGCATGACGCACTGCATTAAATCGAAGAAAAAAACACTACGGTAATATTCAGGACATAAACTAGATAAGTAGTTTGCTGAAAACAGGATTCAACACTTTTGGCTCGACAGAAAAATCTCAAAAAGTCACCTCTAAATACCAATATTGTGTATCTGTAGTAAAATGCACACAGGAACTTGAATTTGCTATCAAAATGTTCGTGATTGAACACTCTCGATTAGTAGTTAACGCATGTTTTGATTTAAGCTGTTACCTTTCCATAAATCTCATTTTTCTAACTTTCGAACATGTTTTTACGCACGCACGCTTTTATAGTCCGTAAACTTCGTGTATCGACACTGTCCGCACTGCCGGCCCAGGCCTGTTGAGAGACGGAGATGGCACTATTCCTATGTGTGCTGCCTTTATCGGGTGCTGTAGTCGCCTTAAATCCTTCTTCTGACATTTAGAACACATGCAGTTCCCATCGAATATCGAATTCGATGTAAATTTTGGTTTAAAATTTTAAATCGAAATTGGAGATTCGGGAACAATATACTTTATGACTCGACTCGAGCCATGGGCCATTCGTTTGGAGATTATCGAAGTGTGTAGGCGTGTTCCCACTGTGTCATACGAGATGTTCTCATAGCTGTGTAAAGAACTAAATGTCATAAGGTTGTCTTTATATATTGTACTAGCTTTCCGCCCGGGACTTCATTCCCGTGGGAATTCGGGAAAATTATGTAGCTTATGTCCATCGGGGATAATGTAGCCTTCTAATGGTGAAAGAATTTTTCAAATCGGTCCAATAGTTTCGGAGCTTATTCAATGCAAACAAACAAACAATCAAATCTTTCCTCTTCTTCTTCTTCTTATCGTGTAGATATAGTCAAGTTTGTGGCGATCTCGGCTTGCTCTGGTGTCAGAGTCCTCTTGGTGGTGGTGTCCTCTTTATAATATTAGTATAGATAACAGCCCTGAAAAGTAAATAACGCAGGGGCTAAAGTTTGCTACACGACCGAAATTTTGAAGCGTCGAATGTCAGTACATGTCTGTCTTGCACAAACAGTTGACAGTGACAGATAGTGACAATTATCAACCTTCCGTCGATCGTAGATAGTACAGAGTAGAGCCCCAGAGCCCCGATTCTGTAACTTCAGTTGTGTATCGATGGAATGGTCGCCATTTTATCCGTTCCAGTGGTGAAATTGAGAACTATCCAAATTTCATACACCTAATGACGCCTGAATTGACTGGTGGCGCCACCGCCAACTGAATTTTCAGTTGCTAGGTAAGTAGTTTGCAACTTTACGTTCGGTTGGCGGTGGCGCTGCTGGTCGGGGTGATTGTCAGCAAGTATATAAAAATTAATGGTCTCCATTCCATCGACACACAACTGAAGTTACAGAATCGGGGCCCAGATTGTTTTGTTTTCGGTTGTTTGTTTGTTTCTTTGTGTGTGTTAGAGACCCACGGCACAAGGCTTATCTCGAGGAAACCTACACATGCAGACAGTATAAGGTGTAGCTATTGTCTAAACCCGTCAATTTCCCCTGTTAGCACGTCAGAAGGCAGCTGCTTCACTGTCATGACTTGACCTGTCAAATCCTGGATCATTGTTAAGCGTAGTCCGAATGAGAAACGGGACTATTATTCCCTACATTATTTTTCACGTTATTCAATTAACTCTTATACTTATTCGAAAGCGTTTGAGATTTTTTATATTGCTAAATATTTAATTTTGTATCAACTATTAATATTTGTTATGTTTGCTAATCGTGAAGGGATGCATTGCGATCTATGCGAGCACCAATTATGCGTTTTGTTTTTTGTTATACTATATTGGTTCTTTTGGCGAAGACCTGTAATGGCCCTCTGGCGCTATTTTTGTTGTCTTAGCTTTGTATTATAAAGCGCTTTAGGTATCTCTCTTTAAACCTCTCGGGTGGTTATTCAGTCATAAAACTGAACAACTACGGCGCATTTTGTATGGGAGATCAAAAATTTTTTTTCGTATTTTGACCTATGTTCCTTGGGGAAGTTGTTCAGTTTCATGGACTAATAAACCACCCGAGAGGTTGAAAGAGAGATACCTAAAGCCCTGTATAAATAAATAAATACAAAATGCTTTGCCTACCCCAACAGGTTATTTAGTGCGTGAGAGTACCTATATATGATACTAGCTTTCCGCCCGCGGCTCCGCCCGCGTGGACTACAGGTTATATCGTGCCCAACTGTGGGATAAAATGTAGCCTATGTCCTTTCCCAGGCTCTAATCTATCTCTGTACCAAAATTCATCAAAATCGGTTCAGTGGTTTAGGCGTGAAAAGGTAACAGACAGACAGACAGACAGACAGAGTTACTTTCGCATTTATAATACTAGCTTTCCGCCCGCGGCTCCGCCCGCGTGGACTACAGGTTATATCGTGCCCAACTGTGGGATAAAATGTAGCCTATGTCCTTTCCCAGGCTCTAATCTATCTCTGTACCAAAATTCATCAAAATCGGTTCAGCGGTTTAGGCGTGAAAAGGTAACAGACAGACAGACAGACAGACAGAGTTACTTTCGCATTTATAATATTAGTAGGGATAGGGATGATAGTAACTATACGTAGGTAGATATTATAAATTATGTATTCGTTGTCCATAGCCCTTAGTTATAAAATTATAGGTAGTTAACCTTTGGAATTCCCACTGTTAGTCTTTCAAATTAGGCATTTTCCTCTACTAAAACAAATGTTTCTCCGCCTACCCCATAGCTTATAGCGTGAAGCCTATTTACCCTTAAATTTCATTATTGTGCAATCTCAAAAGTACTAGGGACCCACAAATGCAAAGAGCTATCATCTATGAAGATAGAGTCGACGAGACATTGGCTGTTTTGCACGCGCACAACAGATAGCTCGGCCTTGCTGTGCTGTTCAACCCGTGACACAGTTTTACTTGGCTTGACGCCGCGATCGTACGCATCGAAAAACCTACCTTATCACTCTAAAAATAAATACCAAATTAGCGTAAAGAAACTGCAGATGCGGTTAGGCTGATAGAACAGGCGAATTTTATCTCTATCAGTTACAGTTTAAATTTCAAATTTGAATATAGTTATTTTCGTCAATTTGATTAAAGTTGACAATTTAAAGGTGCAAGAGATTTTCTATCGTAACGTGCACTATTTAAGTTGAATATTGAATGCTAATACTTGAAGATTTCAATTGAGAAATGTTTGATAAGGTTCGAAATTTGAATCAAAGATAGCTCGCGTATTGACTGACAGTATTTCGTTTTTAATTGTAATAAATTATTTTAACAAAAGACTGCTGAACTTATTTTAACTAATTTAGTTAATGGGCTACCTATTTCAATTGAATAATTCCATTCAAGTAGTTTACAGGAATGAACTAAACAAAGTTATTATTTTATGAATTAATAATTCTTGAGGTTAAATAAATGGCGAAAATTAAGGATGTGAATCAGTCCACGAAGCCGAACATATTTAGGAAAAACTTTCCCCAAGGAACATACCTACTTGACTTAGGTCGAAAGGAGAATGGGTAATTTTGTATGGACACTGGACTGGACCCAAAAACATAAATTTTACTGTAGCATAATTATTCGTGTTGTTTTTTATTGCCCTAGTGTAGTAGTTTAATTATTCTAAGAAGCGGGTTTGAATTCCATTGGAGAAAAAAGATACAAATTATTTTATCTAAGCGCTATGTATATTTTATCATTATACTGGCTGTTAACCACTGAATATTGATTTTTAGTAATAAAAATTACTATGATTACTAAAAGTGATAGCAACAATAAATTTATAATAATAATTATTATTAAAGTATTATACTTAATTACTATTGGAGAAAAAAAAATTGCCAAAAAAAACTTTTTTCTCCAATGGAATTCAGATGTGCCGCCTAAGAATAAATTAAACTACTCCACAAGAGCAATGATTACCAATATAGGTCCACCATATAGGTTATGCTACAATCAACTTTGTATTTGGGTACGCTGTTACCCATTCTCCTTTAAAAAAAGTCTCCTCTCCGTACAACTTGTGCGATCAGCTAATATGACTTCGTATCAAATTCAATATTTTTTTAGAATTTGGTTCTTTTGGTAAGTTGTTTAGTTTCATGAGAAAATTTCAATAACTAACTAATAAAGTACGAACGGCTGCACATCCAGGTTACCACAAGCGTGCACTCTGTGCTGTTGTGATAAGAGCGGTTTTGCAATGAAAATGGAGTAACCTGATGCGCTGGCCTCTGTACAAACACAACAGCTATTAGGTATTTGATAATTTATAAATAATTCGACGGCCAGTTTGGTCGAGTGGCTTGGCGCTGCCTCTTGGTCTACGGGTTCTTTGTTGGATTGCCTGTCGGGGCAAATTTTTGTATTAAAAGTATGTAGATGTTTGTTCTCAGGTCATTATGTTCCAAGGGACCCACGACATAAGAGAAAGCCTAAGCCTGGAAGCTTAATAATGACCGAAGTCACAGCAAATAGCTAGTAAACTTTAAATTTCACCGCTATTCGACATTTTCAACTCTCAAACTCGGACAATAGACCATAAATTACATTATCTTAACATTTTAGAACATTAGAAATAGCAAAGTCCACAGATAGGCTTAGTACCTATTTGTTATCTGTGCTAGGGTGCCTAGGTCTTCAAATTTATGTCTAGGTCTCTTATCAGAAGTCTAAATTTGATTTTGTACTTACTACCTAAACAGATAATGATTTGTTTATGTTTTAAACGTGTTCATTATTGTTCAGGTTTTCGGAATATCTTTAGGGTTCGAGTGAAATAGGCATCCTCAGCGAGCAATGGAACGCTCCATGCTCAGGATCTCGCTAAAGGATAGAATCCGAAACGAGGTCATCCGACAGAAAACCGGAGTGATGGATATTATCCTAAAGTGTAGCAAGCTGAAGTGGCAGTGGGCTGGCCATGTCTGTCGCAGAACCGACGAGCGTTGGAGTAGACAGGTTCTCGAATGGAGACCACGTCTTGGCAAACGTAGTGTAGGACGCCCCCCAGCCAGATGGTCAGATGACCTAAAGAAGATAGCGGGTAGTGGCTGGATGAAAACAGCGGAGGATCGTGCAAAGTGGCGCACCTTGGGGGAGGCCTATGTTCAGCAGTGGATGCAATAGGCTGATATGATGATGATGAGGCATCCTCTGGGTGAGTTTGTGAGTTTTTTTTCGGGCAAAGCGGGATTTAGAAACCTTTTGAGTAAAAAAGAGCGGGATATGCTTTTGTCGAAAGCGGGACATAATAAAAAAATCGTAAATAATCAGTAGTTTTTAACTACTTAAGCTTTTATCTGAGTTTTAAACTAAGTTTACAATTATGTTGATGATAGATAGCTATTTTCTTGCACTTCACGCCGGGCGGCCGTGAGCCTCTTCCGAGCCAGGCCACACCGTCGAGTAATTCCTAAAAAGCGGGAATAAGCCTGTTTCGCGCGGGACATTCAATTTTAGTCTAAAAATCGGGACGGCCCGCCAAAATCGGGACATCTGGCAACGCTGACTCGACTATATCTTCGCCTCCGAGCTGATTACGTCAGCCTCACTTATAAAAAAGTCCGTCAACGTGAAAAAAATTGACGCAGTTCCCAAAGTACCGAGAGATTATAATTTTACTAAGTTGAATTACAATATTACGGGTTTGACAACGTTAAGTATGATAAAATTATAAATCCTTACTAATATTATAAATGCGAAAGTACCTTTGTCTGTCAGACCTGTCTTTCACGCCTAAACTACGGAACCGATTTTGATGAAATTTGGTACAGAGATAGATTAGAGCCTGGGAAAGGACATAGGCTATACATTTTATCTCACAGTTGGGCGGAGCCGCGGGCGGGAAGCCAGTTTCACTATGTCTGAAAGATATCTTCACTATTTTACTCGTTTTTTTTCTGTAATACTTAGTTATATACCGCAAGTAAGTACGTCCATACCATTATCAGATACTCACGCAATAATCCCTTTAGGGGGAGGCATGCAGAACGTCTTGTAGTTCTGGAACCACCTGACGCCACGTTTGACAATCATTCTGAGGTTATTTGATGGAACATGAGTACAGTGGTTATAGGTTGTCAGCCTTTTTTTTTATTATAAGATGGGTTAACTCTTGACCTCAATCTTGACCATAACGTCAAAGATGAGGTCGACGATGGAGCGAGTTAACCCAGAAAATGTCTATAAAGGCACTGGTACTCCCACGCACCGACGGAACACAGCAAGCTGTTTGGCGTCGGACTTCGGTAGGAGGGTGGTTGCGAACCAGACGGCCCTTTACAGAGCCTACCACACCGCATAAGACCATAGGACGACACCTCAGATTCAGAAAAAAATGAAGTGTCGTTGCCTGGGATGGATTACTAGGAGGCAGGTCTCATTTATGTTTCCTTAGTCGCCTCTTACGACACCCACGGAAAGAGATGGGGTGGTGTTATTCTCAACCGATCACCACACGGTAAAAAGCCTTTCGCTCATCATACCATACATACAGCAAAACCCTCGCGTTCCACTTACTGGCCACTATAGTATACCTGGGAGAGTTGGTGGCTGGCACATTCTAAGTTTTTTCACTCCTAGTCCAGCGTGGAAGTAGTACACGTGTAGTGTTTCTATTTTCTTATCCGTCGTCATCAGCCCATATACGTCCCCACCGAGGGGCACGGGCCTCCCTTCGAAACACGAAGAGGATTTAGGCCATAGTCTATCACTCTGGCCCAATGCGGGTTGGTGGACCGCTCGTCTTTCGAAAATTTTCTTTGACAGGCGGGTTTCATCACGATGTTTTCCTTCACCTTGAAGCAAGTGATAATTAGAAATCCGTACCTAAATCCGAAAAGACGAAATAAGTGGTACAGACCCGCTCCAGGATTTGAACCCGCGACCACAAGTCTGGCTCATTCCCAACTGGGCTATCACTGCTTATTGTGGTTCGGTAAATTTCGTATTCTGATAAGTTAATTGATTTTCAAATGACAAGAACTAGACAGATATTATTTCCCGAGATACATTAAGAAAATAGAAGCACTGTAAAGGGCTTAAACCGCAAAAATCCCTGAAGCCCCAAGGACATTTTCACGAAACTTCCGACCTTGTTCCGTGACCCGGTTCCACCTATCATACTGTTAAAAAACAATATAAAAACCCAATCATTGTCACCTTGGCAGGGAAGTTGCAAAACTGTAAAAAGCGGGCTGGTGGCGACACGTTTAAGGTTGAATTTCTCTTTAATAATAATAATGGAAAATACTTAGGTAATTTTAAACCGACTTCGAGAAAAGGAGGAGATTCTAAATTCTGATACAAGACAGACCGTGATAGCCCAGTTGCTAATGAGCCATATTTGTAAGGGTCAGTTCACACCGCGACGCGACACGACGACGCGACGACGCTGCGAATAGAGCCACTCAAAATTGAATTTTATTCATTACATGAAAAGATAAACATTTCATTGTACCACTGAATTCTTTTCGGATGTTTCTTAGTTACCACTTATTCAGCGGTGAAGGAAAACATCGTGATAAAACCGTCTAAGAAATTCGTTTTCGGACTGTGGGCGGTCCACTAGCCCGCATTGGGCCAGTGTGGTGGACTATGGCCTAAATCCCTTTCGGGTTTCGAACGGTGGCCCGTGCCCCTCGGTGGGGACGTATATGGGCTAATAAAGAAGAGAAATAAAGATGTTATAAAAGAGTATCGATGGTCTTACGGCTAGTGCGTTCGACACGTAAGCGAGAGGTACCAAGCTCGATCCCCAGTGCCGCCATGTATCAATGACTCATTTCCTGAGTTACGTACATTAGTTGCACACTAACCGATGCTCTTACGATAGGGAAAAACGACGTAAGGAAACACAGCGAGGAGATTTATTTTGTAACCATGATCCAATCCGGTCAGGTTCCCCTTATAACCGGGTAGCGGAAGTCAGATAGCAGTGGTTCTATTCTAATGACTTGACCTGCCAAATCCTGGATCATGGTCAAGCGTACCCCAATGAGAAACGGGACTAAGCGCTAGGAAGAAGATATGATGACAGTTGTGAAATTACGATTAAAATTTTAATTTTAATTTAATTTATTCAGGAAACCAACAGCATAATACATAAAAGGTGTTAACAGTGTATGTTATATAATAAAGCCAATTATAGGTTACCCCGTATTAATAAAAACATGTTTACAGTTACTTTAGACTTAAAGAACAAGATGAATTACATAATTAACTGAGAAGAAACTTAAATTACAAACCATTAGCTAAATACAAAAGTGAATTAGGTGAGCGAGATAAAGTTACTTATACAAAAAAAAAACAGCAAAGAGAGAAAAAAAAGAAAAGAAAGAATAACAAAACAGTGTGAGTTGAGTGCACATTAGAAAGATTGTAAGAAGTTACAGTTCGAACAGCATAACATAGCATGGTATAGTAGTCGCCGAACTCAATATATACACACATATATATGTTATGTAACTATATTATAAAAATAAGAAATAAAAGTATCATGAAATAAAAGTATAATAAATGAAAATGTGTGTAAGAAAAAGTTGCCATTTATTATATGTTATAGGTGAATCCATTACCGAATACCATGCGCGGAAAACAGCGAGGTGACGCTGTGCATCGCTCGGTCGAATATATATAATAGAGAAGCTAAATATTTACGTTTTTCTAAGTCAAATGGCATCAGTTTCGGGTGACGTCACACTATGTCTCATGCACGCTTGTGGCCGAACGCGCGCGAATACGCAACGCGAAAATTTGCGTGGTGCTTCGTTTAGTTTAGACAAACCAAACGTACATTGGTTTTACTAGACAGTCGTCTCTACAAAGTAACAAACTCTTTTTGGGTCGATGTCGCTTCTTTAATAAGATTCATATGTGTATTCAAAACTTACCTTTAGAAAAATTTAAGACAATAATTAAACAAAAACTTTGTAAAAAAAGCTAATGTAGAATTTCCGATTTATCTATTAGACAAAAAATCATGGAAATAAATTACTCAGCTCCAGAGTCATTAGTCAATTAAATGAGGAAATAAGTGAAGTGTGATTGAGATAAAAAGTTTTTCCGTTAAATCGGAAGTCTATATATACTCTATAAGGAGATAGAAGTCTCACTGCGTATGCTAGATAGCTTCAAAATTTTGAAACCGCAAAATGGCCTCTGATTTAGCTCAACAACTGCAGTCAATCAACGATTTAACGTACAAGGAAACGCTCCCGATAAATCGCCACTTTAGTCACCCATCAGATTCCCGCCACCGTGTACGTAGCTTAACTCCACTAATTGATTCCAGAAAGTGAGCGCCACTTTAACGGGGTAATGTATCTACCGATGTCAACGTCCCAGTCAAAGTCAAAAAGAGCTTAATTTCTCAATTTTTTTTAGGTTTAGAATAAGTACCTACCTCATGTAAGGTTCTGTGCAGAAACAAAATAAATGATTTTCATTTATTTATTTCATAGAACGTTCAGAATGATACTTAAAATAAGTTAAACGTAGTGAATTACATTAGCATTTTTAACTTTGCACTTATTCGCAAAGGTGCAGTCTTCCTCAAGAGAAGAATAGGGGAGAAACTCCGAGGGTCGCTCTTTTTAACTCTTATTATTTTCCTTATTTCTAATTTTAATTGTCTTAATATCTGAACAACTCAGGAGCTTAGCAATTTATTCCAAAATGGTTGCTTGTCTAACAGATAAATCAGAAATTCTATTTCTTTATTTTTCTACATCATTTATTTTATTCCTTTCTTTATTTCAATAATATGTTTCTTGTCTACCGGTGATAAGGTTCAATTCAGAATGCACTTGTCCCTTTAACTTGATGCATAGAGTGTACAAATGCAGTGTAAACGCAGCACAGTGCAGTCTGTAGGCTAATATTATCATATCACTGGCTGTGTCTACCTGAATGCATGTTGCACTGCACGCGTGTACGCGTATGTGTGGACTGCGATCTATGCACTTTGATACTTGGTGAAAATATTCATTTTAACCCCGACGCAAAAAGAGAGGGGTGTTATCCGTTTAACGTGTGTGTCTGTGGTACCGTAGCTCCTAAACGGATGAACCGATTTTCGTTTAGTTTTTTTGTGTCATAGATAATTTTATCCCGAGTGTTCTTAGCCATGTTTCATGAAAATCTGTTCAGCCGTTTAAAAGTTATAAGCAATTGAATGTCAGGGGTGATTCAAAATTGTTAATTTGTGTTATATGCTACGGTTATTGATTTTCGGTAGATATTGAAAAATCTACGTTTTTCGATCTAGAGGTCAGTCACGCCAACTTAGGGGTGACTACAGCTCAGCTGTGGAACAACCAGAGGTTAAAAAAATTAAAATCACCACTTTTCAAAAACTTGCCCAGAGATCGAAATCTAAAGGCTATTTTTTGTTCTTTTTTGGCCCTCCAAATTTTTTTTAAACGTCTGCACAGCTAGCATGGCCCGCGACAAACCGCGACGCCACGCCACTCTAATGACGGTAAAACTTCACTTTGATTGCGCAAGGGTATCACACAAAGGCTTGTTCGCCCACTGGCGTTGTCATTTCAAGACATTTTTGATATTTGACCGCGTTGTTTTTACGTTGTGCTTGAGCTGCTGGTGCTGTGGTCTGGTTATCAGAGTTTCCTGAAGTATGCTTTTAATTTGACAAAATATAAAAATCACAATGGAAAAAATAACTGAAGTTATACATTTGACAACCGGCCATCATAAAAAAATTCCCTAACTGAAGAACCCAATGAAATTCTAAAAAAAAAAATTGGACCTTTTACAGTTTTCATAATATTTTTTTTTTACATATTTTGACTTTCCCTTGAAGATGGCGCAATGAGGAAAATGGCGCGCTTCTATATGTACCGGTGGTATACAGGGCTTTAGGTAAATCTCTTTCAACCTCTCGGGTGGTTAATCAGTCCATGAATCTGAACAACTTCCCCAAGCAACATAGGTCAAAATAGGAAAAAAAAATGAGTTCCCATACAAACTTCATCAGCTTATAGCGAATTTTGTATCGGAGATCAAAATTTTTTTTCGTATTTTTGTTCCTTGAGGAAGTTGTTCAGTTTCATGGACTGATTAACCAGCCGAGAGGTTGAAAGAGAGATACCTAAAGCCCTTTATATTCCTTGGGGAAAGCTATTCAGTTTTGTGAGCTGATTCACAACTACTTCGTAAACTAATTTAAATTCACCTAATATTAAATGGTGCTTTTAAGTCTTCATCATCATCATCATCTGTAAAGTCTTAAGCAACCTAAAACCAAGTATCAAGACGTTCGAAGCGCCACACACGGCTCTAAATAGGTCTTGGCCAGGCAACTTTTTCTCAGCAGCGCTTTAGTACTAGGCATTTGACTTGTCACATGTCTATGCTATCCTAGTACTATTCGTGAAGGACATATCGCGTTTAATATCTTAGGGGATAGGGGAAATGATTAACACGTTCTTGATAAAAACAGGACTAGGTGTGAAGGAAATAGATAGAATGTGCCAGCTACCAGATCTCATCAGACGTACTGTAGGAGTCGTAGGTGAAGTAATTTTTTGACTTTGTCATTTTTTTTTCGCTTACTAAAGCAATCCGCCAAACGCACGCACATTTTTTTCAAATTCCTTTTTTTAAATCAATGTTTCTTATGGAATTCTTATGTTCAGGCAGGACAAAGCCATTTTAACCAACTTCAATAAAAGGAGGTTCTTAATTCAACTGTAAGTTTTTTTTTCTACGTTTGTTAGGCGACAACTCCAAAAAAAATGTTTTAATTTGTTTTGTCACCAATGTCCCAAACGAGTATGCAGTCCCATATAAATCTTATCAAAAATGATTCAGCGCTTTTTAAATATATATTACAGGTTATTCAACTGCGCAATATAAACACTTTTAATACCTAAACGCAACCTGACGCAACCTCATCACTTTTTGCTTATTAAACATTGTTTGCTATTGACAAAATGAATCGATATTGAAACTAATATTGCAAAAGTGCAAATTATTTAAATTGTTAGTTGCGGTTAGTGTGTGAAATCAAACTTTTTCAAATAGGCTATTGTAACCCTGCAGCGGGGCAAGCTTAAGGGTCAGTTCACACCGCGACACGACGCTGCGCGCGCATTTTGATAGAGCCACTCAAAATTGAAATTGAATTCATGTTGAAAAATTCAATTTTCAGTGGCTCTATTAAAAGTGCGCGCAAAGTCGCGTCGCGGTGTGAACTGATATTATTAATGCAAATCCATACTAATATTATTAATGCAAAAGTGACTGTCTGTTACGATTTCACGTCTAAATTATCCAACCGATTTTGATAAAATTTTGCATGGTTTAGGGAACGAGGATGGACATACTCTGCATTTTATACCGAAATTTTCTAGAATTTCTTCGGGAGCGTGATATAACCACTATAGAAAAGAGCTTCAAGTTAGTTTTTTTAAATATCTATTTGCATAGCAATCCTTTTGGTATTTTTTGTATTCAATAGATGTAAGCAATATTGTGAACGTGAATTAAACATAACTGTTGTTATTCTAAGGCTCGACTATACTTTACAGTTAGTGCGATCACTTAATATATTATAATATGTACTTATATGAAATTAATTATTTAGAGAGGTCTTATGGCTTCCTCAAACTAAGCTATTCCATTTTATTGCTAGATTGACGTACCAAAGCTTCGCAAACTAATTTAAAACCCCATACAAATCCAAATTTACCCTAAACAATTACCCCAAAATCAATGTTCGAAACTACAAACTTTCCCTTTCCCGTCTTACAGTATAACTTACACCATTGTCTCCTGACTCCTTTCTTCTATTATGTCCCTCCCTCGCTGGGCAGTTCGCGAAATGCCCTATTCATAATTTTCATTGTGCCTGCGACATATCAGGTTTCATCCGGTTTCTGTTTTGTTTAGTTGGTGGTTATTATTGCTGAGTTGTTACTATGTAGACGTTGGACTTGGAGAATTTTGAATGAGAGAAAGATTTGTACGAGAATATAATGTATATTGAGAGATTTTAAATTCGTTTGCGAAAATCAAGGATCTGAATCTGAATCATCACATCATCATCATCATATCAGCCCATTGCAGTCCACTGCTGAACATAGGCCTCCCCCAAGGTGCGCCACTGCACGATCCTCCGCTGTTTTCATCCAGCCACTACCCGCTATCTTCTTTAGGTCATCAGACCATCTGGATGGGGGGCGTCCTACACTACGTTTGCCAAGACGTGGATCTGAATGCCACGAATCTGAATCTGAATGCCAGCTGCCATCTCTTCCCAGGCATACTGTATAAGTCAGTTAGTGGGACGCGAGAGTTTGGCTGTATCGCAGGTGAAAGGCTGACAACCACGAGTATCACCACTGTACTCATGTTCCATCTAATAACCTCAGAATGATTATCAAATGTGGCGTCAGGGACCATCCATAAATTACGTCACACGAATTTCATGATTTTTTAACCCCTCCCCCCTCCTTGTCACAGCTGGTCACATTTGTAAGACTCCCCCCTCCCTAGCGTGACGTCACATATTTTCAATTGTTTGTATTTTTTTAATAAAAGCAGTTTTTAATAGTGTTGTAATTTTTTTTTGGGAACTCAAAACTCATTGTCTCAACCAAAGTAAAAACGTTAAAAGAGTGCTTGGGACTGAGGAAGTTAAGTTTTTCGTTAATAGTTAACGCGTTTTGATACTCATAACATATTTTGAAATGTGACGTCACCAAACTTATGACCCCTCCCACCCCCTTGTCACACAATGTCAGACTTTGTCGACCCCCTTCCCTCCCCTTAACGTGTAAAGTAATTTATGGATGGTCCCTCATGTGGTGTTAGAATTAACTGCTCCATACAACTTGATTATAGCGGTGATAGCCCAGTTGGTAATGAGCCAGACTTGTAATCCGAAGGTCGTGGGTTCAAATCCTGGTGCGGGCCTGTGCCACTAAATTCATCTTTTCGGATTTATGTACGGATTTCTAATTATCACTTGCTCAACGGTGAAGGAAAACATCGTGATGAAACCCGCCCGTCCAAGAAAATTCATTTCGAAAGACGAGCGGTCCACCAACCCGCATTGGGCCAGCGTGGTGGACTATGGCCTTAATCCCCTTCGTGTTTCGAAGGGAGGCCCGTGCCCCTCGGTGGGGACGTATATGGGCTGGTAAAAAAATACAACTTGAGCGATGAGATGGTTCTTAGCTATATTTGACGGCCGGTTTGGTCGAGCGGTAGTGACGCTGCCTCTTGATCGGCGGGTCCTGGGTTCGATTCCCAGTCGGGGCAAATACTTGTGTAAAAAGCAGATGTTTGTTCTTGGGTCATGGGTGTTTGTGTTTGTCTTTATGTGTGTTCCGAGGGACCCACGACACAAGGGGAAACCTTAATGTGGGCCTTTGAGTGTGAAGCGTTGGTTTTTTTTTTTGATCAAAATTGGTTCAGCTGTTTAAGAGTTATAACTTATAAGTGTTGAATGTCGGTGATACACTATACAGGTTGAAAAAGAACCTCTTAGCTTTATTGAAAATCCTGAACCAGTATCACTTACTGAACACTTCTTTTTTTTTTTTGGAGGGGGGGGACTTTTTTTTCCTGAACGTAGACACCACTCGGGTGCACCCCCCGAGCGCTACCCGCACCACTCGCGTGCCTGGTGTAGGAGTAATGTCTACGTTTAGGCAAAAAATGAACTATTCCCATGGAAAAAATTTTTTTTTTTCATAAATGTGTTCTTTGAGTGATACTGGTTCAGGATTTTGAATATAGCTAGGAGGTTCTTTTTCACCCAGTATTTAATTTTTGAGTTAATGTTACACCCAACGAAGGAAACAAGGTGGTGTTGATCGTGACGCCCACGAACAGGAAAATTCTACTGAATTTCTACTTCAAAGTAATAAACAAAAAAACCCGCATCCATCGCCCTAGTTTTAACAAGTTGTTATGAAAATACTAGGCAGTCATACTAGTTTAAAATAACTAATAAATAACAGCGTCTGGCTTAACTAGAGTTATTAAGTCACCCATGAAAATACTGGCCAAGCAGTCAAGTGGAAAAGTATGACGAATATTTGTTTGTAAGTACTTATACGAGTATGACTTTAAAATTAGCTAGCGAAGCTCTAGGGCCTGGGTTCCTAACCTGGGGGTTATTACCCCTGCGGGAGTAAATCAGCTATTTTTTGGGGGTAAAAAAATATAATTGTGAACCAAATTCGTGGCAGTGCTACAAACTCGAGAATCTTGAAAGTTCTATACGATGAAGTTGGTGCAAAATTTAATTCTAATTTTACCAAACAGAGAACACAAAAAGAAAAAGCGTTTTTTTTTTAATAAAAGATAAAACATTGCTTCTATTGTTTGATTTGAAAAAATTTTAGAGGGAGAGGGGGTAAAATCAGTTTTCTTCATAGGTTACAGGGGTAACAATATTAAAAAGGTTAGGAACCACTGCTCTAGGGGGTGGTTCTATCCATAAAAATTAACAACATTCTAGTCTAAGAGGTAGATCGAACTATTGAATCGAATTTGTATGGAGAGTTGAAAATATTTTGTGTTTCTAATTTCTTCGTCATTGTGGAGGTTTAATTATGATGTCATTGGCTTTTTCGTTATAATCTCGTTACATAATAGTAGATTAAGCAACAAGGGGATAAAACAGTGTATTATGTCACGGGCAGCATATTGAATTCTGAGCGAAATGAAGGATTCTGTAGTTAATTCCCGAATGTAGTGAGGGAATTAAGATGTTAATTCCCGAGCGGAATGAAGCGGAATGAATGATCCTGAATGAAGCGAAGGATTCAAGTCTGCCTAAGACTAAGACACTTTTATCCCCGATTACTCTACTTTATACACCTACTGTAAGGTTAAATAAAAAAGAAATTATAAATTCATCCCATCAATAATGTTTTGGGCCTCCGTTTCTATGTCAGAGTCGCTGGAATTACATACTGGACTTTTTTTTGGATTTATTTAAAAAACTTACCACACAACAATTTAGTAATTCGCGGTAAAAATCACAGATCCAAAATCACCGACGACGTTTTCTTAAAATATTTAGCCAAGTTTTTATCCTAAATATTTTTAATAAAAGTAAAATCTCTTTGATGTGTCAAATTTTATAGTTAAAATCTACTTGGACCAAGGAAGTTAAGCCTTCAACAGCCTCGTTTTTTTTCGAAATTATTTTTGATAGAAGTTTTTGTTGAAATGTTGGCGTTCCATATTTAAATGTCATTAATGCCCTAGGGAAGTTCAATACAATTTTATTTCCCTTAAGCTTTAATGGCTTACTTTTAAATATAGAATACTTGGCGTATAATACGTGCTCCAGATGCAGGTGGTGTATAAACAATATTAAGTAAAAATACTTTCATTACTTATTCACAATCATACTCTAGTATCTGAATTTATGTATATATTTTGTTTTACATTGCTGATCAAAACGATGTAATTGGATTAGTTTAATCAATAATATGCGAAAGAGAAATTAATTTATTTTATGCTCTTTTTCATATTCATTACCGAAGATCCATTCAAAATGTTTTTGCTTCGCGTGAACAGAAAGACATAAAAGATTGTTTTAATATCTAGAAAGTTTTCTTTCCGGTATATTAATATACACATAATTGTTTCTCATTCTTACGCAACCGAAAGTTGTTCAGACGAAAGCGGCCATTTTGGATTCGGTAACCGATTCTGTGTTCGCCGTTACTCTGTATCACAGTGACGTAACGTTTTCAGAGAGTAATTAATTAGTTCTTTTTGATGAGATAAAAGTTTTATTTCTTAAAGAGATAAATGTGATTGTATTCTTTCTTCTAAGAAGTTTAATGGTGTGGTAGGTAATCTACCTTGGAACTAGGTTGCCGTATTCCATTCTTAGTAACAAATAAACCATTGATTGATTATTTCTTCACGAGTCTTAATGTGTGTTTTTGTCTCAGTAATGCTTCTGTTATTATCCCAATTTCCAAAGGGACTAGCGATTCAAAAGTAACCTTTACGTAGGCTATAATATAATACTTACAATAATACCTCATCAGATATCATAATAATACCTCCACACATAATCTAAACCTTCTTAAGTCGAAACAATTCTTTTAAAAAACAAGATTCCTTTTCAAATAATTCGAAAATCTCAATGAAAAGGATCCATTCCATTCTACGTATATGGCGTACAGTTTGAAATAAATGGACATAGAACGGGTTCTGCGGTACTGCGATATATTGCGCAACGAAACGTGGCTTTAAAAAAGAAACCAGATTTCTTTGCAGAGTGCTTAAGTAGGGTTGTCAATTGTAACCTAAAGAACTTGTGTAACTGTTTTAAATTAAAAAAGTATAATGATTCCACGATACGGGCTAAAAGCTAACAGTGAGAAAACATCTAGAATTTTTCTTTGTATTCTATTATTTTACTAAAGATACTGAAATAGCCTTTTAGTAATCAAAGCTGCATGGAAACTATAAATTTATCTACGTACCTGATGTTTAAAACTTATTACAGACAACATTACACATATCAAAATCAATGTAATGACACAAAAATTAAGTCAGAGGAAACCTTAGACAACTTAAAATTATTACAAAGTACAAATAAAACAAAAAAGTTTTTTTCCCACCCCTGTCACATTCATAAAAGCGAGCACACAAAATAACAGCAACGTGGTTATGTCCTTTATTATTTAAAACATTCCATATTCAAACCGACCGGCCCTGTGAAAGTTAAGAGCATTTCTTGAAAAGAGTTTCGTGAAAAGAGATTTTAATTGACCTTTGTCAGTTGCCCTTTTGCAAAAAGAAAGAAAAGAAAGTGTAAAAGCTCTACTATTGCGAAATTCTGAAAGCTTGAAGTGATATAATTATATTAATACGATTGCCGCTTTTAAAATGTTATCTTTAGGCTACATACATAATCACCACCCAATGACGTTTAAAACCAAGTTTGATAATTATAAACATACAAAAATCTAGCCCAGGGATGAAGATGTTTTCGAGGATGCAGCCAGCTCACTCAGAAGACGCTTATTCACTCGAACTTTAGAGAAATACTTTATTTTACACAAAGACATAGTGTACAAGGCGGCGTTATAGCTAGATAGCAATTTTTCCCAGGCAACCTATTATAAAAACACCATGTGTTAGCGATTCGTTTGCATTATTTTGTATTCTGCGAACAAATTTCGCAGCCGCGAAAAACTTAGTATTCAAAGAACATTTGGATTAGAATGAATAACGTTTTCCAAAGACGAGCGGTCGACCAACCCGCATTGTGCCCGCGTGGTGGACTATGGCCTAAATCCCCTTCGTGTTTCGAAGGGAGGCCCGTGCCCCTCGGTGGGGACGTATATGGGCTGATAAAAAAATACAACTTGAGCGATCAGTTGATTGCCGAGATAAGAAAGCAGAAAAGACCTTAACATAATGGTCTTGTGTATTCTTTTATGTATTTCAAGAGGTGTGTTATAAGTTTAACATGTGTATCTGTGTGTCTGTCTGTGGCGTCTAGCTTCTAAACGAACGGACCAATTTTGATGCGTTTTTTTTTTGTTTTAAAACTAACCTAACTGAGATAGTTCTTAGCTACATTTGATCAAAATTGGTTTAGCCGTTTAAGAGTTATAACTTATAAGTGATGAATGTCGGTATAAGAGGCCCGTGCCCCTCGGTGGAGATGTATATGGGCTGTTAAAAAAAAAGTTTAGTTTGCGAATGAGTTTTATGTGACTTTGGTAGCTGAAATTCAGTTAATTTGATACATTGGTGTTGTAGATGAGATATTTACCTTACCACAAGAAACTTAAGCACTGTTTTTATGAGTGGGTTTTCATTACAAAGCATTTCAAAAAATTTACACCATGATTTATCTAGGTAAAATATTTTACTTAATTCATTATTTAAATGTGTTTTTAAGTTATAATTTTTAGATTTTAAGTAACGAATGTGAGTAAACAAATTTTCTTTTTAATGCTTTTAATTAACCAAGAAGTGAAGATTACATGCACTGTGAAGAACCTTTATTCTTAAATAATTTAAAAAAAAATGAAAAATTTTTTCTTAAAATAAAACACAACTATTATAACCGGTGTGCTTAATTTTTCTAGGTGAATTAATTAGGGTCAATCATGTGAACTAGAAATCTGTACTTAAAATGATTCTCTGGTCTTAAATAATTAAAAAATCTTAAAATGCTTAAACTTCTTGTGGCAATATCTTATGAATCTGAAAAGCAAATTACCTTTAATGCTCCCACCTGAGGTGTGTGGTTGTTGGGGCTGATGCTGCTCCAACTTACTGCTGACAGAGTTCCACATATCAAACATGTTCAACATTGCGTCACAATATCGATAAACAACACATCACTAATTCACTGCACACTCTGTTCCCCAACCTACTCTGTATCACTCGATGACACTTCTATTTTCGAATTTTCATGTTCTCACTGCAAAAATTCTTTATTTAAAAATTGTTCGTCTGTTTTTTTCTTCTTTTTATGTACAAAACTTATAAGGCTACTCACTGATCCCTGGTTTTAATTTGTATTTAACTTTTTTAAGCTATTCTTTTTATAATATATATTGCGAATTCATAAATATTTTTTTGTTTATTTTTTATATTTATTTATCAATTAATTATATATAAACTTTATCAAATGGTCAACTAATGTAAATACGCTATAATTTGTCTCGCTAAGTTTGTTTTTATTATATTCGGATAATTTCAGTCTAGAATTTCGTTCTCAGGTTGGGTTTATTTGCTTGGGAAGTTTACAAAGGTATCACTAAGTTTGTGAAAAATTATTAAATTTATTTATATTTAAAACTATTTCTGTGATTAAATATTGCGTATATAAATTTTAATAAACTGTGTAATAGTTAATAATTAAATGCGGAGTATTGTAACTGTAGAATATTTTCGTTTTTTTATTTATTTATATTGTCACGGCGTTTTTAATCTGTGGTCTGAGTATGAAGTTATGTAGCGTTTTTTCTTCTTCATAGTTCGACGAAACGTCTTCTCTGCGATCCCTCGTGGGCCAGGGTTTTATAAGTCAACAGAAACCACAAGCACAGTCGCCATATTTAGTTATTCAAAAATGGAAAACTCGCGCGCGTTTTTCGATTGTTTCTTGTTCTTTTTTCGAATTTAGCGGGAATTGCGTAGTTCTTTCGAGTTTTTCTTCTAGCTTCGCAGCATGCACTGAAGTGCAACTGCATAGGGGGTGGTAGTTTCAGGAAGGGTGGGGAGGGGGTGATAGGAAGCGGTATATCGCAGTGCGCATGCTCGAAATCGATCCCTGGCCGAGGTACCGTTTTCTTTCTATATATGACGCTGTTATGCGGCTATATGCATCCTATTATGTCATTCACTTTGAGTTTTCTACCTACTTTGTGTTGCTGAGCGTCACAGTTTTGTGTGGCCAGCCTTTGTCTGTCAATAAAGGTTCATTTTCCTTGTTATTTTTCTTTTTACTTCATATTTTTAATTTACTTCTGTCTTAAACACTTTCGAACGTAACACCAGTTAAACTAGAAAGTTTTTTTATACTATTTTAATACAGTAAAAGTTCATAGTGATGTTTGGTTGCATATTTATAACTTTTGAGTATTATTATTTGGCTCCAAAGACTAGATAGATTTAATAGTAGTCATGCGAACAGACTCGCAGATAGGTAGCTAGCTCATATTGAGTGATTTTAAATTGAATCACCCCAAGAAACTGAACTACTTTCCCCAAGGAACATACATAGGTCGAAATATGAAAAAGTAAAGTGAGATACATAGAGGCAGGTAACCTGATGGGTGACCAAAGTGGCAATTTATCACGAGCGTTTCCGTGTTTCGGAGGGCATGTTAAGCTGTCGGTCCCGGCTGTTGTCGATTGACTACAGTCCTTAAAGCCATGTCAGAGGCCATTGTGCGGTTTCAAAACTCTGACACCAGGTTTAGCCAAGTTCACCACATACTTGACTGTGCCTACACGATAAGAAGAAGAAGAATATGAAAAAAAATTGCGCCTCTTCATAAAACTTGTGCGATCAGCTGATTTGCCTTTTATGGTTTTTTTTTTGAGAATGATTAGTTTCTTGGGGAAAGTTGTTCAGTTTCATAGGGACTAAACCCCTTAACTTATTAAAAATCACCCGATACAAAATTTAGTATCAATAAAATACCCGACCGACTGTTCAGTTTTTAGTGAATTAAGTATACAGGGCTTTAGGTATCTCTCTTTCAACCTCTCGGGTGGTTAATCAGTCCATGAAACTGAACAACTTTCCCCAATAAACATAGGTCAAAATACGAAAAAAATGTTGAGTTCCCATACAAACTTTATTAGTTTATAGCGCATTTTGTATGGGAGATTAAATTTTTTTTTCGTATTTTGACCTATGTTCCTTGGGGAAGTTGTTAAGTTTCATGGACTAATTTACCTACCACCCGTGAGGTTGCAAGAGAGATACCTTAAGCCCTGTATATATCAGTTGTTTTAAATTATTTTGTATTGTTGTCTATTAGTTTGTATAGTATAACTGTGTTTAAAAAAAGTATCTATCTGTCAGGTTAGTCGTGCTTTTGAGTGTACTATCTCTTTTAGCGACTTTTTCTTAGAGATAGAGCGTGGGTAGAGGAGTCACAAGTTACAGAGCTTTACTTTTTCCTGTAAATTGTAGTATTGTATATATGTATGTATTTATTCTTTACTGGCATTCCCCCGGGACTTCGTTCCCATGGGAATTCGGGAAAATTATGTAGCCTATGTTACTCAGGGATAATGTAGCATCCTAATGGTGAAAGAATTTTTGAAATCGGTCCAGTAGTTTTTAAGTTTACTCGTTACATACAAAAATACAAATCTTTCCTCTTTATAATATTAGTGTTGATTGTAGATTGTACAATGATAGTGCAAAGGATAATAGGTTTATAGTAATATGAAGTTATCCCACGAGGGGATAAGTAGTTTTTTGTGCTAAATATTTTTTTTTTTATTATAAGATGGGTTAACTCTTGACCTCAATCTTGACCATAAGGTCAAAGATGAGGTCGACGATGGAGCGAGTTAACCCAGAAAAAAACCTATAAAGGCATTGGTACTCCCACGCACCGACGGAACACAGTAAGCTGTTTGGCGTCGGACTTCGGTAGGAGGGTGGTCGCGAACCAGACGGCCCTTTACAGAGCCTACCACACCGCATGAGACCATAGGACGACACCTCAGATTCAGAAAAAAATGAAGTGTTGTTGCCTGGGATGGATTACTAGGAGGCAGGTCTCATTTGTGTTTCCTTAGTCGCCTCTTACGACACCCACGGAAAGAGATGGGGTGGTGTTATTCTCAACCGATCACCACACGGTTAAAAAATGTTTGCTAAATGGTTTTCCTAAGCGTTTAGTCCCTTTTTTTACACGGGGCACGCATGACCATGATCCAGGATTTGACAGGACAAGTCATTATAGTGGAGCGACTGCCATCTGACCTCCGTGGACCCTGTTAACAGGGGAACCTGGCCGGATTGAATCATAAAATAAATAAATAAAATAAACGCTTCACACTCAAAGACCCACATTAAGGTTTTCCCTTGTGTCGTGGGTCCCTTGGAACACACAAAGACAGACACAAACACCCATGACCCGAGAACAAACATCTGCTTTTTACACAAATATTTGCCCCGACTGGGAATCGAACCCAGGACCCGCCGATCAAGAGGCAGCGTCACTACCACTTGACCAAACTGGCCGTCAATCATGATTCCACATTCAATCTTTCCTCATCGTAAGAACATAGGCTAGTGTGCAACGTATGTACAGAGGCCAGCGTATAAGATTACCACAGGTATTTCAGGGAAGTATCATGTTTTTTAAGGTTTCGTACCCAAAGGGTAGTAACGGGACCCTATTACTAAGACTCCGCTGCCCGTCCGTCTATCTGTCCGTCTGTCCGGCTGTATCTCCCGTGATAGTTAGATAGTAGACATTTTCACAGATGATGTATTTGTTGCCGCTATAACAACAAATACTAAAAAACAGAAGAAAATAAATATTTAAGAGGGCTCCCATACAACAAACGTGATTTTTTTGGTCGTTTTAATGGATAATGGTACGCAGAACCCTTCGTGCGCGAGTCCGACTCGCACTTAGCCGGTTTTTTTTTCATATTTTGTGGTTTTGACCTTCCTCTGCTTCCTCCCCATTTTCATTTTACACAACTAGCTTAGCAGGAAAATTCCTATATGTAAATGATCAGGCAGTTTGTTTGTGCGTGCGGCGACGGGCCGTTACACAACGCGTTACGAGCGCGGCGCAGGCGCAGAGACAACGCATTTTCGGCAGAGACAGCGGGTAGTGGTGCAAATTATGAGCGATCGAGTACTCTACCTTACAAGGTTTTAGATCCCTACTATAATATTAATATTATAAATGCTCTGTCGGTCTGTCTTTTACGCTTTCACGCCTAAACTACAGAACTGATTTTGATGAAATTTGGTACAGAGATAGACAAAGCTTGGGAAAGGATATTTTACTTTTATGGCGAAAAAAGGCTTAAAGGGGTCGAAATAGGAGATGAAAGTTTGTATGGAAGTTGGTCATTGCGATGGTAAAATCATGAAACTTTGTATTTAGGCACTTGATAAGAAATAAATAAATATTAATTGCTGTAGTGATTTTGAAGCTTCGACCTGTGTGGGAATAAAATAGGGGATACTGTATGTTAGATAAAAATACCAAATAGCTTTAGCTGATTTTGGAAAGTCGGATGTCAGTCATTATTAAGATTCTTATATGACCTCCTTAGAGACATTTTTTAAGAATTGTATATGTATAGGTTCTGTGGGGAAACTTGTTCAGTTTCATGGAAAGATTAACCCCCTAAACTAATTTAAAATCACAACATACAAATTGATTTTACTTTTGTTTTTATTTATTGTTATGTTGTATAATACATGTTGTATATATATATAGATGTATGTTATACTTATTTTATATATTTATTTAAATATAATTATACATATGTATACTTATATATTTGTTTATTTGTATTATTAATATGTATTTAATTTTATGCACCACCAACTACTTCTTACCTTACTGCTGTCCTACCCTAAGGTTGCCTGGAAGAAATTGCTACCTAGCAATAAGGCCGCCTTGTTGTACACTATGTTTTATGTTCTGTTAATTGTATTGTATGTCTTTGTGTGCAAATAAAATATATTGTTTTGTATATTGTATTGTATACATGTAGCGTGTCAAATGTATAATTATTTGTATTGTATTTTATGTTAAATGTACCATATATTTCCATCTCTTTCCCTCTAAAAAAGAAAGCTTCCAAAAACCGGTAAGGATCAGAATCTCGTCGCTTGTCCCACGCAGTGGTGAAAGTATTTCGGCGCCGAAATCCCGTGTGAAAGTGAATGCTGATCGATGTGGCAATTATTACTACCACCTATTACTGATACGTTAACTGCCTAACCGGATCTTAATATATTAAGGAAAATGTGACGCGTCCTGTAGTGGGGGCAGATTTATTTTGGCAAATATGAATTTCTTGAAAAAATCGGAAAATAGGGTATTATATTTCGTTATATGAATATTTTTATAAATCATTGCCGATAATTCGTCCCTTTAAAAAATCTGATGGCAGATATGGAGTTTCTATAGGTCACGGAGGTCAGATGGCAGTATCCTGAGACATAGCATACTCCAAATGAAGGAGAAGAAAGCACTGGGAAGAAGGAATGCTCTAAAACAGTGTTTTTCAATCATTATGAATTCGCGACCACTTTGGATCATATAAAGTTCTGGCGACCCCCTAAGGTCCCTAAGACCCTTTAAGGCTAAATCTATGTACTACTTCGGAGATTTTAAAACACATGATAAAAGAATTTGCCGCGGGGTAGACGCGGAAGGCGGCGGGAGGCATCATTATACAGGCACAGCCTTTTCACTGGAATTGTCTTGGTTTAGTGTAAGATTTACACATTTTTGTCTTTTCCTTTTACCTGCGACCCCCCGAGTAAGGCATCACGACCCCCCTAGGGGTCGCGACCCACAGCTATACCTAAGCTGGTAGAAAATCATTAATATCCTATTCCAGGGATTCTTAAAGTGGGGTCCACGGACTCCTTAGGGGTCCGTAGCATGTATATCGGGGGTCCGCAGTAGGTCAGTCTGTTAACATATTTATTAGGAATATGTGTTATAAACTGTTTCTCATTGAGGCCAAACAACAGCATCCTTCTCATTTACTTAACAGCAAGTGTAATTAAAGTACCAATAAAAGCATTTTTTATTATATGAATAAGGTTTTTCTTCCATTTCCAAAAAAAAAATTTGACATGGAATTGTTTAAGTTGTGAAACTGGTCCGTGACTGCAAAAAGTTTAAGAAACCCTGTCCTATTCATATAACTATTCATTAATATCCTATTCATAGAATCATATTTCATCGAATAACCCTCAGAACGAATATCAAATGTGACGTCAATTTGTTTTCGTAACCAAATGACGTTCTGCCTACCCCGTAAGGGCCCATCCACATATTACGTCACGCAAAATTTCGACTTTTTGAACCCCTCACCCACCCTATGTCACGCTTTTTTGGTATCTCTTTAACATGTACTGTCACGTTTGGTATGACCCCCCCCTCCCCCATACGCTGTGACGTAATATATGGATGACCCCCAAGGGAATATAGGGTGACTTTTTAATTAGTACCCAAATTTATCTTACAGTCTCAGTAACGTTGATAGAACGTAAATAAGGAAGAAAAAAATTATTTTTCCAAAATTTTCAGATTTGATACAATAATAATTGTCAAGTCAATAGGACGATGTTTTTTTTTTTCAAACAAAGATTTTGATTTATTTTCATGCTTCAGACGACCTAGCTTGAAATTTTTATATGAAACGATATAACAGGTCTGTTAAATTTAAATAATGTTTACGTACAGAAAATTTACGTATACTGATTATAAAATAACGTGGTATATGTAGGTGTATGTGTATTTTTTTGTTAGTCATTTTTTTTTGTTAGTTAGTTGACCTTGGTCAAGATTGAGGTCAAGAGTTAACCCATCCATAGTAAAAAAAAATTAAAAAAAAAAATCTGTCAAAAAGTCGTAGTTCTGCGTGAGTTAACCTCCAACTATTGCATGATGCAAGGACGCATGCATACAAAGGTGCAATCAGTTGCAATTTGCGATTCGGGTTTTTGTTTTGTTCTCATCGACTATGGTAGTTTATTCTCGCGGGTTTGCTTGTGAGAATTAGAGATTTTTTAGCAAATACAAACACATTAATACTTGTTTATGTCCTAGAGACCACAGATAGATAGTTTTTTAAAATGTAAGATTTTCTTTTTTTATAAAAAAAAAAAACATTCGTGACAAGTTTTGCGTAAATTATTGACTTTGTAGCTGTGTTAACCCTTTAAAAACGACATTCATAGATTTTTCGAAAATATGAGTGTTAAAAAATTTTTTTTTTTTGTTTGTTTAAATTAATATTACGTGAAAACATAAGCTCTTGATTTGCAGTGGGAAAACTTACGAGATGATTTTTTTTTAATTAATGTTCTGTCCACCAACGTGCATTGGGCCAGCGTGGTGGACTATGGCCTAAATCCCTTTCGTGTTTCGAAGAAAGGCCCGTGCCCCTCAGTGGGGACGTAAAAAAAAATGAATTTCAATAGGACAGAAAATGTGTTATTAGATAACACAACCAAACAAACGTAATCCATTTAACATCGACCCAAAAACAAAACAAATAAAAAAGATAACAGAAAAGAAAACACGAAAAAAACGTCCTTCAGCCGAAAAGAGAAAAATCATATTTCCCAACTGTTTCCTAACATCCGTTGTCTCTTTCCGCCGCAAGGTCGCCTCTGTTGCCGTCTCGCTCGCACACTATGCAATAAGATCTCATGCAATTGAGACCTTGAATATTGCAAGTTTCGTGATAGATAATTACTTATACGGGTTATTATTATACAAGTATTTTAATTTGTTTGTTAAATAAAGGGTTTTTTAGGTTTTTGCGTTGATTTTTTTTGTCTTGTTACTTCTTTATGTACTTATCTAGCACGTTAGTACTAAGCGAAGCTTTTCAGTGTAATAATGTTATTTGATAATGCTTTTTTTATCAGATAAGATTTTTTTTAGTTTGTCATATTTTATGATTGACAGTTACTTACATAGTCTATAAAACACTTTGACACATTTATGATAAAGCATGTACATATAAAAGACAGTGACAAACAGACGAACAACCTCAAAACTAGTACTTACACATAATCTTAAAACAACAATCCAAAATGTTCAAGCACACAACGCACTTAAAAGTCATTCAATTAAAAACTCCAGGGAGAAATAAAGAAAAAATAATTTAAAAAGTTAATTGTCAAATTTTCGAACGCGGGATTTTGAAACTTTCGGCGCGAATGCGGCCGCGCGCGCGCGAACTGCAGCACAAACTAAATTTTGAACGCGCAATATGAAAGGTTGGCGCGCAACGACTTGGGGCTATTCTACAGCAAGAAATTAAAATACATTAGGCTTAGAAGCTCTAGGACTCTATCTAGATGCTAAAAATCTAAAATTTTTGCTCAAATATTGAAATTATACGTTAGAAAACTTTGCGAGAAGTTTCGATAGAAATATGTAGGTCAACTGATATATGGCAGTTACAAATTCGCTTTTCGAAAAACGAATTCGCAAAAAGCTTTCGTTAACTAATCCTCTATTAACTGATAAGCACAAAAAAATCAAAATTCTAATGAAAGTCTAAAAAACTGCAAAAATATGTTTTTATATGTTCAATTGAGTCACAGATGAGAAATCATACAGAGAAAGTACCAAATGATGTCACAAAGCTTGACTTCCAAAGTCTAGAGAGTTTGTCATAAACCTACGAAGTGTTTATATTTATTCTAAAATAAGATTTAAATCAGCTACGGTAAGCAATAATCACAATTGTTCCACATTCTAGAATCATTTTCAACATAAAATTAATTAATTTGAACAGGGTATATAATTCACAAAAGGGCTGTTTTAGGGTTCCGTAGTAATCTACGAACCCTTATAGTTTCGCCATGTCCGTCTGTCCGTCTGTCCGCAGGTTTCCTAAGTAACCCTTGGTACTACAGTGCTGAAACTAAGCATGATTATACATATAAATCACGCCGACAGAACTGTAGAGTAAAATCTTGGAAAAAACATTTTTTTCGGGTGTCTCCCATAGACGTGAAAGGGCGATGAATTTTTTTTTCTCGCCAATACCATTGAGTGGGGTGTCATAGGATAGCATTTTAAAAGATAGAAGGGCTTTACTAAGAACGTTTTTCGATTCAGCACTCCGTTTGGGAAATATAAATTTTTAAAGTGAAAATTTTTGTCAAACACAAGTGTCCCCCCCTATACCTGCTAAACGGTTGTTTCTAAAAATGTGAAAAAATTCACGTTGGTAGAATATACAACGAAATTTAAAGGAAAACTATCACACATAAGTTGGTCCTTCAAGTTTGCGACTAATAGTCGACCAAGTGCCAAACACTGTTGGGATTAATAAGAATGTATTTGAACCATGCTGCTACGGAACCCTACAATGCGCGTGGCTCGACACGCTCTTAGCCGGTTTTTTAAAATGAAAAGCATGCACTTTCCAAATTTTAAACTTAGAATACCTTGTAACTTTTAAAGCTTACGTCATAATGGCAACGACACATTTTCACATACATCCAAACATATTTAAACAGGTGTCTTGATTTAATTTTGACAGCTTAAAAGCACAAAAAACAATGGTTTTCTTTTACCACCATCAATCATTGTTGCTACAACTGTCTTTGAAACTAAAAATAAAAAATATATCTGTGATATTTTACGATAATATACCTACCTTAATTATAGAGAATTTCCACCAAAAAGGTCTGTTTTTTTTGACAAACTGAACTGTTTTTTTCTTTCGTTTTTATTTAGTTTTATAGTGAAATTTAGTGATAGTTAACCTGAGAAATAAACATCTTTTACATCGATTACAGAAGGATACTCAAATTTGATCTATACTTAAGTATTGACTGCTCTTCCTCTCCCTATCAAAATGACAAAGACTCAAGTATAGATCAGAGTGTGAATCGCGTTCTATGATACCAACCTATTAAGTATCCTAAGCAATTAGTTTTTTTATACTCAAAAAAATATACTTGAGTACATGGGTGAATAAAATATAACCTAAAAAAATCAGAGCACCCCACTCGCAAAGCGAAAAGATATTAAACGAAACATGAATATTGCAAGTAAACCCAGAGGAGCTCACTAGTGACCTACATTTATACTGATTCGACCCTACTATCTTCACGCTAAGCTCTTAGAGAGGGGACACTCTTAGTACATAGATCACACTATGGACTGGACACAACAGTACTTAGTTATCCTTTATTAATAAGACAGTAATTAAACAAAAACTTTGCAAAAAGAACTGGAACAGAATTTCAGATTATTTGTCAGACAAGCAGCCAAGGGGATGAACTGCTCAGCTCTAGAGTTGTTTCAGATTTAGTTAAAATTAGAAAAGAAGAAAAATTTTAATGCGATTAAAAAGAGCACCCTCAGAGTTTCTTGCCTATGCTTCTCTGGGGAAGACTGCACCTTTGCGAATAGGCGTAGAGTCAGTAGGGTTAAAATAACGAATGTGTATGTATATATTTAAATCTTTTAATGTATGTTTGTATGTATTTAATGTAATTTCGACTTATTTTAAGTAACATCCTGTATGTTCTATACGGTAAAGATAATTTGAATTTAAACTAATTTAAAAAAAAGCTAAAAAAAGAAAGAAGCTTTTATTATTTGTTTATTTATTTAGACATGGACGACTTCGTCATTGTCCACCTCAAACAAATGCTGCTCGAATCATCTTAATGCTCGAGATCTGTATAAAAATTATCCCGCCTTCAATAGCGTCTTAATGGCTGTGAAAAGACAATGATGACCATTTTATCCGTCCTGGTAGCGACATTGAGAACTATCGAAACTTTTAACACTGGGTGACAACCGCCCTACCAGTAGCGCCAGCGCCAACTGGAAGTTAAGGTGCAAACTTAACTAGAATCTGAGGTGCAAACTAAACTAGAATCATTTTTTTCTGAATCTGACATGTCGTTCTATGGTTTCATGCGGTGTGGTAGGCTCTGTAAAGGGCCGTCTGGTTCGCGACCACCCTCCTACCGAAGTCCGACGCCAAACAGCTTGCTGTGTTCCGTCGGTGCGTGGGAGTACCAGTGCCTTTATAGGCATTTTCTGGGTTAACTCGCTCTATCGTCGACCTCATCTTTGACCTTTATGGTCAAGATTGAGGTCAAGAGTTAACCCATCTTATAATAAAAAATAAAAAATTTCAACTTAACTTTCTGTTGGCAGTGGCGCCACCTGTCATCAAATGAATGAAGTTTCAATAGTTTTCAACGCCGAATGTTGTGGTATAGTTTTCAATCGGCTGTTATAACTCACTCAAAGATATTCATATTTCATAATAACATTTATAAGCTACCTACATACTACAAGTAGGTAGTATCACTTTACGTAGCTCTACCAAGAGTGCTACTAATATCTACTATACAAATAAAAATCGTTCCGTAGGCCATTTACAAATGTCTTTTTGAGAAGCTGTAATAATAAAAATGTTACATCATCTCCGACATACATGGCTAATAAACGGCTGAACCAATTTTGATAGAACCATCTCAATGACGTCAGCTTTGAAACAAAAAAAAAGAAAACAAAAAAAAAGATATCTGCATCCCTATATAGTAAATCTATGCATTTTTTATCTCTAACAATTCGCAATAACCCCTTAAACGCTCCCCTCTGGACCTGACAGCGACACACAATGTCCATTCACGCCCAAACCGGACCGGCCAGCCCTTAGAGGGGTTAACTAAAAAAATATTTTTGCGAATAATTTTCATACAAGTAAAGCTACTATCCGTTTTTTTGTTATGCTAAGTGATTCAAACTAGTGTTTTTAAACTTATTGTGATTTAATTCATAATCTTCTTCTTCGATTCAAATATTTGAAAAATGGCGTCTACGATCATGATTTCACCAATGTCTTATAATCAAAATTAAAATATAAAAATTAAAGAAAAAAATTCACAGATTTCGTGCCTGACACAACTATCGAGCACACTGGAAATGAATCTACGGAATTCGAAAAAATGTCGTTCTGACTTTTTGACTTTTTTCAAAAAGGTTAGGCTAGAGGGCAAACCTTTAACCTGATAGTCTTTGTTTTAGGCTCAAATTGTAGCTGACTAAATTGCCCAGAGAAATGTGTCTCAAATTTTTGATATCATTCTTCGATTCCAAAATATCGAGCGCCAAAATAACTTTTTTCGTCTTTAACTTTCTCGAATAATACTTTTTTGCACCTTACAGGTCTCGTGAATACGCGTCTTTTGAGCCTTTTTTGAATATCATACCTTCACAACTCTCCGAGATATATGGGAATCGCACTTTTTCATCAAATCGGAGCCTATCCTGGAGCGAACGAAAAGACCTTTTTCAATGTTAAAACTCTTTTTGTAATGTCGACCTACGTTCCTTGGGGAAAGTTGTTCAGTCTAGTGGGCTAATTTACATCTTTAGTATTATGGATCACTTAACTTCGAGAGCGCGTCTGTCACCTATACACAGTGACCTAATTTCAGCTGATACCACTTATCAATAGAACTGATATCTCGGGCGTTGACCGATAATGTGATAGTAGCTCGATTGGGAGAGTGCAGGGAGTCTTTTAGGTAGTAGGTCACACAGGTTAAGCAAAGAAACCTGATGGGTGAGTAGTAAATACTTTGTAAAAGGGCTATTATAGAATTTCTGATCATCTGTTAGTTAAGCAACTATGGGAATAAATTGCTCAGCTCCAGAGTTGTTCAGATATTAATTCAATTAAAATTAGAAACAAGGTTTATATGATTGTTTTTTTTTTTTTATTACTATAAGATGGGTTAACTCTTGACCTCAATCTTGACCATAAGGTCAAAGATGAGGTCGACGATGGAGCAAGTTAACCCAGAAAATGCCTATAAAGGCACTGGTACTCCTACGCACCGACGGAACACAGCAAGCTGTTTGGCGTCGGACTTCGGTAGGAGGGTGGTCGCGAACCAGACGGCCCTTTACAGAGCCTACCACACCGCATGAGACCATAGGACGACACCTCAGATCCAGAAAAAAATGAAGTGTAGTTGCCTGGGATGGATTACTAGGAGGCAGGTCTCATTAGTGTTTCCTTAGTCGCCTCTTACGACACCCACGGAAAGAGATGGGGTGGTGTTATTCTCAACCGATCACCACACGGTTGAGTTGAAAAGAGCGACCCTCGGAGTTTCTTGCTTATTCTTCTCTGAGCAAGACTGGCACCTTTGCGAATATGAGCAACGCAAAAAATGCTTACTTCGACTTATTTTAACTAACACTCTAAATGTCTTTGACGGCCGGTTTGGTCGAGTGGTAGTGGCCCTGCATCTCGATCGGCGGGTCCTGGGTTCGAATCCTAGTCGGGGCAAATATTTGTGTAAAAAAGCAGATGTTTGTTCTCGGGTCATGATGGGTGTTTGTGTCTGTCTTTATGTGTTCCGAGGGACCCACGACACAAGGGAAAACCTTAATGTGGGCCTTTGAGTGTATGGCGTTTTTTGAGTTTGACTTTGAGCATGACAAAAGTGGAAATAAATAACAAGCATTGAAAACTGACAGCAGGATTAGACTACACACCGACTACATTTAGGCCATAGTCCACCTTACTGGCCCGGTGCGGGTCGGTGGACCGCGTGCCGCCCCAAAAAGAATTTTCTTAGGCGTGCAGTTTTCATCACGACAAGTGATATTTAAAGAGAAATCCGTACATATATCTGAAAAGACGAATTTAGTGGTACATGCCCGCACTAGGATTAGAACCCACAACCTTCCAGTTACAAATCTACTGGGTCAAAACCACTGCATAACCAGACATTATAAGTAACTTTTTAAATATTTGCACTGGACGAGCGTCGCTTTATCGATTAACGATTCAAATTACATTCAATAAGTAAATTAATTAATCGAACTATCGCTAGGCGTAATACGATACTTCCACATGTAGTTTTTTTTTTGAGACAAATATTAAGGAATGAAGTTTCTATTGTGTCAGATCCTCGCGGTATTAAGTGATGGTTTTCGGTGGTACAGTCAGCCTCATCCCTCTCTATGAAATAATGACAAAGTTATTTCACGAAATGTTTAAAGTACTTATTTCAATGATATTTTGTATACGAATGCAGTTTTTTCAACTAAATAATTTCGCTTAACCACAATTTGAAAAAAATTACATTTTTTCATATACGGGTAAAGGACAGCTTAGCAAATACTTAAATGGTGGAATCTACTCATAACTATCATCAGCTATAGGTTATTATTTTTTCCCGGAAACTTCATGTTAAGGAGTTTTCATTGCAAAATGGAGTGTATTTGATGAAATAATAAAAAATGTAAGCAGAAAATATTAAAAAACATGAAAATTTTCTGAAGAAAAATTCCACTGGAAAATCATTCAGAATGATTGTCTGAGTCCAGGGTTTCAGTTTTTGCTAAGCTGTCTTTTACACCCTGTCTTTATTAGGTAGATGACTCATCTGCTGACTGTACAGCTATAAAGTTTATTGTGCTGTTGTCTGTAAGTACATTGAATGAAATTCTTACTTTTGCCGAGAATACTGCTGAAGGAACGTACCTGAAAAAATAAAATAATAGTTACAAACACAAATTCATAATCGTAATAATTATGACACAAAATTTATTTAAGTCACCGGAAAATTTAAAAAACCGGAAAACTTTAAGGACAGGTGGCCCTTAAAAAAACCTCGCGAATTTGTAAATTTACTGGGCAAATTGTAATGACGTGGAAGATTATAACTACACTAGATAGCCCACTTGGTAATGAGCCAGACTTGTGATCGGAAGGTAGCGGGTTCAAATCCTGGTGCGAGCCTGTACCACTAAATTCGTCTTTTCGGATTTATGTGCGGATTTCTGATTATCACTTGCTCAACGGTGAAGGAAAACATAGCGATGAACTCGGCGGGTCCAAGAAAATTCATTTTCGAAAGACGAGCGGTCCACCAACCCGCATTGGGCCAGCGTGGTGGACTAAATCCCCTTTGTGTTTCGAAGGGAGGCCCGTGCCCCTCGGTGGGGACGTATAAGGGCTGATGACGAAATATAAGTGACATTGTAATATACGGTCTTTACAGTTTTCTGGCGTCATATATAAAATTTCACAGACGTTATAGTACTTGTAAAAAGCTGAATGTATATAAATGTATATCATGATTTAAAAAAAGCTCTGAAATGTCCTATAAATTAGAAATAAAGAAATCTATTTATTTACTAGCTTTTCGCCCGGGACTTCGTTCCCGTGGGAATTTCCCCATCAATTTTCCAATGTTTTTAATAGTTATTCTGCTATTCGGGACGGAGAGATACAACAAATCAAAAACCATGGAAATCGGTCCAGCCGTTCTCGAGTTATAAGTGTTGTAACAAACACGACTTTCTTTTATAAATATAGATTTATTATTTATTATTTATTGCACACATGAAAATTAAACAGATTAGTAGAAGAAAAGATAGACGACACAATAGGTATAGCTTATTTCTATTTAGAAATTTCTTCCAGCAAACCAAAGATAGGAAATGTGAAACATAAACTAGCAGATAGTCGTGCGCGTAATACGAAAACCAATAACATTTACATTGCTTTGAGATTTAATTGATTGACATTTTAAATTATTATTTTATTTGCTAACTTGTTTTATTTTCCATTAATTTCTTTCTTTTGACATGTTATTTGTTAATTTTGTTTTGACATTTTATTTTATTTTTATGTTTTTTTTTGTGGTTTGACATTTTATTTTACTGTACTTATAATTTTTAATTGTTCACTAATTTTTAATTATTTAGACCCATTATTATTTATAAATATTTGCATGCCAGGCAGTGGCCGAATATGACAGATCCACATTTTAAAATAGGCCCCATCTTTGTACTCATATTCAGCAAATAAATGATTTGATTTGATTTTGATTTGAATAAAAAATAAACATACTAAGCAATCTACTTATATGATTGAGTTAAAAAGAGCATATTCTTCTCCTGTTAAAACTGCTACTTTTACTCATTTTAAGTAACTTTCTAAATGTTCCATGAAATAAATATATTTTTGATTTTGAAACCTTTTCGGAGTAGACAGAGCAACAAAATCACAAACGATAAAAGACGTTAAAATTAAAACCAGCGTTTCATTTCACCTTTAAAAAGCTCGCAGACATTAAACTGCGCACCTAATGACCTATGAACAGGTTCTACGGAGTCTGCGTGTAACGGAACGCATCCTGGAGCTACAGACATACTTACACGTGTATTGGGAATCTCCCACGGTTAGGGCTGGCAACATCTAAATATATAAAAGGAAAAACTGACTAACTGACTGACTGACTGACATATCAACGCACAGCCTAAACGGCTAAACGTAGGCACTTGAAATTTGGAAGGGATGGAGCTTAGGTACCGTAGAGGTGCACTAAGAAAAGAATTCCAGAAATTCCCACGGGAACGGGAATTAGCGGGAAAATCCTTTTGTATGTAAAATCTAAACCGCTTAAGTTAGATGCTTGAAATTTGGCATGCAGGTACCTTAGTAAACTTAAAGCTTAGTTGCAACAGGATATTGCAAAATTCCCACGGAACGGAAGTTAGCGGAAAAAAAATTTTGTATGTAAAAATCTAAATCACGTAAGATAGATGTTTTCAATCTGTGTACTCTGTACAAAAAAAAATTAACACGCAAACGAAGTTGCGGGCATCAGCTAGTTTGACATATAGGGTGTCTGAACGGCCAAGAGGACTAGCTTCCAGGCCAGAAAATATTAATAAAAAAAAAGGTGTTTAAGGTTTTAGACCATACACTCTTTAGACGGAGTACTTATGACGTCACAGCACTTCTGAAAGAGATGCAAACATGTGAGTTCCTAAAAGATAGAAGAGAGAGGCTACTTTAACGCCATCTCTTTCTGCGTAACCCATTTTTTTATGTCACGATTTTCAATTCGTGACAAACAAAGCGTTTGATCCATAGACATAGAAAAAATAAGGTTTGATCTGCAGCTTCTGTCAGACATTACGGTTTTTAAGGTTTTGTGCATAAAGTTTATTCGTTTTTGTGGTGAATTTGTGAGAAAAGAGACTCCATTAGTTAAGTTGTTGTACAGCTTTTGTTTTTGAGTTCCCATACAAATTTCATCAGCATATAGCGTATTTTATATGGGACATAAAAATTTTTTTTTTCGTATTTTGACCTATGTTCCTTGGGGAAGTTGTTCAGTTTCATGGACTGATTAACCACCCGAGAGGTTGAATAGTAGATTGTTAACCGAGGGTGAAAAGAATCAATTCCCGAGGTATTTAGGCGCCCGGGCACAGCGCAAAAGAATCAATTCCTACTCGGACTATAGCCGAGTTAAGCACTCTCTACTTTTTATTTCGAATATGAGGAAAATAAAACTAGTTGTTTATTTAAACTATTTATTGATGATATATAAAAATACTAGTAGTACCTATTTAAAATTAATTGTCAAATTAGGACAATTCGGGAAATTAAAAGTTACATTTTAAATATGGAACTCACCGCGTAATTATTGCGGCTTATTCAGCTCAAAGAAGTTTGCGCTAAGTTCACACTGGCTGTTTAGAAACTCACATGGCCGCAGCATTTTTTTAAATTAGTTTTTTTTACATAAAACTCTTCACAGCTGACAGCAGTTCTATTTTTAAAGTTCATTCTGGCCTTTAGGTGGGAAGTAATTTGTATGAGTTTTTCCCTCCCTATGGAAGCAGCATTTTCCACCCAATAATCAGATCAAAATAACACTACTTCCGAGTATGAGAAATGAAAAGAGATGTACCTAAAGCCCTGTATACATATAACATAATACAACTCACCACCAGGGTCACTCTGACACCAGGGTTAGCTAAGTTCGCCACACACTTGACTATACCTACACGATAAGAAGAAAAAGAATACAACTCAAATAATTTTAATGTTTCGAAATTAATGAGAGTTGTCTTGAAATAAAGGATTAATTGATTGATTTATAACTGTTATCAAGAAATAACTATAAGAAATGCGCAACCCTAGTACCAGCATAGTACCTCTACACAGGTACATTACCAAAGCGGCAAATCAGCTGGTTACAGACGAAACTGTGTCAAACGTAGCGGTGCGCACAACGGTACTCCGCGCGGCAGTGCTTAGTGTCGCTACTTGACGGTAGATGGCGCTCTCATGCAAAAAAGAGCAACCCTCGGAGCTTCTTGCCTGTACTTTGACGTCACAGTCTCACAGGAAGTAAGTACATAAATATTTTTACTAGTGGAAAAAATGTAGGTAAGACTTTCCTTTGCATATAATCGGAAAGTTAAAAATGCTAATGTAATTCACTGCTTTGACTTATTAAGTAACATCCTGAATGTTTTATGAAATAAAGCTTTTTTGACTTCGACTTATGGTTGCTTGTCAAATCAGCAACTTTTTACTCGATTAGTATGAAATAAGAACCTCTGATATCGTCTTTATCAAATTTAATAATGACCTACTAAGTTATAAATAAGCATCGTGATGTGATGTTTCTTTACGATAATTATTGTAATCTCCCAAAGCATTAAAAAAATACACACAATTAAAAAAAAAAAAAAAAATTGTATTGCTCAGTGGGTGACGAAAATTGTATCCCTAAAAGTCTATTTTAATTTTGTTTAGCTAATCATTATGAATAATGTAAGTAGTTTGTTACTTACTACGACGTTAGAAAACTGTTTTTACAGACTTATAAGAAAATAGCACAACTTAAGTATAATATTGTTCAGATATAACACTACAAGATGACGCAAAGATTAGTGTTCAAAAGTGTGTCAGTCAAACATAGCGGCAGAAAATGTGTAGTAACGGTATTTGGGAGAGACAGTGAGTAGTACTGCCGCTCGACGACAGATGGCGGTACTGTATCGAAAGTTTTATGTTATTTTCAGGTGTTTTTGTAGCGAAAGGATTTTTTTCTATGACTAAATGACTGTAGATAAATGTTCTTTGATTTTAGAGCTTTAGAAGTACGCTTGACTATGGTCCAATCTAACACTGACCAAACTTAGGCAGTGCTGTGGGCAAAAGAAAAAAAGAGAAAAAATTAGGAAAGAACACAACCACCCAGAAACACAACCACATGCAGCTTAGCCATATTGCAAATTTGATTGAAAATAAACCACGTATTAATACCTGACAGTAAAAAGTTTTAAAACTAAAACTTTAGTGAAAATGAAAACGTTCAAAAGGCAGGATCTCGCTTATCCGCAATTGCATGTTCGTAAAACACACGAAAACGGAGAAAACTTCATTTTTCACCAGCAACTCTAGCACGATAACGACAAACTCGCGCTCGGCTCACGCTAAAACTTCACTTTGATTGCGCGAGGATCCCGCGCAAAGGCTTCTTGCCCTATGGCGTTGTCAATGTTGACATAGGACCGCGGTGTTGTCGCGGTGCTCTCACTATCGTACTCGGCCTGCAGGGCTGTAATTATCTCATTTTCCATATCCTGGGCCCCGATTCTGTAACTTCAGTTCTGTGTCGATGGAATGGTCGCCATTTTATCCGTTCAGGTGGCGAAATTGAGAACTATTTAATTTTCATATACTTGCTGACAACCACCTCGACGTTGCCTCATGACGCTCATGACGTTTCAAGAGGCAACGTCACTACCACTGGACCAAATCTGCCGGCCGTCAATAAAATAGTATCACAATCACTTCAATACTATAGAAATACGTGTAAGTGTGTTTGTATTGAGTGAGAGATATATAGGTCAGTGATAACGACATTTTATTATTTCTGTAGGTTGAAATAACCAGGTAAATACCATTTTTATGTTCAGTTCGGGTTATGTGGGTCATAAGATCTTAGGCCAGTTTATATTCTTTATTGCACTTAGATAACATGGGATACAAAATAAAAGAAAAACAAGTTTACAAAGGCGGACTTATCACTAATAGTGATCTCTTCCAGCTAGCCTGGTGCAGTGAGAAATATTGTTTTAAAAACGCGGGACAAAAGTGCATATTTGATAAAACAATAACTACACTAACAGTACAGAAGTAGACTTAAGTCTTGATCTATACTTAAGTATTGGTTGTCTCTTTCTCTTACTATCAAAATGAGTGCTACGCAGCCGTCTAATTATCACTTGCTCAACGGTGAAGGAAAACGTCGTGATGAAACCCGCCCGTCCAAGAAAATTTTCGAAAGACAGATAATAAAGAATCTATTTTCTTCATTCCATAGAATTAAGCATACCTATTCAATTCAATTCTTTGAAAAGCTGGTCCAGAGTCTGATTTTGCTAATGTCCGAGTATTTTAATCAAAACTAAAATATAGAATGGCGAAGTCGCCAATATCAAGTAGAAAACCGCCGTGTGTTTTGCCGTGTGGCGATTGGTTGAGAATAACACCACCACATCTCTTTCCGTGGGTGTCGTAAGAGGCGACTAAGGAAACACAAATGATACCTGCCTCCTATTAATCCATCCCAGGCAACGACACTTCATTTTTTTCTGAATCTGAGGTGTCGTCCTATGGTCTCATGCGTTGTGGTAGGCTCTGTAAAGGGCCGTCTGGTTCACGACCACCCTTCTACCGAAGTCCGACGCCAAACAGCTTGCTGTGTTCCGTCGGTGCGTGGGAGTACCAGTGCCTTTATAGGCATTTTCTGGGTTAACTTGCTCCATCGTCGACCTCATCTTTGACCTTTATGGAAAAAACCCTTCACGGGTTGTAGTAAGTCAGAGACTCGTCCGTTGATCAGCAGGGTGCACCGACAGCAGGGGAGGATGACGAGTTTGGAGCACTAAGGTCCGTATTATATGTAGAACGCAACTTTACTCTTTTTTTTTACCAGACCATATACGTTCCCACCGAGGGGCACATTTAGGAAAAAAAATATCCCCCCCCCCCCAAAATAAAAAATAAAAAGTGTTCAGTAAGTGATACTGGTTCAGGATTTTCAATAAAGCTAGGAGGTTCTTTTTCAACTTGTATATGACGCCAGAAAATTGTAAAAACCGTAATGTTACAATGTCACTTATACTTCGTCATCAGCCCAATATACGTCCCCACCGAGGGGCACGGGCCTCTCTTCGAAACACGAAGGGGTTTTAGGCCATAGTCCGCCACGCTGGCCCAATGCGGGTTGGTGGACCGCTCGTCTTTCGAAAATGAATTTTCTTGAAAAGGCGGGTTTCATCACTATGGTTTTCCTTCACCGCTGAGCAAGTGATAATTAGAAATCCGTACATAAATCCGAAAAGACGAATTTAGTGGTACAGGCTCGCACCAGGATTTGAACCCGCGACCTTCGGATTACAAGTCTGCCTCATTACCAACTGGGCTATCACTGCTACCTGTGATCACTCCACTGTAATGACTTAACCTGCCAAATCCTGGATTATGTCCAAGCGTACCCTGAATGAGAAACGGGGCAAAGCGTATATATTTACTTTTGTCATATTAATACAACAGTTTTTTCGTAAATAGATGCATTTTTTAAAATCAGTTTTTCTAGACTCTTCTCGACTCTATCTGCAGCTTGAATACGATGGTGATAGCGCGCGTAATGCGCCGCGGTCCTTTATCAAAATGTCAACATTGACAAAGCTAGAGGGCGAGCAAGCCTTAGCGCGGGGCCCTCACGTAAGGGGGCGTCCATTAATTACGTGAGGTGTTTTTGGCGATTTTTTGACCCCCCCACCCCCTCTGGTGAGATGTCGTGAGATTTGGCTCGACACCCCCCCTCCCCCTTTATCTCACGTGAGTTTTATGAAAATGCTTAGTTTTAATGTAAATACGTTAATTGATAATTTATTTAGAAAACTTACATAGAGTGGCTACCGCAACAACATAGTTTAGTTGGTTTAACTTAGCTTTCCCGCAATTTAACATTATTTCTTTTGGGGGAAAATATTACGTGATGTTTGTTGAGACCCCCCTCTCCCCCACATGAGATTGAGTGAGATCCGGCCCGACCCCCTCCCCCCCAAAACGCCTCACGTAATTAATGGACGCCCCCTAATCAAAGTGAAGTTTCAGCGTCGCGCGAGTTTGTCGCCATCATGCTTGAGCTGCTGCTCTCAAACCCACGACCCCATTTAAAAAATGTAACCACAGCAACCTGTGACATGTTAGTGTAATCTTTCCCGCGTAATTTTCCAATTAACTACTTAAAGTTAATAACGCCACCTAGCGGTGAAAACTTATCAACAGTTACTTTTATTTAGAACATTCGTTAGGTCTTACAGTAAGGTTTTTATTAAAACGTGATATCTAGATTTTTCAAATCGTGGATAACTATTTTATCTGCTAGCGGTGTACCCTGCTGATAAACGGACGAGGCTGTGACGTATTACAACCCGTAATTGACGACTTCGTCACTCAACAGGGATGTTGACAGTGTTTGATTTTATGAATTATTGTATATGAAACAAAAAATAATGATAGAAATATAATAATATCCGAAAACAGCATTAAAATTGGTTTATAAATGAACAAGTTATTAGCATTTATATTATCGTAAGGACTAGCTATCTCGTTTTTACCTACGCAAACAAATGACCGTGACGTCACATGCCTGTAAGTGCATCTCTTTTTCATTGTTTGACAGCTTCCCCCTCTATTGAAATTTAATAGTTTGTAACTTTTTTATTACTCAATAGTTTTCAAACATTATTTCGGTTTTGGGTTTTGGATTCAGGTCCTATTTAAGATAAACAATAAAAAAACATTAGTCAACATCCCTATTAGCAAAATCAGGAATATGGACGATACTTTTCAAAAAAATTCACAGATTTCATGCCAAACATGATTTTAGAGTATATTGGAAATGAATTTCATATTTTAAATAAAACGAAACTAATTTTTACAATTCAGTCCCGCGCGAACTAAGAATTCACGCAAAGTCGACCACCTTTACGTAAGCGTTGTGAAAAAACTAGTCTACCGATTTTCATTTTTTTGGGCTTAAAATGTTCACAATCTATGTCCCCATGGGTGATTTTTTCGAGGTTTCAATATCTCTTTTAGTTTGCGAGATATTGTACTCGAAAGGAAAAAAATGTCAAAAATCCAAAAAAGAACGGTTTATTCGTCATGACTTTTTTGATTTTTGTCATATTTCAAAATTCTTTTTTGCATAATATAGCCCTTGCAAATACGCATCTAATGATTTCTCATACACTATCCTAGCTATATTATCAACGGAGCTATACGCAGATCACACTTTTCCGTGAAATGAGGCCCTATACCGACACCTCCCAAAAGACATTTCCAATGTCAAAATTAATTGTAGTCCTGTTTTTTTCTAATGAAATAAAAATACATGTCCTGACTCACTGACTCCTCAATTTCCAGCCCAAACCCTTGGACCGAGAATCCTGAAAGCCATGAAGGTTCCTTTGTAACATATGCAAAGAACAAAGACGGATTTTACAAAATTCCCACGGTAACGAAGGCATCCTCTACATATGTAACATTGGGCGTTGCGTTGGCAGAATTACCAGCGTTGTGGCACTGGCACAACATTAAGCTGAGCCAAAGCCCATTCACCGGCACAGTACGTGTACATATTTACTTATTGTACTTCTTACGTTTTTTTTTTATTATAAGATAGGTTAACTCTTGACCTCAATCTTGACCATAAGGTCAAAGATGAGGTCGACGATGGAGCGAGTTAACCCAGAAAATGCCTATAAAGGCACCGGACTTCGGTAGGATGAAAAGCTCCCTTAGAAAAATGCATCCTTGTACAGTCAAGAGCAGGTTACGCTTTACAATAGCAGTTTAAGCTAAGCTCTGATTTATACTGCGCGTCATACAATACACGACCGGTTCAAAGTCCAAAGTGTCAAGCTTTGACGTGTTCTTGAGTGTACATGTGACATTCGCCACAAACTCAAAAGGTCCAGCAGGCCAAGGTCATAGATGACATCGACGATGGAGCGAGTTAACCCAGAAAATACCCATAAGGCACAAAAATCGATTTTGTGCAGCCTACGATTTTGTGCAGCCTATAGTAGATCGTTTTGTGCTCTAGAACACAAAAATCGATTTTGTGCAGCCTATAAGCTGCACAAACAAGCACTTTCCGACTATGAGTAGTGAACAAATTTTTTTTTCATAAATGTGTTCTTTGAGTGATGCTGGTTCAGGATTTTGAATATAGCTAGGAGGTTTTTTTTCACCCAGTATACTTTTTTATGCATAAACCTGTAGATGTCCTCAAAATTGCTGCGTAGCAAGGTCATAATTTAATTTGAGGAGCTGGGGAACAAAAGCGGACTTGTCGAATTAATTACATTTTACACTAGAGCAAAAAAACTGAATTAGGTATATGCATATGGGCTGAAATTAGTCCGCTTTTGAAAGAAATCATGATTTTTAACATTTTTTTTCTATTAGATCGGACCGCTTTTGATACAAAATACTCAGGGGGTCTTTAGATATGAGCTTAAAGAGTGTAAAAAAACAAAAAAACAAAAATCGGGTACAGTGGACAAGTCCGCTTTTGTTCCCCAGCTCCTCATTTGTTTCTCCAGCACACAAACACTTTTGACAGACAGTAAACAAGCTGTCCTTCATCGTTGAGCAAGTTATAATTAGAAATCCGTACATAAATCCGAAAAGACGCCAGCTTTAGTTAACAGACCTGTACAGGCCCGCACCAGGATTTGAAGTTTTGAACCCACGTCCTTCGGATTAGAAGTCTGGCTCATTACCAACTGGGCTATCTCCGCTAATTATCACTTGCTCAACGGTGAAGGAAAACATCGTGATGAAACCCGCCCGTCCAAGAAATTTTTCTAAAGACGAGCGGTCCACCAACCCGCATTGTGCCAGCGTGGTGGACTATGGCCTAAATCCCCTTCGTGTTTCGAAGGGAGGCCCGTGCCCCTCGGTGGGGACGTATATGAGCTGGTAAGATTTCTTAAATTAGTATTCAAATTCATTACAATTTCAACCTTACAATCAGTTCACACGCTGAACTGAGAGTAAAAACAATAAAGTGCCAGCTGCCAAATCATCCCGGGCATACTGTAAAAGTCTGTAATTGGGGTGTGAAGTTATTGCTGTATTGTCCGCGAAAGGCTGACAACTTATCATCACTTTACTCATTATATATCCATCTGATAACACGTAGCATCAATAGTTTAAGGCGACTACAGCACCTAAATTACGATTTTATGATGCGTAGATAAGCATGACGCACTGCATTGAATACAAGAAAAAATACTACGGTAATATTCAGGACATAAACTAGATAAGTAGTTTGATGAAAACATGATTCAGCACTTTTGGTTCGATAGAAAAAACTCACAAAGTCACCTCTAAATACCAATATTGTGTATCTTTTAAGCTGTAAAAACGATAGTAAAATGCACACAGGAACTTGAATTTGCTATCAAAATGTTCGTGATTGAACACTCTCAATAAGTAGTTCACGCATTTTTCGATTTAAGCTGTTACCTTTCCATAAATCTCATTTTTCTAACTGTCGAACATGTTTTTACGCACGCACGCTTTCATAGTCCGTAAACTTCGTGTATCGACACTGTTCGCACTGCCGGCCCAGGCCTGTTGAGAGACGGAGATGGCACTATTCCTATGTGTGCTGCCTTTATCGGGTGCTGTAGTCGCCTTAAGAACCACAGGTGCTCTGCCTACCCGATAGGGAATAAACTCAAAAACTACTGGACCAATTTCAAAAATTTTTTCACCATTAAAATGTTAAATTTTCGCTGAGTAATATAGGCTACATTTCCCCGAATTGCCACGGGAACGAAGTCCGGGACGGAAAGCTTTATTTAATACTAGCTTTTCGCCCGGGACTTCGTTCTCGTGGGAATTTGGGAAAAATATGTAGCTTGTAAAAATATGTTAATCCAGGATGTCAGCTACCTTCATACCAAATTTTATCAAAATTGGTCCAGCGGTTTGAGCGTGAAAGAGTAACAAACATCTATACATACATACATACGAACATTCGCTTTATATTAGTAATATTAGTAAGGAAGGATAAAGTATTTTTTTATGTTGTATTTAAACATATCTATGTAGTATATTTTGTAAATGGACCACCTGTTCATAAAATTGGAAGAAATTGCTTTCAAATAATAAGGGCGTTTTGTTGTACACTACGCTCTATATTATACGACGTGCCGTGTTGGTGATCGGTCGAGAATAACACCACCCCCTTTCTTTCCGTGGGTGTCGTAAGAGACGACTTAGGAAACGCAAATGAGACCTGCCTCCTATTAATCCACCCCAGGCAACGACACCTCAATTTGTACTGAATCTGAGGTGTCGCCTATGGTCTCATGCGGTGTGGTAGGCTCTGTAAAGGGCCCTCTGGGCCCCCTACCGAAGTCCTACGCCAAACAGTTTGCTGTGTTCCGTCGGTGCGTGGGAGGACCAGTGCCTTATAGGCATTTTCTGGGTTAACTCGCTCCATCGTCGACCTTATCTATGACCTTGGTCAAGATTGAGGTCAAGAGTTAACCCATCTTATAATAATTTAAAAAAAAACTTGTAAAGCGTATACTTTTGTGTGCTAATAAAGTATTATACAACCTGTTTCTTTTGATATCCTATAACTCCAACGAATCAATAAGACCATTTATATGAATCTAAAAGCATATACATTATTTCTCAATTATTAATCATTTCTAATTATTTTTATTCATACTCGGTAAAAAACACCCTTACGTAAGAAATTACAACGTCGCATTATCGTATTCTAAATTATGAATGATTGAAACTAATTGGCAATGAAAGTGTACTAACTTAGGACTCGTTTTATGGGAGAAAGATTTTGAAATATTTTAATTTTGACTGATGATTTCTCCGAAAATACCCATTTAAGAACATATACCTATTCCTTGGACTTTTTAAATTATTTTTATTCATAGAACATGACCTTGAGTTTTGTATCGTTGTATCGAGGTTGTATCGTTGTTGTAGAGTGCAAGCAAGCAGAGAACTATAAAACCTGGCAGATCTACCCTACAAAGCAAAAACCGTGAAGAAAACAACTAAAACTCACCTGACGCGGTGGTAGTGGCAGTCGAAATAGGCGACGCACTTGTAGACGCTGTCTCACTCGCACTAGTTGTCATCTCCACAATCCGATCTGCTATCCTGCTCCCCGACATAATGCTGGAACTCTCTTCATTTTCCTCCTCTTGCTGGGCAGTTTCCTCTGGTATCTCATTAGCCACTATCACATTAACCGTTGTCAAAGATTCTAAGTCGTTATTTTCTCCTTGGATTTGTGAATCGTCTATGTAAACAGTCGCAGAGCGCGCTCCAAGCGTCTCCATTACGCTTTCAGCTAGAGAACGCGTCGACATTTCATCGATATCGATGTCTTGTTTTATATCGATGATGATTTGATGTCTTTTGCCGCTCCCAGACGGGGATTGGACCTGATGGACGCTGACTTGAGCCTCAGCGCCAGGCTGTGACATATGCTGTTGGATAACATGTGTTAACTGCCCTTCTATACTGTTGTTCATGTTCCCCGCCATCTTTGTTTGTTGACGTTCCTTTTTCCAAATTCGAAATTCAATGTCGCGTCTTTTTGACAAGATATGTCATGTTTAGTTCGGATTTTGAATTCTGCATTCGTTTCTTTCTGCTTGCTTTTGTTTCTTTTACCTTCTTTTGTTTTTTCTGATAGAAAAATTCTGATAGAGAGTGTAATTTTTGAAAGTAAGGATCAAGATACGATGTAAAGCTTAAACAAAGGTGTATTGTATCCACAAGGCTTAATTTTTGACGAAATGTTGACTCCAAAGTTCCAAACGTTCACTTTTAAATCCAGAAATGTTAAATTTTCACTTTGTCAATCCAAACTGAGTGTCCACTTTAGAATTTAGACGTCAAATACACCAACCGCCGAATCTAAGACACAGTAGCACACTAAAACTAGGCTAAAGAAGTCAGACTTTAGGTATCAGTCGAAAATTTTCGAAATTATTGCACAGAAAGGTTTTACGACTAAAATATCAATTAATAAATACCAAGGGGGGTTATTTTACGAACTAATGAACACATCTATCACACACCAGGATTATTTGAACACACTCCGATGATAACCGATCTCCTTGCAGCAATGCAGACTATTTATTAGGTCAATGGTAAAAACACCCGAATTTGACTTTTTAATTTATTTTTTTGTGCGTTTTAAACAGTATGGCAGTGGTTGAAGGGTTGGGAAGTTGGTTTTTAAGGTTCACATATTTGTTTGTTTGTTTGTATTTTGTCTAAGTAGGTTGGCGCCAGTGACACAGTGTCCTATTTTTCTGCGTTCGGTGGCCGCTCGTAGCCGTAGCACTGCAAAGCCTACGAGCCCGTAGCGCTACGGATCGCGCCGCGTAGACATCGCGTAGCACACTTCCGGGAACGCGTCCTGAGATACTGAGACATCTCTTACGATATAAGTCAAGGATAGTTTTTTTTTTAATATATTTAAAAAAATGTGTAGGTATTTTGAATAAATCATCGCTAATATTATAAAGAAGAAAGATTTGTATTTGTGTAGGTTTGTAACGAATAAACTCAAAAACTACTGGACCGATTTTTAAAAAACTATTTCACCAATAAAAGCTCCCTTATCAGTGTTTGACATAGGGTACATAATTTTCCCGAATTTCCACGAGAATGAAATCCCGGGTGGAAAGCTAGTAGTCAATATTTTTATAAGATATGTGAAATATCTTTAGTTTTGAAATAAATATAAAATGTAAATTATGTATTTGCTTTGAAATATGCTTTTATCTGGGCAGACGATGTTCGCCGTTTATTCTATCTATCTTTAAAACAAGTTGGACACTAACATTAAGCTAATGTTATTAATTTTTTAATAATTTAAACTTCTAAGTGCCTATCCCTACTACAATTATATTTACTTACAATAAATCAATCAATGTAACCCCGATGGGTCCGAAATTTTGAAAACTTTCCTAATGAAAGTAGATAAAAATTATTTTATTATTCTGATTTCTGGCTTATTTACGATAGAAGTACCCTAAATAGACTGGGGCCTACGTTTAATTTTACTAATTATTATTATTTTTTACTATTTAATCCAACTGCTGACCAAAGCCAAAGCAAATGGACTGAGCTCATCCAATATCGGAAACTTGAACAGACTAATTAATAATTAATTAATTAAATTTAACACTGGCCTGAGTCTATCTAGGGTACTACTGTCGTAAATAAATCCAGAAATACATAATATGATAACAGAATTCAAAATCAAATTTGAAAAAGGCCAAAAAATATATTTTTGAATTAAATTTATATTTGCGGTATTTAGCTGTGACGTCATCGTTTTAAACGTTCATATCTTTCTTATTTTTTTAAATATTAAAAAAACTATTTACACCAGGCCATTTAAAGAGGTAAAAAACCTAATTATCATACGTTTCAGCCAAAAATATCTCAGGACATATCACCCAAGTATCGCCCCGTGTGTTCCCTCCAATTTCCACCGACACGTGCCTACGCATGCGCAAAACGCATCCATCTTCTGTCTCTTCCCGCCTCGATAGCGGCGTCTCTCTCTAGCCGCTTCGATCGGGCCCTATGACGAAAAGCATATAATCGAATTTATGTAGTAATGTAGGGATAGCAGAAAAACTGTAAGGAATGGCCTTGAGCTAGTTATTTTTTTAATGTTACATGTGGTTGTGACTAATTCTTTCTCCACCGATTGAATAATCGGTAACTTGAAAGCCAATGACTCAACTTTCTCTTTAGAGATTATTTAATCTATTTATAAAATACTTTGGTATCTCAAATGATATAAGTTTATAATTTATATTTAATTACTCAGGGGCACGTCGTCACATGGTGAAAGTATTTCTTAAGGCGACTACAACACCTAAATTACGATTTTATGATGCGTAGATAAGCATGACGCACTGCATTAAATCGTAGAAAAAAATACTACGGTAATATTCAGGACATAAACTAGATAAGTAGTTTGCTGAAAACATGATTCAGCACTTTTGGTTCGATACTGAATTTGCTATCAAAATGTTCGTGATTGAACACTCTCGATAAGTAGTTAACGCATTTTTTTATTTAAGCTGTTACCTTTCCATAAATCTCATTTTTCTAACTTTCGAACATGTTTTTACGCACGCACGATTTCATAGTCCGTAAACTTCGTGTATCGACATTGTTCGCACTGCCGGCCCAGGCCTGTTGAGAGACGGAGATGGCACTATGCTGTAGTCGCCTTAAAGATATTTATAAGAGAAGTGGGAATAGAACCTAAAATCAAACTTATGAAATAAAGTATTCCGGCTCCCCACCAAAACAGATATTTGAAAATCGATAAAAATCTTCTTCGTCCTAGCGCTTAGTCCCATTTCTCACTCGGGGTACGCTTGACCATGATCCAGGATATGACAGGTCAAGTCGTTACAGCGGAGCGACTCCCATCCGACCTCCGTGACCCTGTTCTCTCGCGATACAGTTGATTCTATACTTGGTTCTATACTTGGCTATTCCCTTGAATGTTACGGACTTACAACAAAAACAAATTTAAACAGACTTGAGAATATACAGTTAAGATTTTTAAAACTACTTGTAAATAAAAAGACAAAAAATAAATGTAAAAATAATTAAAGGATGCTATTCAAGATCTGTAAAATTCTTCCAATTGGCCTTAAGCATAAGTATGTTCTAGCTGTACACAACCACGGCTCCATCTCATCTTTAACACTTGTTGATAGTGACGACCATGTAACAAGATCTGTGACCTCAGGCAAATTTGTTGTACCTAGAGTCACCAATTACTTTGGAGATAGGACTCTAAAAAAGAGAGTACCTTATTTTCTCAACAGTTTGCCTGAGTTCATAAGATCAGAGACCAAGATAGGCAGATTTAAAAAAGATTTAAAAAAGCATCTACTCCGTTCACTTGAAGCTGAATAGATTTTCAACACATTTGAAATTAAGTTTACACCTACTTACTATGTAATTAGAGACTCTTGTCCTCGCAGACAAACGCTCAAGCAGTTTTGTGGGGCTTTATTTTTAAGAAGCCGTGTAATTATTATGTTTAATAATTTAAATAAATAATAGTAATAATAATCTCCTATTAAATGTTGTAAATAGTAAGATTTTTTTTTGTTGTAAAAACCTGATCTTTTTAGTTCGTGGTTACATGTTCAGGCCCGTATTACAGAAGGATACTCCAGTCTTGATCTATAATTAAGTATTGATTATCTCGTTCATTTACCATCAAAATGACAAAGACGACTGCTACTAAAGAATAGATCAGAATCTGAGTCGCGTTTTGTAATACAGACCTCAGTCGCTTGCACGTGTCGTCACGATGTTTTCCCTCATCGTAAGAGCATCCGTTAATGTGTTATTGACAAAAATAAAAAACAAAAATCCATATTTTTTTCAACAAAATCGGAAACTATGTCAAAAGTCATTGCCCTGCCTAATCTCGTTTCCTCGCTTTTTCTGCCGACTCTACCTCAGCTTCATTATGTAACTGATGACAACCAAAACAGGAATTCGGTAAACATGGAATTTACTTTGTTATTTATTACATAATACGTATAAACATACGTTACTCCTGTTAATTAGTAAATAGTTAATACTTCTGAAGGAATCCGCCTTTGATTTGAAACATAATTAAATTGTTAGATCCTTTTGATATGGGTATGTGGCCATAACATCTTAGGCCCGTAAGAAGGAGACTTAAGTCTTGATTTATACTTAAGTATTGATTGTCTCTTTCTCTAACCATCGAAATGACAAAGACGACTGCTACTTAAGTAGTGATCGCTGGCGCTCGTAGCCCAGTGGCTCTCGCTGATCTCAACCGATCAGTGAGGTTAAGCAACGTACACAGAGGCAGGGAACCTGATGGGTGACCAGGTGGCCATTTATCACGAGCGTTTTCGTGCTTCGGAGGGCACGTTAAGCTGTTGGTCCCAGCTGTTGTCGATTGACTACAGTTGGGTCTCTCTCAAAAAAGTGGCACCGTAACCTGCCGTGCAGTTTTTGATTAGAAAAGTATGAATTTTTGAGTTTTGTAAACTAAATTTTATATTAAAATGTTGTATCGAGTCTTATTACATAGAGGCCAGCTATTTTAATGGCAATAAAATTAATATTTCTTGAGCAGTACAAGTTTGTAACACCAGTTTCCCATCAACCTGCCGTGTCCTAACGCGACTTACATCGATTTAAAATCAATTTGACTGAATTAATAGAGTGATTTCTTTTGTTCTGTCCACTTTAATTGAAAGATAGTGAACTAAACATTGTCGTTTTGTAAATTATTGCTCATATTTATAAGTAAGTACTAAATTAACTTAAATTAAACTTTGTCCGGCGTTATTTTGTCATCAACCTGTCGCCGTGAACACACACGCGTACCACTCACACTATTGCAATTTGAACCTCTTTCCTCCCATGTAACAACGCACTAAGTCACTGGCTACGCATCAAAGGTGAAACACTTGTCCATTGTTGCCAAATTTTCAAGCTATCAGCAACGATCTGTCTGGATCTGGGTTTTGTAACAGGTATGTTATATTTATCCTGTGCACGATATTTTTTCAAATCGAGTCGTTTATTTAATGTACATAAATTGTATTCTTTCTTCAATTAGCCTGTTTTCAGATAACGGTTTCTCCAGCTCAGTACAACAAAGCGTTTAGTAATAATAATTATTTTTCGGCTGATTCTCATTACTCTGTACCTATTTAACCTGCCTTGTTATGACAGGTGAAAGAGAAACTTGACAGATGAATGAGAAACTAGTCAGATTACTATGAAAGTTGTTGAAATTCTTTGCTATTTAGTACTTTTGAGTATGTTAACCAAATACCTAAACTTTTCGATCAAATCACATACACTAAAAGCTTTTTAAATCAGTATAAAAAACGTTCTTCCTTAAAATAATGGTGTATTTCATTTTGTATATTAAGGAGACTGGGCGGGTGCGTCTCCAGTGTTGTAAAGGTTGTCATTCTAAAGCTATATGTCATTCTAAAGGCCATACCAATAGCTTCACTTTATAATTTGACACCAACAACCAGACTCGGGCAGGGAAGTAACTATAAATCATTTTATCGTAACTGACCTCAATTTGATTCCATTATTTTGATCCATTGCCAGTGGCGTGTAAGGTTGTAATATATGTATTTCCTTTTGGAAGGTCATAACAATGACTTTATTTTATTAAATGACACTTAAAACAAGTATCGTACAGGGAATGAAGTATGAATCATTTTAACACTTTAAACTTTCGCGATTTGAACACATAATTCAATTATAAACCAAGTCAGAATTCGTGTGTGACCCGGTTTATAACTGAATTATGAACCATTTTACCGTTAACTGACTTTTGAACCGATATCAGTCAGTGGTGTATAAAGTAGTGACATATGTCATTTTAAAGGTTTATAATAGGCTTATATTAATATATGTCACCTACAAGCTCATAACTATAATGCCATTTTGATATATGACAGTAACAATGAAACTCGTGCAGGAAATTAACTATGAACCATTGTATCGTAAACTGACTTTTGACCCGATATCAGTAATGTATAAGGTAGTGACATATGTCATATGCTGGCAATGACATATGAATAATTTTATCGTATACTGATTCGATATTCATTCTTATACTTTGATTAAACAAAGCCTTCGATACCGTCAGCGGAGAAGGACTCTACACTACACGGCACTTGATTGCATCGGATGCCCACCAAAACTCCTTAGTTTCATAAAACCCTTCCACCAGCACACCAAAGGAGCTGTGGTCTTTAACGGGGACACTTCTAACCCATTCGAAATGCATAGAGGCGTTCGGCAAGGCTGCGTGTTGGCTCCCACCCTGTTCAGCCTATTTTTCTCGCTGCTTCTAAAAGTTGCCTTCGGGGACGATCAACAGGGTATTCATTTGCATACGAGAAACGATGGAAAATTGTACAATTCTGCCCTACTCAAGTCCAAATGCAATCGCGAGGACTAATTTATTGACGGTCTTCTCTTTGCCGATGACGCAGCTTTCATCGCCGTCACAGCCTACGAGCTTTAGACACTATTGGACAAGTTTTTAAAAGCTTGCAAAATGTTTTCCATTACAATAAATGCCAAAAAGACAGATTTTATGGTACTAGGCAGTGCAGAAGTGCCGACTGTTTCGTTGGACGGTACTCCTCTAGAAATAGTGGACAGTTTTTGCTACATGGGTTCTGCGATGGCGAACAATCTCTCGCTCAACGCAGAGATCGACACCCGTATCGGCAAATCAGCAACTATGTTCGGAAAGTTCCATACAAGAGTATGGTGTAACAAACATCTCACAACTAAAACCAAGATGATCGTGTATCAGGCATGTATCTTGAGTATACTCTTGTATGAAGCTGAGACATGGACTACCTATGCGAGGCAAAAACGGCGACTCAACAGCTTCCATATGCACTGTCTTCGTAAAATTCTAGGCATAACTTGGGAAGACAAGGTTACGAATGAGAGGGTTCTGAAAATTGCACAGCTGGGCTTAAGTACCGGATGGAGCCATATCGTATGCCACGCCGCGCCGCCGTGTTCTGCTTGATGAAGTCACGCATGCAAAAGCTTTGTTTAATCAAAGTATAAGAATGAATATCGAATCAGTATACGATAATATTATTCATATGTCATTGCCAGCATATGACATATGTCACGAACTTATACACTACTGATATCGGGTCAAAAGTCAGTTTACGATAAAATGGTTCATAGTTAATTCCCTGCACGAGTCTGATTGATGGTTTCAAACCATAAAATAAAACTATAGGTATGATGCCTGCTCGTATGTCAAACTGGCAACGGATCAAAATAATAGAATCTAAATACGGTCAGTATACAATAAAAGGTTCATAGTTCATTCCCTGCACGAGTTTCATTGTTACTGTCATATATCAAAATTGCATTATAGTTATGAGCTTGTAGGTGACATATATTAATACATATAAGCCTGTTATAACCTTTAAAATGACATATGTCACTACTTTATACACCACTGACTGATATCGGTTCAAAAGTCAGTTTACGGTAAAATGGTTCATAATTAAGTTATAAACCGGGCCAGAATTCGCGTATATATTATGTTTATTATGTTGGGATCAAACGTAAAACATAATATACACGTGAATTCTGACTTGGTTTATAATTGAATTATGTGTTCAAATGGCGAAAGTTTAAAGTGTTAAAATGGTTCATACTTCATTCCCTGTACGATACTCGTTTTAAGCGTCATTTAATAAAATAAAGTCATTGCTATGACCTTCCAAAAGGAAATATATTACAACCTTACACGCCACTGGCAATGGATCAAAATAATGGAATCAAAATGCGGTCAGTAACGATAAAATGGTTTATAGTTACTTCCCTGCCAGAGTCTGGTTGTTGGTGTCAAATTATGAAATGAAGCTATTGTTATGCTTTAAAATTACATATAACACAACTAAACCTTTACAACACTGGAGACGCACCCGCCCAGTCTCCTTTACATACAAAAAATAAAGATAATAAAATGGTTCTTATTGTTAACAATGCTCTTTATTACATAATACTTGACCTCTATATTATTGTTATACTTATAACCATAAAACATTATAAAACAATTGATGCAAACCCGTAAAATATTTTCAGAAAAAGCTTCCTTATGGAGCTGTTTAGTATATTAATATCTTATTGCCTATTCTTAGTATATAATCACATTAACCTGTGCCCGTTTCTCAATTAACCTGTACGATACCTCATTCACCTGTCCACCTATTTTTTCTGCGTACTCTCAAAGGCACAATTCTTTAAAAAACCTGTTCCCTCTTAGATATTTATATTAAAGAGGGGGAATACATTTTTTTTTATATAATCAAATACGTTATTCTCATACTTTTTTGAAAATGTGCAAAAAAATTCAGGCCGTGCCACTTTTTTGAGAGAGACTCAGTTGTTAAAACCAAATCAGAGGCCATTGTGCGGTTTGAAAACTCTGACACCAGGGTTAGCCAAGTTTGCAACACACTTGACTATACCTATAAGTTTGCACGTCGCTCAGCGAGCAATGGAGCGCTCCATGCTCGGGATCTCGCTAAGGGATAGAATCCGAAACGAGGTCATCCGACAGAAAACCGGAGTGATGGATATGATCCAAAAGTGTAGCAAGCTGAAGTGGCAGTGGGCTGGCCATGTCTGTCGCAGAACCGACGAGCGTTGGAGTAGACAGGTTCTCGAATGGAGACCACGTCTTGGCAAACGTAGTGTAGGACGCCCCCCAGCCAGATGGTCAGATGACCTAAAGAAGATAGCGGGTAGTGGCTGGATGAAAACAGCGGAGGATCGTGCATATGATCATATGAGGCCTATGTTCAGCAGTGGACTGCAATAGGCTGATATGATAATGATGATATGATGACTATACCTACACGATAAGAAGAAGAAGAAGAAGTGATCAGAGTCTGAGTCGCGTTCTATATTATGGGCTTTGGTGCTCCAAACTCGTCATCCTCACCTGGTAGCGGTGTACTCTACTGATCAACGGAGGAGGCTCTGACGTACTACAACCCGTTAAGGGTTTTGACATTGGAAATGTCTTTTGGGAGATAAATAAATAAATAAATAAACGCTACACACTCAAACGCCCACACTAAGGTTTTCCCTTGTGTCGTGGGTCCCTCGGAACACACATAAAGACAAACACAAACACCCATGACCCGAGAACAAACATCTGCTTTTCACACAAATGTTTGCCCCGACTGGGGATCGAACCCAGGACCCGTCGATCAAGAGGCAGCGACACTACCACTCGACCAAACCGGCCGTCAAGATGTCGGTATAGAGCCTCATTTCACAGAAAAGTGTGATCTGCGTATAGCTCCGTTGATAATATAGCTAGGATAGTGTATGAGAGCTCAAAAGATGCGTTTTCGCATTATGCAAAAAAAAATTTGAAAAATGTCAAAAATCAAAAAAGTTATGACGAAAAAACCGTTTTTTTTTGACATTATTTTTCCTTTCGAGTCCAATATCACGCAAACTAAAAGAGATATCGAAATTTGGAAAAAACAACCTCTCGGGACATAGATTGCGAACATTTTAAGCCCAAAAAACGCGCGGAAACTTTCGTGTTCTATAATAAAATGGGGAAAATAAATTAATGAAAGATGAAAAAATTAGTTTCGTTTTATTTAAAATATGAAATTCATTTCCAATGTACTCTGAAACCATGTATGGCATGAAATCTGTGATTTTTTTTACTTGATATTGGCGACTATTTTAATTTTGATTATAATACTCAAGTTATCGGCAACATCAAAAAAATAAATTGAACTGTAGTATATCTTATGTTAATACTAGATTTCCGCCCGCGTGGACTACAGGTTATATCGTGCCTATCTGTAGGATAAAATGTAGCCTATGTCCTTTTCCAGGCTCTAATCTATCTCTGTGCCATATTTCATTAAAATCGGTTCAGTAATTTAGGCGTGAAAGACGGACAGACAGACAGACAGAGTTACTTTCGCATTTACTAGACAGAGTTACTTTCGTATAATACTAGCTTTCCGCCCGCTGCTCCGCCGGCGTGCACTACAGATTATATCGTGCCCAACTGTGGGATATGTCCTTTCCCAGGATCTAATCTATCTCTGTACCAAATTTTATCAAAATCGGTTCAGTAGTTTAGGCGTATTGAAATGCAGGTCCTTACTAACTGATTTCAATAATTTTGTTAAAAGGCTTACAAATACATCATGCTTAAGTACTTAACTAACTTTCTGCCCGCGTCTTTGTTCCCGTAAGAACTTTCCCGGAAGATTTTTCAAACACATACAGGATCTGATTTTTATTTTACGTGTTTTTGGCCGGAAGTCGTAATGAAGAGGGTGTGGTATTGTATTTCACCGTTTTCGGGGAAGAAAACACCCGGGAAATGATATTAATTAGTATTAATTAAAGGAGTTTTGGGGAGGTTTAGGAAATTATCTATATAAACACATTCCTCAGTTTACAAGTAACTGTTTATTTCACTGTATTTTCACAAGTACATAAGTGTCTATTAACTAATAACAACTTCTAGTTCCGCGCTGCGTGTTCACAATGTCACACTGTCTCCTTTTTTTTCTAAATGACTACACTGTTGGCCGCTGATGGCCTTGACAGCTTCACCGAGCAAGTGGCGAGCGCAGATGACTCTCAGCCCAAAATTTTAAGTAACAGGCCTAAGGGTGCCCCCTGTGGGGCTCGAACCTCGGCTTAGGGCGTTACTGCTTGGGAAACGTCGGACATACGTTTGTGGAGAGAAGCGGCCGGGTACGTACCGGTACCGCGAATCGGGGCGGAGGTGATGAGGTATACGCGATGAAGGTCCTCGCCGGCGAGGATGGTATCTCGGTCTGTGTGGTGTACTCTCTCCTATAACACAGTTCCATCTTATTTAAAGGAACGACCAAGTAAGAAACTTGTCGTTCATTGGCAAGCTTAAACATTGGCGCGTATTTGGCGCTCGCAGGCTGGCCAATAGCAGCCACAGAATTTGGTCGCTCCGTTTTACGGAGCGGTTGCATCCGCCAGAGTGTTGTCATTAATATTTCTATTTATAGTACATGTGTATATAGTATTGTGCCTAAAAAGTCTTATGAAAAAAAAATTAAGTACATAAAGGTTTTCCCTTGTGTCGTGGGTCCCTTCGAACATATACAAAGACAGAAACAAACACCCGTGACCTGAGAACAAGAAAGAGACTCAAGTCTTGATCTATACTTAAGTATTGATTGTATGTTTCTCTCACTATCAAAATGACAAATATCTTTATCTAAAGACGACTCCTACTTAAGTATAGATCCGAGTCTGAGTCATGTAATACGAACCTTAAAGAAGGTGGAGTAGGTCGTCAAGTTTACCATAGTAACTGCAATGTGAAAATTATTTTTTTACCCATAAGGGGCTATCCATAAATTACGTCACACGAATTTCATGATTTTTTGACCCCCTCCCCCTCCTTGTCACAGCTGGTCACATTTGTAAGACTCCTCCCTCCCTAGCGTGACGTCACATATTTTGCATATTTTCATTTTTTTTGCTTAGTAGTGGTTTTGTTTTTTGGAACTCAAAACTCATTGTCTCAAACAAAGTAAAAACGTAAAAAGAGTGCTTGGGACTGAGTAGGTAAAGTTTGTCATTAATAGTTAACACGTTTTGATACTCATAACACATTTTGAAATGTGACGTCACGAAACTTATGACCCCTCCCACCCCCTTGTATCTCAATGTCACACTTTGTCGAGCCCCTCCCCTCCCCTTAACGTGTGACGTAATTTATGGATGGTCCCTAAGCTGATAGAAGGCATTTACCGGAATATGACTAGAGCGCCACCTAAATGCGATGACAAGAGTTTGTCTAGAAATTTCAGTCCCATCATGTTTCGCGGGGAAGAGATAACCTTATAACCATAACATATACGCGAATTTCGACCCGATTTAGTACTAAATTATGTGTGGTAGGAACCCTACACAGGACATAGCTGCATCACAGGTCATTAGGTCATAATTATAAGTCTTACTTTTGCCTCTATGCGATCTCTACTCCAATAAGTGACGTCACCAGAGATTGTCGGTTCTACGCATCAATTTGCACACGACCAGCCCATGAATGCCATTTTTTTCCATTCATGTAGAATACCAAACATTTAAATTAAAACATTACACATAAAAAAGATTCCCACAAAAAAAAACATTTAAGCACGTTTAAAACCAAATCAAACAATACGTGCCAGCATGCAGTCACACTTGAAATTCACACTGCGACGTCTACCGCCATCTATTATCGAGTAGCGGTATTAAGTCGCAAATTTAAAAGTAAAACCACTATCACGTGCGCTAACGGTATACAGCCAAACGAGTTCGTTCACCTCGAAACTCCGTTGCGCAACTTTAAAAAATAAAGATTACGGTGTTCGAAACGTGGCGCGAATTTTTAAAATTCGAACTGTTCTTTTTTTATTAAATAGGTCGTGGCATGGTGTAGGTTAGGTTATGTTTGTCGCAAGGTCATTTTTAGGGTTCCGTACCCAAAGGGAAAAAACGGGACCCTATTACTAAGGCTCCGCTGTCCGTCCGTCCGTCCGTCTGTCACCAGGCTGTATCTCATGAACCGTAATAGTTAGAAAGTTGAAATTTTCGCAGATGATCTATTGGCCCTATAACAACAAATACTAAAAACCAGAATAAAATGAATATATAAGAGGGCTCCCATACAAAAAACGTCATTTTGTTTGCTCGATTTATAGAAAGTCTGTCCGAACTGTGATAGTTAGACTGTTGAAACTTTCACAAATGATGTATTTTGGTTGCAGCTATAACAAAAAATATTAAAAAGTAGAATAAGTTAAATATTTAAGGGGGCTCCCATACAACAAAAGTGATTTTTTTACCGTTTTTATAGAGATAATGGTTTTTATGGAGTCCGACTCGCACTTGGCCGGTTTTATAGGTAATGGTACGGAACCCTTCGTGCGCGAGTCCGACTAGCACTTGCCCGTTTTATTTAAGTTATTTTCTTTTAGGTTTTTCTACTAACCAAACTATTTGAACAGACTTTATCTAGTCTAGAATTTAAATGGCCTTGAGAATCCCTTAGGGGAAAATTCTAAAGAAGAATAGTTGATTCTTTTATCGCTGTAACTAGTAATAATTGTTTTGAAAGTATACCTGTCTTGTCCTAAAAAAATCTTAAGGCAAAGCCTTGAAGGCTTACTACACTCGCTGTTTTTTTTTTATTACAGCCGTCCCGACCAGCAACGCCATCGCCGACTGTACGTTTAATTGCAAACTTCTTCTTCTTATATAATCAATAATGTGGCGAACTTGACTAATACTGGTGTCAGAATTTTCAAACCGCCGAAAAGCTTTTGACGAGGTACGACTGTAGTCAAGCGACATAGCCGGGACCAACTGCTTAACATGCCCTCCGAAGCACGGAAACGCTCGTAGTAAATTGCCACTTTGGTCACACATCAGGTTCCCTGCCATTGTAATCCTTGTATACGTTGCTTGACCTCACTGATCGCTTCAGATCAGCGACCGCCACTGAGTTACGATTGCAAACTATCTAGCAACTTAACATTCAGTTACCAATGGCGCCCCCAACTATCATCAAACGTGTTAGGTTTACATAGTTCTAAATTTCGCCACCTGAACGGATGAAGTACTTACTGCCGTACTCAGAGACGTCAATTAAAGTTAAGAAGTAATTAAATGTCATGCTATCCTTGTTTATATCAACAAGAGTGAAAGAGACAACATCAGAGTTTAACAGTACTTAACTTTAATTGACGTCTCTGAGTATGGCAGTTAGTCACTATCACTATTGTCACTACACAGCCATTAAGAAATGGTTAGTGGAATCACCACCCTGGCACCTGACAAAATCATTGTTATCGACACTCCTAGGCCGAAGAATACAATCTAAAAATAAAAAATCTAAATAAAATCCATTAAACTTCACTTCAAGCACTAAAAGCATGTAAGAATGCATGCCGAATAAGTTCATTCACCTTTCCGGTTTTTTTTAAGTTAAATTTAAAAAACCTGCCTACGTTGTATGCCGTTATGTCTGCGCGGTTTAATGAGTGAGGCTCTCATGGTCAAATCGCATGCTGTACGAAAAAAATTGCTAAGGCCTCAGGGGGTCAAAATAAAAAATAAAGGTTTTTTGTGTCATTATTCGCATTCACAGGCTATCAGTGCCCTTGTCTAGAATTAGGTTTTCTTGTTAATACTTGCTTTTTAAATTATAATATGTGCTAAAATTATTATTTTAAAAAGTTTTGAAAGCCCTCAATAAATCTACTAATCAGAATGAAATTTCAAATGCGGCATCAAGTGGTTCTGCCTACCCGACAGGGATTGGAAGCGTGAATGTATGGATAATAATAATAATAATTTGTTTATTAAACAAAACAATAATTTTAACAGTTGTACAAATGAAAAACTTAATACTAATGTTATACTAGTGTACACTTTGTCCCTGACCTTCAAGCTAGGGTACCCTGTGTTTTGAAGGTCAGTGGTTCGGCTTGACTTTGGACAGTTGACTCATAAGAAAGAGAGAGAAGCCCAATATTATGAAAAAGATGGATGGTGCCTGCATGCCCTACAGAAAGGAGACTCTGAATTCCTTGGGATCAGTTCATTAAGTTACAACCGCATACATAGATGGAAGAAGTCGTCATCAGCCAATATGCCTCCTCACAAAGTGCCACGGGCCTCCCTTCGAAACACGAAGGGGATTTGGGCCATACATAGTCCACCACGCTGGACCAATGTGGGTTGGTGGACCGCTCGTCTTTCGAAAACTGTACTTTCTCGGACGTTTGTATTCTATCAGATAATTATTATTGGTATATTTTAGATAGACTATATATATAAAAGAAAGTCGTGTTTGTTACAACACTTATAACTCGAGAACGGCTGGACCGATTTCCATGGTTTTTGATTTGTTGTATTTCTCTCCGTCCCGAATAGCAGAATAACTATTAAAAACATAGGAAAATTGACGGGGAAATTCCCACGGGAACGAAGTCCCGGGCGAAAAGCTAGTTTTAGATAGATAAAACCTTTATTGACGCTCAAGTTATTGTTAGAATACTTAGCAGTTCCTTTTTTACATTTTATTTCTGTTTTTTTTTTCATTCTGTCACATCATGAATGTAACTTAAGGCGAGGGGTGTGAAAGGTCATAACATCTTAGTGCTCCATAATCGTCATCCCCCACCTACTAGCGGTGCACCCTGCTGATCAACAGACAAGGCTCTGACGTACTACAACCCGTAAAGTGTTTCTTTACTTGATGGTGAAGCAAAACTTGAGCTTAACGTGTTCTTTAATAGCTTAGTTAATTATAAATGTAATAATGTCTACAAAAAATAAAAAATAAACAGTTTTACGGTTAGGTGTTAAAATATAGTCTGAATTGTGTCTAGACTGCTATCGGTCAGATCTAGTATTTCGGTTGTTTGACCTGTGTTTGATGTTATTCAAATATAAGGGAGGGCTAGTCAACTATTTGCATTGTGTTTAATTTTCAAAACAAACGAAATAGAGAATATTTTTTCCCATAACGCAAATTTATCAAGACATAGTAAAAAAGATCCTGGGAGTGAAATAAAATTTTAGAATCTACCAGCTGCCCAGGGGCCAATTCAAATCAATTCTTTATTTTGCTTGTACACTTAAGGCGACTACAGCACCTAAATTACGATTTTATGATGCGTAGATAAGCTTGACGCACTGCATTAAATCGAAGAAAAAAAATACTACGGTAATATTCAGGACATAAACTAGATAAGTAGTTTGCTGAAAACATGATTCAGCACTTTTGGTTCGATAGAAAAAGCTCACGAAGTCACCTCTGAATACCCAATATTTGTATCTTTTAAGCTGTAAAAACCATAGTAAAATGCATACAGGAACTTGAATTTGCTATCAAAATGTTCGTGATTGAACACTCTCGATAAGTAGTTAACGCATGTTTCGATTTAAGCTGTTACCTTTCCATAAATCTCATTTTTCTAACTTTCGAACATGTTTTTACGCACGCACGCTTTCATAGTCCGTGCATCGACACTGTTCGCACTGCCGGCCCAGGCCTGTTGAGAGACGGAGATGGCACTATTCCTATGTTAGGTTTTTTTTATAAGAATTTAATTAGAATGTTTTCTGTTTTTAGTGCTGTGATTTCCGAAACAAAAAAAATGTGATCGATTGGTCGATACAACTTGGGAACAAAAGGGAATTACAATATAAACAGAATGTAGCATCTGCCAGCTCTTTTTAGGCGCAGCGTAGGAGCCAGTAAATGGTTTGCTCTAGACGAAAAGCTCCCTTAGAAAAAATGCATCCTTGTACAGTCAAGAACAGGTTACGCTTTACAATACCAGTTTAAGCTAAGCTCTGATTTATACTGCGCGCCATACAATACACGGCCGGTTCAAAGTCCAAAGTGTCAAGATTTGACGTGTTCTTGAGTGTACATGTGACATTCGCCACAAACTCAAAAGGGCCGGCGTCCATTGCACTAATGAATGACATCTTAATGGCAGTTGGATGACAATTGAGGCCACGCTATCTTTAATTCAGGTGGCGAAATTGAGAACTATTTAATTTTCATATCTACTTGCTAACGTAGCGTAGCGCAGCGGCGATAGCCCAGTTGGTAATGAGCCAGACTTGTAATCCAAAGGTCGCGGGTTCAAATCCTGGTTCAGGCCTATACCACTAAATTCGTCTTTTCGGATTTATTTACGGATTTCTAATTATCATTTGCTCAACGGTGAAGGAAAACATCGTGATGAAACCGGCCCAAGAAAATTCATTTTCGAAAGACGAGCGGTCCACCAACCCGCATTGTGTGCGCATGGTGGACTATGGCCTAAATCCCCTTCTTGTTTCGAAGGGAGGCCCGTGCCCCTCGGTGGGGACGTATATGGGCTGGTAAGAAGAAGATACTTGCTGACAACCACCCTGACCGGCAGCGCCACCACCAACCGAACATAAAGTTGCAAACTACCTGCAACTGAATATTTAGTAGTCGTTGGCGCCACCAGTCAAAGCAGCCGTCATTAAATGTGGATAGTTCTCAATTTCGCCACCGGCAAAATTATATTACCATTGCCTCCTATGTAATAGTAATACTAGAAGCTGAGAACATGGGGGCAATAGTAATTCAAATTTCAAAGTGCCGTGCCGTGCCGTTCGAATTATAAAAAGGTCCATATTGTCATTCAACCGCCATTGAGACATAAATTAGCGGAATGGAGCGTCTCAGTTTGAACTAGCGTCTCAGTTGTTTTTCATGCTGTCTCGATGTCGACCACCCGCCTCAGACTTGTGCGAAAGGGACAATTACAGCTTTCCGGCGAAATACCGAGTTTTATTTCCAAAATTATGAGTTTAGGCGTCAATGAATTCCTACCCCAAAAACTTAATGAAATCGTACGTTTTTAAGCGTAAGCAGATTTGTAAACATATAAACGAGATTCGTACGTTTTGTTTTTTCAAAAGTTGTTCTTAGTTCACCTCTTAAATGTTGAGAATTTTTTTGGCGAAAAATGTTGACTTTTAGTCTCAAATATCTTTTCGTCTACTAAAAATATCACAAAAATCAAAACGCACGGACCTAGTTTCTGGTGTTTTTGATACTATACCAAAATTTCACAGGGATCCGTTGACGTTTAGGGGATGGAATCCATTGACGCCGTTTGTATGGGAAAAAACACTGAGACGATCCTCTTAAGAAGCGAACTTTTATTTCTATACGAAATCGTCTCCCTGCCTACCCTGTAAGAAAACTTGTCTTATCTAGCTCCCACGTCGGATTGCGTTCATATAACGGACAACAGTTACCCGTATGTGGGTGAAGTAGCACCGTTAGCGCGTCACTACGCTAGTGATGGGACACTGTCGGTTAATGTGGGAAAAAGTTATCGATAAAATGGGGTAATCCAATTCTGATGGTTTTTTTGTCGTGTAGATGTGTGTGAAGTTTATTGTCTTTGTGTTGGATGATTGGATGTAGCGTTTTGTAAGACAAATGATTCTGATTAGGTGGTATAACGAAACAATGCGGCGTAATGCAGTTTTTGCGGCTTTATCAGGTTTACAGCTATATTATGTACGAATGCTGCATAAGCAGTACAGCTAATATTGTGTATATGAATAAATGAACCATATTTTATTTACTTTCATCTTCTTTACTTGTATGTAAATATTCAATAACTTAAAACAAACACGTTAAAATACAATTGATATATGGGATGACGTTTAATTAGTTTGCGTTTTTATTGTGCTTATTTTACGAGGGTTTATTTTTGTAACTTTTTAGGATATTGATCGGGACTGACGAAGCATGTTGCTGATTACTTTTGTCTTAGTTTTTATAATAGTTATGATGAAGCATGCTGCGGATGGGTTTTTTTTATTTTTTTTATTTTTTTTTAATACTGCAAAATTACATGTCTACTTTTAGGGTGATCCTGCCCAGGAAACTAAACAACTTTCTCAATAAACCTATATGAAACTCTTCGACTTCCTATACAAAAGCAATGGGCCTTTTTATAATTCGAACGGCACTTCAAAATTTGAATTACCATTTTCTCAGCTTCTAGTATTACTATTATACACCGTGTGCCTGAGGATAAACATTAATTTCAACATGCTGTTCAGACTATCAAGATAAACATTTTTCATTATGACCACATTCCTGAATTACTATTTCTTATAAATTTCTAGCTTTCATACAATCTAAATAACTTGACATTAATTATATGATGTGTAAGGCTCTTTACATGATTTAACTCTCGCTTTACAACTGCAGTTTGACAGAAGCGGCAACTAGCTCGAATAAAGACCCTTTCTCACTCCACAACTCAATTAAATAATTTCACAAGTAACTTTGAAATTAAGCATTTTTAAGTACTACTTCCTTTGTAAGATTTCATCAGTTATAGCTATAGAGGTGTCTGTTTAAGTTAATGTATATCCTCAGGAGCACGGCGTATAGGAAGCAATGGTAATACAATTTTGCCGTACCGTTTTAAATTTTTGGCAGATTTTTTTAAAATGTTCTGACCTATGTTTTTGGGGAAAATTATTCAGTTCCGTTGGCTAATTCATATCCTTCATTTTTGCTAACTAATTTAAAGTTAAGTGTTACAGTTTAAAGTCATCAAATGTAAAAAAAATATAATACTTAAATTCCATATAAAATTGTATTTTTTTTAAATGTAACAGTGAAACAAACGTGCAAATTTTTGTTACTAATGAGGGCTTCGTTCTAGATTTCTACCGATTAGGTAACAATGATGCAACACGGCATAACCTAAATATGTCACCCCCAAATCAAGGTCAGTCAACCGTTGATCATTTTTTATTAATTCATTCAGTTTCAATCCGATCGCAATGTTTTTGAACAAATTCGATTGAAATTACGATTTTTGGGTGTGTTTTTCATACCTTGCTGTTTCCAAAACTTAAACCCTTTATTTTATTTAGTCTTAGGCATATAATTATGGTATAGAGCCACACTTGTTGTCCCTTTGTTGATATTAATTACTGAATTATGTTATGTAGCTAATTAACACTATGGCAACGTAGAGATAAGGCCTTTCCCAGCAGATGCAAATGATGTGGGCTACAAAAAAAACTGTTTTGTGTTAAAACTATATTATATCCTCACAAATTACTTAGCTGTGGACGAAGTAAGTCAAACAAAAATATTGTAAGCGATGTTGTTTTGGCAAACATGCTAATACACACCATGATCAAGGCTCGTTAACTCAGTTGATTTTAATATAGAATGTTAGCAGTAGTATTTTGATTTATAGATTTAAACCTTCGCGCGATTCTTGCACATCCGTGTGTGCACGATTTGTATCGCACGCGCCGTAAGCAAGCGCGCGACGTACCTAACTTTTACATTTACAGCCTTACTAATAATACTTACAGGTTGCATAGTATATATGCTTACAACGACCACAAACCTAAAAAAAGTGTTTGCACATTTGGTTTATTAGACTTTGCGTGTAGGATGAAGTATTTATCATGGAAGGTTATTATTATAGATGTGACAAAAAATAATAAAAATAATGGGACATTTAAATAATTATTTATTGAATTGAAATAACATAATATAATGCTGTATATAGTTATCTAATTTAATTTTATAATTTTTAAATACGTCATTAAACAGAATAAATTGCTAATTCATTTAATTTAAATTACCAAAGATTTTTATACCTAATTATAAAAGATAGAATACACTGCTACTTAAAACACGTTTTAAGACCTTGAAAAACATGTATTCTGGCAAATAAAGTTTGTTATCATAATCGAGGTTTTCGACAAAACATCGATAAGTCGACACCGGCCCATCCCTACGAGAGTACCGTAAACGACGTCACGAAGAAAGGGATTTGCAACGGTACAGGGCGGGCGCACTGTCGCTTTTACGCAACCTCTAGACGCATGCGCCGGCGCATGTTGCGCGCTACGTTGGCAGACTTGGGCGGCAATAACACTAACCAATGGCGGAGGAATGATAATCGTGACCACTTCATCCGTCTTATCTATCTATACACTCACGTCTATAATCCCTTTCGGGGTAGGCAGACCGTCAAGTGGTTTTTAGAACCGCTTCTTAGGTGCTAAGAAAAAAATTTTTAAGTTCCCATACAAACTTCATCAGCATAAAGCACATTTTGTATGGGAGATCAAAATTTTTTTTCGTATTTTGACCTATGTTCCTTAGGGAAGTTATTTAGTTTCATGGACTTGACTAACCACCCGAGAGGTTGAAAGAGATTTACCTAAAGCCCTGTATATTTTATTAAAGTTATTTCTGAGAAACAAAAACATCAGAAATACGTGCCAATACTGTGGGAAGATAACCAAAAACAATTTGTGAGTCAAAAAGTTGTAAATCCAATCTTCATGCAAGTCAATTGGGATTGAATATGGCCGTGTTTAGGTTCGATTCCTTCCGGCAACACAGAGGACTTTGACATTGAAAACATGCATTTTAGGAGGCGTGTAACCATGGTTTTTTTTAAGGGTTCCGTACCCAAAGGGAAAGAACGGGTCCCTATTAATAAGGCTCCGCTGTCCATCCGTCCGTCACCAGGCTGCATCTCATGAACCGTGATAGTTAGACAGTTGTTTTCACAGATAATGTATTTTGGTTGCTGCTATAACAACAAATACTAAAAAGTAGAATATAACAAACGTGATTTTTTTGCCGTTTTTATAGAGATAATGGTTTTTATAGAGTCCGACTCGCACTTGGTCTGTTTTATAGGTAATGGTATGGAGCCCTTCGTGCGCGAGTCCGACTCGCACTTGCCCGTTTTTTTACGCTATATTTATACTTGACGGCTGTATTGGCAGCCGGTTTGGTCGAGCGGTAGTGACGCTGCCTCTTGATCGGCGGGTCCTGGGTTCGATTCCCAGTCAGGGTAAATATTTGTGTAAAAAGCAAATTTTTGATCTCGGGTCATGGATGTTGTGTCTGTCTTTATGTGTGTTTCATGGGACCCACGACACAAGGGAAAACTTTAGTGTGAGGCTTTGAGTGTGTAGCGTTTATTTAAAAAAAAAAACTCTTGAGCATTATCGTTTTTAAACCCCGACAAAAGCAAGGGGTGTTGTAAGTGATGGATATTATCCAAAAGTGTAGCAAGCTGAAGTGGCAGTGGGCTGGCCATGTCTGTCGCAGAACCGACGAGCGTTGGAGTAGACAGGTTCTCGAATGGAGACCACGTCTTGGCAAACGTAGTGTAGGACGCCCCCCCGCCAGATGGTCAGATGACCTAAAGAAGATAGCGGGTAGTGGCTGGATGAAAACAGCGGAGGATCGTGCAAAGTGGCGCACCTTGGGGGAGGCCTATGTTCAGCAGTGGACTGCAATAGGCTGATATGATGATTGTAAGTTTGACGAATATCTTGTGTATCTGTGTGTTTGTCTGCCTTCTTCTTATCGTGTAGGTATAGTCAAGTATGTGACGAACTTGACTAACCCTGGTGTCAGAGTTTCCGAACCGCACAATGGCCTCTGACTTGGTTTTAACGACTGTAGTCAATCGACAACAGCCGGGACCGACAGCTTAACGTGCCATCCGAAGCACGGAAACGCTCGAGATTAATTGCCTCTTTGGTCACCCATCAGGTTCCCTGCCACTATGTACGTTGTTTAACCTCACTGATTGGTTGAGATCAGCGAGCGCCTTTGGGCTACAAGAGCTTTTTTACGCTAGACCCATAGCTCTTCAGCATTATCGTTTTTAAACCCCGACAAAAACGAGGGGTGGTATGAGTTTAACGAATGTATCTGTGTGTCTGTAAGTGGCATCGTAGCTTCTAAATGAGTGGACCGAGTTTTTAACCGTGTGGTGATCGGTTGAGAATAACACCACCCCATCTCTTTCCGTGGGTGTCGTAAGAGGCGACTAAGGAAACACAAATGAGACCTGCCTCTTAGTAATCCATCCCAGGCAACGAAACTTCATTTTTTTCTGAATCTGAGGTGTCGTCCTATGGTCTCATGCGGTGTGGTAGGCTCTGTAAAGGGCCGTCTGGTTCGCGACCACCCTCCTACCGAAGTCCGACGTCAAACAGCTTACTGTGTTCCGTCGGTGCGTGGGAGTACCAGTGTCTTTATAGGCATTTTCTGGGTTAACTCGCTCCATCATCGACCTCATCTTTGACCTTATGGTCAAGATTGAGGTCAAGAGTTAACCCATCTTATAATAAAAATAAAACCGATTATGATGGAGTTTTTTTTACTGAAAGCTGACGTAATCGAAATGGTTCCTATATAAACTTAATCAAAATTGGTTCAGTCATATAAAAGTTATAAGTCTGGTTCATTACCAGCTATCAACGCTTGTTTTAAATTGTTTTAAAAGGAATTTTTCCCAGTAGTGGAAACTCAAGTAGGTACACGACTGTAATGAATTATGACCATTACTCTACTAATCTATTACTTATACAGTTTTCATTATTTTCATCTAGTTTTCAAATAATGACACTGCCTACCCTGATAAGGCTTATGAGTTCTAGGATTTATTTATTTTTTAAGTTTTACTGATAGATTTAGAAAAATCATTTTAATATGAAATGCTTACTGAATTTTACTTTAAACATTTTTCACTTAGGAATTATTGTTTCTAACATATTTTTCTATTAATTATTAATAGAAAAACTTTCTATAAAATTTTAGTAACTCTACCTAAAACTCTTATCCCAATATCCTGCAAAAGTTGTTTAAAGTTCACAAAACTGTTAATTAAATTTTAAATTAAAAAAAAATAACTTACCTCGTATAGTGCTGGGCATTTTGAAAAAAATCCTTATCTCCGCTTCAGTAGAAAAAACAAAAAAATCCCAATAACAAAGTCACACTGCAAAAATTATCCGAACTCCAACATTGTCACAAACACTTAACACTAAATTGTCACTTACAACTAAGTGTGTACTTAAAAGAACCTAAAATTAAAAAAGTAATTTTAAATTTTAATCGAACTGTCAAACGTCACAATGCATTTCGCGCGCTTTCGCTCAAGCACGTCTTAGTGTTGCGCGCCAACGTTCAAGTGTGCTTTTTTCATGGCGAAGCAATGGCTCAGCTCATACTGCCTAACTGTATTTTTTTTCGTGATGCGCTTATAACGGGGCTGAGGCCGGTTCTTCAACCCAAGATCTCCGCGGAATCGATTGCGTTCGATAGATTCGATGAAAATGCCGATACTGTTAGTGGTTGCTGAGATTTTTTAAGCTTATGCCTTAGCCTAGGTGGTGGATAGTCTATAAGTAAGTATGCATCGATAAATGCATATCCTGTAGCTTTCGTGTCGGGTCTTTGCATAATAAATTGATACGTTAATGATTTAGGTTCCACGAACAGACTTTCAAGGAGAATTTTTGTTTCGAAGACTTTTCTAACATAAATGAAACTAGCTTTTCGCCCGGGACTTGGTTTCTGTGGGGATTTTTGAAAATTATGGAGCCTATTTGTTATTCTGATGTTTATACAATATTATACATACTATTATTGTAAAGTTTCATTAAACTTCACTCGCTCCATCGACGACCTCATGTATGACCTTGATCAAGTTTGAGGTCAAGAGTAACCCATCTAACTCATCCATCCCAACCCATCTTATAATAAAAAAAAATCCAATCAGTAGTTTCTGCGTGAAAGAGTAATAAACATGAATACATTCATACATACAAACTTTCCCGTTTATAATATTTGTCAGGGCTAGCTTACCGCCCGGCACTTCTTTCCTGTGTGAATTTGGGAAAATTATGTAACCTATGTGTTAAAACAGAGTGTCAGCTACTCCCAAACTAAATTTTATCAAAATTGGTCCAGCCGTTTGAGTGCAAAAGAGTAAGTAACAAACATCCATACAAACTCTCGCGTTTATAATATTAGTAAGGAAGTAAGGATTGTAAAATATTTTCACTACTTTCCAAACAGCTCAAACAACTATGTTACTATAGCATTTAAAAAATTGTATAACCCGCATTCATTGCTTATATCTTTAAAACAGCTGAACAAATTTTAATGAAACTAAGCTAGGACTCAACTTGATTACATCAGCTTTCAACTAAAAAAACGGACAAGAAACGGTCCATTACTTTCGAAGCTACGAAGCTATATTTCATCAAAATGAGTTCAGCCGTTTACAAAATATAAACACCAAATGTCGTGGATGATACGACATTTTTAATTGTACAGTTATCTGTAAGGAAAATCCTTCGCAACATGACAGTGTAATCTTACAATAATACATTACTAGCATTCCCTAGCATTCTTCGTTCCCGTGGGAATTCTGGAAGTTATTAAACCTATGTTAGTCAGATAAAATGTAGCTTTCTAATAGTGAAATAATTTTGGAAATCGGTCCAGTAGTTTTTGAGTTTATTCGTTACAAATAAATCTTACCCCTTTATAATATTAACGTACAGTCAACAGCACATCAGATTACCACAAACTGTCAAATTTCCCCAATGGATAGTAAACTCTAATGCTTGGAGACAAAATTGAAGATCGATTTAAGAAATTTGACAGTTTTGGATAGTATGATGTTCTGTTGTCCCTATGTACCTAGATGTTGATTGCAAAATCTATGAACTCTACCATTATATATGAAGCGACGGCCATGCTCCACATTTTTCAGATTCAAAAACATTTATTTGACACAAAATATTTACGTAAGTACTCATATTTACATTACGTAATTTTTGGAAACAAGTGGAAATTCTTTTGTATCTCTTAGGAGTAATATTAAATATTTTAAAAATAAATCTTGACCGTAGGTTGGCTCAGCGACTCTTCAACATCCTGACTAAAACTTTAAATTTTAGAAATTATAACTGAGGAGTTCCCTTTACGGATTTTAACAAAGTAGGTAAGAAGTCTGGATTTGCTAAGACTTCAAAATCTTTTTTATTTTAAATTTGGCATTTTTCTCTCTCTGTTAAGTGTTAAGACTACTAGGTACTGGAAATAATAGCCAGTACATAGAATATAGTCGCTACAGACATTACTTATAAGAATGTATGTGAGTACCTAGGTAACATAACTCTAAAATAAACATAAATTCGCCGACTCCCCATTGCCACATCTCAAATGCCGGAAAAACTAACTGTTCATTGCATAAATCTAAACAATTTATGGAGAAAAACCGTAAATTCAACATAAAACCGGTTTTGCAACAAACAACTGGTAGAATAACGCCAAAACTGAAGAATATTCAAAATTTTATTCGACTCCGCATATTTTCCCGCGTAAACAAAGCACGCGCGGTCGTTCACCCCAACGGTAAATGCGTTCTCGCTTGACCAGTCGGGCAACTCCCACTTATGACGTCACTCTAGTTCTGCTATTCGCTGAAAGATGGCGTTACTGCCAATATCAAAATCTGATATGAAGCCTAAAATTCATTCTTCAAATTAAAGAAATCCCAAAGAAATAGTAATAAAAAAATTAGATAACCTTTTTTAATTATTTCAAATGTGTTACATAAGGTTATTGAACCCTACAACGGTACCCGCAATCTTGTAAAGGTACAACCAACCGGTTACGCTCCGTTGGATTCCACCTGTGACATAATTTTTTGTTGGGCTAACCGTCACTAGGTGGCGTTGCATGTTAAAAAAACAAACTTTTAATTTAAATAATTACATTGCTTCATGATTTAATAAGAAATAATAAATAATTCCTGAAAAAAAGAAGTTTTACCCGCTGTCAAATTGCTAGGACAGCTTAAATAGTGGCATCTATTTAACATCTTTAGAACTACGAAACGATGTTAAGTTTAAGTTTTGTAGAGTCGTAATGTTTTTCTAAACTGCCAATAGATGGCATAAGCATGCACTTCTTTGATCACAATAGATATATTAGTTCAGTAAATGTTCTGTAATAAGTTGCTACTGTAGTGTTTTTGTTACTGAAAGTGTACAAGTTACAAAATAATGGTACGGAATTCAAAGTTTTTAAGTATATGCATCTTATTTATTGCCAAAGAAAATCCTGATGACTTATTGTTTTTCTCCCGCCATGGGTTGCCTAGCAGCAATCGATGTTTAGCGATAAGGCCGCCCTTACACGCTCATAGTTTATTTAAGTTGCAATTAGTATGTTTTAATTTTGAAGTATGCAATTGAAAGTGTATATCTCACACCTATCAAGACGGCCGATCTGGTCGAATGGTAGTGGTGCTCTCTTGATCGACGAGTCTTAAGTTCGGTTCTCGGTCGGGGCAAACACTTGTGCGAAAAGCAGATGTTTGTTCTCGGGTCATTGTTGTTCTTCTCTGTCTTTGTTTATGTTCCAAGGGACCCACGACACAAGGGAAAATCTAAGTGTGGGGCATTTGAGTGTGTATTGTTTATTTATTTATTTTTAAATCGAATCTAAAGAAATTACAAGGATAGGTAAGGTAGATACAGTGAAGCCGATTTTTAAGATCTTTATTTCTCCCAATTTAACTGAACAACTCCTCAAGGAACCCACGCAACGTCCGCAAAAAATCGACTAATTAATTAGGTAGGTACCTATGTAAAAGCTGAGAGGTGTTTTTTGTTTCTTCGACCTTCGACCTATAAAGATACTTCTTCAGGTATGTTGTTCAGTTAAATTGACTGATTAACATCCTTAGCGAAGCGCTCATAGCCCAGTGGCGCTCGCTGATCTCAACCGATTAGTGAGGTTAAGCAACGTACACAAAGTCAGGGAACCTGATGGGTGACCAAAATGACAATTTATCACGAGCGTTTCCGTGCTTCGGAAAGCATGTTAAGCGGTCGGTTTCAGCTGTTGTCGATTGACTACAGTCGTTAAAACCAAGTCAGGGCCATTGTGCGGTTTGAAAACTCTGACACCAGGGTTAGCCAAGTTCGCCACACACTTGACTATACCTACACGATAAGAAGAAGAAGAAAATGTTCTTAGTTATTGCTATTAATCAATTTAAAATCACTGGTATGTTTCTTAACCTATTACATTATTAATTAAAAAACGATAAACGCAGCGAAACGCCGCAAAAGGTTAATAAAAAGGCTTTATATTGAAGTATAAACAATTATCCTATGTTTGTCTCCCTCTGACGTGTGGATAACATGATGCATCTCTTTCTCACATCTCAGTGGTCTCCGGTTGTGACATCCCGAGGGTTGACTCTATGAAATAGGGTTGAACATCGCTTAAATTTTAAATTAATTAGAAATTACCAAAACAATGTAGTTAAAAAAAATCGGTCAAGTGCGAGTCGGACTTGCGCACGAAGGGTTCTGTATAAAATCGAAAAAAATAATCACCTTTGTTGTATGGGAGCCCCTTAAATATTTATTTTATTCTGCTTTTTAGTAATAGTTGTTATAGTAGCGGCAACAGAAATACATCATCTGTGAAAATTCCAACAGTCTAACTACCACGGTTTATGAGATACAACCTGGTGACAGATGTACAGACGGACGGACGGACATCGGAGTCTTAGTAGTTAGGGTTCCGTTTCACCCTTTGGGTACGGAACCCTAAAAAATAAACATTACAAACTATAAGACCCACACTAAGGTTTTCCCTTGTGTCGTGGGTCCCTCGGAACAAACAGAAATACATACACAAACAACCCATAACCCGAGAAAAAACATCTGCTTTGTACAAATATTTGCCCCGACTGTGAATCGAACCCAGAGCCCGTCGATCAAGTGGCAGCGCTACTACCACTTGACCAAATCAGCCGTCGTTTATCCTTACTAATATTATAAATGCGAAAGTAACTCTGTCTGTCTTTCTGTCTGTCTATCTGTCCGTCTTTCACGCCTAAACTACTGAACCGATTTTGATGAAATTTGGTACAGAAATAGATTAGAGCCTGGGAAAGGACATATAGGCTACATTTTATCCCACAGTTGGGCACGCTGCGGAAAGCTAGTAATTTACAACTCTTCTTCTTATCGTGTAGGTATAGTCAAGTGTATGGCGAACTTGACTAACACTGATTTCAGTTTTTGACACAATTTGGTATGGAGATAGCTGACACCCTGGATTAACATATAAGCTACATAATTTTCCCAGATTCCCACGGGAACGAAGTCCGGAACGGAAAGTTTAGAAAAAAGGTTGGTACAGAGATAGATTAGACGTTGGGAAAGGACATAGGACATTTTATCCCATAGCTGGGCCCGATATTATAACCTGCAGGATAGTGACAGCGCCGCGACAACACCGCGGTCCTATGTCAACATGTCAACATTGACAACGCCATAGGGCGAGCAAGCCTCGTCTCGCGCTATTTGTCGTTATCGTGCTAGAGCTGCTGTTGTACAGGCGGGTGGCGACACCACGGGTGGAAAGCCAGTTTTCATTTTCACAGCACCCGATAAAGGCAGCACACATAGGAATAGTGCCATCTCCGTCTCTCAACAGGCCTGGGCCGGCAGTGCGAACAGTGTCGATACACGAAGTTTACGGACTATGAAAGCGTGCGTGCGTAAAAACAAGTTCGAAAGTTAGAAAAATGAGATTTATGGAAAGGTAACAACAGATTAAATCGAAAAATGCGTTAACTACTTATCGAGAGTGTTCAATCACGAACATTTTGATAGAAAATTCAAGTTCCTGTGTGCATTTTACTATCGTTTTTACAGTTTAAAAGATACACAATATTGGTATTTAGAGGTGACTTTGTGAGCTTTTTCTATCGAACCAAAAGTGCTGAATCATGTTTTCAGCAAACTACTTATCTAGTTTATGTCCTGAATATTACCGTAGTACTTTTTTCTTCGATTTAATGCAGTGCGTCATGCTTATCTACGCTGTAATCGCCTCAAAACTCGCTGCTCAAGTGGTTTTAAGACTCAAAATGGCCAGCCCTACCTTTTACCCTCATAAAATCAATATTTATGGAGAAAGATATATTTCACCTCCGCTTCACCTAGCTACTCTTTATCCCTGGACGGGGTGGTGCCTCCCTACACCACCCCTCGGTCACAGGGGGCGGGTGGGTTTTGTACGAATGCAAATAATTGCGAACTATCTTTTGAGTGGTCGGTGAAATTAAAATTAATGCAATGCTTTCTGTAGTGAGTTTTTAGATAATTAAATCTTATGCAACAGTGTATTGTTTAAGATTTTTACGGATATTTTCACAAGTTTTGTTTCGTGATTAGAATTTCTACGTTCAAAGTGAAAGAAATCTGAAGCATGGGCCAGCTGCTAACTCTTCCCAGATAAACTATATCGTTTATCTATCAACCCATTCGTTATATAAAATAAAAAAAAACTATGGGACGGATTTTGCTTTACTGTTACTGTTGAGCTTTTCATTTTTCCACGCTGGGCTGGTAGTGATAGTTCCAGCTGCCAACTCTTCCCAGGCATATTATACCTTTGTGGTACGTGTTTTTGCAATATTATAGACAAAAGGCTCACGACCTCCCTGCTTTTATCTAAAATCGACAAATATTTCGTCGAGCATGGCGTCCCAGGACAAAAAAGAGGGGTGTTACGAGTACATATCTGACGTGTATATCTGTGTGTCTGTGTATCTGTGTGTCTTTCTGGGGCATCGTAGCTCCTAAACCTAAACGAATGGAACGATTTGCGTTTTTTTTGTTTGAAAGCTGACGTTATTGAGATGGTTCTTAGCGATATATGATTATAATTAGTTCAGTATACAATTGTATACAATTCCTGAATTTCATACATTTCCGGTTTTTAATTCTTTTACTGTCGTGGAGCACGGATGTGGAACAAACTCCCGACAGCTATACAAGAGAGTCCATCTATACGTTCCTTCAAAAATAGAGTCAAAGAATACTACCTGTCCCAACTGTAATGAGCAAATTATATATTATGTATGTATGATTTATTATATTCGTTTATATGTATTATATATGTTAGTACTTATATATATTACTTATTTTTATTTCATTATATTTAAGTATTAATAATATAAGCCCTTCTCTTTTTTGGTATTTTCTTACGTCGTTGTGCGCAATTCTCTCTTCCCGTCTCGTACACTATTTCTCACCAATTAGGTTGGCTGGAAGAGATCTCTTCTAGAGATAAGCTCGCCTTTGTAAACTATTTTTTATGTGAAATTTTTCTACTGTGTTTGTGCAATAAAGAATATATATTAACATCTAACCGTGTGGTGATCGGCTGAGAATAACACTACCCCATCTCTTTCCGTGGGTGTCGTAAGAGGCGACTAAGGAAACACAAATGAGACCTGCCTCCTAGTAATCCATCCCAGGCAACGACACTTCATTTTTTTCTGAATCTGAGGTGTCGTCCTATGGTCTCATGCGGTGTGGTAGGCTCTGTAAAGGGCCTTCGGTTCGCGACCATCCTCCTTCCGAAGTCCGACGCCAAATAGTTTGCTGTGTTCCGTCGGTGCGTGGGAGTACCAGTGCCTTTATAGGCTTTTTCTGATTTAACTCGCTCCATCGTCGACCTCATCTCTAACCTTATGGTCAAGATTGAGGTCAAGAGCTAACCCATCTTATAATAAAATAAAAGAAAACTTAGATATACTTAATGATATGTAATTCGCAGTGCGGTACTGGTTTTTTAATAACACTCCTTATCTCGTTGTGGACTGAAGAGCTTTGAACAATTTTAAGCCATAGAAATAGACTAGATTTCCGCCCGCGGCTTCGCCCGCGTGATCTTCGGGAACCGCGTGAAGTTTTTTCCCGCTAACTCCCGTTTCCGTGGAATTTTTGCAATATCCCGTTGCAACTAAGCTTTAAGTTTACAAAGGTACCTGCATGCCAAATTTCAAGCGTCTAACTTAAGCGGTTTAGATTTTTCATACAAAAGGATTTTCCCGCTAATTCCCGTTCCCGTGGGAATTTCGGGAATTCCTATCTTAGTGCACCTCTATGGTACCTAAGCTACGTCCCTTCCAATTTCAAGTGCCTACGTTTAGCCGTTTAGGCTGTGCGTTGATATGTCAGTCAGTCAGTCAGTCAGTCAGTTTCTCCTTTTATACATTTAGATAAAGAAATATTTATTCGTTCTCACTAGTTTTGCGCTACTCCCGGTTTTCTTGTGATTTCCTTTCGCCCTGGGTTGCCTGGAAGAGATCGCTTTTGGTTGTAAGTTTGTATATATTCTTTATTGTACAAACACAGTAAGAAACATTTTACATACAAAAATAGTGTACAAAGGCGAGCTTATCTCTAGAAGAGATATCTTCCAGCCAACCTAGTCGGTGAGAAATAGTGTACGAGACGGGAAGAGAGAATTGCGCACAACGGAAATCCATACTAATATTATAAATACGAAAATAACTCTGTCTGTCTGTCTGTCTATCTGTCTGTCTGTCCGTCTTTCACGCCTAAACTACAAAACCGATTTTGATGAAATTTGGTACAGAGATAGATTAGAGCCTGGGAAAGGACATAGGCTACATTTTACCCCACAGTTGGGCACGATATAACCTGTAGTCCACGCAGGCAGAGCCGCGGACGGAAAGCTAGTACCAAATAAGGGAAGGGTTGATATTATTAATACTTAATTATAATGAAATTAAAAATAAAAATTTTGGAAGCGCGAATGACATGCTAGGAGGTTGAAAAATCAACCTGTATAATATAATATATACATATAACATACACATTAAGATATCGTCTGCATAAAAATGATAGGAAGAAACAAGAGGAAGAGGTTATGGAAATAAAAAACAAGAGAGGAGACAGGACGCCATTCTGTGGTACGCCAGCTGATATATCACACCACGAAGAGAAGGTTTCTTCAATACGGATGCGTTGCCGACGTCCATACAGGTAACTACGAAACCAGTCAACCACAGTTGGAGATATATTGTTAAGACTCCGTAGTGTTGCAAGAATGATATTATCATAGTCAACAGTGTTGAAAGCGTTACTGAAATCCAGTAAAGTCAATAATGTCAGCTTCTGATTCTCCATCCCCGTACGAATGTCATCAGAGATTTTAAACAAGGCAGTGGTCGTACCGGGGCGGAAACCAGATTGTAAGGGATTTTTAACCGTGTGGTGATCGGTTGAGAATAACACCACCCCATCTCTTTCCGTGGGTGTCGTAAGAGGCGACTAAGGAAACACAAATGAGACCTGCCTCCTAGTAAGCCATCCCAGGCAACGACACTTCATTTTTTTCTGAATCTGAGGTGTCGTCCTATGGTCTCATGCGGTGTGGTAGGCTCTGTAAAGGGCCGTCTGGTTCGCGACCACCCTCCTACCGAAGTCCGACGCCAAACAGCTTGCTGTGTTCCGTCGGTGCGTGGGAGTACCAGTGCCTTTATAGGCATTTTCTGGGTTAACTCGCTCCATCGTCGACCTCATCTTTAACCTTTATGGTCAAGATTGAGGTCAAGAGTTAAGCCATCTTATAATAATAATATAAAAAAAAGATTCAAAAGATTGTTCATGTTGATGAAGAAAGAAAGTTATACGAGGAAAGGTAATATGGAAATGGGACGGTAATCTGAGAAAGAACTGGGATTTGACTTTTTAGGAATAGGGACAATGTGAGCTTCTTTCCGTGAGAAAGGAAACAAACCGGAGGATATGGAATTATTCAGGATTTTGGCAATGATAGGGGAAAGGATGTCAATGATAGGAACGATCATATTACGACTAACACACTCACCTCCGACGGCATTTGACGAGATGGTGAGTATATTCTTCTTAATATCACAAGCCGTGACGAAATACGAAAGTTGGGAGCTCAAAATCAAAAAGGCCGCCGTATTGCCCACTATTAGATAAGTGGTGTTTTTGACATACCAACACAATGCTCTTATTGTATTGTATTGTGTTGTGTTGGGGCTAACTATTTTAGAAAATATAGCTTACTAGCTGATGCCCGCAACTTCGTCTGCGTGTTGTTTTTTTTCTTTTGAACAGATTACACTTTATTGACGGTCCATTAATGGACCTTCATTTAGTTTATTAAATATTGATTTAGTTTAAGATTTAGATTTTTACATACAAAAGTTTTTTCCCACTAACTCCCGTTCCCGTGTGAATTTTGCAATATCCTGTTGCAACTAAGCTTTAAGTTTACTAAGGTACCTGAATGCCAAATTTCAAGCGTCTAACTTAAGCGGTTTATATTCATACAAAAGGATTTTCCCGCTAATTCCCGTTCCCGTGGGAATTTCGGGAATTCCTTTCTTAGTGCACCTCTTCGGTACCTAAGCTACGTCCCTTTCAAATTTCAAGTGCCTACGTTTAGCCGTTTAGGCTGTGCGTTGATATGTCAGTCAGTCAGTTTCTCCTTTTATATATTTAGAAGACAGGTTACTCAAAAAAACTTGTGTAAAAAAATAGTTCCTTAATACACTCTCAACCAAAGTTCTTTACGCGAGCGAAGCCGCGGGAAAAAGCTAGTTTTAAATTATAAAATTTAAAAAGTACGTTTTCGAAATATTAAGTTACAATTTCTGTTAAACCCTCGCTTTCTCTATTAGTTAAACCACTGTTTTTAAAAATACTTAAAAAAATATACGTTGGTGGTAAACACAAATTGTAAGTGACAGCTTAGAAAATACTAAATACTTTAATTGTAAAATCTACCCACAATTATTATGACCGGTTAAAAGTTTTTTTTTTCCAGGAATAGTAAAGGAATTTTTGTTATTAACCTTAGATCATTATTAACGCTTTTGAGCGCTGCGCAATGTATCGCGCCCAACGCGCGCGCCTCTATCAGAATGCTACGTCCATTGCTGATTTTCGTGTTTTCAGCTGTTATTATTATTTCTAAAAGGAAAAGTGTACTTAAATAAGTTACTTATTGTTAAGGCAGACTTTTAAGAAACATATAGGATACTAGCTTTCCACCCGGAACTTCGTTCCCGTGGGAATTTGAGAAAATTATGTAGCCTATAAGTTAATGCAGGGTATCAGCTACCTCCATACCAAATTTTATCAAAATTGGTCCAGCCGTTTGAGCGTTAAAGAGTAACAAACGTCCATACAACCTCACATTAAACTTTCGCTATTATAATATTACTAGCATCCCGCTCGGGACTTCATTCCCGTGGGAATTCGGGAAAATTATGAAGCCTATATTACTCAGGGATAATGTAGTATCCTAATGGTGAAAGAATTTTTGAAATCGAGTTTCGGAGCCTATACGGATTTTCAAATATTTGTGTTGGTTGGGAATTGAACCGCAACCGCAATATTCAGTACCAACCGAGCTATTATAAATGAATAAACGCTTTATGACTCGAGTCATGCCTTATTAAGGAATACCCAACCCCCAGAGGTACAGTAGATCCTAAATGAGAAAATCCTACCCCTTTATTCTTGCGGTCATTGTTACAGAGCCCGCAGAGCGAGAGGTTTTTTGCCGTGTGTTGATCGGTTGAAAATAACACCACCCCATCTCTTTCCGTGGGTGTCGTAAGAGGCGACTAAGGAAACACAAATGAGACCTTCCTCCTAGTAATCCATCCCAGGCAACGACACTTCATTTTTTTTCTGAATCTGAGGTGTCGTCCTATGGTCTCATGCGGTGTGGTAGGCTCTGTAAAGGGCCGTCTGGTTCGCGACCACCCTCCTACCGAAGTCCGACGCCAAACAGTTTGCTGTGTTCCGTCGGTGGGTGGGAGTACCAGTGCCTTTATAGGCATTTTCTGGGTTAACTCGCTCCATCGTTGAACTCATCTTTGACCTTTATGGTCAAGATTGAGGTCAAGAGTTAACCCATCTTATAATAAAAAAAGCAACTTATACAGGTATCTCTCCTTCAACCTCTCGGATGGTTAAACAGTCCATGAAACAGAACAACTTTCCCAAGGAACATAGGTCAAAATACGAAAAAAAAAATTGAGTTTCCATACAAACTTCATCAGCATATAGCACATTTTGTATGGGAGATCAAAAATGTTTTTCGTATGACTAAGGTGCGAGGCGGCAAAGGTGCTGAAGCACGTGGCGTCCCAGAGTAAGTTCCCTTTTCCCATGGCACCAGATCAGATGGGAAGTCAGACTTCTTCCCATCTGATCTGCTGAGACCCAGGGGCTCCAGAACGCGTGTCTAAGATTGTATTATATAATTTTTGATTGTATATTTGTATAAATATATATTTTTAAATTTTATTAGACTTAACTAGGTATGTAAGAAACAGAAAAAAAATTTTTTCCTAAAATAATAAGTGGATATTAAGCTGCTATAAATGTATTAGGTAAGAGCGGCATCTCCTGGCACAAGCTAATATTAGCTTAAAAGAGATTCCGAACGAATGTCACCTTATATTATCTTTGTTTTAAGAAATAAAGATTTCATTTATTATTTATTTATTATTTATATTCCTTTTGTTCTAAGCCCCATCCTAAAAGGGTAATTTATGACAGGATCAGGAACGAAATAATTATAATGTACACAATGAACAGCTTTCCCCAAGGAAAAAAAAAATTAAAATACAAAAAGTGTTCTAACCTCCTATGAGAAGCCGATTTTTGGGTTCCTCGAAAAAAGTTATTCAGATTCATAGAGAGAATCTTCCTTTGCTAACTAATTTAAGGCGACTACAGCACCCGATAAAGGCAGCACACATAGGAATAGTGCCATCTCCGTCTCTCAACAGGCCTGGGCCGACAGTGCGAACAGTGTCGATACACGAAGTTTACGGACTATGAAAGCGTGCGTGCGTAAAAACATGTTCGAAAGTTAGCAAAATGAGATTTATGGAAAGGTAACAGCTTAAATCGAAAAATGCGTTAACTACTTATCGAGAGTGTTCAATCACGTACATTTTGATAGCAAATTCAAGTTATCCTGTGTGCATTTTACTATCGTTTTTACAGCTTGAAAAATACACAATATTGATATTTAGAGGTGACTTTGTCAGCTGAATCATGTTTTCAGCAAACTACTTATCTAGTTTATGTCCTGAATATTACCGTAGTATTTTTTTTCTTCGATTTAATGCAGTGCATCATGCTTATCTACGCATCATAAAATCGTAATTTAGGTGCTGTAGTCGCCTTAAACTAATATCTTATACATCAGGACAACAAATTGGGCTTTATATTTTAAGAGACTCAAAAGGGAACGCAGCTGGAAACCCAGATACAAGTAAAGCTCTACTTTCGGTTCAGAGCATAGAAATATAGGTCAACAAGTTATTTTATAAATGGAATAAGCGTAGCTCTATCGATTTTAGTTTTAACCGACTGTACGGCGGTAACTGAAACAGTTTTCTCAATTCATAACCGTACTTCCATGCTGACGGCCGGTTTGGTCGAGTGGTAGTGACGCTACCTCTTGATCGGCGGGTCCTGGGTTCGATTCCCAGTCGGGGCAAACATTTGTGTAAAATGCAGATATTTGTTCTCGGGTCATGGGTGTTTGTGTTTATGTGTGTTCCAAGGGACCCACGACACAAGGGAAAATCTTAGTGTGGGCCTTTGAGTGTGTAGCGTTTATTTATTTATTTATGCTGGACTAGAAATGAAAGAAAAACTTAGGTCTGTATTACAAAACGCGACAGACTCTGATCTATACTTGAGTAACAGACATCTTTGACATTTTGATAGTGAGAGAAAGAGACAGTCAATAGGTAAGTATAGATCAAGACTTAAGTCTCCTTCTGTGATACGGGCTTTAGAATGTACCAGACAGCATTACGTCAAGTTACCCATTTTCACAACGAAAGCCGGCGCTGTTACGAACGAGATTAAGGCGATGTGGTCAAAATGTATATTAGCCAGATGTGCTGCGCTACCGTGTGTATATTTACACATTTTTTACATTTTTTTTAACGTGGAAAATTATTTTATTTTATTTTTTATTTATTTTATATGTAACCGTGTGTCGTACTATTAAGATCTGGAACGACGAAGGGAGCAGCAGAATACCAGCGTCTGTGCTATTTTAGCGCAGGCACCATGCTGAGTTGCACCCTACGTCACTGTGCTGTAACTGTATCCTTCTTTTAACACCTACGAATGTTTAAAATTTATGTTTTTTACAATGTAGTGGAATACATGTATTTTCTTTCTTTTTTCTTTCTTTCTTTCAGTTTATCAGAAGCGTTTCTGTGCTTCAGAGGGTCCCGTCTATTGTCGATTGATTAAGTCCAAAATTAAGGCAGGGCGTTTACGATTGAGTTGATGAATATTATATTTCGCCTATCGGGGTAGGCAGAACACTTTTTTTTTTTTTAATTTATTCGTACAACGGTAAGTTACAGTTTGTTTTGTCTTAGTTACTCGCCAAACTAAACAGTTTGATGGCGAGACGCGCTCTTGTACTTGTAGAACGGTTTTATTTTACTCGCACACCTTGTATGCCAGTAGACGGCCAGGCGCTGCCTCTTGATCGACGAGACCAGGTTTCGATTCCTAGACGGGTCAAATATTTATGTAAAAAGCAGACATCAGGTTTAACCCTTTAAACTTTCGTGATTTTAACACATAATTAAATTCTAATTAATTCTTGTAATTCTACCCGTGACCACGGCGCATGCTACCGCGTCGAAACGTCGGGAAATAGGGAAATAAACATTAATATACAGGGCTTTAGGTATCTCTCTTTCAAACTCTCGCGGGTCAAAATACAAAAAAAAAAAATTTGATCTCCCATAAAAAATGCGCTAAGTATATGCTGATGAAGTTTGTATGGGAACTCAAAATTTTTTTTCGTATTTTAACCTATGTTCCTTGGGGAAGTTGTTCAGTTTCATGGACTGATTAACCACCCGAGAGGTTGAAAGAGAGATACCTAAAGCCCTGTATACGCGAATTTAGACCCGTTTTAGAATTTAATTAGATAGACGATTATGTTCTCGGGTCATGGATGATTGTGTTGTGTCTGGCTTTATGAATGTTCCAAGAGACCCACGATACAAGGAAAACACTGTGTTAGCCTTTGAGTGTGTAGCCTTTATTTATCATCATTTTACATGACGAAACACAGCTGTGCTACAACTTTGCGTTGTAATATGTCTTTTTTTATTATAAGATGGGTTAACTCTTGACCTCAATCTTGACCAAGGTCATAGATGAGGTCGACGATGGAGCGAGTTAACCCAGAAAATGCCTATTGAGGCACTGGTACTCCCGTACCGTACCAGTGCCGGTCGGGCTTCGGTAGGAGGGCGGTCGTGAACCAGACGGCCCTTTACAGAGCCTACCACACCGCATGAGGCCATAGGACGACACCTCAAATTCAGAACAAATTGAGGTGTCGTTGCCTGGGGTGGATTAATAGGTGGATTTGTGTTTCCTTAGTCGCCTCTTACGACACCCACGGAAAGAAATGGGGTAGTGTTATTCTCAACTGATCACCACACGGCCACCTTTATACCTGTGTTACAATAAACTATGTTTTGATTTTGATTATGAAATCTTTTACAACTAAACAACATTAAGCTGTTATTTTTTTAATATATATTTTTTTTAACTTTACAACTCGGATATCTGAGGCCCATTTGTTAGTAAAAACAACCTAAAACTATGTTAGTACTTAGTCTAATTTTAAACCTAATATTAACTTAGCAAGTGCTCATTACCCCGAGTTAGGTTTAATGAGCGCCTGCGCCAGTTTTTTTTAATTATTATTATAAGATGGTTTAACTCTTAACCTCAATCTTGACCATAAGGTCATAGATGAGGTCGACGATGGAGCGAGTTAACCCAGAAAATGCCTATAAATAAAGGCACTGGTACTCCCACGCACCGACGGAACACAGCAAGCTGATGCATCCAGAGAGGCCGTCCGCAGGATGCTGTTGGTGCTGGACCGCAGTCTGCTGACCAATGATGACACTTATGACACCTAGTTGCAGAAATGTTCATTAAAGTTAAAGGTTCTTTAAATGTTACACCGTCCGTCTTTGTTTAACAAGACGAAAAGTGACAGTATGATTTTTAAAATTTTGTGTAACTCGATGATAGTCGCAAGAAATATTGGTTTGGTTATTAATTACGTGAGGTGTTTTTGGCGATTTTTCGACCACCCTACCCCCTCTGGTGAGATGTAGTGTGATTTGGCTCGACACACCCCCCCCCCTCTTATCTCACGTGAGTTTTATGAAAATATAAGTGAGTTTTAGTATAAATACGTTAATTTGTGCAGTGATAGCCCAGTTGGTAATGAGCCAGACTTGTAATCCGAAGGTCGCGGGTTCAAATCCTGGTACGGGCCTGTATCACTAAATTCGTCTTTTCGGATTTATGTACGGATTTCTAATTATCACTTGCTCAACGGTGAAGGAAAACATCGTGATGAAACCCGCACGTCTAAGAAAATTCGTTTTAGAAAGACGAGTGGTCCACCAACCCTCATTGGGCCAGCGTGGTGGACTATGGTCTAAATCCCCTTCGTGTTTCGAAGGGAGGCCCGTGCCCCTCAGTGAGGATGACGTATATGGGCTGGTAAGAGAGAGAGAGCCTGAATTGTAAAAAAAAACCGGCATTTTTACCCTAAAGGCAGAACTTACAATTAGTGAGTTTTTTTTATATCCACTTAGTTCATTCTTCTTAAATTTTATTTTTTTGGTCCTTCGAGCCGGCCACCTGAATGTTACAAACAAACTAAACGAAATAAACTCTAAAAGTAAAGTAAAGAATCTTCAATAGGTTACTAAATTTACTTATGAATAACATTAATAAAGTTAATTAATGGTGATTTAACAAGATGCTGGTCTGTGATTTTATTTTTCACTGATTTGTTTTAATGGAGATGTATTAGATTTGTGTCTCCTATAGAGGTAACACACGTAAAACGATTATTTATCTAACCAATATTTCTTTAATGACTACAACAACTGTTAATTTTCAGCTTAAAATGGTTGCAAATCCTTCTAAAGTGCCTCACGTCCGCATAAATACATTAACAACTCAACAAGCTGACTAATACGCTCATGTGAGCGTCTAAACTGACCAAAATCAAAGCGTCAATGACCCCCGAGCGACATTCAGAAAGTAATCGGTTAAGAAAACAGCCCGTTTGTACTTTATAGTCACAAGTAAACGCTTTATAGAGCCAGGTAGGCAGGCACACGATGCTGAGTGAGACAAAACCATACCTCGCAACAATTTAACCGACATTTGTGTGCCCCTCCGCTTCTTTCAACCCGAACTGACCAATTCAATCGATAACTAACCGATTCACACTTAAAAAACTACAATTTACATCGAAATAGATTATTCTAATGGCTGTTTGAGTATTACCGTTGCATTCTCTGTTAAAAAATAGCCTAAAAACATGTATGATACGTCATACATGAGATTATAGAGCGTTGGATCGCATAAGGTGTAGGTTTTGACCGTTTCGCATTGAAGGCATAAACGTGCGATCAAAATGGAACGAACGACGGCCGCCATCTTAGTTCGCGGCGAGCGAGAGCGCGTTCGCAAGAGAATTTGGAAATTGGTGTTTTTTTTTGTTGTAAAGAGAGCAGTATATAAGAGCTTGGTAGAGGACAGAGGGGAGCGGGGATAGCACGGCCAAAGCGGTGTGAAGGGAAAGAACAGGACAAACCACACATGAGGTGGATGTCGCGGGATATGTCTCGAGACATTTTTGTCGTAAATCAGGAGTTTCGAGTTTTTAGATAAGAATAATTATTTTACGGTAATCTTCTTCTGCAATATTATGTGCAGGTGCAGATCATCTGCACATAAACTTGCAGAAGGAAAAAAGTTAAAAGGAAAAGAGTTTGAGATGTAGAGTCATATCTTAAAGAATAAGATATTTTAACTCTATCAAGTAAAATTTATAGATATACAAAGAGGATTTAGTTTTCCCGAGTTCTGCCACTGCCACTATCCTTCATAAGAAAAAAAACACCCTCATTTTTTAGAACTCTAAAGTAATTATTTCTTCATTTTTTTGAATAATAACCATACGTACGTGTTTCCTTGCTTGCTCTACATTTTCAGTTACCTACTAACTTGGATTAATCAGTTAACGTAACATTTGGATTATTAGTAATTACTTTTAACCACATTGTAAGGAGCAGGTAGAGGGTACAGCAACAAAGGCAGAAATACTGCATAAATAATTAAATACCCCGATAAAAGATTAGGTTATGTTACAGCAGCGCTCTACTGCACCAAGATAGGTAAAGCGTAATCTAGTTCTTCTTCTTTCGTGTCGATGGCATAAATTAAATATAGTTTACTGGATTGGCAAATATTTGTGTAAAAAGCAGATGTTTGTTAGCGGGTCATGGGTGCTTGTGTCTGTCTTTATGTGTGTTCCGAGGGACCCATGACATAACGGAAAACTTTAGTGTGGGCCTTTGAGTGTATGGTGTTTTATTTATTTATAAAAAATGAAAAAAGGGAAAAAAATTATAAATTTATTTATTTTCGGTTTTTATGGTTAGACACTCAGAATCTGTTGAGGTCGATGAAGGACCTCAACAGATTCTGAGTGTCTAACTATAAACATAAGTACTTAATTAAATTTGTTCTTTTTCTCTACCAATGTTCGCAAATCCATCCTCGCGATATATCTCGCGACCGGCCCCCGTTCTCCGACTGCCTTGTGCTGCAGCTACCTATCTTTCATTGCACGTACGCGGCGCGGGGCGCGGGGCAGGGGCATACGCGGAGCCATCTTGCCCGCCGCGGTCGGCGACGAGCGCGCGTCTCTACACAAATCGGCCATAATTCGCACTAATTAACCTTAAAACCATCGAATAACAACACTAAAACATTCAAAAAGTGTCCACAAACTGTGTTTTGGTTAATAATCAGTGTATTTATTGATGTAAAGTGTCCTGTTTGTTGTTTTATGTGTGTGTGCATTCCGGCTGGCGCTCGGCTAGGTGAGTAGTGAATAGCCTTTGTGCGCGACAATTATCATTCTGATCGATTCTGTGCCCGGCGCGGGCTGAGCTGGCTTATATCTTTTGTTGTTTTGTAGCAAATCAATATACGCGGCCGGGCCAAGCAAGCGTTCCCTTCCAATCTAACATAAATCAGTCGTCTAGGTTGATCAATCGACATCCGAACGCGATATTTTTACCTAAATTAGGTCTTTCAACGTGTAAACTTTCGAATGCAATGGTTTATCGTGTGTAGAGTTCGGATTTTGCTGTGCGTAACTCCATTTGGATTGCTGTGTTCTTTTCTGCAGTAAGTTTTGTTTGTTTATTTGCATGTTTTAGCTCATGTTTTATGCAAATTATTACGTTATAAATTAACGCAGCCTCCTTTCTTAATTCCATCATTAATTTGACCTTCAAGCTGTAGTTAAGTGTACATTAACGCTTTGTGTAGAGTTAGAGATTAAAATTAAGTAGGTAGGTTGCTTACTAATTCGTCTAGGTATCTACTTGTAAGCACTTGTCAGGCAATCTAAGTAGTTAGGTTTGATTGTAAATAGTATTGCAAATTGTTTGTAGATCAATTAGATTCACTTTACGTACTAGGTATGGGTATGGAATTAGAAAGTTGCATGTTAAGTAAATGTAGCTACAAATCCATTACATGTAGGTAACTCGAATAGATTGCGTATTCTTACAAATATAACAGCATACCTACTAACATTAAACTTACTCACGCTTTTTTAATACGATTGGGTTGGTAGAGCTATATAAACTCTTTGTTAGGCAAAGTTATAGGTGCCTTAGTCGTGCATTTAGGTTTAATTGTCAGTTAACAGCATTTGAATACAGATTTAGAGACCCACAGGAAGAATTACACGGGCGCATTCATAAACCAATACGACAGGAGAAGCTGTCAGCCATTTTGAATACGCCATTAGAATTATATAGTAAACAAAAATAACACATTTGCGTTACTGTGATGTTGTCGGAATATTTCAAAATTCGAATCTCTCGATACAGATTACCGGTAAACCGGAAATTTTAAAATTACACATTTATGATTTGACGATTCTTTTAAAGATGGCGTTTGAAAAAGGAATGATAGGAGTCGAGTGCCGACTTTTGGCTTCATTTTTACGTTTTATATTTCTGAGAATCTTACCTATCGACTTAATTATAAGTAAGGTATACCTACTTAGGTAGATTGTTTAATCGTTTATTTGATTTGCGAACAACAGCCTGATTAGAACTTGCTTGTTAGAGAAAAATTAGAAGAGGCTGGTAGGTAGGTAGGTACCTAACTACGTGTGGACTCAATAATTACACAACTTGTTAAAAACCATCTTTGCCCTGAGCTAGATTGTGGTCAAGAGCGAACCTATTTTATTAATGAATCAATCCTTACTAATACACAGTATAAACGCGAAAGTTTGTATGGATGTTTGTTCCTCTTTCACGCTCAAACGTCTTAACCAATTTTGATAAAATTTGGTAGGTATGGAGGTAGCCGACACCCTGGATCAACACAAAGGCTACATAATTTTCCCAAATTCCCACAGGAAAGAAGTCCCGGGTGGAAAGTTAGTAAAAAATAAACCAGATCAATATAGGGCTCTGTTTGTACTTTGAGTTCGAAGGGTATTAAAAATGGGTTCTAGGTAGGTACTACATGTACAGAGGTCAGCGCATCAGGTTATCCCATTTTCATTGCAAAATCATTCTTTTACAGCAGCACAAAGTATACGCCTGTGGTAACATAACCTGTGGTGATTACGATTAAGATAAAGAGAGTGTTTGGTGACGCCTATTGCCTCTCTTTGGGCTATGAGTCACAGTTGCTATCAAACACAGGTTTTCTTGTGACCCCTGGTTATTAGAACCGCAATCTTCGGAGTTCTGGACTAACATTTTTACCACCAGACCATAGAGTCTGGCCAACGAAAGCTGTCCACGAGAAACGGGGGCAGATTTAATAATTTCGTCCTCTGAAAACACTGAGTTATAGGTACACTGAATAAACGGAGTTAATACTATTTTATTTTTTACTAATTTGATTTGTTTTTGAAGTGAAAACTTCTTTAGCGGCGTTGTGCACTTTTTGAGATGGGTAAAAAATGTTAAACTCGTGTCAGAACACGTGACCTGGTCGAAAATTCGTAAGACGAAGGGAGAGTAGACCACAAGAAAGTACCTAATACAGTAAAACATGTTCAAGTTTTCACTTCTGCCGGCACTCCCGGAGTGCAACCCGTTGTTTTTATTTTTAAATACATATCAGTGTGGATTTATATGTAGAAAAAAGTTTTCAGATGACGAATTTTTAACTGTGCCGCTCGTGGACAGCTTTTTATGGCCAGACTCTAGCAGCAGTTTGTGGTCTTGCATTGCGACTACTAGGGTAGATACGTATATTTAATAAATAATACTTGCATAGGTATATATTTTAAGTTTTCATTATCCTAATGAGCCAAGAACCAGCGGTAAGGAATAGGATTCAAATCAGTACTTTAAAAAATTTGTTAATTTCTCACAAAATAACGACTTTACGTGAAAACTTTTATGATTTTCGGAAATAGATAATATTGAGTGAAATATGCTAAAAAAAATCAAAGCTCAACCGTGAAGCAGTGTAGGTACTTACCTACTACTTTTAGCGTACTTTAGCCCATATATCACCGTAACATTGTCAAACCTGTAAAATTGTAATAAGGCTTAGTAAGATTATAAACTCTCAGTACTTTGTGAACTGCCCCATTTTTTTCACATTGACGGACTATTTTTATATTATTAATGCAACCTAACCAAAAAAAGACAAACATAACCTAACTTATCCTAATTTCATGCTGACGACCTTAAAATTTCGTAAATTTATAATTTTACCAGGTAAATTGTAACAGCGGGAGATTATAATTACACCTGAAATTGTACCTATTACGGTTTTTACAATTTTCCGGTGTCATACACGATTTAAACATATTTCGCAGCCCAAGCGAGAGTCATGAAGATAAATAGAAAATTAGTTTTATTTTTCATGTTACAATTGGGTCATTTCAGTTTCAGATGTACCATCAATGGTACAATCCCATGGTACCTACAAGTGATCCGGCGGGAAACTGACACTTTTAAGGACAGAAAATTAATTTGAGTTTCGTGACTGCAGTGCTGCAACTGTGCTTTCATGTCTTCTTCTTCTTATCGTGTAGGTATTGTCAAGTGTGTGGCGAATTTGGCTAACCCTGGTGATGGTGTCAGAGTTACCAAACCGCACAATGCAATACAATATACTTTATTTGCACACAAGGACATACAGCACAATCAACAGAACATAAAACATAGTGTGCAAAAAGGCGGCCTTATTGCTAGGTAGCAATTTCTTCCAGGCAATAGTCTCTGACTTGGTTTAAACGACTGTAAAACCAAGTCATAAAAGTCGTGCCGTGTGGTGATCGGTTGAGAATAACAACACCCCATCTTTTTCCGTGGGTGTCGCAAATGGAAACACAAATGAGATCTGCCTCCTTGTAATCCATCTCAGGCAACGACACCTCAGTTTGTCTGAATCTGAGGTGGCGCCATATGGTCTCATGCGGTGTTCTGTAAAGGGCATTTTCTGGGTGAACTCGCTCCATCGTCGACCTCATCTATGACCTCGGTCAAGATCGGGGTCAAGATAACCCATCTCATAATAATAACAGAAAAACTGTAGTCAATCGACAACAGCAGGGACGTCGGTCCCTCCGAAGCACGGAAACGCTCGTGATAAATTGCCACTTTGATCACCCATCAGGTTCCCTGCCTCTGTGTCGTTGCTCAACCTCACTGATTCTCACTTAACCTCACTGAGTTTTGCATTTGTGACTGCAGTGCAGCTGTGCAATTCAGTTAAAGATCAATCAATCGTTGCATGCTGCAGAACGAATGCGTTTTTTAAACTGATTTCAAAGGCGTTGAACCTGTAAATGTACTTTATTGATGCCAACTTTCCACCTCTCTCTAATCTAATTTAAACACAATAAATAGTAACGATTTCCAGACTGCGATGTCGATTGATCTTTCATTGCTGCGTTTGGATCACATGATCAACCCATATACGTTCCCACCCGGAACCGAGGAGCACAGGCCTCCCTTCAAAACACGAAGGGAATTTAGGCCATAGTCCACCACGCTGCGCTGGCCCAATGTGAGTTGGCAGCCGCGCGCCCTTCGAAAACGAACCTTCTTAGACGTGCGGGTTTCATTACGATGTTTTCGTTCACCGCTGAGCAAGTTATCTTTAAATATAAAACAAAGTCGGGTTTGTTCGAACACTTATAACTCGAGAACGGCTTGACCAATTTTGATAAAATTTGGTATGCAGGTAGCTGACACCCTGGATTAACACATAGGCTACATAACTTTCCCAAATTCCTACGGGAATGAAGTCCCGGGCGGAAAGCTGGTAATTAATAAAAATTCCGTACATAAAGCCCGCACTAGGATTTGAACCCGCAACCTCCCCGTTACAAGTCTGGCTCATTTCCAACTGGGCTCATCGTCAGTTAAAATGACTTTCTGCAAAAGCAATGCATGCCTAAATGATATCTACTAATTAGAGACTAATAACACAGAATAAATAATTTCAAAGGCCCACACTAAGGTTTTCGCTTGTGTTGTGGGTCCCTATGAACAAAGTCAGACACGAACACCCAAACCCGAGAACAAATATCGGTTTTTTACACAAATAACCGTCGAACCCAGGACCCGTCGACTAAGCCATAAGGCGCCCTTTCAGTTTATGTGGGAATCTAAATCTCTTTGGAATGGTGAAGGCTAGAAAAAGTACCTATTGGTAAACAAAAATAGAAAAGTAGAGTATTGTAATATATGTACATATGTAGACTATTCATAAACCTTTGTTGTGCATAGTCTTTTATTTGTAATAGGTACCTTCCTTGCCTTTTGGTTTGCGTCAGAAATATTAATTACTAGCTACGCCCGCGTGGACTACAGGTCGTGCCCAGCTGTGGGATAAAATGTAGCCTATGTCCTTTCCCTTAAAATGTTTAAGGGAAAGGACGTAGGCTTTGATGACTGGCTAAAATTTTTCTTTCTGACATGACGGACGTTTTTTCGCAGACTTTAAAAAGAGAACTTTGTGAAGGTAGAAATGATTGTAAAAACAGGTGACGATCGAGCTCGTGCCCTCTATGAACTGATGAGTTGCTTTAACTAGAAATTACTATGCATGAATGCACCGAGAGGAAAGGTTAGATAAGCAGTATGATATGAAACGTGTGTTGTAAGATTTAAGAGAATAGTCTCTATAAAGGAATGGATTCTATGTCTGGTGGTAAGGGTGGTCTGTTCGCAGAAGGCAGGTGAGTGAGACACCAGGGACCCTTGGTCCCGCTTACGAAGATAGTGACAGATATGATACTGCTTTGGCAATATGTCTACCCGTTGGTGGGAGGATCTAACTACTTGAAGTAGCTCCCGGGTACATGCATGGTGTCAAGGTGGCTCTTGCTAAGTTTAGAATAGCATTGGATTAGCTTTGTGTCTGTTCCGTATTGTGGGAGGAACCTACCACATTGAAGTGGCCAGGCAGGCTCAATTGTCAGTCTCGATGCAGAGAACTTAGAAATAATATTGCTACTGTATCATATCGTCATCTCGGTGCAAGCCAGCTAATAACTTTACTACTTTGTCGCTACCATATGACTTTACATCCTTAACTTGATCTAAGCGGTGATAATATTAATTATAGATCTTATTATCTTTACGTTTAGCGACAGCTATAGGCCCAATCGATGGTTTTCTCCACTCTCATGTCCATCTAATAAACCTCACAATATCCTATCAATTGTAGCGTCAATTTATTTTATGACTGCATATAGTGAATTAACATCAGTCAAGACAGAGAAGGGTACTATAGGAAATGATACAGACATACATATGCTCAGTGGTTCTTGAACCACATGACGTTTTAGATGAAACATGATGTATAGTGGTGACAAGTTGTCAGCCATTCGCTCACAATACAGCAAACCCTAGAATCCCATTTAGTGACTTTTACAGTATACCTGGCACAGTCTATATATTCCCAATCCAGTATGAAAGTTATCCATGCTGGACTGGGAGTATGTCCATCTGATGAACAGAAGCAGTTTTTTAACATAATTATCGTGCTGAGCGGTAACAAACGTTATTTCTTTGCCATTGAAAGGTCATTTCATAGCAATTTAGTCGCCCTGGGAATTGGTATTCCTTTATAATCGGAAGCAGCCTTGATCGAAGTCCTTCTTCAATATTGTTAATCCTCTCAATTGTAGCGTCAATTGATTTTATGACTGTCTAAAGTGTATTAACATCAGTCATGACAGAGAAGGGACTACAGGAAATGATAATTGACACAAACGACAACAAAGATCAAAAGAATAGCTAAGTACTTATATTTTAATGGAATTTTCTCAGCACAGTGCCAGTATTGTAATTACCTAGCTTGTTTGCTACAAGTTACGCGGAAACACAAAAGATGTCATTATGCGGCAATAGCACGTGTATGACAGAGACAGCTGTCCTTGTCGTGTCCCGTTAGTTGGTTTTATTTTTAGAGACCTCCATATGCTCATAATGAACTAAGTGAGGTCTTAAAAGTATTAAAGAGATAAAGATGATGTGCGCTGAAAGGTGACCTATTTTGTTATGCAGATAATATAATTGGGGTTATATGTAGAGATTTAGAAGGATTCTAGCAATCCAGCGAATATATCAAGTTATAAGTAAAAGGTAATAAGAATTAATCCAATTGATGGACAGTAAACAAAAAACCACAAAAACATGCAACTCAGATATAGCAGAGTTCTAAAAGGGGGAGAGTATAGGTAGATAAATAGAAAATACCTACTCACAGCGTAATTAAACTTAAAACAAAATGTACAAAGTGTTTTCTTTTCGAAAGAGGAAAAGTGAGAAGAGTGTAGCGTTTTTTATTTATTTACTTAAATACCATAATTTTATCATTAATCAGAGGATACCTGATGAACTTAGTTCCCGTGGGAATTCCTTATTCCTTGCCTACATTATAAAGGACTCTTTGTGCAATGCATCAGGATTTCTTTAATTTGCCTTTAATTTGTTTTTGTCTTTGTGTCTGTTAAGTGTCTTCTGTGTTTCTTCAGTTTTTCTATATTGTGATGTCTGTGTTGTACGCCGAAATAAAGCATTTTCTATCTATCTATCTCCAACTTTTAAAGTTGAAGAATCGATGTATCAGGTTCTCCAACTTTTAAATAATTCAAAGTGTTTTTCCAATACGAACAATATAGAAGGTCAAAGAATTTATGGGTTATGTGAAGGATTTTTGTACAAAGCAATCAAGACTAAGGCCCGTTTTACAGAAGGAGACTCAAGTATTGATCTATACTTAAGTATTAATTGTCTCTTTCTCTCACTATCAAAATGACAAAGGCGACTGCTACTCAAGAATAGATCAGAGTCTGAGTCGCGTTCTGTAATGCGGACCTAAATGATTACTACGATTTGCTTAGCCATTGTTTTAATTTAGTCAGGTTGCCTGATAGCCCAGTTGGTAATGACCCAGACTTGTAATCGGAAGGTCGCGGGTTCAAATCCTGGTGCGGGCCTGTACCACTAAATTTGTCTTTTCGGATTTATGTACGGATTTCTAATTATCACTTACTTAACGGTGAAGGAAAACATCATGATGAAACCCGCCCGTCCAAGAAAATTCTTTTTCGAAAGACGAGCGGTCCACCAACCCGCATTAGACCAGCGTGGTGGTTTATGGCCTAAATCCCCTTCTTACTTCGAAGAGAGGCCCGTGCCCCTCGGTGGGGACGTATATGGGCTGGTAAAAAAAAGCTTGCCTTAGCAGACGTTAGTGATAAATTGATAATAGTGAAAGTGATGTATAAGGCTTGGTGGATGATAAACAAGAAACCCAAACAATTATGGGAGGTAAGTCATCATCCGGTGATGAAACAAAAGTTCAAGGGAAACTGAGGTTATCTTTCATTCATACAACGTACGGACGGCCGCAACTCAGATTACGACACGCGTGCGCTCTGTGCTGTTGTGATAAGAAAGGTTTTGCAATGAAAATGGAGTAACCTGATGCGCTGGCCTCTGTACATTTTATTCATCAGCATTACGCTACGTCGATAAGCGGTTAGATAAGGAGCGTTGCGTCACTGAAACAACACATCTAGACAAATAAAATAAAAACAAATGATAAAACAATGAAATCAGACAGATTGTTTATAAGCAGAAACGTAAACTATTTGAGATATGTTAAAATTTTGAATTTTATAATAACTGTGAGGATTGATTTAAAAATAAACAACTTTAAGTATAAAAGAATCAGGAATAACCCGAGTCTCTTTAAAGTTCGAGAGAATAGGTATTTTCTGGGGGAGCTTGCTACATCCTCGACCACATCTTCGCCCTTTGTGCTAGAATGTGGTCAAAAGCGAATGGGTTCGCTATAAAAAAAGGAATGTTCCTTGATTTCTAAGACATTTTTTATTTTTGAAGTCTTCTATGAGGATAAGTAAACATTTTCCAAGCTTCGTAAAAATTCTGATTAAAAATCTTTTAGTTCCTTGATTTCCGGGAATTTTTCCTTTATTATTTTGGAAGTATTAAAGAGGCAAGTAAATATGTAGAGGTAGATTTATAAAAACAACTAATAGGAAGTCCATTTCCTAGCAATCACAGTTATTAAACGCGACCAAAGCCTTTAATAGTTATTTAAACTTTAAACCATATCAAAGACCTATAAGACGGATTAAAAACAAGGAATGAGGGAAGATGCCTAGTTCACGCGATATCTAGTTCACACAAGCCGTCTTCTATAATAGTGTCGGAAGTTCTTCTTATCAGCCCATATACGTCCCCACCGAGGGGCACGGGTCTCCCTTCGGAACACGAAGGGGATTTAGGCCATAGTCCACCACGCTGGCCCAATGCGGGTTGGTGGACCGCTCGTCTTTCGAAAATGATGTTTTCCTTCACCGTTGAGCAAGTGATACCTAATTAGAAATACGTACATAAATCCGAAAAGACGAATTTAGTGATACAGGCTCGCACCAGGATTTGAACCCGCGACCTTCGGATTACAAGTCTGGCTCATTACCAACTGGGCTATCAATCAGTTGGTTCGGCTAAATTATAAAATAACACCTCAGACCAACGGTCCCAGACCAAAACCACTGCATCACATGGCTCCAATCTGCCCTTTTATGACCTTCCTTCACAGAATACGAGTAATGTTTATTTTAACAGTCGCGATTAAATTTCCTGTAATGCAAAAACAGACAGTAGAGTAGGTGTCATGACAAGATATGTTTATTAATATGAGATGTAAATTCTTTGTGACCATTAAATATGACAAAGATGTGAAAAATAAACATAATATATCCTACATATGACTGGTTGCGAGGAGAATAAGTATATTTCAATAATAAATGATTACATAGTGGTATTGATTGTTGAAATATTTTGTTACACTTGGAAAGTGCGTGCAAGAAGAGAAAAATTTAATTCTTATGAAGCCTATAAGGAGCCATCCATAAATTACGTCACACATTAAGGTGGAGGGAGGGGGTCGACGAAGTGTGACATGGGGGTGGGAGGGGTCCTTCATTTCGTGACGTCACATTTCAAAATTTATTATAATCTATTTGTTAAAACACGAACTTTGACCTATTAACGAAAAACTCAAATACATTTGCAACTCTATCTGTATAAATATAAGGTTCAAATTGTTAATTTCTTGAAATGTTACTTTTGATGGTAATTTTACAAAAAAAAAATAGAAACATAACTTTATTCAATAATTACCTACCAGATGTAAAATTGCAAAATGTGTGACGTCACACTAGGGAGGGGGGAGTCTCACAAATGTGACCAGCTGTGACAAGGGCGGGGGGTCAAAAAATCATGAAATTCGTATGACGTAATTTATGGATGGCCCCTAATTAGGTAAGTATAACAGGCTACAACTATAACTCTTAATATTCGACTATTGTTGTTTCTGAAGTAGGGTACTTACCACATCAAGCAACTCGGGTATACTACCATCTATGTAGATTTTGTTGATGACAATATTGACAATACTATCATCCACATAACTTGTATCGTGTCTACGTCACATCGTTACCAGTTTTTTCTTATCTAATGCCTTGTTTGTTTCTTCACCTACTGGTGTAGAAACTTCTACCCTGTTTAAGGTGCACTGACATTTCAGCCAATCAGGATCTGCAAAGCTTGTAAGTTCATAACTTCGTTGCTTTAGAAAGGACATCATTCAAAACGTACCAAAAGTGGCGGCCAAAAAAAGTAAAGTTATTATTTCAAAAGGACACATTCATTTTTTATTATGACAGCTAAGCTGTACGACATCTAAAAGATTAACAGGAACTCTTATAGTTTCAATATTTAGCGTTGATTTTGTCTTGATAGTATGCTGACTAAATTCAGTGACAAGTCGACGTATGACTGTAGGCATTTATCTATACATATAATAAAACTGTAGAGGTCGAATTTCTGTACATAGAAAAAAAATGCTAAAAACCGAGTCAGGGGGATGTAAGAAGAGAAATAAAACAAATCCCGATTTTTTTAGATTTTTTTGTTTCTCTGTTTGTCTGTTTGTCTGTTTGTCTGTTTGTCTGTTTGCACGGGCTAATCTCCGTAACTGTTGGACCGATTTAAATGAAATTTTACATAGGGGTACCATATATCCCCGGTCAACATTTAGGCTACATAAAATCTCGAAATTTAGCCAGTAAATATAAAACCAACAACAAAAACCCCTGAAAAAATACAAAGGTAGGTGTTTTTCAGAACATTTTACTCATACCATAGAGATCAACGTATTTTTGACATATACATGGGCTAAAAGCAAGGACATGTTGTTTTTTAAATTTATCTCTTGCGAGAAAGGCAAAGGAATCTGCATCCATACAGCCAGGTCTTCAATATATGTATTTCTTAGCTATGTCTTCAATTTATATTTCTTTACTTCTCTCATTCTCCGTAAGCCGATACTGTTTTGTTTACGAAGAACTATGGCGGCGAGAAGCACTGCCGCTGGATCGGAGCGGATACACTGTATCACTTGAATTACTTTTTAACCGACTTCCAAAAAGGAGGAGGTTTTATGTTCGACTGTATACAGGGTGGAATTTTGTAATGCCACGTGAAGGGAAAGTACTCTTAATACTGTAGATAGAAAATTGTACTCAAAGAAAACATTCCTTTATTTTTGAAAAGAAAGAAAACTGCATTCAAGAATTTTCGAAAATTCGCTTGCCACAACCGGGAATCGAACCGACTAAAATCTGTAAGAATACCCTGTACTTTTATTGCGTCGATCGTTAGGATCAATTATAAGGATGAAATCTTTCTAACAAACTTGGTAAATTAAATGAAAGGAAAACTACGAAATCATAAACCATTGTATATCTTTATTTTATGTATGTTCACCGATTTCTCCGCCATTTGGACCGATTTTAAAAATTCTTTTTTTTTGTTCGAAAGAGTATACTCCAGAAGTGGTCTTATTGTCACCAAGTCAGGATCTGATAGAATCCCATCAAAATCAAGGGCAACCCTTGAATGGAATAGGCACTTACAATATTTCTCAAGTTCTTTCTATTATTAACGCCAAACATAGAAAAATATACACATCAACACTGTCTAGGGATATTGCATGATTTTTCATACAAAAGAGGTCTGTTTGAGAAGCTATAATACCATACTCGAGATACACGGAGTGATATAATTTTCAGATGAGCAAGTGCTAAACATGAATTTTCTATTTTTATCAATGAATTTAATTTTTCTTGAAATTTGTGAAAACGTGACTAAAATGAAAAAAAAATTGCGCTAATTCCACCATTTTCATACAAAAAGCAGAAAAAAGCATTTTTGTTTTCGTTTACGTCACGTTTAAAAAAAAAATTAAACAAAATTCATTGACGAGAATTGAAAATTCAGGTTTAACACTTGCTCATCTTAAAATAATATCCCTCCATGTGTCTCGAGTATGCTTTTATAGCTTCTCAAACACACCTTTTTGTATGAAAAATTAAGCAATATCCCTAGACAGTGTTGATATTTAACTTATTTTTTCTATGTCTATGAGTACGTAGCATTTGATAAAAGGACCGGATTGAGTATGAGATATTTTGTATAATAGATCCTTTCTTAATTTTTTGTCGGAAGTTTGGTTGAGTAGTAGCCTGTGAATCGACGGTTTCTGGGTTCGATTTCCGGTTTGGGCAAACAAACCATACGAGGGAAACTTTAGTGCAGAAATTACAGTGTGAAGTGCTAATTAATTGATTTTATGATAGATAGATAGATAGATAGATTGACACTTTATTCAATTGACATAAAACAGCACAACACAGTAATAGACAAATAACAAACATACAAGTAAACATGAATCAGCAAGCAAACAATGAAGTAAACAGAGTAAGAAACAGAAACAAATAATTTTATAAAACTATTTTACACCGTGTTATCTGTATCATGCCAATCAAATTGGCGCTGACTCAGCATATTGCTGCAGTACCAGACTGCAGCGCTGGTATTCTGCCATGATGCTACTTATTGAGTTTTCTTTGTAGGTAATAATAACCTTTTTCTAACTTCATAAATTCACCTTTAAAAAAGTACTTTATAAAGAAAATCTGAGGGTGCTGCTCTATAATTAGATAGATGTTATTTTTAAGAGCTATCGTCGAATATAAGTGAGTCGGAAGAAATTAAAATGATTGTAACTGACCCACAAATATCCAAAAATAAAACAAAAACTTCTGTGCTGAACTGGCACTGAACAATTGCATTGTTGGTACAGAGGCCAGCGCATCAGGTTACTCCATTTTCATTGCAAAACCGCTCTTATCACAACAGCACAGAGTGCACGCGTGTGGTAACCTGAGTTGGGGCCGTCCGTGCATTGCAAAATTTAGACAACGTATTATATACTCATAAACAATATGCCATTTTTTAAATTTTCATGACATGTAAAGGTATGTGACTTATGTTACCCCAACGAGGATTATAGGCGTATAATATCTAAAATATCGAAACTTTTGTCAGCTTCCCCATTAATAGTTCGGCTATTCTGCACTTTTTTAACGAACCAAAACTAAATACTTAATACAGTGTTAATAAGAACGAAGTTGATTAAGTATTTAGTCGTCAAATCTTAATTCGGCCCTAACTAAATGATATTATTCAATCTTCAGGATATCACTTTTTGAAAACAATAAAACGGCTTATTTTTATTTTTAAGCAAAGGAATCTATGGCCGTACAGCCGGTGTTTTCAATGCATTTCTTATTTTTAAAGGCGGGAAACTCAATAGAAACTGACAATTGACATTTGTTTTATTAAAACCACTATGAATATGGTATATATAGGTTTTATCTACGGCCTTGATGTTCTGACATGAAATAAGGGCTATTTATTGATTTTTTGATTTTAGTTTACATCAAGCGTAGCATTGCGTATATAAGCCATGGATAAATATTATAATATTACTATTCTTATAAGTTTCTTAGTTTGGATCAAGCACTGACACCTTTGCTTATTTCTACAAATGTCCATTGAAGGGAAAAGCTTAGTCATTTCTATCTTAAATTTAATTTTTTATTGAATCATTTTTACACAATTATCGCAAAGCATAATAAAAGCAGCGTGCTAGCTGAAATCTCAAATGCACGGGGGTTGTCTTAGATACTGACATAGGTGACCTGTTTCAGAAACTTCTATTCCACTGAAAATCAAAAATAAGTCCGTAATTAGCACTAAGGAATTCGTGTGCCATTTATTGTACTTACCTAAGTAATAGGTCTTTCAACATACAATTTTCGTAAATTTTTTACTCCACATATTTTTATTTTATCAAAATTGATTTTTTATAAGTACAAAATCCTTACGTTTTTCACAGAAACGCGAAACATATTAATTAACCACTTTTTGTGGGATTGTTAAGACAACAAGATGTTTTAGAGGCACCACTGACTCATGTTAAGTGTTGATTGTCCATCTCTCTCAGTATCAAAAAAACAAAAACGACTGCTACTTAAGTATAGATCAGAGTCTGAGTCGCGTTCTATAATACGGACCTTAATCTATCAAAAGCAGTAACAATGGTATAGAAAATATAAGCGATAGAGGAAACAACTATGTTTGACCGTTGTTTTCAGATCCAAAGTAATGTATTAAGTATCAAGCTTATATGACATAGTTAGCCAAGTTTTCAAATAAAAAATATTTTTAGAAATTGCTTTTCCTTATATGAACGAAATAGTTGCTATTCGTTCATATAACGAAAATATGAACGAAATAGTTGCTTCAATAAAAAACTGCAATTCATGTATCTGTAGTTGTGTCAAAGTACAAACTCGGTCTATAAAAATAAATACAACACGCAGACGAAGTTGCGGGCATCAGCTAGTACTTCATAAACGTCTTATTGACCATGTATTACATCATCCACACAATCATTGATTTTAAGTTGCAAAGATGATTCAAAACAATTTAATTGTTTTGATGATCCGTAACGAGTTAAAAATAAATATGCTTACGCCCAGTTGCAGAAACAAACATTAAAGATAATACTACTTTTACTATAGTATTGTCAATTTCCGTTTTGTTGACGTAAACCAGACGGCATTACATTTAAAGAAGATTAAACTTTAATGAACGTTGCTGCAACTGATTATTAGCATTTAACGTGCAATAAAACGTGGAGAAAGCGAAAAAGACTTAGTCTGCATACCCCAATGGGAAACAGGCGTTAGCGTTCATTGAATAGCTACAACTACAATCAATAATGTTATCGTCCTACATCACAAAGAAACGTATTAAACTGAATCCAATCAGCCGTAGCGGATAGACAGTAAAATACTCTACAAAGTATGGATATAGCCAGTAACACATGCATGTTTAAAGTCGTAACAGGCAAAGCGCACGAAATCTACTGCCATTTCCATTATGGCGGCTAAATGATAGGTTGTAATTACTGCGCGAATGTACTTACAGACAATACACAGGTCTTTACCGTAATAACTAATAACAAAGGCTCGGTGTAGTCTCGTAAGCGAGAAGTACCGAGTTCGATGTCCAGAAAACATCATGACTTTTGTGTACATGCTGGGAGAATTTGTAGGTTTCCTTAGCTGGGTATAAAAATAGAAAGTCACAGGGCAGGTACAGGATAGTACTGCTACAGACCTTCCTTCACTATCGTGGAGCTTTAATCAAGTTTGTAGCAAGTCTGACCAACTTTGATGTCAGAATTGGCCTCTGACTTGGTTTAACGACTGTAGTCTATCGACAACAGCCGAGAACGATCGCTTAACGTGCCTTCTGAAGCACGGAAACGTTCTGATAAATTGCTACTTTAGTCATTGATCAGTTGTAATCAGCTGTAATTTCGAATTACTGACTTATTGGCTAATTCGCAACCGATCGACGACGCTTTCGAAATGAACTACAAAAAATACTGTAATCATAAGAATGTACAAATAATAACGAATCTTGGTAAGGAAACAATAAATAGAATATAAACATAATAAAACAATGCGTTCTATGCAATGTGTAAATAAACAACAGATTTTAAAATGTGAAGTGAAGACTCTTCAATCAAACCAACATGAAATCAACTGCTTAAGCGATCAACGAAGTAATAAAACATATATAATAAATAATATTGATTGATTGATATTAACTAAAATACGCGAAGAGTAAACGTAACTCCTTTTCAAGAGAAGAGTGTGAGATTTAAGATAACTGTGTAAAGAGTTGTAAATTGCTGAAATTCATTATAACCCAAAAGCACTGCCTCTTCTTTTAAAATTCTGAAGCATTTGCGCCTGTTATGGAAAACTACTACTCGGAGATATTGAATAAAATGTGTTTTTTCTCGAAAGTGCAGGTAATCTGATGAATTTTTGATTCGGCGTCTCGCTCCCTCCAATTAAAAACGCGGGAAAAACTCGTTTTAGGTAAAACATTTACGTACTTTCTTCGAAAGTTAAGTGTATTGATGATTCTTGTTTAAAAGTGTTGAAGAGATTTACCAACATTTGCACAGATTCGCTTTTTCCTTTGAGCAACACCGCGTCGGCAGTTCATCTCGAATTTGTCGCATTGCATGCAAGAGAAGGGTCATCTTTCCCCCTCAAAGTGCTCGACAACCGGCTATTACCCGACCGAATTGGAAAGCCCTTCCTCTTCCTCCGAACTACTATAATTTACGTCTGCGTAAATCTGCTGGGTAATTTTAACGCTGATTCACCGGTTGTGAGCTAAGATATTATGATGTCGAGTTTTTTTGACAATGACTGATCATTATTTGCTTATTGTTGATTGTGGTTGCAAATAAGTCAAAAGTAGGCATCGTATTGACTGTATGGCCTGGCCTTGGTTTGGCATAATGCTACTTCATATTATCATCGTTTACATCGGTAAAAGGATTTAAACATTCATAACTTAACGCCTATGTTTTATTAGGTTAGGTAGAGACCACAGATTGCCTATTAGAATGGTCCTTACAATACATGCCTCTTTCGCTTTTACATTTCATAAGACGTGTGTGTCCTTTATTATTTTTATTGAGATCAGTTTCACCGCTTGCTATTAAAGTTACAAATAGTCATATTATATTTTATTTTTTTCTGGAAGTTACTTGACAGATGTCTTTAAGGGGAAGTGGTGCTTCAGTCCCGATTTATCTTCTTTCTACCATTTTATCCAGTTACACATTCCCTGGAAGCTATACTAAGATCCATGATTTTCCAGCGTTATTATAATGGAACGATTTATTTCATGGAACATGTAGAAATGTTACTTAAAATCGCTCATAACCCAGTGGCGGTCGCTGATCTCAACCGATAAGTGAGGTTAAGCAACGTACACAGAGGCAGGGAGCCTGATGGGTGACTAAAGCTTTTGCTCCCGGCTGTTGGCGATTGACTACAGTTGTTAAACCAAGTTACAGTTGCAGTTTGAAAACTCTGACACCAGGGTTAGCAAAGTTCGCCACACACTTGACTATAAGTTCCTACACGATAACATGAAGAAGACTTAAAATCCGTCAAATTACTGAATTTCATATGTTTCTTTTACTCTATGTCTATTCGCAAATGTGCAGTCTTTTCTTGATAAGAACAGACAAGAAACTCTGAGGGTTTCCAATTTGTTTTCTCTCCATTATTTTTCAATTTTTAATTGTACAGGGACAACGGCACATCATGCTATCCAAAACTGTCAAATTTCTCCAATCGATTTTCAATTTTATCTCCAAGCATTATTTACTATCCATTGGGGAAATTTGACAGTTTGTGGTAACCTGATGTGCTGTTGACTGTACATTGAGCGCACCTTACCTACTAGGTATTAGTTCAACGCGCACAGGTGTAACTATTTCAAATTTTATTGCTGTGTTGTCTTTCAACTTTTTGCGCTGACAACAAAACAAGATGGCTTCCGGTCCCACACTCGGCTGATTGGTCAGTTGTTAGTTCTTGAGATGTGTTCTGGCCGACAGTAGGGGAAATATCAACAGCCGTGATTAGATTATTGATATCATCACTAAACATCTGAAAACAGCTGACTTTATGAAGACAATTACAAATTGTTTATTAATTACATACTTAATTTTGATTAATCACGCCCCACAAATAAGACCTCAGTGATAGTAGCATATGTATTTGTCCTCTTTATTATGACGACCGCTAAAATGATCAATACCAATATCTGGACCGATTTTGATAAAAATTTGGATTCGAACAAAAAGAGAGTCATATAAAGTTTACTTCAAAGTCGGCCATGATATCGACTGACATACATATGTATATATAAAACAATTTATCCACACAAAACTTACGTGGTAAAACTTAAGGGAAATTGAAATACCCTGAACCTTTTTATAATTATAATTAATAATAATTTATTTATTTATTTAAGCTACAGGGGCTCATTATGTGTTAGTAAAACTTAACCTATGTTAGTATTTTACAAATGTCAAAAAATAAATAGAATAATAATAGAAATTAAATACATTTAAATAAATAATAATACGTTCACAACACCTCATGCAACCAACACTCTAGTGAGGTGGCGCATGATATCAGAGTCACATCTCGCCACCACGGTACTCAGGATAGAGTTGGAGCTGGCCCGCACCCTGCAGAGCAACGAGGCAGCTCGCTTCCGCACAATCGCATAGAAATCATCTGTGCGTGCGTCCGCGAACATGCCTGATGCGCTGCAGAAGCGGGAAGTCTGTTTTGAAGTCTGTCAAAAACTGCTGTCCTAATTTTATGTGTGATCTCTGCAGTATGTTTAATAAACAAATACGCTTGCGGAAGCGTTCCAAATTTATTAATCAGTTTGCAGAAATAAAGATTTGTCTGCTTTTGCAACTGCAAATACTTTAAACAGCGTGATACATCCCACTAAGCATTTCTCCGCGTTCCACAATGAAACGTGCTCTCTGACTTACAAAATGGCTGACGCTGTCAATCATACATAGACAGACAGACAATGATACTGTAAGAAAAACGTAGACTTCTTTAGAAGCGATGATAGCCCAGTTGGTAATGAGCCAGACTTGTAATCCGAAGCTCGTGGGTTCAAATCCTGGTGCGGGCCTGTACCACTAAATTCGTCTTTTCGGATTTATGTACGAATTTTTAATTATCACTTGCTCATCGATGAAGGAAAACATCGTGATGAAACCCGCCCGTCCAAGAAAATTTTCGAAAGACGAGCGGTCCACCAACCCGCATTGGGCCAGCGGTGAACTATGGCCTAAATCCCCTTTGTGTCTCGAGGCCCGTTCCCCTCGGTGGGGACGTAGTACTTATATGGGCTGGTAAAAAAAAGGCACAAGCTATAGTCGCATACGAACCCTTAAAACTGTGTTAAAATTATATTTACTAGTCTTACGAATCCTATACATTTCAGAACTATCGATCTTAATCATCGCTTAAATTGTATTCCTGCGACTGTTTTATTTTTCTTTAAGGTATAATATTAGGTACTATGTTCTTGGTATAATGTTTAATGTCTTAAAATTTTTTGAATGCGTATAAATCAGAGCTCAGCTTAAACTGGTAGTGTAAAGCGTGACCTGCTCTTGACTGTACATACGGCAGAAGACAAAAGTTCCCTTAGGTCTCCAGAGAGTGGAACCGTTGGAATCGCATCACCATGCTAGTTTCAAAGCATTTTTGGTGCGGTTCCCGACGTTCATGCTGGAGACAGTCATGAAGGAGAGCTTTTTTCCGGAGGGCGTGGTGTTCCGGCGTTTCCGAGGGAGATTCCCGGGTCAGACACCCCCGGAAAAACACCCGGGAAATAGTGTTAGTGTTATTTTATTTGGTTTAACTATAATTCATTATGTATGTTAGTCTGTAAGGCATTTATCTATGGGCCTTAGATGCCTGATAATAAATGATTTTATTTATTATTATATTATTGTTAAGAAGTGAAGCGAAGTGCCATATCTACTGCTTCAGAGTGTATTATCAGTGGCGACAGCATTGGAAACCGAAGCAGTAGCTACTGACTACTCGAGGCCTTGTCCTCGTTTACATTATTGCCTACTTCACTGGAGGAAAGGCCAACTGATGAGAACGCGATATATTGCCGCGTGTGTATCGACTAACACTTTAAAATGTGCTTGGTGGCATGTGGGGGCTTCATTAAAAGAAAGATACATAGAATATTCATTTATGTCATTATTACAATTAAGTACTAAAACTTGTTATTTAAAATATTTAATGCTTTAATATAATTAAAGCGGTGATAGCCCAGTTGGTAATGAGCCAGACTTGTAATCCGAAGGTCGCGGGTTCAAAGCCTGGTGCGAGCCTGTACCACTAAATTCGTCTTTTCGGATTTATGTACGGATTTCTAATTATCACTTGCTCAACGGTGAAGGAAAACATCGTGATGAAACCCGCCCGTCCAAGAAAATTCATTTTCGAAAGACGAGCGGTCCATCAACCCGCATTGGGCCAGCTTGGTGGACTATGGCCTAATTCCCCTTCGTGTTTCGAAGGGAGGCCCGTGCCCCTCGGTGGGGACCTATACGGACTGGTAAAAAAAAATACTCCAGCCACACAAACGGGGAAAAACTTAGAATGTACCAACTGCCAACTCTTCCCGAGGCATACTGTACAAGTCAATAAGTGCGACGCGAAATTTTTCAGAGACCCCCCACTACCCCGCGTTAAATTCCGTAAGATTCGGTCTCCCCTCCCCCCCTAAATACCTCATGTAATTAATGGACGCCCCCGAAGACCGACACATACACACATTTCATGTCTCAGGACCCGAGGATAAGCATCTGCTTTGCAAACATGTTTTCCCGACCGGGACTCGAACTCAGGACCGCCGATAAGGACCCAGCTCAACCTGCCGTACTGCCAGTAACTCAAACCAGCCAGTCTTCTTCTTCTTATCGTGTAGGAATAGTCAAGTATGTAGCGAACTTGGCTAACTCTAGTGTCAGAGTTTTCAAACCGCACAATGGCCTCTGACTTGCTTTTAACGACTAAGTCAATCGACAACAGCCGGGACCGACAGCTTAACGTGCCCTCCGAAGCACGGAAACGCTTGAGAGAAATCGCCACTTTGGTCACCCATCAGGTTCCCTGCCTCTGTGTACGTTGCTTAACCTCACTGATCGGTTGAGATCAGCGAGAGCCACTGGGCTACAAGCGCTTCAGCCAATATCATGTATCCTTAGTTCTAGGTCTCGCTTAGTTTCATATTAATGACCTAGATTTAGCAGTTCACTATTGTCTGACCGTCCTATTAAATATTTCAGGTCTGTCTGTGTATCGACCTAGGTTTGCCTGGATTTAGCGCCTAGGTGTCACGTCGACTCTTTTATCTATTGTTTTGTTACCTTTGAATTTAGCTTGTATATGTTAAAACCCTAGTAACCTCGTATAGGTTACTTTCCCACCGCGGCTTTCTTCACGTGGAAAGATAGCCCTAAACAAGATCTCTGTCAACCTTTCGGGTGGTTAATCAGTCCATGAAACTGAACAAGTTCTACTTCACCTATGTCCTTTCTCAAGCTCTAATCTATCTCTGTACCACATCAAAATCGGTTTAGTAGTTTAGGCGTGAAAGACAGACAGACAGAGTTACTTTCGCATTTATAATATTAAAGTAAGGATAAGAAAATCTAAAACACAGTCCTTCCACTATTTAGCTAGCGTTATATAATTCCATATTAAAACATTTAGAACTAATAAAACCTCAATCGGTCGCATTAATATACGCTTACGACCTTAAATAACCATGACACGTTATAACAGATAAAGAACTAATAAATAACCGAGTAAATAACAGGTAGAGACTGTGGCGTGAAGGTTGCTTCGATGGGCGAGGTTAATTAAAAAAAAACAACGGGTTGCACTCCGGGAGTGCCGGCAGAAGTGAAAACTTGAACATTAACGTTGTGCATTAATATGGAAATAAAACAAAATACACAAAAAGAGTCCGTTAATCTCTCAGGATTCGAACCCTCGACCTGCTGCTTACAATCTGGCAACTTTTCCACTCGACCAAACTGTCTACTTTCAATTCAGTAAAATAGTCTATTGGTATTTGCGCACTATGTGCGAATAATCGTTGACATCGTTGACATTTGTCACTTAGATAATTTTACCATAGGTTTTCCACCCATACTTCAAGTACACAACGCTGCTAAAGAAGTTTTCACTTCAAAAAAGGTGGCAACCCTATCCTACGCATTTTCGATCACGTTCACGTGACATCTAACAATCTGACGCGAGTTCATCGCGAGTTTAACATTTTTTCCTATTACCGCTTTTTTAAAAAGTACTTCCTACTAATATTACAAACGTTTAAGTTTTTGAGGACAGATGAATGTTTGTTTTGTATTCGCGCAAAAACTACTAGACGGATTTCGATAAAACAATTTGATAAGCATCTTTGCGTCTGGAACGGCACAGGGCAGGATTTCACGATGATGACTATTGACGACATGCTGTAATTTTTTGTGAATTTAGAATTAAAGACTTCATTTATTTATGTTGACTTTTGAATACTTATATTAGAAACATTATACTTTACACATTATAAACTAAGTCAGTCGCCTTAGGAAGTTTAAAAACTGACACCAAGGCTTAGTCATGTTTGCTCTCTTGCCACTCTTGCCAGCCCATATACATACGTCCCCACCGAGGGGCACGGGCCTCCCTTCGAAACACGAAGGGGATTTAGGCCATAGTCCACCACTCTAGCACAATGCGGGTTGGTGGACCGCTCGTCTTTCGAAAATGAATTTTCTTAGACGAGCGGGTTTCATCACGATGTTTTCCTTCACCGTTGAGCAAGTAATAATTAGAAGTCCGTACATAAATCCGAAAAGACGAATTTAGTGGTACAGGCCCGCACCAGGTTTTGAACCCGCGACCTTCGGATTACAAGTCTGGCTCATTACCAACTGGGCTATCACCGCTTCAGTCATGTTTTCTACAAACGTGATTTACATAAGGAAGAAAGCGTGATTCATATCCAAAAACAATCCCAATACATCTTGTCCATTTGTCTACGTTTCACACCGGAATGGTTGAAAAATCGTCCAATCAATTTGCAAACCGGAACTGGCAGTGTGCCAGGACGGTTTGGCGCGACTCCCTTGTCGATAGGTGCGCCAAAATGTAGCCTACTATGTAGGTTACTTAGCCTCTAGTCCAGGGTTTCCTAAACTGTGCGTCACGACACCCTGGGGCGTACATACAAGATTAAAGCCAGCTTATGATGATGCGACTGAGTTGAGGGAAGGTCGCGCATTCTGACTTATCTAACTCAGTAGTGGCCGGTCCTCAAAACTAATCACTTTTTTTACTTTTAACCCCCGATTAAAAGAGGTGTATCTGTGTGTCTGTCTGTGGCATCGTGGCTCCTAAACGAATAGACTTATTTAGATGCGCTTTCTATTGTTTGAAAGTTCTTGTGATCGAGACGTTTCCACACCACACTGCATGGGACCATAGGACGCTACATCAGATTCATTACAAATATTGAGGTGTCGTTGCCTAAGATGGTTTGATAGGAGGCAGGTCTCGTTGTGTTTTCTTTAGTCGATTTCTGCTGTGTTGGTGTAAAATATATAGTTCTTAAATCCACTTGCTTCATTTCTCAGATAGTCTTTTGTCTCAAGTCTCAGCCGATAATTTCCGAGTAGTAGCGGAAACGTCCGAACAATTATGTACAAACATACACACAATTACGTTTATTTAGTAAGTACTGAGAACCAAATGAGTAGCAAAGCTTGTGGGATTTAACGTTCTGTCGCATTTCTCGGTAAATTCTACAGTATCCTTTTTGTATATCTGAAACTGGTGACTACTGCCAACTCTTCACAAGCATACTGTAGAGTATAAGAAAGTATGTGGGATATGAGGGTTGTTTTGAGGTATCGTGGGCAAAAGGAAAGGCCTCAGAATGTCTGTCAAAGTTCCGTCGAGTGGTTTAAGAAGAACGTGATGCTCGGCCTACCCCAACAGGGATGTAAGGCGTGAATGTATGTGTGTATGTAGTTTGGCCAACCTATCACCACCATATTACTTATTAGCTTTCCGCCAGCGACTCCGCCCGCGTGGACTCTGTAGTATCCTGTAGTATCTGTAGTAACCTGTGTTATATCGTGCCAGACTGTGGGATAAAATGTAGCCTATGTCCTTTCCCAGGCTCTAATCTATCTCTGTACGTTTCATCAAAAACGGTTTATTAGTTTAGGTGTGAAAGACGGACGAACAGACAGAGTTACTTTCGCATTTATAATATTTTAAGTAAGGATGACTGTAAAAATGGAAAGGTATGGGGGTAGTCGTTATGGTTCCGAATTATCGTAAATTGCTTTGTAAATAGCTCTTATTGAATACCCCGAAAGTTGTACCTTTAACTAAACACAGTCATATATATGTATTGTTTAAGGCGACTACAGCACCCGATAAAGGCAGCACACATAGGAATAGTGCCATCTCCGTCTCTCAACAGGCCTGGGCCGGCAGTGCGAACAGTGTCGATACACGAAGTTTACGGACTATGAAAGCGTGCGTGCGTAAAAACATGTTCAAAAGTTAGAAAAATGAGATTTATGGAAAGGTAACAGCTTAAATCGAAAAATGCGTTAACTACTTATCGAGAGTGTTCAATCACGAACATTTTGATAGCAAATTCAAGTTCCTGTGTGCATTTTACTATCTTTTTTACAGCTTAAAAGATACACAATATTGGTATTTAGAGGTGACTTGTGAGCTTTTTCTATCGAACCAAAAGTGTTGAATCATGTTTTCAGCAAACTACTTATCTAGTTTATGTCCTGAATATCACCGTAGTATTTTTTTTCTTCTATTTAATGCAGTGCGTCATGCTTATCTACGCATCATAAAATCGTAATTTAGGTGCTGTAGTCGCCTTAAGGTTCTCGCGGAATTTACGATACTCATGTTTCATCCAATAATTCTCCGAATGTACGAGTATGTCAAATGTGACGTCAAGTGGTTCTAGAGTCACATAATGCTCTACCTACCCCGTAGGGATTACAGACGTGAATGTATAGGTCATGGAAAATTAATTGGAAGCGCTTGTAGCCCAGTGGCTCTCGCTGATCTCAACCGATCAGTGAGGTAAAGCAACGTACACAGAGGCAGGGAACCTGATAGGTGACCAAAGTGGCAATTTATCACGAGCGTTTCCGTGCTTCGGAGGGCACGTTGAGCTGTCGGTCCCGGCTGTTGTCCGGGACCGACAGCTATTGTGCGGTTTGAAAACTCTGACACCAGGGTAAGCTAAATTCGCCACACACTTGACTATTCCTACACGATAAGAAGAAGATGGAAAATTTACTTTGAGAGGTGAAACTCCATTTGAAACTGAACAACAATCCCCAAGGCACCCGTGTGAAATTCTTATAAAAAATAAATTCAAGTGTTTTTTGGTTTGTTATTAGCGGATCTTTCAGTGAGCATAACAAAACATATTTGAATGTGTGTGAAGTGTACAGGGTGAGTTTTTAATCACCAGCCAAATTTTTCTTACGGTGTCAGTAACGTTGATAGAACGTAAATAAGGAGGAAACAATTTTATATTTTGATACCCCTTTTTAACGTCTTAGAGGATGAATTTTGTTAAACGCAGAAACACGGGTTTCACAAATTGTGTTCAAGAGTACTATTACAAAGTTTCAAGCCAATTGGACGATGTAATTTTTTTTCCATACAAAAATTTTGATTTATTTTCATGCTTCATACGATCTCGCTTGAAATATTTATATGAAACGTAGTAACAAAAAAATACGGGTCTGTTAAATTTTCATAAAGTGTACGTACAAAAATTTGGATGGTGATAAAAAATTCTTCCTGTATTCTGTGAAGTAATATAGCCTCAGAATATAGCCGCAGACAGTTAGACAAATGAGATCGAATCCTTCGAAACATCCGAATAACACAAAGGCTAAATAGTTTTCCCAAAATCCCACGAGAAAGCTAGTAGTAGTAAAATTTGGCAAACTAATTCACCACGCTAAGGCAGGGATCAACAAGCGAAAGTCTAAATGAAGCTCTGAAAGCTCCAAATACCAGAGCGAAGCATCGGTTCTGCGCAAGCGATCATTTTTTGCGGCGGTCCCTTTGCAGTTTTCTCTTTCTAAATGGACACGCGCGAGAGGGATGGGTAATGACAGGACAATGACTGTGATGTTGATGGGTTGCACAGTTCATATGGTGGTATTGACGCTGCCTATTTCTATACTAGACTGGGAAGGAAAGAAAAACTGATAATGTGCCAGCAACCAACACTTACCAGGCAGACTGTTAACGTAAGTGGGATGAGAGGAATTATAGTGAGATATTTAATAGACACATGAACTAAGTGACTTCCCCTTAATTAAAACAAAACGTTACGTGTTAATGGACATTATTTTACAATACTTTACTTAGCAATTTAGGTCAAATTTAAATTACTCATTAGTTTTTAGGCTAGATCGTGATTTCAATGACATTTTACGTCACTTATAAAAAAAATATACAGAATATGCAAAAATGAGCGTAAGAATGTGCTACGCAAGCAGCGTAAGCAAGCAGTGCTTGAAGCATTGACTACGCATTAAAACTGACATTAAATTTAATTTTTATATCTGGGACATTTAATTATTGCCTACTAATACTGCTTTCTTTTTATTTATAACATTAATTAACATTTACGAGATGAATATTAACCGCATGACATAATATAAGTAATAATTATAACCCTTTTTTATGACAATATTTTTTATTCGTTTTAGCCGCAAATGTTTGACATGAGTCCTCCTCTCTCAAATAAAATTGCGTGCCCAGCCTGGGTCCATGAGCTCTCAGAAATGTTATTTGTTTATCACCTATGTAAAAACCATAGAAAGCAATAAATGATTGAGTATTGAGTATTGAGTGCTTGGATCGCTTAATATTTTGGCTAGTTGGCAAGACCTTGCGAGGTTGGTAAGACGATAGGTTGAGAGTTTTGCAGTATTATGAACTAAAGGCTGACTTTATCAGGTAGACAGAGCATCACTTAGCTCTATAGAGCCACTTGACGTCACGGTTTATTAAATACTAGCTGATGCCCGCAACTTCGTTTGCGTGTTATTTTTTTTTGTACAGAGTACACAGATTGAAAACATATATCTTACGTGATTTAGATTTTTACATACAAAAGTTTTTTCCCGCTAACTCCCGTTCCCGTGGGAATTTTGCAATATCCTGTTGCAACTAAGCTTTAAGTTTACTAAGGTACCTGCATGCCAAATTTCAAGCGTCTAACTTAAGCGGTTTATATTTTCCATACAAAAGGATTTTCCCGCTAATTCCCGTTCCCGTGGGAATTTCGGGAATTCCTTTCTTAGTGCACCTCTACGGTACCTAAGCTACGTCCCTTCCAAATTTCAAGTGCCTACGTTTAGCCGTTTAGGCTGTGCGTTGATAATGTTGATATGTCAGTCAGTCAGTTTCTCCTTTTATATATATATTTATATTTTTGATGTTTTAGTTTTTAAAAGAAACATGAGTGGGTGATAGACTGTCAACCTTTTGTCCAGGATACAACAAAGCCCTCGCCAACTTACTAACTAGCTTCTAGAGTTCTATAATATGCTGGTAAGAGTGTGCCGCTGACACATTCTAAGATCCGTATTACAGGACGAGAATCAAACTCTGATCTGAGTAGCAGTCGTCTTTGTAATTTTGATAGTGAGAGAAAGAGACAATCAGTACTTAAGTATAGATCAAGACTTGAGTCTCCTTCTGTAATACAGGCCTAAGATATTTTATTTCACTCTTAATCCAGCAAGGCTGCGCCACAGTCAGCTGAAAATTAAAGTTGCTAGGTAGTTGACTCTGCGTCTGGTAATGCGGCTGATCTGTGTACTCAGTTGGATCGTCCAGTTAGCGATTTATTGACGGACAGTATAGCCTGGCTTCTCTCAGATACCTTAAGCACTTGTACCTTACAGATATATACCACACAGTTAAGTACTACTTAAACCCAAGGCATGTTGGTGAAGTTAAGTCCAAAAGTCCATACATACATACACTCGTGTGGTGATCGGTTTTAAACTTGTAGTGATCGGTTGAGAATAAAACCACCCCATCTCTTCCGTGGCTGTCGTAAAAGGCGACTAAGGAAACTCAAATGAGACCTGCCTCCTATTAATCTATCTCGGGAAACGACATCTCTTTTTTGAAGTTATACTTCTTTAGGCGCGTTATGAAAAAATGATGAGAGTGAAATTTTAAGATGCGCGCGCATCTGTGACACAAAATTAACAGTATGAAGCTAGGCGCGTTATGAAAAAATGATGAGAGTGAAATTTTAAGATGCGCGGGCATCTGTGACACAAAATTAACAGTATGAAGCTGTCTGCTTAACCGCTCAAAGAAGTATAACTTCTCACGCGCGTACATAAGTACACGCACCCATTTTTTTTTTCTGAATCTGAGGTGTCGTCCTATGGTCTCATGCGGTGTGGTAGGCTCTGTAAAGGGCCGTCTGGTTCGCGACCACCCTCTACCGAAATCCAACGCTAAACATCTTGCTGTGTTCCGTCGGTGCGTGGGAGTACCAGTGCCTTTATAGGTATTACTGGGTTAACTCGCTCCATCGTCGACCTGATCTATGACCTTGGTCAAGATTGAAGTCAAGAGTTAACCCATCTTATAATAAAAAATAAATTAAAAAAACTCACGCCTATAACCGCTTTCAGGGTAGGCAGAACATCATGTAGAACCACTTGACGCAACATTTGACTTTCATCGTGAGGGTTATTAGATGGAACATGAGTATAGTGGTGATAGGGTTATCAGCCTTTTGCCCACGATACAGCAAAACCTCGTATTCCTCTTACTGGCTTCTACAACTTTAACCGTGTGGTGATCGGTTGAGAATAACACCACCCCATCTCTTTCCGTGGGTGTCGTAAGAGGCGACTTAGGAAACACAAATGAGATCTGCCTCCTAGTAATCCATCCCAGGCAACGACACTTCATTTTTATTCTGAATCTGAGGTGTCGTCCTATGGTTTCATGCGGTGTGGTAGGCTCTGTAAAGGGCCGTCTGGTTCGCGACCACCCTCCTACCGAAGTCCGACGCCAAACAGCTTGCTGTGTTCCGTCGGTGCGTGGGAGTACCAATGCCTTTATAGGCATTTTCTGGGTTAACTCCCTCCATCGTCGACCTCATCTTTGACCTTTACGGTCAAGATTGAGGTCAAGAGTTATCCCATCTTATAATATATTTTTTTTTTTAAATACAGCATGCCTGGGAAGAGTTGGTAGCTGGCACATTTTGTTTTTCTTTTACTAAGTTGCTAGTTAGTTGGCCTTGCGTCTGGTAATGCGGCTGATCTGTGTACTGAGTCGGATTGTCGAGTTAGCGATTTATTGACGGACAGTATACCCTGGCTTCTCTCAGATATCTTAAGCACTTGTACCTAAGCACAGGTATACAGGGTGTAAGGGACAACTTAGCAAATGCGTAAATGGTGAAATCTACCCATTGCTATGGTCGGTAACAAATAACTATTTTTTCTCGGAAACGTCAACTTAAGGAGATTTTGTTATTGACCTACTTTGGAGCTATCTTCGTTTTTTGTTTAACCCTCCGCATACCAGGTGGGGTCTAATAAACCCCAGGCGGTGAAAAATCGATATATTTTCAAAAATTTTCGTGCGCGGAATCTGAAGCTCTCAGTAGCTGGAGTTGCGACGTTCTTACACTGGCAAGTACCATTAGTTTAGTGGTGCGTGCGTTTTTTAGGGCTCTAGATGCGTTTTTGTTTAGAATTGTTGTTATTTGAGCATATACAAAATGCAATTATGGCAAACTAAAGAACTCCTACCTCGAGATTTAAGTAAAAATTTAAAGATGTTGTTCAATTTTTTTAAATTTAGTCAGTTTAATTACAAAAATTAGTAATTATAAATTCTTAGGGTGATTTCAAGTCTAAATCAGTAGTCAGAAGATGGCATTTTCGCTACCCTTTTTCAACACACCATTTAATCTATTTCATATTTTTTTTATATAGTGCTACTCAGGTTATGTTCAATTTCAAAAATATGCAATAATAATTCAGTACCCCTATTCCTATCTGATTACAGCGACCATTTTGTTAGGGTATGTCAGACCCCACCTTGTATGGCATGTTACAAATTTTTAGCTGGTATGCCGAGGGTTAAAATAGAGTGTAGTACAATAAATAATTTCTGAACAAAACATTACGTAGGAAAATCATTTATTGGAACGAATATCTGAGTTCAGGGTTTCATTTTTTTGTGAATCTGTCCCTTATACCCTGTATACGACACAGTTAAGTACCACTTAAAACCCAAGGCATGTTGGTGTAAGTTAATTCTAAATTACTAACAAACTTTGAATTAATTTACAAAAGGTTTAGCTGCCTATTTGTGCATGTAAGTTTAACTCTATGGAACTAAACGATTTAATTTTAGTGTATATTATGTGCTTTGCTTATATTTTAAAAAAAACTTTTGTCTTGTCTATCTACAGGGCTTTAGATAGAAAATTTGATCTCCCATACAAAATGCTGATGAAGTGTGTATGAGAACTCACATTTTTTTTTCGTTAATCACCCGAGACGTTGAAAGAGATACTCACTTTATGTAATACTTTATGTATTTACTGAGTTAGGAGGATACCACTAATTTATATCCTAAGAAATATTTTGATCCATGCAGTTTTGAACACATCTTAAGTAAAAAACTTTAAATGTCACCATTTGAATCTTGACTTTATGGTCTTCTATTAGAGTTGAAATTCCGATGAATATTATGTTAGTATGCAAACAAGGACACCAATTGACAGTTTAAGGCAACGGCAGCACCTGGTGTGGCCACAGAGTGTAAAAGTTAAGATGTACGAGTTCAAAGAAATAAAATACTGACTTAGAACGATACAGTGGCGTAACTAAAGTGGCAGGATTGGCGAAATGCCGCAGGCTCCGAGAGGCCCAAGCTCAGAAGTAATAATTTAAAAAAAAATTATAATATTGTAAAAGTAATTAAAATAAAGTAAATTTAGACACAATGTTTCATACAAAATTGTATATTCAAATACATTATTAAGATTTAAACGAATTTAAAAAAAATATATCACCCCCGATATTCCATTGCTATAAACAGCTAAACCAATTTTTATTTCCCGTGGGAATTCGGAAAAAATATGTAGCCTATGTTACTCAGGGATAATATAGCATCCTAATGGTGAAAGAATTTTTCAAATCGGTCCAGTAGTTTCGGAGCCTATTCGTTACATACAAATAGGCTCAAGATCATTAGATCATTAGTTAGTAGATCATTAGTTTTAAGATTCTGTGTGAAATTTGAATAAACTTCTTTATTATTATTAAAAATACAAACATACAAAACTTAATAATTTCTAACTTAATAATTTCTTTAGTACACCCGCTATGATATTTCCTCTCTCAAATTCTTCCCTAGGGTTGCCTGGGAGAAATCGCTGAAAGCGATAAGGCCGCCTTATTGTATATGCCTTGGGTTTATGTAAATTTATTCTTATTTTTAGTTATTTTTCTGTTTGTGTGTACAATAAAGTATATTTGATTTGATTTTGATTTTAAAAATACAAATCTTTCCTCTTTATAATATTTAGTATAGATAGCTAAGAACTATCTCGATTACAACAGCTTTCAAACAACAAAAAACGCCTTGAAATCGGTCCATTCGTTTAGGAGCTACGATGCCAAACAGATACACACGTCAAACTTATAACATCCTTATTTTTGTCAAGGATTAAAAACTAACGAGTTTAGTCATGAGCTGATGGGTTCTTGCCTTCTTCCTTCTTGATAAAATGCCCTCTTCTTTACTTAACACTCTAAGAATACAACCGATGCATGCAGATTGTATTTTTTTATCTTTTTTTATTGTTGAGCAGGTAAAGCGAATTAAGATTGTTTAGCTGCTCTGCTCTTAGCCTACGGATTTCTAGGGATTTTAAAAAGTCACGCATAGGTGTCTTTGTCCTGTTAGGGTAGGTAGAGACCATCACTAGACAATGTCACGTCCTTTTCGCCATAAAGAAAATTGAAAGTTATGTATGGGGTAAACAATATACCCAATTGCAGAAACGTCTGTAGTTGACGTAGATAAGCAAAGCGTTATATTTAAAAAGGCTATCATTCTTGGTAATTTCTAACAGAATGTGATTTTGTCTGGGCCTCCAGATCACCAAAAATACTTAATCTTTAAGATTATCCCCAAATATATAGAAGGAACTGATTTTAATAAAACATCTAGTATACTAATCAATACAAGTTCGTGACTGTTCAAAATTATTACAGTAAACAGTAAATTTTCCGCAAAATATCTAATAATCCAAAGAATACAGATCGACCAGCAAATCGCTACTAAACAATGAGAGTTGCGCAACACTAGAAAGTCTGGCTGACCGCGTCTCGACAGTCGACACAAGTATCTAGTAGTTCCGTCCCACCATAATAAAGCAAGTATCAAGGAGTTGCAGTCGGAGTATATCTACTGGAAGCTTCCGCCTACAGATTTTATGGTTATTATAAAGATAAAGAAACATTCAATCACGCTTGTTTTTTTTTAAATAGAGCGCCAAGTGGTCATGAAAGCACTTTACATGACATTTAACTAAATATTGTAAAAAAATATTTAAAAAAATACATTGTAAGGTTCGTAATGAAACATTCAATACAGTGCTGATAATTATAATTAATGCTATGTACATAGACGACATATTTTCAGGCTTGTTACTCCGTGTCACGTATGTGGACGACATTATTTAAGGGCAGTCTTTCCGTGCTACGTATGTGGTCGATAGTATTTCAGGCCAATCATGCCGTTTTACATAATATGTGGATGACATTATTTCAAGCCAGTCATTCCGTGCTACGTATGTGGACGACATTATTTTAGGCCAGTCATTCCGTGCTACGTATGTGGACGATAGTATTTCAGGCCAATCATTCCGTGTTACATATGTGGACGACGTTATTTCAGGCTTGTTACTCCGTGTCACGTATGTACGACATTATTTTAGGCCAGTCATTCCGTGTTACGTATGTGGACGATAGTATTTCAGGTCAATCATTCCGTGTTACATATGTGGATGACATTATTTCAAGCCAGTCATTCCTTGCTACGTATATGGGGATGACTTGTTTCAGGCCAGTAATTCCGGCCTGCGAATATTGATATGATAACAAATTGAGACTAAGTGCGATGACTTACTTTTAGGCCAGTAATTACATGCTAAGTATGTAGATGACCTTATTTCATTCCAGTTATTATGTGTTAAGTATGTGGACGACTTTATTTTACGCCAGTACATTTTTAAGAACAGGACATTATCAACACATGGCGGACATAATTCAGAAGCCGTCAAAATGCACACTAGTCAAAATGTAATACATATTTAAAGAGGGAAGCGGGACCGTTTGCGTCCCCGAAACAATAAGTAGTTAGGGAGACCGGGAACTATGGGAACAGAACATTAAGTATGAGGGTAGATGGAAATTTAAATTAGAAAAATAATAGCAATTTGTTTAAGGTATGTTGACGATGTGTGATGTGAATTAATTCAGGTTTGTAGATTGTTATCAAGTGATAAATTCACGTAAAATAGTAACTCTACTTCAAATAAAAATAAATACATTTTAATTAAGATTAGAACAAATCGTTTGAAGCAAATTAACTGATTTCTAACAGGAGGTTCATTTGCGTGGATTTCCACTCTTTTGTTCCTTCGGTTTTATTCCATTATTCCTTTTTCATTTTTATTTCTTCTCAAGTTTGTAATAAGGTTGTATGCGGTTCGGATTTCTATTTTAAATTCAAAAATATCTGCATTTTATCTGTCATTCTAAAGTGACGCATTCAAGTTCAGGCTATGTCTGGGTACGTAGCTCAGTCAGATGCCTCTTGAAATTTACTTACTTTAAGTTCCCTACTGTAATCCATTCTTCTTCTTATCGTGTAGATATAGTCAAGTGTGGGCGAACTTGACTAACACTGGCCGGTGTCAAAGTTTTGAAATTACCAAATAGCGCCTTTCATCGACCGTAGTCAAATGACAACAGCCGCAACCGCCGATTTATTTTGCCCTCCGAAGCATGAAAACGCTCGTGATAAATTGTAACTTTGTTCACCCATCAGGTTTGCTGCCCCTGTGTACGTTGCTTAACCTTACTGATAGGTTCACATCAGCAAGTGACACTGGGCTACTCGCGCTTCTGTAATCAATTAATTAAATATTACTATATATATATATATATATGGTATACACTCTCTATTTTTTAATCATGAATATAGTTCCCAGATACTTTATTTTGGTATTTCATGACTATACATGTGTGATGCAGAGTGTATACCATACAATACAGTCTATTGTAACAATAGTAACCGTCATACAACAGACGTGTGGATTAATTTGCCCCTGCTACCCCCTGTTTTGTCATATCGCATTGTGAGGGAGCCATCACCCCTCGATTTATGGCACGAGATGAGCACACAGTTTAGGATGTGCTATAGACACTGTTTTTGAGAAAAAAGTCGTGAATTTGATCATAAATAGGAAGATATATGAGAGGTGTCGTACAAAAGGTGTTTTGTTTAATTTAATAGATTAATAGATACAATACAATACAAATATATTTTATAGCACACCAACATTACAGAACATGAAACAGAGTAAAAATTACACTACAGTAATAAAGTTAGAGTATTACAAAAGATCACCAACTTTTAATTAAAATGGCACAAACTTACAACAAAATGGCTTAAAAAATTTGAAGTAGCATTATAAGTAAGTAATTTAAAGAACATACTGAAAATTAAACAGTCATAGGAAGGCAATTTTGTTGCAGCGGCGATAGTACCACAGCACATTAGGTTACCACAAACTGTCAAATTTCCCCAATGGATAGTAAACTTTAATGCTTGGAAATAAAATTGAAAATCGATTGAAGAAACTTGACAGTTTTGGATAGCATGATGTGCCGTTGTCCCTGTACAATGTTGCGTGGACACAAGGAAAGAATGAGTGATAGACGGCATGCTACGGCTGTTCGCACAAGTTGTACACTTGTACGATAAGGGACCATCCATAAATTACGTCACACGTTAAGGGGAGGGGAGGGGGTCGACAAAGTGTGACATTGTGTGACTGGGGGGTGGGAGGGGTCATAAGTTTCGTGATGTCACAATACATGAGTACCAAAACGTGTTAACTATTAACGACAAACTTAATTTCCTCAGTCCCAAGCACTATTTTTACGTTTTTACTTTGGTGAGACAATGAGTTTTGAGTTCCCAAAAAAAATAACAACTCTATTAAGTACTGCTTTTATTAGAAAATGACAAAAAATGGAAAATATGCAAAATATGTGACGTCACGCTAGGGAGGGGGGAGTCTTACAATTGTGACCAGCTGTGACAAGGAGGGGGAGGGGGTCAAAAAATCATGAAATTCGTGTGACGTAATTTATGGATGGTCCCTAAGCCTTAGGTATGCAAACTCAGAATGTTTTTTTTCAAGAATTTCGTACGGGTTCCTTAACTCCGTATGGGTTGTTCAGTTCTATGGGGACAATAAGCCTTAGTATGCAAAGTCAGATTTTTTTTTTCAAGAATTTCGTACGGGTTCCTTAACTCCGTATGGGTTGTTCAGTTCTATGGGGACGATAAGCCTTAGTATGCAAAATCAGAATGTTTTTTTCAAGAATTTCGTACGGGTTCCTTAACTCCGTATGGGTTGTTCAGTTCTATGGTGACGATAAGCCTTAGTATGCAAAGTCAGAATGTTTTTTTTCAAGAATTTCGTACGGGTTCCTTAACTCCGTATGGGTTGTTCAGTTCTATGGGGACGATAAGCCTTAGTATGCAAAGTCAGAATGTTTTTTTTCAAGAATTTCGTACGGGTTCCTTAACTCCGTATGGGTTGTTCAGTTCTATGGTGACGATAAGCCTTAGTATGCAAAGTCAGAATGTTTTTTTCAAGAATTTCGTACGGGTTCCTTAACTCCGTATGGGTTGTTCAGTTCTATGGGGACGATAAGCCTTAGTATGCAAAATCAGAATGTTTTTTTCAAGAATTTCGTACGGGTTCCTTAACTCCGTATGGGTTGTTCAGTTCTATGGTGACGATAAGCCTTAGTATGCAAAGTCAGAATGTTTTTTTTCAAGAATTTCGTACGGGTTCCTTAACTCCGTATGGGTTGTTCAGTTCTATGGGGACGATAAGCCTTAGTATGCAAAGTCAGAATGTTTTTTTTCAAGAATTTCGTACGGGTTCCTTAACTCCGTATGGGTTGTTCAGTTCTATGGTGACGATAAGCCTTAGTATGCAAAGTCAGAATGTTTTTTTTTCAAGAATTTCGTACGGGTTCCTTAACTCCGTATGGGTTGTTCAGTTCTATGGGGACGATAAGCCTTAGTATGCAAAGTCAGAATGTTTTTTTTTCAAGAATTTCGTACGGGTTCCTTAACTCCGTATGGGTTGGGTTGTTCAGTTCTATGGGGACGATAAGCCTTAGTAAGCTAAGTCAGAATGTTTTTTTTTTCAAGAATTTCGTACGGGTTCCTTAACTCCGTATGGGTTGGGTTGTTCAGTTCTATGGGGACGGTAAGCCTTAGTATGCAAAGTCAGAATGTTTTTTTTCAAGAATTTCGTACGGGTTCCTTAACTCCGTATGGGTTGTTCAGTTCTATGGGGACGATAAGCCTTAGTATGCAAAGTCGGAATGTTTTTTTTTCAAGAATTTCGTACGGGTTCCTTAACTCCGTATGGGTTGGGTTGTTCAGTTCTATGGGGACGATAAGCCTTAGTAAGCTAAGTCAGAATGTTTTTTTTTTCAAGAATTTCGTACGGGTTCCTTAACTCCGTATGGGTTGGGTTGTTCAGTTCTATGGGGACGGTAAGCCTTAGTATGCAAAGTCAGAATGTTTTTTTTCAAGAATTTCGTACGGGTTCCTTAACTCCGTATGGGTTGTTCAGTTCTATGGGGACGATAAGCCTTAGTATGCAAAGTCAGAATGTTTTTTTTCAAGAATTTCGTACGGGTTCCTTAACTCCGTATGGGTTGTTCAGTTCTATGGTGACGATAAGCCTTAGTATGCAAAGTCAGAATGTTTTTTTCAAGAATTTCGTACGGGTTCCTTAACTCCGTATGGGTTGTTCAGTTCTATGGGGACGATAAGCCTTAGTATGCAAAATCAGAATGTTTTTTTCAAGAATTTCGTACGGGTTCCTTAACTCCGTATGGGTTGTTCAGTTCTATGGTGACGATAAGCCTTAGTATGCAAAGTCAGAATGTTTTTTTTCAAGAATTTCGTACGGGTTCCTTAACTCCGTATGGGTTGTTCAGTTCTATGGGGACGATAAGCCTTAGTATGCAAAGTCAGAATGTTTTTTTTCAAGAATTTCGTACGGGTTCCTTAACTCCGTATGGGTTGTTCAGTTCTATGGTGACGATAAGCCTTAGTATGCAAAGTCAGAATGTTTTTTTTCAAGAATTTCGTACGGGTTCCTTAACTCCGTATGGGTTGTTCAGTTCTATGGTGACGATAAGCCTTAGTATGCAAAGTCAGAATGTTTTTTTTTCAAGAATTTCGTACGGGTTCCTTAACTCCGTATGGGTTGTTCAGTTCTATGGGGACGATAAGCCTTAGTATGCAAAGTCAGAATGTTTTTTTTTCAAGAATTTCGTACGGGTTCCTTAACTCCGTATGGGTTGGGTTGTTCAGTTCTATGGGGACGATAAGCCTTAGTAAGCTAAGTCAGAATGTTTTTTTTTTCAAGAATTTCGTACGGGTTCCTTAACTCCGTATGGGTTGGGTTGTTCAGTTCTATGGGGACGGTAAGCCTTAGTATGCAAAGTCAGAATGTTTTTTTTCAAGAATTTCGTACGGGTTCCTTAACTCCGTATGGGTTGTTCAGTTCTATGGGGACGATAAGCCTTAGTATGCAAAGTCGGAATGTTTTTTTTTCAAGAATTTCGTACGGGTTCCTTAACTCCGTATGGGTTGGGTTGTTCAGTTCTATGGGGACGATAAGCCTTAGTAAGCTAAGTCAGAATGTTTTTTTTTTTCAAGAATTTCGTACGGGTTCCTTAACTCCGTATGGGTTGGGTTGTTCAGTTCTATGGGGACGGTAAGCCTTAGTATGCAAAGTCAGAATGTTTTTTTTTCAAGAATTTCGTATGGGTTCCTTAACTCCATATGGGTTGTTCAGTTCTATGGGGACGATAAGCCTTAGTATGCAAAGTCAGAATGTTTTTTTTTTCAAGAATTTCGTACGGGTTCCTTAACTCCGTATGGGTTGGGTTGTTCAGTTCTATGGGGACGATAAGCCTTAGTATGCAAAGTCAGAATGTTTTTTTTTCAAGAATTTCGTACGGGTTCCTTAACTCCGTATGGGTTGTTCAGTTCTATGGGGACGATAAGCCTTAGTATGCAAAATCAGAATGTTTTTTTCAAGAATTTCGTACGGGTTCCTTAACTCCGTATGGGTTGTTCAGTTCTATGGTGACGATAAGCCTTAGTATGCAAAGTCAGAATGTTTTTTTTCAAGAATTTCGTACGGGTTCCTTAACTCCGTATGGGTTGTTCAGTTCTATGGGGACGATAAGCCTTAGTATGCAAAGTCAGAATGTTTTTTTTCAAGAATTTCGTACGGGTTCCTTAACTCCGTATGGGTTGTTCAGTTCTATGGTGACGATAAGCCTTAGTATGCAAAGTCAGAATGTTTTTTTTCAAGAATTTCGTACGGGTTCCTTAACTCCATATGGGTTGTTCAGTTCTATGGTGACGATAAGCCTTAGTATGCAAAGTCAGAATGTTTTTTTTCAAGAATTTCGTACGGGTTCCTTAACTCCGTATGGGTTGTTCAGTTCTATGGTGACGATAAGCCTTAGTATGCAAAGTCAGAATGTTTTTTTTTCAAGAATTTCGTATGGATTCCTTAACTCCGTATGGGTTGTTCAGTTCTATGGGGACGATAAGCCTTAGTATGCAAAGTCAGAATGTTTTTTTTCAAGAATTTCGTACGGGTTCCTTAACTCCGTATGGGTTGTTCAGTTCTATGGGGACGATAAGCCTTAGTATGCAAAGTCAGAATGTTTTTTTTTCAAGAATTTCGTACGGGTTCCTTAACTCCGTATGGGTTGGGTTGTTCAGTTCTATGGGGACGATAAGCCTTAGTAAGCTAAGTCAGAATGTTTGTTTTTTCAAGAATTTCGTACGGGTTCCTTAACTCCGTATGGGTTGGGTTGTTCAGTTCTATGGGGACGGTAAGCCTTAGAATGCAAAGTCAGAATGTTTTTTTTTTCAAGAATTTCGTATGGGTTCCTTAACTCCATATGGGTTGTTCAGTTCTATGGGGACGATAAGCCTTAGTATGCAAAGTCAGAATGTTTTTTTTTCAAGAATTTCGTACGGGTTCCTTAACTCCGTATGGGTTGTTCAGTTCTATGGGGACGATAAGCCTTAGTATGCAAAGTCAGAATGTTTTTTTTTCAAGAATTTCGTACGGGTTCCTTAACTCCGTATGGGTTGGGTTGTTCAGTTCTATGGGGACGATAAGCCTTAGTATGCAAAGTCAGAATGTTTTTTTTTCAAGAATTTCGTACGGGTTCCTTAACTCCGTATGGGTTGTTCAGTTCTATGGGGACGATAAGCCTTAGTATGCAAACTCAGAATGTTTTTTTCAAGAATTTTGTACGGGTTCCTTAACTCCGTATGGGTTGTTCAGTACTGTGAGGAGAATTGCCCCCAAGTCTTGCTAGCTGATTTTAAGTTACCCTACACTATCTGAGTTTAGTGTCTATAAGCTTTCTACATCTGTGCACCACGGCACGGGCGAAACGCTGCGAGTTTGACGATGAATTATGGAGCCCAAAACTCGGCTCGAGCGTATGTAAGTGACCGGTTTGTAATAATAATAACCAAATCTTTTTGTGGTTTTGGCATTCAGAAGATTCTTTAGTGAATTTTATGCTGTTACGTATGTAGATGACTTTCTTTCATGGCAAAATGTTATATTTAAGCACTGTTCTGGGATGTTTAGACTTCATTGTTACATTTAAGGGACATTTGAACTTACTTTCGTTTCTTGATGCAGTTAGAAATTGTAGTTTTTGTGAAAAGGTTTCAAATAAATTATGGAAACCTTTAAGCAAATAGAAGTTACTTATATGTGCACGACTTTCTTTCAGACCGCAATTTTATTGAAACATATTTCCGAAAAGTCTTTCACTTGACTAGATTTTGGGTTTTTTAGAAAACTCATACTCTCTTAAACTATTCTAATCGAGAATTAAACCCACTTACTTCGGTCTAATCACAACTTATGGATTTTATTTGATACTTGGCATGACTCTACTCTTCCAAAGGCTCTAATTTTGCTAAATTAAAATATAAAACGATTGTTGTATGAAATTTAAATCAGTGTATCTCATATAATCTTGTGTCCCAACCAAGCAAACATAAAAAGAATAGTAGAATCCTACAAAACAGCAATAAGTATGTTCGTCACAAACTTCATTTTCCATGCTTGTTCTCCCTCAATCTCCGTCTGTTGAAATGGCGGCAAAAATCTCTCCGCATTCAACGTTTTTAATTAAAACCTCATCTTTAAAACGACATCAAATCTTCCAAATTCAAAAAAAAAGATCTCCAAAAAGAATCTAAAGAATTCTACCTTTAAAACAAGGACCCCAAATTAGTCATTCACCAAACGTAAAAATACCATAACATCTTGGGCGTCACCCCGTTAATCCGCACACAAGTAAACATTATCTGTCTCGCTTTAACATAGGTAGTTGACCGGTGAGTGAGAGGGATAGACGTCGAAGGACTAGAATCAATACTACATGACAGGGTACGTTTTATTTTGTCGGAGACATCTTGTGCTTGTACGCGACTGGACGATTCGTAGGGATGGGGTTCGGGAGCGATACTTGTTACCGGTGGCTGTTATTTGAGACTTGCTTGGCAGTTGCTTGCTTTTATTCTTAATCTCGTCCTTTTTAACTAATTTTCTGAAAACTGATTTTCTATTGCTGTTTTCTGAATGAATATTTAGTTTTACGCTTTTGTTTCAGTCTGCTAGTAGTATTTTTTTTTAATCAGAAAGGTAAAAGAAATTACATTCAAAATTCTCCATACTTACACTCAACCTACTAAACATTCCATGTAAATATTGCTCACGCTTTTACCGTTAAAACGTTATCAGATCTCATGAAAAGCCAAGCCCTGAACTCTACAATCTTCAAGGTCTAACTCACAAATTGACATTATAAAAAGTTTAAAAAAAATGTCAGAGCTCACAAAGAACTAAGGCCCTATAAACTAAGCCTAACTAACTCTTAACCGAATCTGAGGTGTCGTCTTATGGTCTCATGCGGTGTGGTAGGCTCTGTAAAGGGCCATCTGATTCGCGACCACCCACCTACCGAAGTCCGACGCCAAACAGCTTTCTGTGTTCCGTCGGTGCGTGGGAGTACCAGTGCCTTTATAGGCATTTTCTGGGTTAACTCGCTCCATCGTCGACCTCATCTTTGACCTTTATGGTCAAGATTGGGGTCAAGAGTTAACCCATCTTGTAATAAAAAAAAAACTCTGTAAACCTGTAGGGTTGACCAATAAGGAGTGACTTTGAATGAGTTAGCGAAACTTTAAAGGCGATTTTCCTTTTCCCAGGAACTGACCACTTTTCCCAAGAAATCTATTTAAAATTCATAGAAAAATATCTTTGACTTCCCATACAAAGGTAAATTACCTGAGTGATCACACGAGCTTAATGGAGGGGCGGAAATCGGGATAGTTGTTCAGTTTCGTGAGCTGGAGGTTTACCATGATCGCTAAGCGCGATCCAATTTAGGACCTAATCAAGTCTGCAGCGCTTATTCGTACCATGATGGCTTATAAACGATTCAATTTTGGCGCTGTTGCGATTCAAAGGCAGAACAGTGAAAATTTATTTTAAAAATAAAAATGGACCATAGACAACCGAGCAGTTCAAAAGCAGCGCCATCATGGTACTATTTTAAAAAACATTCCAATTGCGAAGCAGTTCCAAGTTGGATCCTAAACAGAAATGCTTTTAAACGATCGTGGTAGGTACCGTGATTCAGAACTTTGATTTTCGCTTACTAATTTAAAGTCGCCCAATACACCTGATCATGTTACGAGTCTACTTGATACTAGTTCCAAAATACCAGCTCGTGATCCCAGCTCTACATCTAACCATAGCTATAAACTGTAAAATAACAGGTTAGACGTTGAAACAGGACTAGTTTGAGTATATCCCCTGATATTATTGATCTGAGTTCATCCTGGGATTATGAAATAGGTTGTAAATTAAATTGAAGCGGTGGTGTTTTAGTGAGGGCGCCATTTTGGAGTGGTTAGGGTCGTTTAATTAGATGACATAGTGATGGGGGACCATTTTAAAATGTTATCACCGTTTGTTCACTTAAAATATAAGTATGAAATCTAATCAGACCCCCAAAAAAAATCAAATTAATATCAGGTATTAGTACCAGTCTAACGGCTTTATGTATTTACGAATACACATAGAATTAAACGAAAAATATAATTTAGTAAGTAATTTGATGTTTTTGAAGTTACACACTCTATGTTCAGGTTAAACATTAAAAAAAGACAGCGTGCTTTTTAACCCCTGACGCAAAAAAGGGGTGTTATAAGTTTGACGTGCGTATCTGTGTATTGTCTGTTGCATCGTAACTCCTAAACGGATGGACCGATTTTGATGCGTTACAAATTTTTATTTTATTTTAGAACTAAAACATTTTTTAAACGCCAGACAGAGTTACTTTCGCTTCATAATATTTGTAGGGATTTTAGCAAGGACTCTTCCTTATCATGTAGGTTCAGTCAAGTTTGTGGCCAAATTGAATAACCCTGGTGTCAGAGTTTTCGAACCGCCAAATGACCTCTGACTTAGCAAGGATAATACAATTAGGTTCGTATGACAGAACGCGACTCAGACTCTGATCTATACTTAAGTAGCAGTCGTCTTTGTCATTTCGATATTAAGTGAAAGTGAAAATCAATACTTAAGTATAGATCAAAACTAAGGAAAGATTTGTATTTTTGTATGTATTTAACGAATAAATTTAAAAACTACTGGACCGATTTCAAAAATTCTTTCATCGTTAGGATGCTACATTATCCCTGAGGCTGCATAATTTTCCCGAATTCCCACGAGAACGAAGTCCCGAGCGGGATGCTAGTCTGTAATACGGGCGTTAGAGACTAATTAATCAGTAAAAACCGAAATAACAGCAAAATAGAGACTACCAAATACACAATCACAAATAGTAACAATCAAATACACAATCACAAATAGTAACAATCAAATCAAAACATCAATACACGACAACGAGATTTATAGCCAGAGGGAGATAGATCATCGGTTTTAGACCTAGGAGTGACAGAGAACGAAGAACAAAGGCGCGAAAAAGCTCAGTGAGGGCAGGAGGCACAGACTGTAGAGATAGACATTTACTCTTCATCCTACTACACACACCGGCAAATTTAGCGGAACAACTTATGTTTTTCATACAATTAAGTCAACTTTAGAGTTTATAAATGAGATTTTTAATTGATGCTGTTGTTAAAATTTTACGCTTAGTTTAGGCCAAAATGTTTGTTTGTTAAAATCAAATATAAAACATACAAGAAGTTTTCAAGAATGTGCCGCATGGCCAAAAGATAACAATGCAAATACCTCTTCGTACAACTTCGTATGAAAAGTTTAAAGAGATTTTTTTTGTCAGTTTTTGTAAAAAAAACAGAGAAGACCATTTTAGAAATTATTTGCATAAAAAACAGTGCAGTTATGCACGTAAAACGTATATTTTTAGAACTCCCAAGCTAAGTCGATTGTATGAAAAACAGAAGTTGTTCCGCTAAATGTGCCGGTGTGTGTATTTTTGAAACGGTTTTTTCTCATACGACTAATACTAAACCATGCGGAAGTGTGTGTGGATTTATGGAGTTTTGTTACTCTTTCACGCTCAAACGGCTGGACCTATTTTGATATAATTTTGCATGGAGGTAACTGACACCCTGGATGAACACATAGGCTACCTACATAATTTTCCCAAATTCCCACGGGAACGAAGTCACAGTCGGAAAGCTAGTGTTACATAATACCAATATCGGGCTAACAGTTTCGGAATTTGAAAGCGGATGGATGTTTGTTACTCCTTCACGCAAAAACTACTGGATGGTTTTTTATAAAACTTTGCAGTAATGTAGCTTAACTTCTGAATCCATCCCAGGCAATTACACTTCATTTTTTTCTGAATCTGATGTGTCGTCTTATAGTCCCATGCGGTGTGGTAGGCTCTGTAAAGGGCCGTCTGATTCGCGACTACCGAAGTCCGACGCCAAACAGCTTGCTGTGTTCCGTCGGTGCGTGCCTTTATAGGCATTTTCTGGGTTAACTCGCTCCATCGTCGACCTCATCTTTGACCTTAATGGTCAAGAGTTAGGTAACCCATCTTATAATAAAAAAATAAAAAGTAACATAATTTTTCCAAATTCCCAAGAGAATAATGTCCCGAAGGCAAGCTGTAGAACTCACAACATGGATGGATGTTTGGCTCCTTCACGCAAAAACTACTAAACGGATTTTGAAGAAACTTTGCAGTAGGTAGCTTAGTTATCAGAGAATACATAAGTTACACAATTTTCCCACATTTCCCAAGGGAACAAAAGCCCCTGGGAATTTAGTAGCCCATAAAATTTCATCAGTGTTTGATCTGTGCAACTTGCGGAGGGGTCGTTCTATTGTCACAAGGGGTAATTTTACTTATACGGTACTTAGGGTGCTCCCTTTTTTAGGGTATTTTATACAGGATGCTCAATTTTGAGGGTTATAGGGATTGTTTAGATTTTTAGGGTTCCGTACCTCAAAAGGAAAAAACGGAACCCTTATAGGATCACTTTGTTGTCCGTCTGTCCGTCCGTCCGTCCGTCTGTCAAGACCCTTTTTCTCAGGAACGCGTGGAGGTATGAAGCTGAAATTTATATCAATTACTCAAGTCTACTGTCCCTTGAAGCTGTGAAAAAATCAAACTTCTAAACCAACGCAATCAAAAGATACAGCCGTTTATGCTGCAAATTTTCGACACTTGCAAGGGAATCAAAACCTACAGGGTGCTTCCCGTGAACTCAGAATCTTGAAATTTGGTACGAAGCAACGTCTTATAGCATAGATAAAGGAAAAATTACGAAAACTATAAATTTTTAGTTACATCACATAATATATTTTTTTTTAATAATTTTAAACTTACTACCCATTTCCTCATAAACGCGTAGAGGTATTAAATTGAAATTCATACCAAATACTCAAGTCTATAATACCTTTAAGCTGTAACAAAATCAAACTTCTATGTCAACGCAATCAAAAGAAACAGCAATTTAAGCTGCATATTTTGAAACTCGCAAGTACTCGCAAGGGAATCAAAACCTAAAGGGTAAGTACTTCCAGTCGACCTAGAATCTTGAAATTTGGCATGAAGCAACGTTTTATAGCACACATAAAGGAAAAATTCCGAAAACCTTAAATTTTTAGTTACATTACAAAATATATATTTTTTAATAAATATAAACTTATTACTTTTTTCCTCATGAACGCGTAGAGCTATCAAGTTGAAATTCATATCAAATACTTAGATCTAATTTCCTTTAACCCGTGAAAAAAAAAATTCTAAGTCAACGCAAAAACGCAAAACGCAAAAGTACAACCATTGATACCGCATATTTTGAAACTCGCAACTACACGCAAGGGAATTAAAACCTAAAGACCACTTCCCGTTGACATAGAATCTCGAAATTTGGTAAGAAGCAATAGCTTACAGCACAGGTAACAGAAAAATTCCGAAAAGCTTAAAATTTTAAGTAGTTATACCACCAAAAAAATTGTGATTGTAAACATAATTGTAGTTACAGCAATGACCGCGAGTTATTATACTATGTATGGGGAGGGCAACATTTTTCAAACGGCAAAGACGACCTCACTCATCGTCATTCAATCCCGATGTTTTGGTGAATGTAGCTGTATAATCTAAATGCGTCCTAACTGCTTAAAGTGTTATACTTATAATTAAATTCAATGACATTATTATATTTCTTATTGTTGATTTTTGAACCAGATTTCTAAATAGTGACTAAAAAACTTAGTAAATAAATAACTTTAATAAAGAACTTTCGCAAGTCTGCTGCAAGGCTAGTATAAGTGTTTCAGTTATATTATAGATAAATGATATGTGTTAATATAAAATAAAGGATTACTTAAACGATAAAGAGATCTTTGTCTTAAATTTATGCTCCTCCATCTTTCCCCATTGTAATGTTATGAATTTCATTTTGCAATAAAAATACCATAGTTATGACTCGATTGTCGTAATGAACGAACTTTGTAAACCTTGCAGGTTTGTACGGAACCCTCGGTGCGCGAGTCCGACTCGCACTTGGCCGTTTTTTTTTTTACGTAGATATATAGTTTCTATGCGAATATTTTACGTGGGTTCTAGTTTTAGGCCCGCTATACAGGAGACTCGAGTGTTGATCTATACTTAAATATTGATTGTCTCTTTCTCTCACTATCAAAATGATAAAGACGACTGCTACTTGAGTATAGATCAGAATCTATGCTTAAGTAGCTAAAACTCTGTTTGAGTCACGTTCTGAAATGCGGACCTTTAGAGTTTTAAAACATTATCCTTGAGTCACATAGTTTACATAGTTACATTTTTTACATAGTTTACATAGTTTTCCCGAATTCCCACGGGAACGAACGGCGGAATGCTATATAAAAAAAAAACCTAATATCCATTTTCTTTGTTACAGATCTTCACGCGCGAGTGATGAGAAATTAAAAAGTGTTAAGTGAAAGTGTAGTGACAGAACTAAGCTAAGTGAAGTGACAAAAGTGAAGTGAGGTCAAAATGGAAGCGAGGAGTGACCACAGAGAGCCTGGCTTCTGAATGAGAACTACTGAAGGTAAGTCAACACACTTCTTCTTCTTATCGTGTAGGTATAGTCAAGTGTGTGTCGAACTTGGCTAACCCTGGTGTCAAGAGTTTTCAAACCAAACGCACTATGGCCTCGACTAATAGTCAATCGACAACAGCCGGGACCGACAGCTTAAGGCGACTAAAGCACCTAAATTACGATTTTATGATGCGTAAATAAGCATGACGCACTGCATTAAATCGAAGAAAAAAATACTACGGTAATAAACTAGATAAGTAGTTTGCTGAAAACATGATTCAGCACTTTTGGTTCGATAGAAAAAGCTCACAAAGTCACCTCTAAATACCAATATTGTGTATCTTTTAAGCTGTAAAAACGATAGTAAAATGCACACAGGAAGTTGAATTTGCTATCAAAATGTTCGTGATTGAACACTCTCGATAAGAAGTAGTTAACACATTTTTCGATTTAAGCTGTTACCTTTCCATTAATCTCATTTTTCTAACTTTCGAACATGTTTTTACGCACGCACGCTTTCATAGTCCGTAAACTTCGTGTATCGACACTGTTCGCACTGCCGGCCCAGGCCTGTTGAGAGACGGAGATGGCACTATTCCTATGTGTGCTGCCTTTATCGGGTGCTGTAGTCGCCTTAACGTGCCCTCCGAAGCACGGAAACGCTCGTGAAAAATTGACACTTTGGTCACCCATCAGGTCCATGGCCTCTCGTCCCCACTGAAGGGCACGAAGAGGATTTGGGCCATTATCCATCACGCCGGCCCAATGTGGGTTGGTGGACCGCGCGCCAAGCAAAACGAATTTTCTTAAACGTATGGGTGTCATCACGATGTTTTTCTTCACTGCTGAGCAAGTGAGAAAAACTCCGTGCATAAATCCGAAAAGACGAATTTAGTGGTACAGACCCGCACCGGGATTTGAATCGGCAAACCTACTGGTTAGAAGTCTGGCTCATTACCAACTGGGCTATCTTTTGTATATTTTTTAAAATTAGTTTTGGCTAACTACCTAATAACTGAAAAACTTTTCTTAAGGAACATATACCTAGGTCAAAATGTAAAAAAAAATCGTCTCTTTTTACAACTTGTGCGATCAGCTGATTATCATAATATGAAAAGTCACCATTTTACGAGTATTTTAGAATTTCCTTAGGAAAGTTGGGGAGAATTACCTAAAGTTTTGGTAACTAATTTAAAAATCACCCCATATACAGGGTGTTAAGTAATTCGATCTTATCCTCTCAGGTGGTGAATCAGCCCATGAAACTGAACAACTTTCCCTAAGAACAAATGCCGTAATTCGAAAAAAAATTTTGACTTCCCATACAAAATGATTTATCAGCTGATGCAATTTGTAGGTATGGGAAGTAAAATTTTTTTTTTCGTATTTCGGCATTTGTTCTTAGGGAAAGTTGTTCAGTTTCATGGGCTGATTCACCACCTGAGAGGATAAGATCGAATTACTTAACACCCTGTATAGGTATTTAAAAAAAACAGTTGCAGCTGAATCTCTTATCTCATCCGTTATGCTAGGGCAGGGTTTCTCAAAGTGGGGTACGCGAACCCCTAGGGGTTCGTCATTCGTCGGTAGGGGATTCGCGGCAAGATGCCAAGTCAAAATGAAGGTTAAAATTGTCCAAAATTACTTCTAAAATTGATTCAATTTGCGACAAGAAACAAGCCCACCAATCACATTAATATTAAAAAGATATTTCTTTTGATGTTGTATTTGTTACCTTTTATTGAATAAAAAAACATTTCCTTCAACAGTCAACTTTGAAAATTTAACAGGGGTTCGTGGAGCCAAAAGTTTGAGAATCACCAATCCAAAGTTTTCTAAATACTAACATACCTAACACCGATTTGTAGCCGGCCTGCGCTAAACGCAGACAATGTGAGGTCAATGACATCATGACCACTCAGCGAGGTGGGCTGACCTGACTTGCTATAACTAATAGATGTAAGTACTTCGCGATAATTGAGCGACTGCTTCGCTACCATCAAGAGCTCTTAAAAATTTTAGGGAAATAATAATGTTCGGCGCCAATGTGCCTTTTTATAATACTAAAACGGCACGGTAAAATTGTATTACCATTGCCTCCTATGCACTAGTGATACTAGAAGCTGGGAACATAGAAGACATAGGTACAAATTCTGTCATGCTGCCGTGCCGTGCCGTTCGAATAATAAAAAGGCCCTGAGACTTGAACCCACGACCCCAGGATTAGATCTGGTGCTCTGTCTCTAACCAACTGAGCTATCATGCCTTCAAGTCAAGCAGCGATTGTAAATTTGTAAAACCAGCTGTTTAAAAAAAAACTTATTATACAAAAATTAAACCGACTTCAAAAAGCAAAAAATAAAGTCGTAGCTTTTAATGTGCTACGTATTTACTGATCTGTTTGAAGTCGGTGCAATGTCAGATGTACGTTATCCTATCAAACTTATTTGGCTAGGCACCGACTTCAAACAGATCAGTAGGTACGCTACGTCTTTATTTTTTGCTTTTTGAAGTTGGTTTAATTTTTTTATAAACAGTTAATTTATTTTTCTATTTTTAGTGTAAATAACAGAGAGAGCACGAGAAAAAATTAAGTAAATCCGTACTAAATTCAAGGGTTTCCCTCGATTTCTCTGGGATCCCACCATCAGATCGAAAATTGGTGACGATGGGACCACCTCTGGAGTGTATAACAAAAGCGGTCCATTTTGCGGAGAAATCGGTGAACATATAGATAAAATAAAAAGATACATACAGTCGAACATAGAACCATAAGAGCAAGTGTTATTCTTATGATAGAACCTCCTCCTTTTTTGAAGTCGGTTAATAATTACGCAAAACTAGTTTAATGTCCGCATAAATATGCTTATATTCTTTGGGTTTGGAATGGATATTACCTATCTGCCCTTGGGCCTTTGAGGTGCGAATTACAGAACGCGACTCAGACTCTGATCTATACTTAAGTAGCAGTCGTCTTTGTCGTTTTGTAGTGAGAGAAAGAGACAATTGATTGATACTTAAGTATAGATCAAGACTTGAGTCTCCTGCTCTAATACGGGCCTCAGACTTTGATATACTTAAGTAGCAGTCATCTCTGTCATTTTGATAGTGAGAGAAAGAGACAATTAATACTTAAGTATAGATCAAGACTTGAGTCTCCTTCTCTAATACGGGCCTCAGACTTTGATCTATACTTAAGTAGCAGTCATCTTTGTCATTTTGATAGTGAGAGAAAGAGACAATTCATACTTAAGTATAGATCATAACTTGAGTCTCCTTCTCTAATACGGGCCTCAGACTCTGATCTATACTTAAGTAGCCGTCGTCTTTGTCATTTTGATAGTGAGAGAAAGAGACAATACTTAAGTATAGATCATAACTTGAGTCTCCTTCTCTAATACGGGCCTCAGACTCTGATCTATACTTAAGTAGCCGTCGTCTTTGTCATTTTGATAGTGAGAGAAAGAGACAATTCATACTTAAGTATAGATCAAGACTTGAGTCTCCTTCTCTAATACGGGCCTCAGACTCTGATCTATACTTAAGTAGCCGTCGTCTTTGTCATTTTGATAGTGAGAGAAAGAGACAATTCATACTTAAGTATAGATCAAGACTTGAGTCTCCTTCTCTAATACGGGCCTCAGACTCTGATCTATACTTAAGTAGCCGTCGTCTTTGTCATTTTGATAGTGAGAGAAAGAGACAATTCATACTTAAGTATAGATCATAACTTGAGTCTCCTTCTCTAATACGGGCCTCAGACTCTGATCTATACTTAAGTAGCCGTCGTCTTTGTCATTTTGATAGTGAGAGAAAGAGACAATTCATACTTAAGTATAGATCAAGACTTGAGTCTCCTTCTCTAATACGGGCCTCAGACTCTGATCTGATACTTAAGTAGCCGTCGTCTTTGTCATTTTGATAGTGAGAGAAAGAGACAATTCATACATAAGTATAGATCATAACTTGAGTCTCCTTCTCTAATACGGGCCTCAGACTCTGATCTGATACTTAAGTAGCCGTCGTCTTTGTCATTTTGATAGTGAGAGAAAGAGACAATTCATACATAAGTATAGATCATAACTTGAGTCTCCTTCTCTAATACGGGCCTCAGACTCTGATCTATACTTAAGTAGCCGTCGTCTTTGTCATTTTGATAGTGAGAGAAAGAGACAATTCATACTTAAGTATAGATCATAACTTGAGTCTCCTTCTCTAATACGGGCCTCAGACTCTGATCTATACTTAAGTAGCCGTCGTCTTGTCATTTTGATAGTGAGAGAAAGAGACAATTCATACTTAAGTATAGATCAAGACTTGAGTCTCCTTCTCTAATACGGGCCTTTGGTGTACCCGCAAAAATTACAATAACACCATACTCCGAAGAGGGTGGCTCCTCTACCCCCACTCACTATCAGCTGTGCCATTGGGGAGGTAGGGGGGAGTTCCTTATTACATTATCCTGTAACCTTGGGTGGGCTGCATTCAATGAAGATTGTACATACGGCAGCACACGCCTCGTGTTGCCGTCGAGCGGCGGGTCCAGTGGTAATTTAATAGTGGTAGTTAATAATTATTTTTGTCATTTTCAAAATTAGTGATAGTTATTTCAGAGTTAAAGTCAAAAGTTGCTTTATTGCATAAAACGTGCAGAATGTTACTTAAAATAAGTCAAAATAGTGAATTGCATTATTATCATTTTCAACTTTGCTACTATGCGCAAAGTATGGTATTGTATTTTCCTTTGTTAAGCAGTTTATGGTAGGTTTTTCATATCGCATAAAAAGAGCGCGTCTCGCCATCAAACTGTTTAGTTTGGCGAGTAACTAAGACAAACTGTAACTTACCGTTGTACAAATAAATTTAAAAAAAACATCAGGCTCCTTTTTTGAAGTCGGTAAAAAAAATATTTTTGCCTCTCCATACAACTTGAGCAATCAGCTGAATAGCGATTTTCAAAATGCTTCTTTTGTTCGAAAGAGTATACTCCGGAGGTGGACCCATTATCAGCCCTATCAGGCTAGCATGGGCAATTTAGCAAAATTAAAAAAATTAAATGCCAAAATTTGTAGCTTTTTAATTGCTAATTATTTGCCAAAATAACGATTTTTTTGCTCAAGCCGATCGCGAGAAATCGCAAATTATGCTACCTTGATATAAACGTAGCAGAGTATCTCAATAAATTGCATACTTTTCTCTTGACCATGACAGTAGATTTTGTTGCTAATTAGTTGCGATAAGTGAGAAATAGCGGAAAATTCAAAAATATTTTTTTTTTAATTTTTCCGCTCCATGCTACCTTGAAACCCGTTTTTCCTTGAATAATGAGTGCTCTCAATTTGTTGCTGACTGAGAGAGTACTCAGTTACTCCTAAAGAACCAGCAACAAAATAGTTGAAACCGATCAGCCGATTTTTTAATTTTTTTTCGATTTTCCTGGTCCTTGCTATCTTGAATACAGTTTTTCCTCGAAAGTAGAGTGCTCTGATTTTGTTGCTGACCGAGAAAGTACTCAGTTACTCCTAAAGAACCAGCAACAAAATAGTTGAAACCGATCAGCCGATTTTTTTTTTTTTTCCTGGTCCTTGCTATCTTGAATACAGCTTTTCCTCGAAAGTAAAGTGCTCTGATTTTGTTGCTGACCGAGAAAGTACTCAGTTATTCCTAAAGAACCAGCAACAAAATAGTTGAAACCGATCAGCCGATTTTCAATTTTTTTTTAGATTTTCCTGGTCCATGCTATCTTGAAAACGGTTTTTCCTCTAAAGTAGAGTGCTCCGATTTTGTTGCTGACCGAGAGAGTACTCAGTTACTCCTAAAGAACCAGCGACAAAATAGTTAAAACCGATCAGCCGCTTTTTAACATTTTTTTTCAATTTTTCCGGTCCATGCTATCTAGAAAACGGTTTTTCGTGGAATAATGAGTGCTCTCAATTTGTTGCTGACTGAGAAAGTACTCAGTTACCCCTAAAAAACCAGCAACAAAATAGTTGAAACCGATCGGCCGATTTTCAAAATTTTTTTCGATTTTCCTGGTCTATGCTATCTTGAATACAGTTTTTCCTCGAAAGTAGAGTGCTCTGATTTTGTTGCTGACCGAGAGAGTACTCCGATACTCCTAAAAAACCAGCAACAAAATAGTTGAAACCGATCAGCCGATTTTCAAAATTTTTTTCGATTTTCCTGGTCCATGCTATCTTGAAAACGGTTTTTCCTCGAAAGAAGAGTGCTCTAATTTTGTTGCTGACCGAGAGAGTACTCAGATACTCCTAAAAAACCAGCAACAAAATAGTTGGTTCTTTAGGAGTAACTGTGTACTCTCTCAGTCAGCAACCAATTGAGAGCACTCATTATTCCAGGAAAAACCGTTTTCAAGATAGCAAGGACCGGAAAAATGTTAAAAATCGGCCGATCGGTTTCAACTATTTTGTTGCTGGTTCTTTAGGAGTAACTGAGTACTCTCTCAGTCAGCAACAAATTGAGAGCACTCATTATTCCACGAAAAACCGTTTTCAAGATAGCATGGACCGGAAAAATTGAAAAAAAATTTGAAAATCGGCTGATCGGTTTCAACTATTTTGTTGCTGGTTCTTTAGGAGTAACTGAGTACTTTCTCGGTCAGCAACAAAATCAGAGCACTTTACTTTCGAGGAAAAACTGTATTCAAGATAGCAAGGACCAGGAAAATCGAAAAAAAATTAAAAAATCGGCTGATCGGTTTCAACTATTTGGTTGCTGGTTCTTTAGGAGTAACTGAGTACTTTCTCGGTCAGCAACAAAATCAGAGCATTCTACTTTCGAGGAAAAACTGTATTCAAGATAGCAAGGACCAGGAAAATCGAAAAAAAAATAAAAAAAACCGGCCAAGAGCGTGTCGGGCCACGCGCATTGTAGGGTTCCGTAGCAGCATGGTTCAAATATGCAGCTGGCTTCTTAATTCTACAAGCATATTGTAATAGTTGATGTTAAAATCCCCAAATACTATACTTAGTATCATAAACAAATGTACCTATTAAAAAGTTTGGCCTAAATATAACGGAACGGAAGTGTTTAATGCGCGAGCGAAGCGAGCGCGAATTTTTTTTTTTTTTTTTTTGCGACAATTTTATTGTAAGGAATAATATAATAATATCAAGCTAAGACGGTGTATATTTTTAATGTCGTTTTCGTAATTAGCACCCACAAAAACCTATTGAACGACATTTGAAATGTCAATATGTTACAGCTTGGCTTTCGGCTCGCCTCACTTTTAGCGTGGAACCTTGTATGTCAACCATTTTGGATTAGGGTACACTTCGTCGTAAATGCTACCCTCGTGAATTATTCCACATTTTTTTTCGTTATAAAAATTAATGTTTCCTAAACGGATTGCTGAATCGAAAAACGTTTGTAGTAAGCCCCTTCTATCTTTTAAAAAGCTGTCCTATGACACCCCATTTTATGATTTTGGCGAGAAAAAAAAATCATCACCCTTCAACATCTATGGGAGACACCCAAAAAAAATCTACAGTTCTGTCGGCGTAATTTATATGTATGACCTTGCCAAATTTCAGCTCTGTGCTATCAAAGGTTTCTTAAGAAACCTGCGGACATACGGACATGGCGAAACTATAAGGGTTCGTAGATTACTACGGAACCCTAAAAACAAATGTATTATTAAAGACTTTGTAATTTCGGAAATAATTTTTGTTTTGGTCTAAATACAACCGAATGTAAGTATAAAATTCGCGAGCGAAGCGAGTGCAATTTTTTTTTTTTTTTTGTTTTTTTTTTACGCCAATATTACTGTTAGAAATAATATCAACCTGCTGTTAAAATAATTTTGATGTCATTTTCGTAATTAACACCCCCAAAAAACTATTTAACGACACCTAAAATGTCAATATGTTACAGTTTGGCTTTCGACCTCCCCTCACTTTTAGCGTGGAACCTTGTAAACATAGTCTTATTAATCCCAAAAACGTTTGGTCGACTATTACTCGCATACTTGAAGGGCCAAGTTATGTGTGATAGTTTTTCTTTTAATTTCGTTGTATATTCTATAACCGTGAATTTTTTCACATTTTTAGAAACAACCGTTTAGCTGGTAGTATCCCCCCCGGAAACTTGTTTTTAACAAAAAATTTCACTTTAAAAATATTTTTTTCTCAAACGGAGTGCTGAATCGAAAAACATTCTTCGTAAACCCCTTCTATATTTTAAAAATCTATCCTATGACATTCAATTCGATGGTATCGGCGAGAAAAAAAAATCCATCGCCCTTTCACGTGTATAGGAAACACCAGAAAAAATGTTTTTTCCTAAATTTTATATTTTAGATCTGTCGGAGCAATCAATATCTATGACCATGCCAAATTTGAGCTCTGTAGTACCAAGGATCTTATATCAGTATATATATTCTTATTAATCCCAACAGTGTTTGGCACTAGGTCGACTATTACTCGCAAACTTGAAGGACCAAGTTATGTGTGATAGTTTTCCTTTTAATTTCGTTATATATTCTACCAACGTGAATTTTTCCACATTTTTAGAAACAACCGTTTAGCAGGTAGAGGGGGGGGACACTTGTGTTTGACAAAAATTTTCACTTTAAAAATTTATATTTCGCAAACGGAGTGCTGAATCGAAAAAGGTTCTTAGTAAACCCCTTCTATCTTTTAATATGCTATCCTATGACACCCCATTCAAAAATATTGGCGAGAAAAAAAAAATTCATCGCCCTTTCACGTCTATGGGAGACACCCGAAAAAAATTTTTTTTCTAAGATTTTACTCTACAGTTCTGTCGGCGTGATTCATATGTATAATCATGCCAAGTTTCAGCTCTGTAGTACCAAGGGTTTCTTAGGAAACCCGCGGACAGACGGACAGACGGACAGACGGACATGGCGAAACTATAAGGGTTCGTAGATTACTACGGAACCCTAAAAATCGGCTGATCGGTTTCAACTATTTTGTTGCTGGTTCTTTAGGAGTAACTGAGTACTCTCTCAGTCAGCAACAAATTGAGAGCACTCATTATTCAAGGAAAAACGGGTTTCAAGGTAGCATGGAGCGGAAAAATTAAAAAAATATATATTTTTGAATTTTCCGCTATTTCTCACTTATCGCAACTAATTAGCAACAAAATCTACTGTCATGGTCAAGAGAAGAGTATGCAATTTATTGAGATACTCTGCTACGTTTATATCAAGGTAGCATAATTTGCGATTTCTCGCGATCGGCTTGAGCAAAAAAATCGTTATTTTGGCAAATAATTAGCAATTAAAAAGCTACAAATTTTGGCATTTAATTTTTTTAATTTTGCTAAATTGCCCATGCTAGCCTGATAGGGCTCCCATTATCACCTAGCCAGGATCTGATGATGGAATCTCGGGTTAATCGAAGGAGACCCTCGAATTTGATATGCACGTACAAGTACATTGTTTCTCGCGTATCCTGAATAATATTATAAATGCGCTAGTAACTCTGTCTGTCTGTCCGTCTTTCACGCCTAAACTACTGAACCGATTTTGATGAAATTTGGTACAGAGACAGATTAGAGCCTGGGAAAGGACATAGGCTACATTTTATCCCACAGTTGAGCATGATAATTCAGACTAAATACACTTTTTAGAAAAAAAATATTATCAGTAAAGATTGCGTGAATTTGCGTGTAAAAATACGCGTTTCATTGAGAAATTCTCTAAAAAAAAAACTCCATTCAGTTGTGTTTGGGGGTGGCTACCCCCCTTGCTTTGTAAGGGTGGATAGTGGGTGGCACCCCTCCCGTTGGTAGGTATGTAGGTCTGTACTTTAGGTAGGTATACATAATGTATAGCGTACGGTTAGGTCCGTATCACAGAACGCGACTCAGACTGCGATCTATACCGAAGTAGCAGTCGTCTTTGTCATTTTGATAGTGAGAGAAAGAGAGAATCGATACTTAAGTATAGATCAAGACTTGAGTCTCCTTTTGTAATACGGGCCTTATAGTATCCTACTCCTAATATTATAAATGCGTAAGTTTGTATGTATGGATGTTTGTTCCTCTTTCACGCTCAAATGGCTGGACCAATTTGATAAAGTTTGGTATGGAGGTAGCTGACATCCTGGATTATAATAATAATAAAATCATTTATTGTCAGGCATCTAAGGCCCATAGATAAATACCTTACAGACTAACATACATATGAATTATAATTAAACAAAATAAAATAAAACTAACTAACACTATTTCCCGGGTGTTTTTCCGGGGTGTCTGCAACCGGGAATCTCCCTCGGTGCCGGCGGAACACCATGCCCTCCGGCCAAAAGCTCTCCTTCATGACTGTCTCCAGCATGAACGTCGGGAACCGCACCACAAATGCTTTGAAACTAGCATGGTGATGCGATTCCAACGGATTCTTGTTACCCGATCGCTTGCGCTTCTTCTGCACCTTGACGAAGCCATCTTCGTCACGGTGTACACATAAGTACCTAGGCTACATAATTTCCAAATTCGCACGGGAACGAAGTCCCGGACGGAAAGCTAGTAAGGCATAAATGCGAAAGTTTGTATAAGGATGTATGGATGGATAGATGGTTGTTTGTTACTCCTTCACGCAAAAACCACTGGACGAATTTTGATGAAACTTTACAGTAATATAGCTTAAACGTCAGAATAATACAAGGGCTACATAATTTTCCCAAGTTCCCACAGGAACAAAGTCTCAAGCTGAAAGCTGTAGGTATACTATTATTGAACTATGAAAAATAGATTATCGTTTTGCAAATGGAGGCCACACGTAGATCAATTTGAAAAAGGCTGTGCGATCGTCTTTAAGTAGGTATTAGTTGTTATAGGTAAAAAAAAGAATATACTGGGTGTCTTTAAGTACATTTGCAAAGAGTCAGTAACTAAAACTAAATATTCTAAATTACATTTATAATACGGGGTTGCGCCCTATAGTCGAACAATCCGCCCCAAGTCGTACCCGGTGCGAAAACGCCCATGATGCTGGAGGCGTTTCCACGATGGCAACTGGCGACTTTAAGTTAGGTAGAACATTAAGGATGTAAACCAGCTCACGAAACTGAACAACTTTCGGTAAGTTGTTCAGTTTCGTGATAGGTCAAAATATTAAAAAACATAGGTCAAAATATTAAAAAAAAAACAACAGGTTGCACTCCGGGAGTGCCGGCAGAAGTGAAAACTTGAACATATATTTCTTGCCGTCTACTTTCCCTCCGTCTTACGAATTTTCGATTAGGTCACGTGTCCTGGCGCGAGTTTAAAATTTTTTACCCATACTTCAATGTGCACAACGCCGGCGCCGCTAAATAAATTTTCACTTCAAAAATGTTGCCTCTACTAACGTCTTGCTGATTTGCCTTTGTATCGGAAGTTAATTTTTTTTTTTATTTCAAGAAGCTTTCTTGGAGAATAATGTTCAGTTTCATAGGGAAAATTACCCCTAACCTTTCGTTTAATTTAAAGTTACTCCATAAACTGGCGAAATTAGTAAACAGTCAAAAATACGGCCTACTCATTTATTCTCCTTTTTCCCGTTCTAACAACCCAATTCAAAATTAACACGCCTCTACACCTACGCAATTTCAGTTTGACCTTGAACCACCTTGACCTTGACCTACATACAGCGTCAGTAGGTCATTGAACTTTAGTAGGTCGTCGACCCGGTTCTCAAGAAATGGGGTATTGTAGCAGATGTTTTCATAATGTTAAGTTTGTTTTTCTTCGGAGTGTCTGAATTAAATTAGGGTTGATACCTACCTACTTTTTTTTTTTTTATGAGATGTTACGTCATGGCACGTGTTTTTTAGATAGCTTCACGTTTTCTATTCCAGAATGGGGTAGGTAGATCTAAGCGCTCGAAGGATATAGGATGATATGGAGGGGAAGGAAAGCCCTGGGCGTCTACTACACTAATCAATTGTGTCTCAATGCCGGTTGAATGACAATTTAGGCAATTTTATCTGTTCAGGTGGCGCAATTGAGGACTATTTAGTTTTCATATACTTGCTGACAGCCACCCCGAACAGCAGCGCCACCGCCAACCGAACGTAAAGTTGCATACTACTTGCAACAGAACATTCAGTTGGCGGTGGCGCCACCAGTCAAAGCAACCGTCATCAGATGTATGAAATTTGGATAGTTCTCAATTTCGCCACTTGAACGGATACAATGGCGACCATTGTCATCCAACCGCCATTAAGACGACATTGATTACTGGAATAGATATCCTGTGTTCTGTGTGTAATGGCCACTAATGGCACATTTTTACCGACTTCAAAAAAGGAGGAGGTGCTATGGTTCGTCTGTATGTATTTTATTTTTATGTATGTTCACCGATTTCTCCGCCAATTATAAAAATACTTTTTTTTTGTTTGAAAGAGTATACTCCAGAGTGGTGGTCCTATATACATTTTATCAAAAATGATTCAGCGCTTTTAAAATAATCAACAAAAACAAAAAAATACTACAAACCAGAACATCATCTATATAAATGACATTTTCGTTTGTGGTTACCTGCTAATAGGCATTGTAGTCTGCAAAAAATACTAGTTATCTACTTTGTGCGAACTGTTTTTGGGATTGAAGTCGGTGACTCATACGTTTTTACAACGTGGAAAATTATATTGAAATCGTTCGGCTTTCATATTGATTTTCTAATAAGACTTACTGCCTTAGTTCTAATCTACACTAATGATATAAAGAGAAAAGATTTCTATTTTTGTATGCTTATACCATACTTCCATGCTGGAATGGGAGTGAAAGAAAAACTTAGTGTGATTGTGATGAACACTTGTTAAAATTAAATATAAGCAGATATTTGTTGTGAAACTTGAGTATTTATTTTGTATTGATTGTTACAAAATCATGTTACATTTTTATTTCATTTTCACCGAGTGACACACAAACATGATCTTCTCTTATTCTGTCTGTTACACTTTAAACACACGTCAACTTCCATACAACCAGCCATAGTTACGAATCCCGATTAAATCCTCTTTCAACACTCCTCCTTAATCGCATTCGTCGCGCTCTCATCCTTACTTATCAACCAGACCCTCTCATCTCATCCCACATCACATCTTCACTGGTGCACACATCTCCTCTGCAGGTGCACTATAGCACTCCCATCTCTCTAACACAAAACTCAAATTTGCACTTCAACAGACCTTTTGTCATAATGTCTGCTGTCATCTTATTTGTCTCCAAATATCTGAGTTCTATCTCCGGGTCACTAACCAATGTGTCCCGAACAAAATGATATCTCACATCAATGTGTTTTGTCTGGTTGTGATGAACTGGATTTTGTGCAATAGCCATCGCTGATTGGCTATCAGTGTGTATCCACAACTTAGTGTACTGCATACCTGTTATTTCCTTCAGAAATCTCTTTAGGTAAACAGCCTCTTTTGTAGCTTCAGAAAGGCTGACGTATTCTGCCTCAGCTGTTGACAGAGCCACTGTTTTCTGTTTAGTACACTGCCAAGAAATAGCTGCTCCACTCATTTTGAATACATATCCGGAAAAGGATTTTCTATCAACTATGTTTCCACCATGATCAGCATCAGCAAATCCTTCAATACTACATGTTTTTCCTTTGACATACTTTAGGCCCAAATGTATAGTCTTTTTCAGGTATCGTAGCACCCTTTTTGCTGAATTCCAGTGTATCTCTTCATAGTAGTTATTGAATTGACTTAAAAATGTCACTGCTTGAGCAATGTCTGGTCTCGTGCAGACTGCCAGATACATGAGTGAACCTATCAACTCTCTATAGGGAATCTTCTCATTAGGTTTGAAATCACCTTCCGGTTTCTTCAGTCTTAGACCAGGTTCCATTGGAGTTGAAGCTGGTTTGCAATTTTCCATATCAAAATTCTTTAGTAATTTCTTTGTATAATCTGTCTGATCAATCTTGATATATCCGTCCTTTTGAGTTATTCTCATACCCAATACTAATTCGGCCTCTCCAAGATCTTTCATTTCGAATTTTGACATTAATCCCTCTTTCACCTTCTTCACTTCTTCTAAATCGTTATAGAAAATTAAGATGTCATCAACATATACAGCAAGGATAGTCATTTGTCCACCATTCACTCTTGTATAGACACAAGGTTCATTTAATGACTGTTTAAAGTTGAGATTAGTCAACTCTCCATGCAGTCTTTGATTCCAAGAACGTGGTGCTTGCTTTAAGCCATATAAAGAGCGTTTCAGAAGACAAATGTATTCTTCTTTCCCTTTTTCCTCAAATCCAGGTGGCTGTCTCATGTAGACTTGTTCTGAAAGATAGCCATTCAGGAATGCTGTCTTTACATCCATGTGATCACATTTGAGTCGTTTTTCCACAGCTAATGCCATTAACATTCTCAAGGTGCTGTGTCTGACTACAGGTGAAAACGTCTCAGTATAATCCACACCTCTCCGTTGGCTGAAGCCTCGAGCAACCAAGCGAGCTTTATATCTGATCTTATTTCCCGCCTCCTTTTTTATTCTAAATAGCCATTTAGAATCAACAATGTTGTTTGATTGGTTAGGCTTCACCAAAGTCCAGGTCTTGTTTTTCTTTAATGCATCAAGCTCCTCCTTGATAGCATCTTTCCATTGTTTAGCATCAGGTCGTGACAACGCTTCTTCTATGGTAAGTGGGTCATTTATTTCAGCTTGATATGTGATGAAGTCTGGAAACTGTACTGGTTTCCTGTCCCTCAGAGGATACCTTCTTTCTTGAACATCAATGTTTACAGGTTCAGCATTTTGAACTACAGCTTCATGCTGTTCTCCTTCATCAAACTCTTCTTCAACACCAGTAGGTAGTTCATCTCCGCCTTCAAATGAAACCCATCGTTCATCACTGTCTGATTCTGTGATAGCATTAGGTGGTTGTTGATCATCATCATTATTGTCAAAATCCATCTGGTCTTGCTGCTCGTACAAGTTCAGGTTTTGAGTATCGACTTGATGATTATCATCTCCTCCGTCACCTTGATTTTCACTGTTGTCAACATCATTGTTGTTGTCATGACCAGTCACGTCATCATTGTTTAGAAAACATTCATTATAAATATTTACTCGCTCAATTTTTGTTGTTTCCTTTTTACTGTACCTTTGATCTTCAAAGAACTTTACATCCCTAGCTATATACACATGTTTCTTATCCGGATCAAACAGTCTGTACCCCTTGGTTGTCTCACTATAACCAACAAAAATTGTTTCTTTTGCTTTTGGGTCCCATTTTGTTCTTTTCTCATCTGGCACATGCAGAAAAGCTCTACATCCGAATACTCTTAGTTCATGTAGGTTGACCTTCTTTCCAGTCCATGCCTGCTCTGGGGTCATGTTGCGAACTGCAACTGTAGGGGATCGGTTCTTAAGATACACAGCGGTATTCACTGCCTCTGCCCAAAAGCGAGAATCTAGGCCTGCTTCTTGTAGCATGCATCTTGCCTTTTCAACAATGGTTCGGTTTGCTCTCTCAGCAACTCCATTTTGTTCAGGTGTATATGTACAAGTAAATTGGTGTAGAATTCCGTTTTCTCTCAAAAAACTGTCTACAATTTTATTTTTAAATTCACTACCATTGTCCGTACGTAACACTTTTAACTTTTTGTTTGTTTGATTTTCCGCAACCGCTATAAAGTCTTTTATTTTTTCAAAAACCTCGCTTTTGTTTTTAAGAAAATAGATAAAAGTCTTTCTCGAAAAATCGTCAATAAACGTCAAAAAGTATTTAAATTTTCCAAAACTCTCGGTCATCGGACCACAAACGTCCGAATGTACTAATTGTAGAATCTCAGTTGCTCTTGTACCGCCCTCTTTAGGAAAAGCTTCTCTTGTTTGTTTCCCTTTGAGGCATGCTTCACAATTTAACTTTTTATATGAGGAAGAAAAACTCACCCCGTCCGCCATAAGTTTTTTTAAAAGTTTTAGATTACCAACTCCAAGATGCGCTAACCGTTTGTGCCATAACTCCAGGTCATCACAAGCATTTGTCAATGTAGCTGCAGCGACCTGTAAATTTGTTGTCATTAATTTATAAATCCCTCTATCTAAAAATCCTTCCACACACGCATCATTTTTTACTTGGAAATCATCTGCATTATAAATTTTACAGTCATTTTTTGAAAAAACTATGACTTTATTTTTCTTCGTAATCTCACTCACACTCAAAAGATTTGAAGCTAAGTTTGGTACATACATGACGTTGCCTATCGTCAAGTCTTTACTTTCTACATCACCAAAACCTTTACCAAAAACCTTACCTCCATTCGCACAAGCTACTTCAACATCCTCATGCTTTACAAAATTATTTAACAAATTTCTACAACTAGTCATGTGTGCTGATGCTCCAGAATCCAAGATCCATTCTTCGTCATGAGTAAATGTCGCTGATAGTGCAGTAGCAGTATGTGCTCTCTCTTTCTGCTTATCCTTCTTATTTCTAGGGTTATCTGGACATTCTATCATCTTATGTGGACCTTCACAGATAAAGCACTTGCTAGGCTTGACAGTCTTCTGCTTTTGCTTTTTATTTTCTGACTTGAATGTCTTTTTCTTAGCAGTAAGGGCTGTCTCTCCACTAGACCCACTCTCTTTGTAGTCACCCATTTGCAATAATTTTGTTTTAATGTAATCGGTAGTTAAGGTAATATTAGTATTTTCTAAAGCTAGTCTCATTGGTGCATATTCTTCAGGTAGTCCTGCCAACATCATTGCAGCTAGGAGCTCATCATCTATCGTCTTGCCAAGATCTCCTAGTTGTTGTGCTACACTCAGAATCTCATTTACGTATGCTCCCATACTGTTGAATTGACTCAGTTTCAGACTTACTAGCTTAGTCAATAGTCGACATCGGTTGTTCAAGCCTTTGTCTTCGAAGGCTGTTTCAAGAGCACTCCATGCCTCCTTTGCAGTTTTGCATGATCTGACATGTACCTTACAGTCCTTTTTCACCGACAGGCAAATCCTGCTGAATGCCTTTTGGTCTCCTCTAAGTCCTGTTTTGTCAGAATCGACCGGCGTTTCTTCGACGTATTTCCACAAATCGTCGTGCATCAACGCGCATTTTATATCAAACTTCCAACCTTGGTAGTTACTGGACCCTTCTAATTTTTCTACAGAAGCCAGTCCTGATACACTTCCACTTGGACTTTCGTTTGACATTTCCTACTCCTCTCGTTTCACTTGTACAGCGGAACAATTCGCACTAAACGCTCATAACCTGTGATTGTGATGAACACTTGTTAAAATTAAATATAAGCAGATATTTGTTGTGAAACTTGAGTATTTATTTTGTATTGATTGTTACAAAATCATGTTACATTTTTATTTCATTTTCACCGAGTGACACACAAACATGATCTTCTCTTATTCTGTCTGTTACACTTTAAACACACGTCAACTTCCATACAACCAGCCATAGTTACGAATCCCGATTAAATCCTCTTTCAACACTTAGAATGTGTCAGCTACCTACTATTCCCAAGTTAGTAAAGGTCTGTAAGAGGGATGCGAGGGTTTTGCTGTATAATGGGCGAAAGGCTGACCACCTCTCATCGTTATACAACTTGTTCCATCGGATAACCCTCACAATTTGTGTCAAACGAGGCATCTAGTGGTTCTAGAACCACTGATGCTCTGTCTAGCCTGTTAGGGATTATGGACGTGAGCGTAATGTTGTTGTATCGAATAAACTGCCCTACTACTGGCCCATTTTCAGAAGCTTTAACTTTAATGAAAGTTTCTGCAACTGAGTGTCGGTCTACCTTTAATAACGTGTTTCTTTTCGTGTTCCAGGCGTGGGATGGAGAAGGAGAACGGAGATGGAGGCGACACGGCCGCCAAGCCCTCCTCAGACGGACTGCTCGACGCCGCTGGACTCTTTGGAGGTAGGCAGAGGCAACACTCTTAAAATCTCGATGGAATTATACAATATCTAGCTTCCCTCCTTTACCGTGTAGGCACAATAGATAGATAGATAGATAGATAAACTTTATTGCTTCTTAACAATTTGTAACATTGTACAATGTGCTTATACAATTAAAAAAAAAGTCAAGTATAGATACGGCGAACTTGACTAACCCTGGTGGCAGAGTTTTGAAACCGCCAAATGGCCTCCGACTTGGTTTAACGACTGTACTCAATCGACAATAACCGGAACCGATAGCTTAATTTACTACCTTTCCGTCCGGAAGTTCGTTCCTGTGGGAATTCGGGTAGTGACACTCTGCCTCTTGATCGGCGGGTCCTGGGTTCGATCCCCAGTCGGCGCAAACATTTGTGTAATAAGCAGATGTTTGTTCTCGGGTCATGGGTTGTCTTTATGTGTATTCCGAGGGACCCACGACACAAGGGAAAACCTTAGTGTGCGCCTTTGAGTGTGTAGCGTTTATTTATTTTTTATTTTACTCATCCCACGACGGGATTTCTTCCAGTCGATGTACTTTTTTACAAAAAAGCGTGTAAAAAGGGATTAAATAAGTTAGTTATTTTACACTCATAGAAACCTGAATTTTAAATTTTACTTAATCAATGAATTTTAATTTGCTCTTTGTGAAAGTGTGTCGAAAATGAAAACGAAAATCCACATTCTTCCTTTTTTGTATGAAAATGGTGTACATAGCACTATTTTTTTCTCTTCATCACGTCTTCACAAACAGGTAAAATAAAAAAAATTGATTGAAATTCAAAATTGAGGTTTAGCACTAACTCATCTGAAAGTTTTATCCTGCCATTTAGCTCGAGTATGCCTTTATACGTTCTCAAATAGACATCTTTTGTTCATGTCCCTAAATGGTGTGACAGTGTTGATGCATATAGTTCGATCGTCTTAAATCATACAGGGTGTTTGGTAGATGGTCCGACAAACGAAAATGGGAGGTTGTTGGCTTCATTTGGAACAAATCATACAATACTTTTTTTTTTCCTAAGTCTAACCATTATTTTTTAGTAATTTTTTTTTTTTTTTTTTTTACAAGCCTTGCTTAGTTTGGGCTAAATGGCGCTGTGTAAATTTTAGTGACTGTAAAAATGTTTAGTTTAGTTTCATTTATTTCACAATATAGATAACATTCACAATATATAATTACATGTAGTGTCACTCCACATTATGATCGTCATAAATAATAATAATAATTTACATAGTAAATCGAAGAAAGACAAAAAATAACATTTGTGAAAAGATAACATAATGTCAATATTTAAATTAAACTAGCTTTCCGCCCGCGGCCTGGCCCGCGTGGACTATAGATTATATCGTGCCCAACTGTGGGATAAAACGTAGCCTATATCCTTTCCCAGGCTCTAATCTATCTCTGTACCAAATTTAATCAAAATCGATTCAGTAGTTTAGACGTGAAAGATGGACAGACAGACAGAAAGACAGAGTTACTGATTTAGATTTTTACATACAAAAGTTTTTTCCCGCTAACTCCCGTTCCCGTGGGAATTTTGCAATATCCTGTTGCAACTAAGCTTTAAGTTTACTAAGGTACCTGCATGCCAAATTTCAAGCGTTTAACTTAAGCGGTTTAGATTTTTCATACAAAAGGATTTTCCTGCTAATTCCCGTTCCCGTGGGAAGTTCGGGAATTCCTTTCTTAGTGCACCTCTACGGTACCTAAGCTACGTCCCTTCCAAATTTCAAGTGTCTACGTTTAGCCGTTTAGGCTGTGCGTTGATATGTCAGTCAGTCAGTCAGTCAGTCAGTTTCTCCTTTTATATATTTAGATGTAAATCTATGAGTATGCTACATGGAAAGGTATTGGGGGTAGTTGTTAAAGCTCACAATTATTGTGATGAGGTAAACCCCGAAAGTTATAGCTTTTACTAAACACAGTCCTATTTGGCCTAATTCCCCTTTGTGTTTCGAAGGGAGGCCTGTGCCCCTCGGTGCGGACGTAGGTATATGGGCTGGTACAGAAAGAAAAAAGAGAGAGACACATTTACTTAATTGTATGTCCAACAGTCGGGTTGAATTCTGTTCATATGAACCTTATCCTAAAACTAGCTTCCCGCCCGGGACTTCGTTCCCGTGGGAATTTCTGGAATGAATTATACACGTAAACCTTCCTCTTGAATCACTCCGTCCATCGGTGAAACCTGTATGAAAAATCTGTTCAGTAGTTTTGAGTTTATCGCGTTCAGACAGACAGACAGAGCGGCAGGGAACTTTGTTAATAATCGTTTTCCGTCCGGGACTTCGTTCCCGTGAGAATTTGGGAAAATTATTTTGCTTATGTGTTAATCCAGGTTGTCAGCTACGTCCGTACCAAATTTTATCAAAATTGGTTCAGCCGTTTGAGTGTGAAAGAGTAAAAAACAATACAAACAAACTTTCGCGTTTATAATATTAGTAAGGATGAAGTAAGGATAATTTATATGTCCAATAGTCTAATTAAATTATGTTCATCAGACCATTGGACATGTAAATCCCTGAAATCGACTAGCAACAAAGGGAAAAAAACCCGCAGCGCGTGTGTTAACTTGTTAGCGCCGTACTGTAAAAAGGCCACATAGTTCTATGTTAGTTCTCAGCCATGGCGTCTGCCTTACAAGCGAACTGACCGAGGTCATCGCCCGCCCGTCCGTCCATTCATGGCGAGATCTATCCGTGGACGCTTCATCTCTTGCCAATTGACAGCTCAAAGGGGCTTTAAGGTGGTATGGTGGTATGTTAGGTGACTTAAATCAGTCTATTAAACTGAACAACTATCCCCAAGGAACATATGTCGAAATATTAATTAAAAAATCGACAAGTTGTAATGAACTTGTGCGATCAGCTGATCGTCTTAGTATGGAAATTCACAAAATTGGGGAAAATAACACCTCTAGTTTCGCTAACTAATTCTAGTTTTACAAACACCCCGTTATTTGGTAAGTGAGAGGTACCGAGTTCGATCACCAGTGCCGCCATTAACCAATGACTCGTTTCATCAGGTTACCACAAGCGTGCACGCTGTGCTGTTGAGATAAAAGCGGTTTTGCAATAAAAATTGAGTAACCTAATGTGATGGCATTAGCAAAACATCGCGAAGAAACATTCTAGGAGGCGAGTCAGTCCGGCCAAGTTCCTATGTAACAAGGGAGGCCAGATAGAAGCCGTTCCGCTGTATCGACGTGACCAGCCAAAAGAAAAGAAAAACTCGTTGTTTTCTTTGGAATGAAAAAAATATGAATGAAGAAAAATAGTAGATTACCCAACAAGTTAAAAAAAGGAGAATTCTTTTCGAGGGATACAAGAGCCGAGATGATTTTTTTTTTCACGTGTTAGGTAGGTACTCTACTTTTTACCATTGACTACGAGAAAATAGTAGATTACCCAACAAGTGAAAAAAAGGTGAATTCTTTTCCAGGGATACAAGAGCCGAGATGATTTTTTTTAACGTGTTAGGTACTCTACTTTTTACCATTGACTACGAGAAAAAGAAAATAATTACTCTGTGACAGTAAATTATCAACAATAGCTGCTGCTTTAATTAAACACGAAATGACTCTGGAACGAGAGGTTCACTTTCATCACTGGATGTCGAACTCATTTTATGATTTTGAGACAAAAACTATTAACAGAAACTTTTAATTGCATGAAAATTGCACAGAAAATTGGCTGAATTCCTTATTCTAAATTTAAAAATTTTTACCGAGACATATTCCATACAGCCAGTTATTACATTATTTTTACCATTGCCCCTCGAAAAAGGGTCCGTTATTCTTCAAAAACAGTGAATAAAACGCTGTTTATTTCACTGAGTGAAACATGCAACATTTTGAATTTGGAACATGCGCGAATATACGGATTTTAGTAAAAAACAAAAGAAAATGTGCAAGGAGGTTGCATACTCTCGCTATAAAAACGTACTAAAACTTGGCTGTATGTAATAACTGGCTGTATGGAATATGGCTCGGTTAAAAATTTTAATTTAGAATAATTTTTTAGATTATTTTCTGTAGATTATTTTCTTTTTCTCGTAGTCAATGGTAAAAATTAGAGTACCTAACACGTGAAAAAAAATTCATCTCGGCTCTTGTATCCCTCGAAAAAAATTCACCTTTTTTTCACTTGTTGGGTAATCTACTATATAGGTACACTAAACCCTCGCGCAATTGCTGCACATTCGTGTGTGCAGGATCTGTCGCGTCGTAAACAAGCGCGTGACGGGTAACAAAATAATTCTTACAGATATTGTACGGACGGCCGTAACTCTGGTTAGGGGCCATCCATAAATTACGTCACACGAATTTCATGATTTTTTTACCCCCTTCCGTCCTTGTCACAGCTGGTCACATTTGTGAGACTCCCCCTCCCTAGTGTGACGTCACACTTTTTGGAATTTTACATCTAGTAGGTAATTATGAATAAGAAAAGCAGTTCCGAAATAAGTTATGTTTCCATTTAATTTTTTTTTTAATAAAATTAACATCAAAAGTAACATTTCAAAATTAACAATTTGAACCTTATAATTATACAGATGGAGTTGGAAATGTATTTGAGTCTTTCGTTAATATAAGTTTAAAGTTCGTGTTTTAACACTTAGATTATAATAGATTTTGAAATGTGACGTCACGAAATGAAGGACCCCTCCCAACCCCCTTGTCACACAATGTCACACTTCATCGACCCCCTCCCTCCCCCTTAACGTGTGACGTAATTTATGGATGGCCCCTTACCACACGCGTGCACTCTGTGCTGTTGTGATAAGAGCGGTTTTGCAATGAAAATGGAGTAACCTGATGCGCTGGCCTCTGAACTTACGTAATAATATTCTTCTTCATCAGCCCATATACGTCCCCACTGCTGGGGCACGAGCCTCCCTCAATAACATGAGGGGTAAATGCCATACTCACCACGCTTGGCAGACGGGTTGGCGAGGGTTTTGATATAATTGCAGAGTTTTCCTTCTCTGTGTGCAGATGAACTTGCTTGCATATTTACCTTAGTCGCCTTGTACGACACCTGCCTCGGTAAGAAAGAGGGTGGTCCTATTCTACTCTGCCGCGGACTCACACGGATTTATATAATATTCTACATAGATATAATTCCCAATATAATACTTTGTTATTTTAAAAGTTTGAAATGTATCGTGTTAGCGAAAAAGGACCTGACTCGGCATATCACAGCTCAGCTGTGGCGCTAGTATTCGTTGAATCCTGGGGTCAGCCCTCACGTTTCACGTTACGTCACAAATAGGACACTCATATTACTTCGAAATTTTATAATCATCATCACTACTAATATTATAAATGCAAAAGTAACTCTGTCTGTCTATTACCTTTTCACGCCTTAACTACTGAACTGATTCTGATATTTGGTACAGAGATAGATAATTAGACCTTGGCAAAGGACATAGGCTACATTTTATCCCATAGCTGGGCACGATATACTTAACCTGTACAGCGTTCTGTAATACGGACCTACATTATAAAATAATCCAGTAGGTACTAATATAACTTTTAGTAATAGTAATCCGGTAGTAATACATCACTTTTGCGCTATCCCCGGTTTTCTTGTGTTTTCCTTTCGCTTTGGGTTGCCTGGAAGAGATCGCTGTTTAGCGATAACCTTGCACACTTTTGGTTGAAGTTTGTATTGTATGTCTTGTCTGTACTTTTTAAGTTTGCAATGAAGTATTTATCTGTCTAATATACTTTCCCTCGTATTCCAGCGTACTGGGGCCGTGATGGCTCCGGCGGCGGGGCAGCGGCGCAGGCGCAGGCCGCGGCTCAAGCCCAGGCGGCCTTGTTCGGCTTCGGAGGCCGCTACCCTCAGACGAGCACCTTGGGAGTCGCTGCCAACCAAGCCGCTTCGCTACCCATGCATCCGGCAGCCAGTAAGTATAATAAACCATCATTGCACTCAGGACTTCGTTCTCGTGGGAATTTATGAAACTATGTGCTGTTTAATGGGCAAAAGGCTGACCACCTCTCACCATGATACAACTTGTTCCATCTGATAGGTAACCCTCACAGTTTGTGTCAAACGTGGCATCTAGTGGTTCTAGAACCAGTGATGCTCTGCCTACCCCGTTAGGGTTTATAGGCGTGAGCGTATGTATGTATTCCGCTCGGGACATCGTCCCCGTGGGAATTCCGGAAAATTATGTAACCTATGTTCATCAGAGATAATGTAGCATTCTAATGGTGAAATAATTTTTCCAATCGGTCCAGTAGTTTCAGAGCCTATTCAATGCAAACAAACACACGATAAAATCTTTCCTCTTTTATAAACCCTACCCCTACTAATATTATAAACTAGCTTTCCGCGCGGGATTTCGTTCCCGTGGGAATTCGAGAAAATCATGTACCCTATGTCCACCCCAGATAATGTAGGATTCTAATGGTGAAAGAATATTTCAAATCGGTCCAGTAGTTTCGGAACCTATTCTATGCAAACAAACAAACAAACAATCAAATCTTTCCTCTTTCCTCTTTATATATTTATAATATATTATAAATTATAAATTATAAATATGCGAAAGTAACTCTATCAGTCGGTGTGTCCGTCTGTCTGTTACGCTTTCACGCTTAAACTACTGAACTGATTTTGATTAATGGTACAAAGATAGATTAGACCCTGGGAAAGAACATAGGCTACATTTTATCCAACAGCTGGGCACGTATAAGCTGTAGTTCACGCGGGCGGAGCCGCGAGCGGAAATAGAAAGACACTACAAGATTTTACTAAAACACTTCACTTTTTTACAAAAAACACTTTGTTTCCTCTTTAGGTGCAGCATGGTGGTCGATGGCATCCCAACTGGCCGCCCAGGACTACCTGGCTCGGCTGCAGGCCTCGGGGCTGAGCTTCCCCCCCCTCACCGACCCGTACTCCGGCCTGCCCCTCTCCTCCCCTTCCATGGGGAAACACGCGCAGAAGAAGCAGGGCAGGACTGATGGGTGAGCAGATTTATACTTACTGATCAGTATTACGAACTAGCCAATTACTGGCATCCCTATTAGGGATGTTGATTAATTTTTTTTATTGTTTATCTTAAAAAGAACTGAATCCAAAACCCAAAACCGAAATAATTTTTTAAAAATATTGAGAAATAAAAAAGTTACAAGCTATTAAATTTCAATAGAGGGGGAAACTGTCAAACAACGAAAAATAGATGCACGTACCGACATGTGACGTCACCGCCATTTGTTTGTGTAGGTAAAAACGAGATAGCTAGCTCTTCCCACAAAACGAGTTAGCTAGTCCTTACGATAATATAAATGCTAATAACTTGTTCATTTATAAACCAATGTTAATACTGTTTTCGGATATATTTCTAGCATTATTTTTTGTTTCACATACAATAATTCATAAAATCAAACACTGTCAACATCCCTATTGAAGTACTCCATCGACACGAAAAGAAGAAGAAGAAGTATTATGAAGAATTTGTAGGGAAAGAAAAGTGTTCGACGCGAATGGGACTTGAACACACGACTCCAGGATCAGATCTCCTGGTGCTGTAACCGACTGAGCTATCGTACCTGAATTTCCGCGCTGTATGGCTATAGACAGCACAGACCGTGTGGTGATCGGTTGAGAGTAACACCACCCCATCTCTTTCCGTGGTTGTCGTAGGAGGCGACTAAGGAAACACAAATGAGACCTGCCTCAATAATCCATCCCAGGCAACGACACTTCATTTTTTTTCTGAACCTGAGGTGTCGTCCTATAGTCTCTTGCGGTGTGGCAGGCTCTGTAAAGGGCCGTCTGGTTCGCGACCACCCTCCTACCGAAGTCCGACGCCAAACAGCTTGCGTCGGTGCGTGGGCAGTGCCTTTATAGGCATTTTCTGGGTTAACTCGCTCCATCGTCGACCTCATCTTTGACCTTTATGGTCAAGATTGAGGTCAAGAGTTAACCCATCTTATAATAAAATTAAAAAAACCTAGATCGAAATAGACGAAAAGAGCGCTTCAAACTGTATGAGAACCTAAAATGACGTCACGAGCGAGATTTAGTGAGGGGAAATCAAGACAGCTCGAAAACGATTCAAAGGCAATAATGTAAATCCAAATAAAATCGATTATCATTTTCGGCATAGGTCTCAAGCGAACTGACCGTAGATCACACTTTTTACACGCAAGGTAGGTAAACTTTTACCGTCTATCTCGATATAGGTCTGTGATAGACAGCCTCTGCACTGCACCAAGAACAATCCACGCGGAGGTCTTCTCCCACCTCCCTCAATCGACGCCCAATTTGTCGAAAGATTGCTTCGCATCGTCACTCCAGCAGCCCGTAGTGACGTGAGAGTCATTGGAGAGTTTATCTCCTCTCTCTATGGATGTCACGTTAGCGCAAATAGGTAGACAAGATAGGTCTCATCTAGAATGAACAGATGAGGCGTTGAGAAACCCATCTCTCATCCCGTACAGCAAGTCCGCGTACGTCTCTCGTTTTCTGTGTCGGTTGCTGCTCCAGCGAATTTCAAACAAATAAAATTAAATTGAATTGTATGGTAAAAAAGCTTCAATTAAAAATAAATACATTGGCAAGTTGGTGTACTTCTCTCGTTTTCTGTGTCGGGTGCTGCTTCAGCGAATTTCAAACATATTGTAAAAAAAGGCTGTATAGTAAAAAAAGCCTTAATTTTGAAAAAAAAAACATTTTTGTCAACAACCCAACTCGAGTCGACTCCCAAATGATATGTCCTCGTTTGTTCCAGCCGCACGGGCCGTCCTTCGAGCACGTCGTCCAGCGCGTCCAACAAGGAGAAGGCTCCCTCCACCAGCACCTCCAACTCGCATAGCAATATGAGTAAGTAATATATTAGACTAGCCGATGCCCGCAACTTCGTTTGCGTGTAATTTTTTTCTTTTGAACAGATTACACTTTATTGACTAAATATTGATTTAGTTTAAGATTTAGATTTTTACATGCAAAAGTTTTTTCCCGCTAACTCCCGTTCCCGTGGGAATTTTGCAATTTCCTGTTGCGACTAAGCTTTAAGTTTACTAAGGTACCTGCAAGCTAAATTTCAAGCGTCTAACTTAAGCGGTTTAGAATTTTCATACAAAAGGATTTTCCCGCTAATTCCCGTTCCCGTGGGAATGTCGGGAATTCCTTTCTTAGTGCACCTCTACGGTAGTGTACCTAAGCTACGTCCCTTCCAAATTTCAAGTGCCTACGTTTAGCCGTTTAGGCTGTGCGTTGATATGTCAGTCAGTCAGTCAGTCAGTTTCTCCTTTTATATATTTAGATACAGGGTTTCCGCCGTGTGGTGATCAGTTCAGAATAACACCAACGCATCTTTTTCCGTGGGTGTCGTAAGAGGCGTGCCTCCTACCTATCAATCTATCCTAGGCAACGGCACCTCAATTTGCTCTGAATCTGAGGTGGAGTCCTACGGTGTGGTAGGCTAAGGGCCGTCTGGTTCGCGACCACCCTCCTACCGAAGTCCGACGCCAAACAGCTTGCTGTGTTTCGTCGGTGCGTAGGAGTACCAGTGCCTTTATAGGCATTTTCTGGGTTAACTTACTCCATCGTCGACGTATGACCAAGGTCTTTCTATGACCTTGGCCAAGATTGAGGTCAAGAGCTAACCCTTCTTATAATAAATAAAAAGAAGTGAAATTATACCATGATGTAATTATAATAATAGTATAAACAAGCTTTCCGCCCGCAGCTACATGTTTTTGAATTAAAAAAAAAAAAAAAAAACGCTTCACACTCAAAGGCCCCACATTAAGGTTTTCCCTTGTGTCGTGGGTCCCTTGGAACACACAAAGACAGACACAAACACCCATGACCCGAGAACAAACATCTGCTTTTTACACAAATATTTGCCCCGACTGGGAATCGAACCCAGGACCCGCCGATCGAGAGGCAGCGTCACTACCACTCGACCAAACCGGCCGTTTTGTTTTTTCAATTTCTGCCGAGATATTCCAGTTTATCTAAACATTGTTTTTACCCGCGTCTTTGCTCCCGTAGACCATGAAATTTACTCAAATTGTAATTGCCTTTAATAACCAATGTTCATCAAGGATAAAGTAGCATTCTAATGGTAAAAGAATTTTCCAAATCGGTTTAGTAGTTTCGGAGCCCAATGCAAACAATCAAATCTTTCCTCTTTATAATACACTAGCTTCCCGCGCGGGACTTCGTTCCCGTGGGAATTCGGGAAAATCAGGTACCCTATGTCCATCCCGGATAATTTAGGATTCTAATGGTGAAAGAATTTTTCAAATTCTAGTAGTTTCGGAGCCTATTCGATGCAAACAAACAAACAAACGAACAATCAAATATTTCCTCTTTATAATATGTATAGATATAGATAAGAAGGGTTAGCTTTAGCTCTTGACCTCAATCTTGGCCAAGGTCATAGAACGACCTTGGTCATACGTCGACGATGGAGTAAGTTAACCCAGAAAATGCCTATAAAGGCACTGGTACTCCTACGCAACGACGGAACACAGCAAGCTGTTTCGCGTCGGACTTCGGTAGGAGGGTGGTCGCGAACCAGACGGCCCTTAGCCTACCACACCGTAGTTTTTTTCTTAAAGTTTTTCTATTCTATTATTTTATTTTATACCCTTTTATTATTATTATTATTAAAATTATATTAACCACCACAACTTTCTTCTCCTCCAGGATCTTCATACGGCTTCCCGAAGACGTCGTCTCCGTCCGTAATGCACTCCCAGTCCTCTCTGTCGTCGCTAGCCTCCCTCAACAGCCTGGTGTCCTCACACCAGAGCAAGCAGAGCAAACAGTCGCCCGTGGCCAGCAGTCGTAAGTATTTACGTCTTCTTAGATAGATAGATAGATAAAACATTTATTCCCGTAATCAGCCCCGGATCTATGATTTTTTCGAACCGGGGCAAGAAATTTACAGTGGCGCCCCTTCCCTTCATTGTTGGAGAAAAAATGTTAAGGCGACTACAGCACCCGATAAAGGCAGCACACATAGGAATAGTGCCATCTCCGTCTCTCAACAGGCCTGGGCCGGCAGTGCGAACAGTGTCGATACACGAAGTTTACGGACTATGAAAGCGTGCGTGCGTAAAAACATGTTCGAAAGTTAGAAAAATGAGATTTATGGAAAGGTAACAGCTTAAATCGAAAAAATGCGTTAACTACTTATCGAGAGTGTTCAATCACGAACATTTTGATAGCAAATTCAAATGCCTATGTGCATTTTACTATCGTTTTTACAGCTTAAAAGATACACAATATTGCTATTTAGAGGTGACTTTGTGAGCTTTTTCTATCGAACCAAAAGTGCTGAATCATGTTTTCAGCAAACTACTTATCTAGTTTATGTCCTGAATATTACCGTAATATTTTTTTCTTCGATTTAATGCAGTGCGTCATGCTTATCTACGCATCATAAAATCGTAATTTAGGTGCTGTAGTCGCCTTAATACTGACAAATGAGTAGCAGTTTTTGTAACATTTGTGAAAATAATAATCCTTTTTATTATCTACTACCATTACGCCGGGGACTTCGTTCCCGTGGGAATTCAAGAAAATTATGCAGCCTGTGTCCATCGGGGATAATGTAGCTTTCTAATGGTGAAAGAATTTTTCAAATCGGTCCAATAGTTTCGGAGCCTATTCAATGCAAACAAACAAACAATCAATGAAATCTTTCCTCTTTATAAATACTAAAGATTATTTGTGACATAAAAAACTAACTTAAGTATGTGTTCAAAAACTAACTGGGCGTGTAGAAATACAAAAGTTTGTTTTTCAACCATATTGTATTAGATTCGATTACTTGACAAAAATCTATGAGATTGTAGGAAAAGAGGCTTGACTTGTTCGATATTTCGAATTCTTTTCTCAAGGATTTGGCGCCCCCATGAAACTGCCGCCCAGGGCAAGTGCCATGGTTCCCCCCCCCCCCCTTAGATCCGGGGGGCTGCCAGTAATCACAATCAACATGAAGAGTCATTAGTTTTGTATGTCACAAATAATCCATACTTTTTATATATAATATAATATTCTTTATTGCACACAAACATAGTTATTAAAATCAATTGCAAAAACCAAGTGTACAAAGGCGAGCTTATCTCTAAAAGAGATCTCTTCCAGCCAACCTAACTAGTGAGAAATAGTATATAAGTAGAAGGGGTAGAGAGATTTGCGCACAGAGTTTACAGAAGAAAAATAATAATAATACTAAATAAATACAACAATAATAAAACGATACTTATTACAATAAAATAAATACATAAATATAAAATACATATATTATATGCTCATTAGAGTCTCGAAAGAAAGTGTTCTTTAAATTTTTTTTTAAAGTGTGAATAGAAGGGCTTATAAAGAGGAAAGATTTGATTGATTGTTTGAAAACCAGCGTTGGGGCCTCGGCTTCAACACATGCTGAGCTGTGTCCTATTTGACATCGCACTACACCACAATCCACTATTTATATTATACATTGTTTTGTCGTCTTCTGTATGTATTCTTGTCCTGTGTTTTATATTTTGTTATTTTATTTTCTTTGTGTTGTAGTGTTTTGTGTCAAATAAATGTCTTGAATCTTGAATCTCACAACACATAAAAAGAAATCGAACGCAACACAAACAAGAACAATTTATTTATGGTAACACAGACAGATGAGAAAGTCGAGTACTGTGCCAGTGAATGGGCTTTGGATCAGCTCAATGCATTACCAATCTTCTTATTATTCTGCCAATTACCAGTCTTCTTCGTATCGTGTGTAGGTATAGTCAAGTGTGTGGCGAACTTGACTCACCCTGGTGTTAGAGTTTTCAGGACTTAATTTAATAACTGTAGTCAATCGACAACAGCCGGGACCGACTGCTTAACGTGCTCTCCTAAGCACGGAACCGCTCGTGATAAATACTTAAATGCCCGTTTATATATTTATATCATAATATATAGAACTATAAGTTATCCATACTTAATATTATAAATGCGAAAGTAATTTATAATATTAAGTATGGATACTCTGTCTGTCCGTCTTTCACGCCTAAACTACTGAACCGAATTTGATGAAATTTGGTACAGAGATAGATTAGAGCCTAGGAAAGGACATAGGCTACATTTTATCCCACAGTTGTGCACGATATAACTTGTAGTCCACGCGGGCGGAGCCGCGGGCGGAAAGCTAGTACAAAATACACGATATATCACTAGGGAGGGGGAGTCTTATAAATGTGACCAGCTGTGACAAGGAGGGGCAGGGGGTAAAAAATCATGAAATTCGTGTGACGTAATTGCTCCAAATCTAGGTCCGTATTACAAAAAGCGACTAGGCCTCTGATCTATACTTAAATAGCTGTCGTCTTTGTTATGTTGATAGTGAGAGAAAGAGACAATCAATACTTAAGAATAGATCAATTCTTGAGTCTTCATCTGTAAAACTGGCCTTAAAGTCAACCTCATATTGTATTGTAACCAGGGGGGTGTCACTAATTTGTTTAGGCATGTTCGCGCGGCGGGCAGCGAGCGCGGGTCGCTATTCGCCGCGCGCGCGCTGACCGCGTTGGTCGCGTGTTCAACAAAATAATAAGTGTACCTACTTATTAAAAATATTAAAACCAGACAGAAACACGTTTTGCCATCACAATAGTCTGTAGGTGTCAGTAGTTAGTAGGTAAATAGGCTAGGTATCAAATAACATGGTTGGTTATGTTAACTTGTGTTTTTACAAGTTACTCTTGATTTTATAAGCAGTGTTATCTTACTTATTAATTTCAATAATAATTTCACCTCTAAATCGGCGGCGAGTGTTAACCCTGAGCTCTCGTCGCGAACGCGGCATCGAGTCGGCGGTGCGCAATAGAATATGAACGCTAGCGGCCGACTATAAGTTTCAATTTCTCTTGCAAGCTTGTGCCGCTCGCAATAGTAGGCAAATTTTTATGCCTAAAGTTGACTTTTGTTAGGGAGTGAGACTTCTGTACGTTAGTACTATTATTTATTCTGTGTTGTAACTGTCTAAAACCGGGTTTTTCCTTACAGGGAAGCCATCATCATCATCACAAAAGGGCAGTGACAGAGACCTGGCCATGCTCCGAGGAGACCTGATGCTGGCCCAGGCAGCCCACGGGGCCTACCACGCGGCCGTCACAGCCGCTGCCAAAGGGAAGGTAAGGGAACCATCACTCTTAATCATCATCTGTCATCCATTATCTTTCTTCGCCATACCATCAGCGTCGAAAATCCCTGCTGATCTCGGCACAACCATGTAACCAGTAACCAAGTAAATGAATTTAAATGACCTTAAATTTTATATATTAACTGTGAACACTTTATAGAAAACTAGCTGTCCGCCCGCGACTTCGTTCCCGGTGGATTTTCTTTTTTTTGTGAATCTGAACCATCCCCGAATCCACTTGAAAACACACAAAAAAATTAATTAAGATCGGTCCAGCCGTTTAGGAGGAGTTCACTGTCAACACACGTACATAAGTATCATATATTTATAGCAAATAAACAAAAGTAAAAAAAAAAACATTACGGAACAAAATGTAAAAAGGCGAACTTAGCACTTTTCTTCAAATCCTTTCTTTCTTCAATACTAGACAGTTGTCTTCACAAAGTTCATCATCATCATATCAGCCTATTGCAGTCCACTGCTGAACATAGGCCTCCCCCAAGGTGCGCCACTTTACACGATCCTCCGCTGTTTTCATCCAGCCACTACCCGCTATCTTCTTTAGGTCATCTGACCATCTGGCTGGGGGGCGTCCTACACTACGTTTGCCAAGACGTGGTCTCCATTCGAGAACCTGTCTACTCCAACGCTCACAAAGTTACAAACTCTTAAATGGGTCAATGTATAACTTCTTAATAAGATTCCCATGTGTATTCAAAACTACCCCTTAGAAAAATATAATACAATAACTAAATAAACACTTTGTAAAAAGCTCTAAAATAGAATTTCTGAGTATCTATTAAACGCAACCATGGGAATAAATTGCTCAACTCTACAGTTATTAGTTAATTAAAATTAGAAAATTTGTACGATTGAGTTAAAAGAGGGACCCTCGGAGTTTCTTGCCTATTCTTCTCTGAGAGACTGCGCTTTTGCGAATAGGCGCAAAGTTAAAAAAATGCTAATATAATTCACTATTTTTACTTATTTTAAGTAACATTCTGAATGTTCTATGAAATGAAGTTATTTTTTTTTATTTTGACTATGGATTTCTTCCAGCTAGTTACTTATTTCTCTTGTTTTCCAGAACATGTCCTCGCTATATCCGTTCGGTCTCCCTGGGAGCGAGAAGGACCGTCATGGAATCGACTCCTTGACCGGGCTGCCACATACCATCCTAAGGTAACTATTGTAAAACTGTTATGTAAACATTTCTATGGGGACTTTAAATTACTTATCGAAAGAACCTAACAATTTCACATAGGTCGAAATATTTAAAAAAAACAACGGGTTGCACCCCAGGATTGCCGGCAGAAGTGAAAACTTGAACATTAACGTTGTGCATTAATATTTAATTTATTTTTTTCTATGCTGACACCGGATGACATCTTGAATTATGCAGTTTTCATTTTTTCGATCAGGGTCACATGACAGACACGTGTCCAGAAGCTTTACCATGATCGCTTAGCGCGATCTTATTTAGTACCTAAACAAGTCTGCAACGCTTATTCGTACCATGATGGCTTATAAGTGATTCAATTTTGGCGCTGTTGCGATTCAAGGCAGACCAGCGACAATTTTTTTTTTCATTCAATTTCGATCGCTGAATTGGACCATAGACAACCGAGCAGTTCAAAAGCAGCGCCATCATGGTACCATTTTAAAAAACATCCGATTGCGAAGCAGTTCAAAGTTGGATCCTAAACAGAAATGCTTTTAAACGATCGTGGTAGGTACCCTGACGCGAGTTTAACATTTTTTACCCATACTATACTTCAAAGGCAATCAGCTGTTCACTCAATTTGTATGAAGAGCCGATTTTTTTTAAATATTTCAACCATGAAAGTTGTTCAGTTTCGTTGGTGATTTACATCCTTAATTTTCGCAAACTTTAAAATTACCCAGTATAAATTAGTATTCATTGTTTAATTTTGCAATGGCTGTACTTCCTAACGCGCATTTTTGTTTAATAGTGCTGCCTTGGAGGGAGGGTAAGTGTTCATAATAAATCCAACATTCACACATACATTCGAAAACAGACAGACAATACAGCACCTAAATTACGATTTTATGATGCGTAGATAAGCATGACGCACTGCATTAAATCGAAGAAAAAACTACTGTAATATTCAGGACATAAACTGGATAAGTAGTTTGCTGAAAACATGATTCAGCACTTTTGGTTCGATAGAAAAAGCTCACAAAGTCACCTCTAAATACCCAATATTTGCATCTTTTAAGCTGTAAAAACCATAGTAAAATGCATACAGGAGCTTGAATTTGCTATCAAAATGTTCGTGATTGAACACTCTCGATAAGTAGTTAACGCATTTTTCGATTTAAGCTGTCACCTTTCCATAAATCTAATTTTTCTAACTTTCGAACATGTTTTTACGCACGCGCGCTTTCATAGTCCGTAAACTTCGTGTATCGACACTATTCCTATGTGTGCTGCCTTTATCGGGTGCTGTAGTCGCTTAATCCATTAAGATAAGAGCGAACAGTGTTTGTCAAGCTTCATACGCAGTGTCCAACAGAAAGATATATTTATGTACACTGTACTCCCCTGTAGGGACAATTTAGCAAAAACTGAAACCCTGAATTCAGTTCATCATTCTGAATAATATTCCAGTGGAATTTTCCCCTGACAAAAATTTCGATTTTTGTCGAGTTTCTTAATATTTTTCTTTAGAATTTAATCCGTCGCGCGCTTGTTTACTCGCATACACGGGGGTGCAAGAATCGCGCGAATGTTTAATTATTTACTTGAACACACTCAATCTTGTAATAAAAACCAATTATAACACGAAAACGAGCAATGTACATAGGGCCGCATATCTGGTTACCACACGCGAACACTGTGCTGTTACGATTAGAACGGTTTTGCAATGAACTTGATGCGCTGGTCTCTGTACATCGCAGTCTGACAGAGATTTAAAGGCATGAATTGAATTAATAACGAATTTTGTATCCCTGACCATTTTGTTTGATAGAATGTTTCAAAAAAATCTTTCTTGTTCTAGCGACCCCTCATCCGTCCTGGGCGGCGTTCGATTACCCCCCGACACTGAAATCATCAAGTACAGCAGCGCTCTGGGGGGCCCTAAAGCCCCTCCGGGGTCCACAGGCCGGGGCCGCAAGAAGACCATCTCCTTGGACCCCCCGCACGTGTCGCTACACCCCTCTAGTGATCGGAGTACGCCGATGCCTAGCAAGAGGCAGAAAGTTGTGAGTTACCTAACAATCTTCTAAATATTTTAAAAGGAGAAACTGACTGACTGACTGACATCAACGCACAGCCTAAAAGGCTAAACGTAGGCACTTGAAATTTGGAAGGGACGTAGCTTAGGTACCGTAGAGGTGCACTAAGAAAGGAATTCCCGAAATTGCCACGAGAACGGGAATTAGCGGGAAAATCCTTTTTTATGAAAAATCTAAACCGTTTAAGTTAGACGCTTGAAATTTGGCATGCAGGTACCTTAGTAAACTTAAAGCTTAGTTGCAACAGGATATTGCAAATTTCCCACGGGAACGGGAGTTAGCGGGAAAAAACCTTTGTATGTAAAAATCTAAATCACGTAAGATAGATGTTTTCAATCTGTGTACTCTGTACAAAAAAAAATAACACGCAAACGAAGTTGCGGGCATCAGCTAGTTGTACATATATGTATAAACAAACCCGGGCACTTTAACAAAAGAAGTGAATTAGGCAAAGTGTCTAATCATCTCCGGACTCACTTGAGAACGGCTTAACCGATTTGGATGATTCTTTTTTTGTTGTGTTCCTTATTGTCACGACCAGGCTTATATTTAAAAAAATGAAAATCCACCGGGACAATTCCCACGGGAACGAAGTCCTGGTTCGACGGGTCCTGGGTTCAATCCCAGTCGGGGCAAATATTTGTGTAAAGAGATAATGTTTGTTCTCGGGTCATGGACGTTTGTGTCTGTCTTGTATACCTATGTTCCAATTCCAAGGGACCCACGACACAAGGGAAGGGGTGGGCCTTTGAGTGTGTAGTGTCTATTTGTTACTCTTTCACGCTCAAACGGCTGGACCAATAGGGATGTTGACAGTGTTTGATTTTATGAATTATGTATGTGAAACAAAAAATAATGCTAGAAAATTGATTTGTCACATGAAAGGGTGATTACAAATCTTCTTATCTTATCTTATATCTTATATATATATATATATATATATAAAAGAAAGTCGTGTTTGTTACAACACTTATAACTCGAGAACGGCTGGACCGATTTCCATGGTTTTTGATTTGTTGTATTTATCTCCGTCCCGAATAGCAGAATTACTATTAAAAACATTGGAAAATTGACGGGGAAATTCTCACGGGAACGAAGTCCCGGGCGAAAAGCTAGTTAATAATAAGGAATAAGGATTATATTATTTTGTAACAGGATGAATACGGCTCGTCTCGATCGTCAGTGGAGGTAATAAGGCTGCCCAACAAACCTGACGGTCGGCCGCCGACTAACTCGGTGTCACCGTCGCCCAACCTATCTGATTACGCAGGTAATTTTTCTTCTTATCGTGTAGGTATAGTCAAGTGTGTGAAGAACTTGGCTAACCCTGGTGTCAGAGTTTTCGAACCGCACAATGACCTCTGACAATTGACAGCAGCCGGGACCGACAGCTTAACATGTCCTCCGAAGCACGGAAACGCTCGTGATAAATTGCCACTTTGTTCATCCATCAGGTTCCCTGCCTCTGTGTACGTTGCTTAACCTCACTGATCGGTTGAGATCAGCGAACGCCACTGGGCTACGAGTGCTTCCCACTAGTCCCCTCTAACGCTGTCTCCCCCCTCACTTTTATCCAAAGAGTGAAACTAATTAAATAAATAGTAATTAGATATTTTAGGATATAAATATATAGAAACTAAATATAAGTAATAGTACCTAAGAGAAAATCGTAAATGCATGCACCTACTTAGTTCCTAAGTTTGCTGTGCCCTTGCAGGGTTTTGCATTAAACACTTTTTATGTTTTAAGACCTTACCTACTATATCATGTGAAAAAAGCAAATAAAGAATTGAGTATTGAGTAAAGTATTGAGTATTAAGGCGACTACAGCACCTAAATTACGATTTTATGATGCGAAGATAAGCACGCACCGCATTAAATCGAAGAAAAAAACTACTACGGTAATATTCAGGACATAAACTAGATAAGTAGTTTGCTGAAAACATGATTCAGCACTTTTTCGATAGAAAAAGCTCACAAAGTCACCTCTAAATACCAATATTGTGTACCTTTTAAGCTGTAAAAACGATAGTAAAATGCACACAGGAACTTGAATTTGCTATAAAAATGTTCGTGATTGAACACTCTCGATAAGTAGTTAACGCATTTTTCGATTTAAGCTGTTACCTTTCCATAAATCTCTTTTTTCTAACTTTCGAACATGTTTTTACGCACGCACGCTTTCATAGTCCGTAAACTTCATGTATCGACACTGTTCGCACTGCCGGCCCAGGCCTGTTGAGGGACGGAGATGGCACTATTCCTATGTGTGCTGCCCTTATCGGGTGCTGTAGTCGCCTTAATTAAATGTTGTTTATTTCCCCAGGTATATCTAGAGAGCTGCTACAAACAATAGCAAGTCAAAGCGGAGTGAGTTTAGCAGCTCTAGAGCGACAACTTGCCGGGGCGGCGGCGGCCGGTAAGTGGACTTTTTAACCGACAAAAAAACAGGGGTGTTATAAGTTTGACGGGTGTATGTGTATGTCTGTGGCATGTAAGAAGCGTGATGTTGAAATGTAGTTTAGAAAACCCACTTACAAGGGCCATGTTTTTATTTTAAACCTGTAGTTGTAGTAACCTTAAAAGTGTATTTTTTAGTTTAATTTTATTTAACCTCCGACAATAAAGAGGAGTGTTATTAGTTTGACGTGTGTATCTGTATGTCTGTCTATGGCATCGTAGATCCTTTTTTTATTTAAAAACTGACGTAATCGAGATGGTTCTTAGCTATACTTAATCGAAATTGGTTCAGCAGTTTAAAAGTTAAAAGCAATCGAATTTCAGGAGAGATTTTTTAAAGTTTTGGAGTTATAAAGAGATAGCTTGGATGAGTACCTTATAGAGCCTATCAACCAGTTTAAGAAACGTCCATTAAAGTTAATGTTACTTTAAATATCATGCTATCGCTTTCCGTCTGTCGACATAAATAAGGACAGCATTACAGTCAAAGAGGCTAAAACTTGAAATAACGTTTGTACAACAGATAACCTGATGGGTGACCAAAAGTGGCAATTTATCACGAGCGTTTCCGTGCTTCGGAGGGCACGTTAAGCTGTCGGTCCCGGCTGTTGTCGATTGACTACAGTCGTTAAAACCAAGTCAGAGGCCATTGTGCGGTTTGAAAACTCTGACACCAGGGTTAGCCAAGTTCGCCACACACTTGACTATACCTACACGATAAGAAGAAGAAGAAGACAACAGAGAGTATACCATTCCTCGGTCTCCATTATATGAACTTCTGTGCATAAAATCATGTCTGTTTTGCTAGAATTGAATCCAAATACAAAATTCTTTATTTTTGAAAAACCCATACATGAAAAATATTGATTGGAGTCTTCTTTTAAGCGTGTACGCCTAGTATGTCAGAAGACTCAGAAATCCTCATCGATCGACAAAAAATCAATCTTGTTATATTTGTTTCAGATTCAGGTTTAAACCTCAGCACCAAGTCGAACAGCCGGAGTTCAGGCGAAAGTCCTCTGGACCTCGGGCCGAAGAACTCTTCGGCTGATGAAGACACTCCGCTCAACCTCTCGCTCAAACCCAGCCCGCGTGAGTATTGCATTTGTAGCGCCATCTCTTTCTATCCAGCGGATCAATTCCATTAGAAAACTGCGACGGCTACAGTGCTATACGACCAACGTCGGTTGGAGTATAGGAATAGTGCGCAAGTCAAAAGACTTAAAACAATTTCGATCGATTTTCTGTTCTACGTAACACCTGTTTTTTATGACTGAATCGGCTACATATGTCCTAGATCATTGATTCCCAAAGTGGTCCAGGTGGACCCCCAGGGGTCCACGGGAGACTCGAAGGGGGTCTACGTTGGTGTGACAAAAAAATGTTCACAATTCGTATAAGAGGGGGTCCACAAAAATTTATCTTTTTTCGATAGTGAAAAACTAAAATGCTCCTTGTGCTGTGAGTAAGATGTCAAAAATAAAAAGTTGGATGGAATCACCTTTTTTGATTGGCCACCTTTACTTTTTTGACATCCACTCACAGCACAATCAATTAATTAATAAACCAATAAATTCTCGCTTTTTTTTTCGGAAACTGTTAATTCGTGGTTGAAACTCAGCCGCAACGCAAATTCTCTTAATTAGATCTAATCTCCACATTTTTTGTCGAGTTTTGGGAATATAGTAGAAATGTAGGTGCAGGGGGTCCACCGAAACCAGCAAAATTTTAAAAGTGGTCTATGAGAAAAAAAAATTGGGAACCTCTGTCCTAGATGGACACTTTTTACTCCTTTGAATTTTTTTATAAATAGTAAATGTGATGAAATTTGTGAGGATATGGGTGTTTGTTATTCTTTCACGCTCAAACAGCTGGACCAATTTTGATAAATATCTGGTATGGAGGTAGCTGACACCCTGGATTAACACATATTCTACATAATTTTCCCGAATTCCCACGGGAACGAAGTCCCGGGCGGAAAGCCAGTCTTTACCCAGTATAAAGTCGCTTCCGCTGTCTGTTCCCCTAGATTTTAATGCAGTTTTCAGCAATAGATAGAGTGATTCAAGAGAAAGGTTTACATGTATAATTCATTCCCTATATTCCCACGGGAACGAAGTACCGGGCGGAAAGCTAGTTAGCTAATGATTTCTTGTTTTGCAGCGAGCACCCAAGCGTCGGACGCACTATCACGACTGTCATCACTAAGCAGTTCGCTCAGCGCCAGTGCCAACGACCGCATATGTAAGTTATTTTAGAAATTACAAGAAAATAACCTTCTTTTTGGCAAATTGAATCCTAAATACGCAATGAGACATTGCTCTTATAAGATGTGATTGCCAAGGAAAAAATGGTTTTAATTAATAATTAGAAAAAATACAGTTAAATTGGTAATTTTATTTGTCTGATATATCTTTGGCGGCGAGGACACGAAACTTAAACGTCTGATAAATCAGACTTTGGCGGTGAAAAGGTTAAAAAAGTAAGACAAAATATACAAATTAAACTTGGGCAACAGCTAAACAGCGATCTCTTCCAGGCAACCCAAAGAATGTTGCCTGACACTGAGACTAAATATTTGCACTATACAGAAACAGTTCTACAATTAGAATCTCTTTTATGATTTTACCAACCGAACAGAAGAATCTGTTTTCTTAGTTTATAATTCTGACGAAAATAATAGCCTCGACCAATCTTCCTTAAGAGATTATTAGAAGAAATAATATTTATTTTAAAACGAAACTATGATCCGTATTACAGAACGCAACTCAGACTCTGATCTATACTTAAATAGCAGTCGTCTTTGTCATTTTGATTGTGAGAGAAAGAGACAATCAATACTTAAATATAGATCAAGACTTGAGTCTCCTTCTATACGGGCCTTAGCTTTTTAATTTATGTTAAGTTTTTAGTTTCCATTATCTGATCTCTATCATGGCCGACCGGTTTGGTCGAGTGGTAGTGACGCTGCCTCTTGATCGGCGGGTCCTGGGTTCGATCCCCAGTCAGGGCAAACATTTTTGTAAAAAGCAGATGTTTGTTCTCGGGTCATTCGTGTTTGTGTTTGTCTTCATGTGTGTTCCAAGGGACCCACGACACAAGGGAAAACCTTAGTGTGGGTCTTTGAGTGTGTAGCGTTTATTTATTTATTTATTTTATCTGGTTTTAGCCCGAAGAAAGCCAGGGGCGAAGCCGCGTCGGGTGGCCCCTGAAATCAACTCCGCGGCCGGGGAGTCACCCAGGCCCAAATCCAGTGGCAGCGAGGACAGTGAATGTAAGTCATCATTCAAATTGTCACATTTAATGTACTAGGATAACAGATATTCAAATTCAAAATAACTTTATTTTGTAAAACATTCAGGATTTTACTTAAAATAAGTCAAAAATAACATTAAACATTAACATTAAAGGATTGAAATGCATACATACATATTCGTTCTTTTGACCCTACTGACTATACGCCTATTCGCAAAGGTGCAGTCCTCCCCAGAGAAGAATAGGCAAGAAACTCTGAGGTGCTCTTTTTAATCGCATTACAATCTTATTATCAATCAAGTGGTTCTGAACCCTGATGCTCGGCCTTCCCCGTATGGGATTATAGGCAAGTGCGTATGTATGTATGTAATGTAATGTTATGTAGTATATTGTATAACTTATGTTCATGTACAATAAAGAATAAATACATATATTATCTCTTACCAGCCCATATACGTCCCCACCGAGGGGCACGGGCCTCCCTTCGAAACACGAAGGGGATTTAGGCCATAGTCCACCACGCTGGCATAATGCGGGTTGGTGGACAGCTCATCTTTAGAAAATGAATTTTCTTTGACGAGCGGGTTTCATCACGATGTTGTCCTTCACCGTTGAGCAAGCGATAATTAGAAAAGACGAATTTTGTGGTACAGGCCTGCACCGGGATTTGAACCCGCGACCTTCGGATTACAAGTCTGGCTCATTACCAACTGGGCTATCACCGCTTTTATTATACATACATGTAACTTTTAACACTGCAGACCACTAATGTAATGTCCCTATCATTTCATGACAGCAGTGGGCTGGCCCACGCGGGAAGGCCGGCCTAGGAACCTAGGGCGAGGAGTCAGCAAGCCTAAGAAGAACACTGTGGCCTCGCTTCTGGCGCAGTCGAGGGCCTTAGGCCTGCGACCGGCCCTGGCACAGCAGCTGTTGCATGAGACTGATTTGGTGAGTTAATAATGATATACTTAAGTACTTATACGGTACCGAACTGAAGAACTGACGGATGATGAAACTGACGAGTTAACGAATTATATGAAACTGACGAGCGTTGGAAACTGACTATGACTAGTTCTATAAATGACCCGTCATAACCGACTTCGTTCCTGTGGGAATTTGGGAAAATTATGTAGCCTATGTGTTAATCCAGGGTGTCAGCTACCTCCATACCAAATTTTATCAAAATTGGTCTAGCCGTTTGAGCGTTAAGAAAAAACAAACACACAAACTAACTTTCGCTTTTATAATATTAGTTTGATGTGATGTGATGTGATATTTGTGAAGTCTGTATTTCTGTTTTTCGTTTTTACTTTATTTTATAGATAATCGGTTCGCTCTTGACCACAATCTAGCCCAGAGGCGGAGATGTGGTCGAGGATGTAGCAAGCTCACCCAGAAGATGCCTATTCACTAGAACTTTAAAGAGATTCGGGTTGTATGAGCCTGGAAATACAGACGGACAATCGTTTACAATTTTGCCTATTTTCTATTTACAGGAAAAACTAAAAGCCCTGCTGGGCGAAACAGCGAGCACAGACTCTGAGTGCCCGTCAGACAGCTGTCCGTCTGACTCGGACGCGTCAGACCACGTGGGCAGACCCAGTGACTCGCAGCTTAGGCTGCCGCTCGCTTTGGGTAAGTTATATTTATTTAATGTGTAAGCTGTTGTTATTTCAAATAAAAAAATGGACAGTTTTTTTAAGTAGCCTGTGGACCCTGTGGTGTGTTCATGCTAACGTAACATTTTTTAAATGTTACGAGTACCTGTTAATCTAGGTTCCCTGGGTTTTGGGTTTAAATATTTTAAACCTTTAGTTAATCTTTTAGGTTATCCTTTTTTGAAGCAGATTTTGTTAGTGTCAAGGGAAACAAGTCCGAACGTGACTTGATACTCTGATCCATACTTAAGTAGCAGTCGTCAGTTGATTGTATCATTTCTCACAATTTGATTGTGGTAGAAAGATAGAATCAATATTTATTAAGCATAGATCAATGTCTATCTGAAATAAATATATAGAATTGAAAGGTCCACACTAAGGCTCGTATTACAGCACGCGACTCAGAATCTGTTCTTTACTTAATTAGCAGTCTTCTTTGTCTTTTTGATAGTGAGAGAAACTTAAGTATTTAAGTATAGATCAGCGTCTGAGTGGTCTTAGACTCTTATAACTCCATAGGTGTTAGTAACAATGATAAAACTTAGAAGCTAGTTTTAATGACCAAAATTGTAACCTTTGAAAAAGCGGTGATGGTCCAGCTGGTAGTAAGCCAGACTTGTAATCCGAAGGTCGTGGGTTAAAATCCTGGTGCGGATTTGTACCATTAAATTTGTCTTTTAGGATTTATGTACGGATTTCTAACTATCACTTGCTCAACGGTGAAGGAAAAACATCGTGATGAAACCCTAGAAATATTTTCGAAAGACGAGTGGTCCACCAACTCGCATTGGTTAAGCATGGTGGACTATGGCCAAAATCCCTTTCATGTTTCGAAGGGAAGCCCGTGCCCCTCGGTGGGGACGTATACGGGCTGGTAAAAAAAAACCTTTGAGTCTGACACTTATTTATGTTCTCTCTTTCAGGCTGGAAGCGGGTAACTGTGATCCGAGGCCTCTCCCGCAACTGCAGTATAAAGGGTGACGTGACGTACGCGCCGCCCGAGCCGCACTCGCACCACAAGATCAAATCGGCGCAGGAGTTGCATACGGTAATTACGTAGTTTTATGATGTCTTTGCAGTGGTTCAGATGTATGGTTTTGAACTTAAGGTCAGCCATACTCAAAGTTTGTTTGGATTAAAAATCTATTTTTGAAGTTTACTTTAAAATAAAGTATGTAGGCTCCTTGCATTGAATAAAAAATAATAATATAAAAACAAGTTTTTACATATTTAAGTGTTTATTTTTCGTATCTTACACAACTCGATACCCAACGACGACGTGCAGGGGAGGGGGGGGGTTATGATTCTTTTATTTTTCTGTAGTGCGAGTAAGATCTGTCTTCTTTATTAAACATTTATCACGAGAGAACATTTTTCGTTTTGATTAACCTAGAATCCAGGAAATATACCAGCACAACCAGCACATTTGACAGTGACGACAGAGAAGGGATAAAATAGCATGTTATAAAATAACTAGTCCGTTATTTAACTATACTTGGGCCATTACGAACGTGCGAACTGAGTCCTAAATCATTACGTCATAGGGATGCCGGGCCAATCGTTATCGATAAAGGGACACAGGTAGCAACTAGTTTTTTTATTTTAAAGTTGCTTGTGTTAGTTTATCGATACCGATTGGCCCGGCATCCCTATGACGTAATGATTTATGACTCAGTTCGCACGTTTGTAATGGCCCAAGTATAGATGTTATTATAATAACAAAACAACGGGGGATAAAGCACTAAAGCGGAAAAGTAGCACGGAGCCTGGTTTCGAAACCTGGCTCCTGGATTTGGTTGGTGATTTTGTTTGTGGGTGACAGAAAATCAAGTATTGCCATTTAAAAATAAAAAATACTAACCAAATCCGTCCCTAAACTACCGAAATAATGCAAGTATCGCTTTCAAAATCTTTTTCATGCTACTTCTCCTGTCTCCTGTCTCTTTAACATTCTTTATAATCCACTTGCTCCTAGTTATCTACGTGAGCGCTTTAAATTTTCACGTGGTCAGGATAAACCGTGTCGCTCAAATGTTAGGACCCTACTATCTATCCCTTCGCACCACTCGGATTTCTTTTCTTACTCCTTCACGGTGCACGCGGCAAGACTATGGAACTCTCTCCCTCACACTGTCCGAGACAGCCCATCGCTGGCTGTGTTTAAGAGAAGAGTTAAAGAGTATTATCTTTCTTCCTGTAATGACTGTTAGGTTTAAGTATTGTATATATGTGTTTATATATGTATATATTTTTGCTTAGTATGTTTTTTTTATTGGTTTTCGTATTACGCGCACGACTATCTGCTGTTTATGTTTCACATTTCCTATCCTTGAGTTTGCTGGAAGAAATTTCTAAATAGAATTAAGCTATACCTGTTGTGTCGTCTATCTTTTCTTCTACTAATCTGTTTAATTTTCATGTTGCAATAAATTGTTAAATAAATAAATAAATTCTTTCATACCCAAAAACTGTCTAAAATCTTCTTTTTATTCCAGTTCTTAGAATCGAACCCCTCGGGTCCGCTCTCAGTGGATAACTTCAGTTTCTCCGGCCGCTGCGTGTTAGGGGAGTACATCCAGCCGGCGGCCGACGGCAGCGAGATTGTACTGTCTGAAGCAGAGATTACTAAGAGGTTAGTAGATAGAGACATACGGATAGATAGTCATATAGGTAAACACTTAGATAGATAGACACATACATAGATAACTACACAGGTAGATAGACTCATACATAGATAGACACCCGCAAAGATAAATAGACACATAGATAGATGACAACTCCAGCCGGCGGCCGACGGCAGCGAAATTGTGCTGTCTGAAGCAGAGATTACTAAGAGGTTAGTAGATAGAGACATACGGATAGATAGTCATATAGGTAAACACTTAGATAGATAGACACATACATAGATAACTACACAGGTAGATAGATTCATACCCGCAAAGATAAATAGACACATAGATAGATGACAACTCCAGCCGGCGGCCGACGGCAGCGAGATTGTGCTGTCTGAAGCAGAGATTACTAAGAGGTTAGTAGGTAGAGACATACGGATAGATAGTCATATAGGTAAACACTTAGATAGATAGACACATACATAGATAACTACACAGGTAGATAGACTCATACCCGCAAAGATAAATAGACACATAGATAGATGACAACTCCAGCCGGCGGCCGACGGCAGCGAGATTGTGCTGTCTGAAGCAGAGATAGACATATGGATAGGTAGACAGATAGATTAACACTTAGCTAGGTTACATAAATATATGAACTCATAGATAGAGTGTGTTTATGTTCCATCATATCGATTGTAAAATGAAGTGTGTTCGAAATAAATACTTAAATTTTAAAGCAGAAAACATGAAAAATAAAAAAAAGTGAAATTTTCCGGAGAAGAATTCCACTGGAAAATCATTCAGAATGACAGACTGAATTCATGGTTTAAATTGTTGCTAAGCTGTCCCTTACCCCATGTGAATTACTGTAACCTAACATTTTTATTTTAGATTGGAAGAAGCCCGAGCGTTAGCAGCTATAACCGGCCCCCGACCGACCCCCCCGCCAGTGGACCGACGGATAGAGTTGGCCCGGAGACAGCAGGCAGCCAGGGACGCCAGGAGGGATGCCACGCACCGGTCTAGAGACCAGGTAACCATCATGATAGAATAGAATCTTCTTCTTATCGTGTTGGTATAGTCAAGTGTGTTGCGAACTTGACTAACCCTGGTGTTAGAGTTTTCAAACCAATGACCCTGACTTGGTTTTAACTACTGTAGTCAATCGACAACAGCCGGGACCGACAGCTTAACGTGCCCTCCGAAGCAAGGAAACGCTCGTGATAAATTGCCACTTTGGTCACCCATCAGGTTCCTTGCCTCTGAGAACGTTGCTTAACTTCACTGATCGGTTCAAATCAGCGAGCGTCACTGGGCTACGAGCGTTTCGTTCAGTTCTAAAAGTATATCTCTTTTTTCTTAGGCCCGTCTAGTCAGAGAGATGGAGAGGAATGAGAAAGCAGAGATAACGAAACGGGAGAAAGAAGCGAGAAGTCAACAATTATTGGAGGTTAGTACCAATTAAACAGACAGTAGCACGTCAGGTTACCCATTTGCACGACGAAAGCCGACGCTATAACGAGCGAGATAAGAGAGGCGTCAAGGTCAACATTTACAGTCTGATGTGCTGCCGTGTGTACAACATTATATGTTGTTATAAAATATGGTTAAATGGTCAATATGATCTATGGTAAGCACCTGATTGATCAGGCTTTGAAAGTATTTACTAAAAGAAAACTGCCCCATAAATTACGTCACACGTTAAGGGGGAGGGAGGGGGTCGACGAAGTGTGACAAGGGGGTGGGAGGGGTCCTTCATTTCGTGACGTCACATTTCAAAATCTATTATAATCTAAGTGTTAAAACACGAACTTTGAACTATTAACGAAAAACTCAAATACATTTGCAACTCTATCTGTATAAACATAAGGTTCAAATTGTTAATTTCTTGAAATGTTACTTTTGATGTTAATTTTATTATTATTTTTTTAATAGAAACATATTTTTATTCAATAATTACCTACTAGATGTAAAATTGCAAAATGTGTGACGTCACACTAGGGAGGGGGGAGTCTCACAAATGTGAACAGCTGTGACAAGGACGGGGGGAGGGTCAAAAAATCATGAAATTCGTGTGACATAATTTGTGGATGCCCCTAAGATGTTTTGCAGTTCTATAATGGATGACTTAAAATTGTTAAGCAAAAATTAGGGATCTGAATCAACCCACGAAACTGAACAACTTCCCCCAAATAACATAGATCGAAGTATGAAAAAAAAATTCAATGCTCCATATAACTTGTGCGATGATTTGCTTTTGTTTGGGAAAACGACAATTTTTAAAAACAATTTCATACAGGTTCCTTGGGGAATGTTTTTCAGTTTCATGAGGAGAATCATGAAACTGAATAATTTAAAGTGATCCCAATATATTCAGTGTCTTGTGATAACTCCAATACCGCGTTGTATGCCCTCATACGTTTTCTCACCACTTCGCGCCATCTAGCGAGAATTTATCGTAACTTGCGTTTGTAGGTCTTTAATATTTAAGGAACTCGATTAAAATAACCAAAGACTTTGTCAATAATATGGGCTTTCTTTTATTCCATTTTTTTTAAACACGTTTTGCCCCAAAACAGAATGTCAATATTATTCGTACTGTTATTTGAAATATTTTGAATTACTACAGCGTGTATTACTTTTTAATTAATGTATCTTAGTACACTTGTGACTGTTACCGCATACCACCTTTTAAGGCCGTCATCGTCAGTGATAGTTCGTGTTACTTTGGATAGATGGTGCTGCTGGGACTGTATAAATTATATCCCGTACAAATTAACTTGAGACCTGGGCCGATGACGTCATTTTCAATGTATGGTGAGCAAAATGATAAAATATCGAAAGAGGGTCGAGACACATGTCCGTAACAAAGATGCTATATCTTTGTATATCTTTTTCGATATTTTATCATTTTGCACACCGTACATTGAAAATGACGTCATCGGCACAGATCTCAAGTTAATTCGTACGGGATATATTATCATTTTGAAAGTCTTATGCCCAAGTGAAATTGCCAAGTTCAAGGGAAAAGTACAACAGTTCGCTTAGTACAACAGTTTCGCTTAGATATAAAAAAGTATTGACATTCTGTATTAACTAGTCATAGATTCCCTGAGTTATTGTTTGCGCATTTAAACTACTGGGAAATTTATATTTACTTATTTTTTTATTAAATGTGCTTGTGTATGTTTTTTCTTTATATTTTATTATCAATTTGATGCTTGGCAACATTGTGCTCACATTGTAGTTTTTTTTACAGTAAAAAGCAAAAAGAATCTGTTTAATGGTGTCTTTTCGCTTTTTTTGTAGTTTTAGTGAACTTTCGGCTTTTTTTGGTAGTTAGGCTGTGTGTCTGTTAGATATTTTGGGTTTTTATGTTTTCACAAGTAGTAAATAGATGTGGCATTCCTCATGTCTGAATACTCACAACCTTTACGTAAACAAAATTAAGTAGTTATGTATAGTATTTCTATCCCAATCTATTTTGCCAATAATCATTGATCACCAATACTTATACAGCTAGGAATTTTTAAAAACTGATTGTAAAATCCACTTGTTTTAGATTTTTAACAGCTTAAATGGAGTATATGTATAGACATCAGGAAGTCAGATTACCCATTTGCACTACGAAATCCGCCTATTGCGAGCGAGTTAAGGGCGACCTCAAAGTCAGCATGTACAGGGCTTTAGGTATCTCTCTTTCAACCATTAATCAATCAGTCCATGAAACTGAACAACTTCCCCAAGGAACATAGGTCAAAATACGAAAAAAAAAATTGATCTCCCATACAGAATGCGCTATATGCTGATGAAGTTTGTATGGGAACTCGACATTTTTTTTTCGTATTTTGACCTATGTTCCTTGGGAAAGTTGTTAAGGTTCATGGACTGATTAACCACCCGAGAGGTTGAAAGAGAGATACCTAAAGCCCTGTATAGCCTGATATGCTGCCATGTGTACCCAGTTACAATTTATACAAAACCAACTCAAAGTACCTATAGCGTGTTTTTAGTTTTTCACATTTTTCCTCATACATTTTTCCATAACTATAAATAAGTATCGTAAAAATTCATTGTTACAGTGTTGTGTTCTCTTTTGGTAAATAAACCCTTTAGTTTCATTTCAGGTCAATAAATATCACAAGTGTAAACATTAAAGTAAGGTAGTGACGTCCTCAGACCTTCAACATAATTTTCATATATTTAGCTACTTGTGGATATCATTGAACTCCCAAACCTTATTATTATTTAGTATATCATTTTTCTATTTATATATGTAAAGCTATAAACTGGGGAAAGTACTCTCTAACCCAAAAAACGACGACAATGTTGTCAAAAATCCAATTGATAATTCCAGTACCGTACCCAAATCCGGTACTGTATCGAAATATTAACCATCGAATGAAATCGCAGCATATCAACAAGAACCGAACGCAGCTCACCATCGAGCCATTGCCAGCCTCCAAAACTGAGTGGAAATTACCAGAAATAATCATGGGACCAGCCACTAAAACTAGTAAAGACAGAACGATGCCGCCTATAAGTTTATCTTTAATCCCTGTGCCTAATCCTGATGGTTCCAAACCCGAAATTAAAAGTTTGAATTTCAACCAATCAGGTTGGAAAGAAGAATATAACGCGCTTGACAAAATGAAGGACTTCGCTGAAAAAGCCGCATTCGACTTACCGAAACGAAAAGACAAACACGATTATCCAACGACGTCAGAAAGGAAGAGATACAAAGAGAACAATCTAGAAAGACTAATCGAATCATATTCTCGGATATCAGAATTCATAAACGGTTGTGATTGGTCGAAATTGCAGGCCGATAAGAAATCTGATCCAAAATGCTTAGAACAAAAATACTTGGACGCCAAAAACGAATTTATGACGAAAAATCTGATGTTGCTACCTAAAGAAAATCAGAAATCTGTCTTAAAAGAAGTTATAGACTTAAGTGAAGATGATGATAACATACTATCAGATATAATAAACAAGAAAATCAAACAAGGCACTTTTAACGTTGGCAAAGATGGCGCGCTGTCAATTTCGGTACATCCGTTTAAGGATAATTTAAATATGGTACGTTATTAAATATAGTACTAACTCTTCGGGTCTCACTAATGTTCTGGCTAATACAATCTGTGGTCTGGTTACTAATGTGGTATAACTTTATAACTCTGGCACTCTATATTAAATTAGGCACTATATCGACTTAAAAAGCACCCTATATTGTTCATAATAATTCAGCCAAGCTTATCATTCTAAAATCACTAAATAGGAAGACGTATTTGACTTATTTGATGGAAGACGTGAATCTGAACAAATTTTCCCAAGAAACAAACTTAATTGTTTCAGATGTGAGTCCCTGCAGGTAAGGGGCGAAATGGGCTTAACAAAAATTCATATTACATTGATCTAAAATCATCTAAGTAGGTACCACCTTTCAATTCTAAATATTGTTATGTTTATTACAAAAGAAATTTCACATCAGAATACAAAATCACAGTCCCAAAATTCTTATCTTAATGACAATCACTACTCCCTTCACAAAACAAATGCTTTTTTTTAAACTCACATAACACTTCTGCATGCTTCATACTATTCATTCTCTATTATGCTTCATATAAATACTTAAAACTTATATTATATTATAAGAAGTACTATTTCAATAGAAAATTAGCGATTTTTATAGTTGCAATCGGTTCAACAGATGGCGCTATCGAATTTTGATTTACTTAATAAGTAACAAGTTTTCGTTTCTAAAAGGTAGGTAATTTAAAATATGTTTAGGATAATTTTATATTGACATAGATCAATCCAACCTCGAAAATTTAAAATCAAATCGGCGCCATCTATCGAGCCTCTTTGGTATTAATTTTCAATTGTGGTCAAGAGCAAATCCATTATCTAAAAAAAATCGGTTTTCAGAAATCCGTTATTTATCAGTTTTTTTTCTTTCTTTTCTTACACTTAGCTAAGTCTTATTTTATAATATTTTCCTTTGTTCCATGTCGCTGTTTAAATTATTATTTGCTGTATCGCTTTCGATGTTAATAAGGCTAAGAGAAAGAAACATGAAGAGTCAGAGAAGCAGAAGATTGAAGACCAGGCGAAGAGGCAACAGGTTTGTTTAGTATACCTAGATGACATCATGATCATGACGCTTTGCTTAGTTGCTATTTATTTAAAAAATACTCACGCAAACCTTCAGAAGTTAATTTAGAAAAAAAAACTCAGTGACAAAACATTAAAATTAAAAACTTGGTTTTGATCTACATTGAACATTTTACAAAAATAATGTAAGATTTTCACAAACTCATGAGAAACCCTGTATTATTTTTATTTAATGTAAATTACATTTTTCAATTTATTTATCTAGATTAGATTAAATATAATTACTAGTCAACAAAAATACACCTAGTACTTATTGATAAAAATAAAATGAAATAAAAAAGCCTCACCTTTACTAATCTAAGGTTCGTATTACAGAACGCGACTCAGACTCTGATCTGTACTTAAGTAGCAGTCGTCTTTGTCGTTTTATCAGTGAGAGAAAGGGACAATCAATACTTAAGTATAGATCAAGACTTGAGTCTCCTTCTGTAATACGGACCTAAATTAGGTGTCGCCGCAACGGCTTAGGCCTCCATCATCCTCCTCCACTCTTCTTTATTCCTTGCTTTTCTTTCCTAATCTTTTCCACATCTCTGTCTGAATATATCGCACCATCTTCTTCTAGATCTTTTAGATATTCCCTTGCCACTGTAACCATCACTTGAAACCCATTCTGTCAGTCTTTCTGGCCATCTTTCTTCTTTCATTTTTGCTATGTGTCCTACCCATTTAGTACAATTAATTATAAACTAATTTAAACCAAATGGTAAATAGGTATATGATTGAAAAAAAAAATCCCGGATCGATTTTTGTTCAAAAATCCCTTAAAGGATTGTAAATATCGTTACAATTTATCTGTTTTGTTTCAGGAAAGAGAAATAAAAAGACAACAGGCAATTCTACTCAAAGAACAGGTTTGTTTGTTTTTGTTTTTAATTTTATTTATAGTGGGTGTGCACATATCAATGTTGCCTATTTAATGTGGGCTGTTTTTGTGTGTTTTTTGTGTTAATTTCTTTATGTATATTTTTTTTTGTGATAACATCTTTAAATTAATTTGGTAAAATTTTAAATGTGACTAATATATTGTTTTGATATTTTATTATGGTGGGATCAATTTTATTATTATTTATTATTCTTCTAAAGTTTTACAATTAACCCTCAGTTTTTGTGTGTCATTACAATACTGCTTAGTATTTGGGGATACCTATTGTAGTTAGTTTCGAGACATTATTATTAAGTATGTATATGTCTATTATTTGTTTATCGATATTTAAGAGCCATTCACATATTACGTAACTGCCAGAAGTGGTCAAGCGTATACTAAAATATTAATGGTTATCGGAAAGTGTGACGCGGTGGTAAAATTGGGTACCTGGTTAATATTTGACTGGCTCATAATTAATATACAAGATATTTATTTGTGTTTTGTGTTTTCCAAATCCGTCGGGATTTCTACTTGGGGATATCGCAGCAAAAATATATCACAGAGGTGAGTTTGCACTACGCTTTGTACAGGGGTCAGCGCATCAGGTTACTCTATTTTCTTGCACGCATAGGGAACCTGTTGTGCGGTCCTCCGTACACCCCTTTTTGCATGGGTATTATCCAGATATTTGAAAATGCATGAGCACCTTATCGATAGCAATAATATGTCCTTTACCAATGAAATTGAATTCCATACAATATTTTTAGAAAACTAATATTTTCATACAAACCTCTTTTAGTTTTTTCTCGAGAATGGGAAATCCTCTGAGGGAAAGTTTGGACAATATTTAGTAAAATTTTATCATAAGTACTTAGTTTATTGAAAGTTGTAATTGTAACAAAGGAGCAGCAAAAATAAGCAATGAAACGGGCAACAGATGAAACGAGCTACATTTGAGCTTCGTTTTCCGTAAATAAATCCGAAAGGGGTTTGAAACTTTTTGTATGGAAACTGGCATATCCACTCGTCGAAATTATTATTATTTTTTCGAAATCGCGGCGCATGATGAAAGTGGTATGTATGGGTAGAGGACACATAGATGAACAAAAAATGTCAGTAAAATGGTATCCTAAACTGCCACGTTACCGAGATATTCAGAAGTAAAGATCGACAAATGAAATTTTAAAAAAAATTGACATATGAGTACAACGACATCTTTATTTCCAAATATCTCGGTAACATGACACTTTAGGATACCATGTTACTCACATTTTTTGTTCATCTATGTGTCCTCTACCCATACTTACCACTTTCATCGTGCGCCGTGATTTCGAAAAAAAAACTGGCGGCGGGTGATATGCCAAAAAGTTTCAGACCCTTGTATTAATATTGCTTGAAATCTCCGTTATATGGTCAAGTTTTTAGATAAAAATTAATTTTAGTAATAGCTGTTCAATCGAATGAATCACGAATAAAAAAAACTGGGAAAAATCGGCAATGTGACATGTAAAAGATCTATTATTTAATGGAAAGGCTTTATTAATAACCTTGATTCTATAGATAATTAAGAAATATCTTCCTTCTATGATTATGGTATTCTTCTATCATCTAACTTTATTATGACTGACTTTTGTAAGTTTAACCAAATTATTTTCGATATTTTACTCTAATTTTCTCTATTTTGCTTTTGATGGAAAAATAAAACACGGTATAAGGGTTCAGCTTAGCACTTAAATGGTGGAATCTACCCATAATTACGATTGACTATAAGGTTTTTATCCTTAGAAACTTCAAGTTAAGGAGTTTTCGTTATTTACCTTCTTTGGCATTGCGTACCGCAAAACCAAGCCCCGCACCACGCTGTTAGGCTGACATTCATAGACGAAAACTAAAGCAAGATCCGACTGTGAAATGTCAAATTAAATGTCATTTGCCTACTAAAGAAGGCAAATTTGACATTTCAGAGTCGGGTCGTGGCTTAGTGAATTAAATGTCATTTGCCTACTAAAGAAGGCAAATTTGATATTTCAGAGTCGGGTCTTGGCTTAGGTTTCGTCTACATATGAATGTCAGCCTTAGAATGCTGTCTTCCAAATAGTACTTACTTACATTGCCATCTTTCGTGTTTTAAGCCATTATTATTTTTTTTAATGTGAAATTTCTCTGGATAAATAATTTAATAAAATAAATAAATGATTTATTTATTAACTTAATAAATAAATATTCGAATAAATAATTTAATTTTAAAGCAGAAAATATTAAAGAAAATTAAAAAAAACTGAAAATGTTCCATAGGAAAATTACACTGGAAAATCATTCAGAACAACTGTCTGAATTTGGGGTTTCAGTTTTTGTGAATTTGTACCCTGTATATCAATCATAAAGCGTCCACGGTGATTTAAATGGGACCACCGGGCCGTAACAGATTTAAATACGGGCGATTTTTACCAATTAACTTACAGTATTTATGCTTTCTTTACTCTCCATTTTACCTTAACCACAAAATAACAATTTAACTTTCCAACAACCAGTTGCAGAAACGTCTACAGTTACAGTTAATGCCACTTAAAGTAACATACTGTCTCTTTCCGTCTAGTTAACGTTAACAAGGACGGCAATACATTTAAAGAAGCTTACTTAAATGAACATTTCTGCAACTGAGTGTTACTCGTCTTACAATTTCTAATCTGTATCTAAACTAAACTATTTAATAATTAATCTTCAGCTGCCCTAGCATAAGCAATGAGAGTTACAGTTGATTGCCAAGGAAAACACAACCTTAAATTTATGTGAAGAAGATTGCATTTCCTTTGCATTAAATTGACGTTGACACAAGATGATTTTTTTTAATTAGCCCATTTATGTCCCCACCGAGGGGCACGGGCCTCCTATAAAACACGAAGGGGATTTAAGCCATAGTTCACCACGCGGGGTGGTTGGTGGACCGCTCGTCTTTCGAAAATGAATTTTCTTGGACAGGCGGGTTTCATCACGATGTTTTCCTTCACCGTTGAGCAAGTGATAATTAGAAATCCGTACATAAATCCGAAAAGACGAATTTAGTGGTGCAGGCCCCCTTCAGGATTTGAACCTACGACCTTCGGATAACAAGTCTGGCTCATAACCAACTGGGCTATCACCGCTATCACATGATCGTAAATAATCATAAATTGCTAAAAAGACTTATGTCCAAATCAATACGCAAGAGAAATGAAAACTTCTCGATAACCAAATAGAGTGTATTTTCCTTGTGTTGATACTCTCACGAGAGAAGCCTCATTGCATATGCTAGGGCAGCTGATCAACATTTACTTTCTCCACCAGGAACGTGAAAGGAGAAGACAGCACACAACATTCATCCGACAACTAGACGCGAGAAGAAGATGGGAAGAGCGAGAGAGAAGAAAACACCAGAACCTTCTAGATCGACTGCTGACGAAAGAGAAGAAACTACAGTCGAGACGGAAAGAGATGGAACTTTTGTCTGAATTAAGGTAAGATTGAAAAAAAATACCATGTGGGCTATTAATAACACATTACTCCAAAAGAAATATCAACATTTGTGCTAAGACAACCGCATTTGAAAAAACTGCGCTTTTCTGACAAAAATCTTTTTTTTTGTTAAACTTATCCTTTTCGAGTTAAGGCAAAGGAATCTATGCCAACACAGCCATATTTTAAACAAGCACGCGACGAGTTAATTTGTTTGTTTACCGACAACTATGGCGGCGAGAAGCACAGCTGCGGCGATTTTTGTTGGAACCAAACGGAGCGGATACACTGCGTATCACTTTAACTCTTTTAACTCTACAATTTAACAACTAACTTTATCTAATTAAATTTTAGTTAGTTTACTGCACAATGCACTATCACTTTTATACGTTAAAACTATTTAAAACAAAAATTCAATCAGCACAATAACTCAACAAATAAAAAATAACGGGGCATAGATCAAAATCTATTAGACCTATCTAGAAAGAAAAGAAATTGGAAATCTAAATGAGTTAGCCATCGACGCCTCAAAGCATGTCAGTATATCTCTCTCTTGCGTTAACCAGAGCCTCTATTCTGTAAGCCTACGACCGATATTCCGAAGCGTCGGACGTAAAAAAAAAAAAAGCTTCACACTCAAAGGCCCACAGTAAGGTTTTCCCTTGTGTCGTGGGTCCCTTGGAAAACACATAAAGACAAACACAAACACCCATGGCCCGAGAACAAACATCTGCTTTTTACACAAACATTTGCCCCGACTGGGAATCGAACCCAGGACCGCCGATCAAGAGGCAGCGTCACTACCACTCGACCAAACCGGCCGGCAAAGCACATCTGTTGTAAGTACATCTCTCTCTTGTACTAAACATATGACAGTGACAGATAGTGACTAATATCGGTCTTTTATCGGTCGGGACATTGGTCAAGTCACAACACAGTGAGCCATCGACAAGAAAGTGATAATATCGGTCGATATCATTCTTTCAATGCCGTATGCTCTTAAATAGTAGTTTTAAAATGTTAAATAATTGCTTTCCTATCGTGTAGGTATAAAAAATATATATATTTATTTCACTTTAAACAATTTAAAAGTAAGCGAGTCGCTAGTGTCTCCATTTAGGCTTTTCGCCTGTGTTTGGAGTCACCGCTCTTCGTGAGACCACGTATTCTATTCTATTCTTAATTTTAAATCTTAAGGTACTTATCACAAATTAACACAAAATAAAAATATATATCATAATGTTAGTAAAAGTTGATAGAGAGTGTAAGTGTGTGTGAAGTGTGTGTGTGTGTTACGAGTGTTTATTAATTAATGTAAGTATCTATCAATGTAGGTATAATCAGGTACTTGTTTTAAAGACTGATAATCAATCGAATTAAGTTCAATACAACCGCCATATAAATTCAATACAAAATTTATTTTAGTAAGAAAGAGATATACAAAAATATTTGATAGGCTATAAGTTTTTTATTTATCGACCATGTTCAAATATAATTTAGAATTATGTTATCTCATATTATGTATGTTAATATATTATCTTAATAAATACGTGATATTCAATATTAATCATCTACCCAATTAAGATGACAATTTAAGATAGATTTTGAATATATATCTAGTACTAGCTTTCCACCCGGAACTTTGTTCCCATGGGAATTTGGGGTAATTATATAGCCTACGTGTTAATCCAGGGTATCAGCTACCTCCATACCAAATTTTATCAAAATTGGTCCAGCCGTTTGAGCGTGAAAGAGTAACAAACATCCATACGTACCTACATACATACATCCAAACTTTCGCGTATATAAAATTAAATAAATAATAAACGCTACAACACTTAAAGGCCCACACTAAGGATTTCCCTTGTATCGCAGGTCCCTCGGAACATACATAAAGACAGACACAAACACCCATGTCCCGAGAACAAACATCTGCTTTTTACACAAATGTAGCGGGATATAGTAGTTGTAGTAGTCATTAGTAGTTGTAGTTGTCACTCAGCTACGGCCTGTTTCTGCAGCACATTTCCTTCTGTTTTATTTTATTTATGTAAGACTATGTAATCATTTACTTTATTTATTTTAATTCAATTTTTTTATATGCTTTAATTTTTAATTTCAATTTTTAAATCAGTTATTTAATATAATGTAGTAATGTAAGTTTTTTTTTGTGTGCAGAAATAAACAATTCAATCAATCAATCAATTAGTAGGATATTTGTTATATTTTCCTTGTTTCCCCCTAGACGGCCTCAAGAAGACTCCTGCCTATCAGACCAGAAGCCCCTACCCACTTTGAACAGGATCCCCGGCCTGAAGCTGCCGGGCAAGGCCTTCGCCGATCTGCTGCAGGTCTACGAGTTTGTACATAACTTCGGACAGACGCTCGGGTTTGGTGAGAATTTGTTGTATAATTGCAATAACATGTTTATTTACTGTAATAGTTTTTTATGGCTCATTAAAAAAAAGTTTAAAAGGCAGACTTGGCCAAACATTACTTTTATAACTTTTTTGAGCAAGTTTTCTCTTTATTTGGGGTACAATTCAAATAAAAAGCATATATTACACATAAATAATAATAAAAAAACTTGATGAACTGTGTTGTCTGTTCTGTTTGTTAACGACTACCCCCAAAATTGTTCCCTCCATTTTCACAGCCACACAAAACTCTATTTCTAACTAATTTGTACAGTCAAGAGCAGGTCACGCTTAACACTACCAGTTTAAGCTGAGCTCTGATTTATACTGCGCGCCATACAATGCAGGGCCGGTCCAAAGTCCAAAGTGTCAAGCTTGACGTGCTCTTGAGTGTACCTGACAAGTTAACAGTGACTATACCCTACACATGGAGTCGTTCCCGACGCTAAACACGCCCTGAAAGGTACAACTTTCGGGGTAGACAATAAGAGCGATTTACAAAGCAAATTACGATAATTCTGAACCTTAACGACTCTCCCCAAAGTTGTACCTTTCCATTTCCACAGTCACATATAAATGGAATTCTAGTTAAATATAATGAACAAACGCTGCATACTCGAAGGCCCACACTTAGGTTTTCCCTTGTACCATGGGTCCCTTGGAACATACATAATGACACACACAAACACAAAAGTCGAGAGCAAACATCTGCTTTTTACACAAATATTGGCCTTGACTGGGAATCGGACCTAGGACCCGTCGATAAATCCCCAAACTTGTACTTTTCCATTTTCACACATGAAACTCTATAGTTCTCATTTATATCCACCTGGGTGTTCCCGTGTGGTGATCGGTTGAGAATAGCACCACCCTATTTTTTTTCCGTGGGTGTCGTAAGAGGCGACTAAGGAAATACAAATGAGACCTGTCTCCTATTAATCCACCCCAGTCATCGACTACTCGATTTATTCTGAATCTGAGGTGTCGTCTTATGGTCTCATGCGGTGTGGTAGGCTCTGTGAAGGGCCGTCTGGTTCGCGACCACCCTTCTACCGAAGTCCGACGCCAAACAGCTTGCTGTTTTCCGTCGGTGCGTAGGAGTACCAGTGCCTTATAGGCATTTTCTGGGTTAACTCGCTCCATCGTCGACCTCATCTATGACCTTGGTCAAGATTGAGGTCAAGAGTTAACCCATCTTATAATAATAAAAAAACAAGTTAACAGTGATTGTTCCGTTCAGACGTGGAGTCGCTGCCGACGCTGAACACGCTGCAGCTGGCGCTGCTGCCCGACTGCAGCACGGAGGCCGAGACGGAGCTCATACAAGTATTGACGCAGCTCCTGATCTGTGCTATTGGTGAGTTAAAAAAAAACATTGCATCTTAAAGGAGATGGCCCAAAACAGAACCAGGCCCAGCGCAAATGTTATGTACTTATCTCATAACTTACAGAGTAATGAATAATATTTTTTTTTTAAATGACCAGCGCTCAAATCAATGGCTCAAATATCAAATATAAAATAAAATCTAAGTATTTTTTATGAACGTTTTTTTAAAATATTTTTATGGGATTTGGGCCATGTCTTTTGTGGTTATTTAGGTTATACGGAAACAAAATGGTTTTTTTTCCATTTTTTTTTAATATGGCAGTTGGTAGATATCTAATATACCTACTACCTACTTATACATCACTAGCTTCCCGCGCGAGACTTCGTTCCTGTGGGAATTAGGGAAAATTATGTAGCCTAGTCGCGAGACTTCGTTCCTGTGGGAATTAGGGAAAATTATGTAGCCTATGTTACTCAGGGATAATGTAGCATCCTAATGGTGAAAGAATTTTTGAAATCGGTCCAGTAGTGTTACAAATCTTTTCTTTTTATAATATTTGTATAGATAAACACCCAGTCTCCACAAATAGAAATAAGTCGATAGGTACAGATGAGAAGTCAAATAGTTATTGTTTCATAACCTCAAAAACTTTGAGACAAATCTCTGCTCTGAGCTGAGGATGCCAGACACGATGAATAGAAAGCCCGTCCACCTGCGGCTATCAATTATAATTATTTGAATGGGGTGCTCACATGTTCGCAATGTGCGCGAACCTTTAAAAAAAATGGGTACGTAAGCCATAAGCGAACACATGAACGCCAACAAGTTAAGAGTTGAAGCGGTCGCCATGGCCGAAATCGGCCGGGAGTACATCATCGTTGAATCCTTACGAAACGTTGTTCAGTTTCATAATGAGTATCACCTATAGCCGCTAAATTTTAAAACCAAAAGTTTCATTAATTTAAAACACCCCATATTTTTTAAAAGTGTATACCTTTTTCAGCTGTTAAATAAACTACATTTTTTTGTTCAGAGGACCCAGGAATCCCCCATCCAGGAAGGCACACAACACTCCTCGGCCAAGCCATCCGCATGGGAGATATAACTCCACACAACCTGAGTGAAGTTCTGCGCATATACCTATACGCCAACGCAACCGGAGAAATTAAGTCGCTTACTGGTTAGTTACTACATTTTAACATCAAAATACAACGTTTCTAACATCAAAATACAACACTAGTAAGTACATCAAAATGCAACACTTGTACCATTAAAATGCAACACTTGTATTATCAAAATCTTTATTTATTTAAGAACTTTTATACTACAGGTACATGTTAGTACTGCAATACCTTATGACATACAGATTCACAAAAAGGCACGTAGCTTTTAATAGGGATGTTGACAATTTTTTTTAAATTATTTATCTTAAAAAGGACCCCAAAACCGAAATAATTTTTGAAAATATTGAGAAATAAAAAAGTTACAAGCTATTAAATTTCAATAGAGGGGGAAACTGTCAAACAACGAAAAAGAAGCACTTATTTATATTATCGTAAGGACTACGATAAATTCCAATAACTTGTTCATTTATAAACTAATTTTATCGCTGTTTTCGGATATTTATATATTTCTAGCATTATTATTTGTTTCACATACAATAATTCATAAAATCAATATCCCTATTCTAAATTAAACAAATCATATAATATCCTGTTTTGAACATGGCTCAGAAGGAAAGAATTGACTAACTATTAAGTTTTCTAAATATAAGACCTCTTTTCTGTTATTGTCAATTCAGTTAACATCAAAATAACATCCATCCTTATTGTTATGTATGACATCACACCACACCACACAACCTAAGCTAAGTTCTCCATAAGTATATATCTGTATGCTAACGCCACCGGGGAGATCAAGGCACTTACTATTTAGTTACAACGTTTTTGACATCAAAATCAACACTAAACATCATGAAACAACACTCTCAACATCAAAATACAACACTCGTAACATCCATAATTAAAGTGACATAACATCACAGAGCTTGATTTTGGAATCTACCCTTAAATATTCATGGAGGAAGCTATAAAATCACGCTATAAAGTCTATAAAGTCACGCTTATAACCCTTTACGGGATAGACAGAACGCCATGTGGTTTTAGAACCACTTGATGCCACGTTTGACATTCATTCCGAGGGCTGTAGATAGAACATGAGCATAGTAGTGATAGGTTGTCAACCTGTCGCATACAATACAGCAAAACCCTCGCGTCCCACTTGGGAAGAGTAGGCAGCTGGCACATTCTATGTTACACAGCTTGGTTTTAAAATCTACTCTCAAATGTTCACGGAGGGAACTATTAACTCACTTAAATAGAGTCTGGAAAATAGTAAGCCTTTATTTATAAAGTTTTCTATTTGTCCGGATAGGCCTAGCCTTTTCAAGAGTATCAGGTATTTTTTATTAACATACCTATTGATGTTTAGGTGTCTGCATCTTATTTATTTAACATCCCACAGACATGTACACGACTAGAAGACGCAAGAGTATGTACTTCGCGTGTCAAATAGGAAGAAAATATTGCTGCCCTTATAGACTGAGATCCCAGGGCCGCCAGACCTTACTTATTTTCTCAGTAACCAAAAGTATGGAAAGAGTAGTGCTAATATGTACTATTAACATATGAATACCTGCTAACCTGGGCCGACGGCCAATTTTTAGCTACCAGGTTCTGAAGGTACTTACAAAAATTGCTCACTTGTCTTGAAGTCTGGGTGCTGATGTCTTAAAGAATATAATTAATTACATATAAAAATTTATGATCAACACCGCCAGACACTCTCCGTCGGCTGTAATTTCTGCCAGACGCTTTACAGCTCGCAGGTAAATTATGCGATTATACCTACAATCTGAGCCGTGATTTTTTTACATGATGTTCAGGGAACTATAACAATACTTCTTATAGCAACCAGACTTTAAGTGAGTAATTTTTGGAAGTACCTTCAGAACCGGTAGCTGAAAATTGGCCGTCGGCCCAGGTTAGCAGGTATTCAAATGTTAATAGTACATATAAGCACAACTCTTTCCGTACTTTTGATTACTGAGAAAAATAAGTAAGGTCTGGCGGCCCTGGGATCCCAGTCTATTAGCACCGTTCCATCACTAAATCGCTCGTGTGACGTCACAGTAGGTAAAAAATAATCGCAAGCTTGGTTTCTATAGAGAAGATGAGACAAGCGTAATCTAGTCGTGTATATGTCTGTGTAATATCCATTCCAAATTAAGTGCCCAATGAAAACAAGGCTATTTTGCAGACACGAAACTAGTTCTGCATACATTTTTACATTAAATTGAATTGAACAGGCCGCAAAAACAAGTTGGTTGTACTACAAACTTATTACTGCAGTTAATATTGAAGGTTTTCTATTAAAAGAAGCTTGCAAGGAAGATTTTTCAACAGCATCGTTGGTTTGTTGTCGTTGGGCAGTTTATTTGGAAGGGATATTAGTTTCTGTCGATTACTTAATTCTTTTTGAATGCATATATAAGTATTTGTTTCAGTAATAAAAACTTATTAAGCAGCTTATAACTGTTAACTTAATTGAGCGGTCCCTTCAGTCTTTTATGCACAAAGCCTCAAGATTTCAAGTGATTTTCTTTTTTTATTCAATTTGTTTTTTTTTTAATAATCAAACTTACCTTTTAGATATTTAATTCCCTTTCACCGTTCTCGCCTATTTTTCTGACTAACGTAGGTATTGTCTTTTCCTAAGTTATTGAACCTAGGTAGTTAGATTTCTGTTCCTAAAGCTGGTTTATTTTCAAAAAGCACGATGTAGCTTTCTGTCTTTTTTTTATACGAGTTCTAATCTCTATAACAGTGCTTCTAATTTCTTGTTATGTTTTGGCAATCATTGATTTTTCGAATGCATACGAATTATCTATGAATTATTAGATTTTTCACCTACTTTATTAGAAAGCGATAAATATAATTCTTACAATATTATTACTTATTAATATTATAAATGTGAAAGTAACTCTGTCTGTCTGTCTGTCCGTCTTTTACGCCTAAACTACTGAACCGATTTTGATGAAATTTCGAACAGAGATAGATTAGAGCCTGGGAAAGGACATAGGCTACATTTTATCCCACAGTTGGGCACGATATAACCTGTAGTCAACGCGGGCGGAGCCCCGGGCGGAAAGGTAGTAATTAATAATTTAAATTCAGAATGACTTAATTATTTGTTGTTTTGTTATAATTTCGGAAACACGAAGTTTTCCGAGACACATCAAGAAAATAGGAGCACTATAAATGTCATATTTTTTAAAACAATTCCAATTCTTTATTCCATCTCTTTCTAACCTACAGGACTGAACGCGGAGAGGGAAAGAGAGAGGAGAGTGGCTGACCATCACCAAACAGAAGCCGAGATGCAACACACTCAGGCGAACTCCAAAAACGCAGCTTATTACGAACAATTGCATAATAACCCTACTTATAAGTTGTCAGGTTAGTCATTGTGTACTGTCTTACAGAATCTAAATATATAAAAGGAGAAACTGACTGACTGACTGACTGACATATCATCGCACAGCCTAAACGGCTAAACGTAGGCACTTGAAATTTGGAAGGGACGTAGCTTAGGTACCGTAGAGGTGCACTAAGAAAGGAATTCCCGAAATTCCCACGGGAACGGGAATTAGCGGGAAAATCCTTTTGTATGAAAAATCTAAACCGCTTAAGTTAGACGCTTGAATTTTGGCATACAGGTACCTTAGTAAACTTAAAGCTTAGTTGCAACAGGATATTGAAAAATTCCCATGGGAACGGGAGTTACCGGGAAAAAACTTTTGTAATCTGTTCAAAAGGAAAAATTAACACGCAAACGAAGTTGCGGGCATCAGCTAGTAGGAAATATAAACGTACTTTCTTTGTTTATAATTCAAGATTTAAAACAGGGAATTTCCAAGTTTTGCCATTTGAGTGTCGGCCATGTTTGATTTTGTACAGCGAAGTGAATACGCGGGAGTGGACTGAAAATCAGCAGATATGCTGAGGCCTCATCTCTTTCATTTAAAAAGTAAAGTCCATCAATTATTGTACCTACCCTTAATCTTTGTTAAACTTATTGAATGTTTTTCTTTTTTTTTATTAAGAATTGGTTCGGTCTTGACCACAATCTAGCTCAAGGCAATAGATGAGGTCGAAGATGTAGCGAGCTCACCCAGAAGAATTCACTCGTACTTTAAAAATATTCGGGCTGTATGAGCTCGGAAGTACAGACACTGGCAGATAATTTAATAAAGTTTTTTATTTCGTATTTAAAAAGCGGTGATAGCCCAGTTGGTAATGAGCCAGACTTGTAATCCGAAGGTCGTGGGTTCAAATCCTGGTGCGGGCCTGTACCGCTAAATTCGTCTTTTCGGATTTATGTACAGATTTCTAATTATTACTTGCTCATCGGTGAAGGAAGACATCGTGATGAAACCCGCCCGTCCAAGAAAATTCATTTTCGAAAGACGAGTGGTCCACCAACCCGCATTGTGCCAGCGTGGTGGACTATGGACTAAAACCCCTTTGTGTTTCGAAGGGAGGCCCGTGCCCCTCGGTGGGGACGCATATGGGCTGGTAAGAAGAATTAAATGACACCTGAGAAAAATAGCGATATATGTGAAATGAATTTATGTGACCTAATCAATAAATCCTTTCCCGACTAATAAGTCTGTCTGTTACGCTTTCACGCTTAAACTACTGAACCGATTTTGATGAAACAGAGATAGATTGGTACAGAGATGGATTAGAACTTGGGAACGGACATGGGCTACATTTTATCCCACAGCTGGGCACGATATAACCTGTAGTGCACGCGGGCGGGGCCGCGGCCGAAAAGATAGTAAATAAATAAAAGAAGTTTCTTTTAATTCCTCAGAGGCCCTCAAAGACAAGCCATTCCTCTCTCTAAACGCGACGATGAAAGCCAAGATCCTGTCGTTCCTGTGTGACGAGCTATTACAGAACAAATCCGTGCTGCGGCAAATAGACGCGTCACTCGACCACCTCACGCAGCTCAAGAAGGAGAGGTACCTCATGGACATGAAGATTAGAAAGTGAGTACAGTGTAAAATACACAAAAACGTTCACACATACACATATAGACGCACGTAACCTCACACAAACACACATGTTCGCATACAAACACACATAGTTACACAAAGTCACACATAGACTCTCACAGCCACATATAGCCGTACACAGACGCAAATAAATACACACAGTTCCACATAGACGAACACAGTCGCACACAAATACACACAGACACACATAGTCGCACACAGCCACACTTAGTCGTACACAGACGCACACAGACGAGCTATTACAAATCAAATCCGTGCTGCAGCAAATAGACGCTTCACTCGACCACCTCACGCAGCTCAAGAAGGTGAGGTACCTCATGGACATGATTAGGAAATAAGTACAGTAACCTCTAACGGAAAAATACACATATAGAAGCACACAAACGCACATAATCGCACACAGACATACATAGACGCACAGTCGCACACAGACACACATAGACTCACTCACGCATAGTCACACACAAATACACATAAGCGCACACAGACACAAAGACGCACATAGTCGCAAACAAACACACATAGTCACACACAGATACATATAGACGGACACAGATACACACAGCCACACAAAGTCGTCCGCAGTTACAAATAGACGCACATAGTCACGTATAAACGCACACAATTACAGATAGACACACACAAATCCATTCTACATATGAATTGAACGTGTTTGTGTGAAGAATTCAATTTTCAAAACTCTTTTCTTAGAATATGGTCCTAATTTATCCAACCATTTAACACAAAAATTATCTTCAGACTACGCGTCCTTCACCAACGCAAAGTAAGATCCGAGCAGTCGGAGAAACAGCAGGCGATAGCGCTCGAGAGGATGCAGAGGATGGTGGAGGAAAGCAATCACAGCAGGACTTCGCCGCAGCCTCACGAAGAAGGTAAGTACAGACAGCAGTACATCAGGTTACCCATTTGCACTACAAATGCCGGCGCTATTGCGAGCGAGATAATGGCGACGTCAAGGTCAATATGTATAGCCTGATGTGCTGTCGTGTGTATTTATCTTTGGTTCGTATTGCAAAACGACACTCAGATAACGATAATTAGGCTCGTATTAAAAAAGGAGACTCAAGTCTCGATCTATCTTAAGTCTCAAGTATTGATTGTCTCTTTCTTTCACTATCAAAATGACAAAGACTACTGCTACTCAAGTATAAATCAGAGTCTGAGTCGCGTTCTGTAATACGTACCTTAATTTGAGATTATTACATTTAATTTTTTTTTGTGAGTTCAAGATTTATATGCCTGGAAAATTGCTGTAATTTTTTTTGTAAAAATGATAGACACATGAAGTGAAAACGATACACCAACGAACAAAAAATTTTCCAAAAAGTCCATCATTTTCAAAATAAATAGGGCAGTCCACAAAGTACCGAGAGTTTATAATCAGTTAAATATGAATACTAAGTCAAATTACAATATTACGGTTTTGACAATCTTACGGTGACATATGCACAAACAAACAGAAAAATCATTTTTTTAAAATATTAGTAAGATAATTATTAATCACTTTTTTCACAGACCACACACCTGAAAAGACTGATACACCTAAGAAAGAAGAATCAGAAAATGACGACAAAACCACCCCCCTACCGTCCCCTTACAAAGACCTATCTAACACAGAAGACGACAAGGAATTATCGCCCGTAAAGGATCTCTCCAACGGGGTGAAAAGCAAAGAGCTATTGAATAATAATAAAGACGAGTGCTCCCCGACAGATAACTCGAAAATAGATAAAGATAGCGTTATGGGTGATGATTTGAGTGATTTGGAGAGTGAAGGAACGCAGCCTGAAGAGGTGAGTTTTGGGAAAGTCGACTTTAAAACAATGGTATAATGTGTAATTTTATTTGTGTCGTATTGTAAGATTTGTATGAAATTTTCACGTCTGCTTTCAAAATAGATCGTCTAATAATTCGTAGCCCAGTGGCGCTCGATTACTCAATGAATCGATCTGTGGGGTTAAGCAGCGCAGCGTGATGATAAGTGTGCCTTTGTAAACTTCCTATTATTGCAAACTATTGCAACATTACAGTTTAAGCCAAGGCGTTACATAAATCAGTTATACTTAATAATAATCATAAATCCTACAAAAATATCGAAATAATAAAACCCATCTTATAATAATAATAAAAAAGTAATACATCAAATAATTTTTTTAAAAAATATGAGATCACTGTATAGGAACTACACTATTAAAATATTATATAAAATTAAAATAAAGTTACAAGCTTTCACAAAACCTTAAAACTACCTTAAAAATATGGGACAACCGGTCAGCAAACAAGTCGCAATCTGGTACCGTCCTAAGAAGCAGATTAAGACGAGTTCGTGCACGTACGAGGGGGGGATTCAGAGTGGGCTGCTGTTGGCACAGACTCCACGGCTAGCAGCCGGTGACTGCGGAGACGGGTGTTTTTGGATGTTATCCTTTTTGTTATCATTGTACAATAAAGCACGCAGGCGTGAGCTTATACAGGATGAAAAAGAACCTCTTAGCTTTATTGAAAATCCTGAACCAGTATCACTTACACAACACTTTTTTTTTTTTTTTTTTTTTATCGGTGGGATTTTTTTTTCTAAACGTAGACACTACTCGGGTGAACCCCCCGAGCGCTTCCCGCACCCTTCGCGTGCCTGGTGTAGGAGTAATGTCTACGTTTAGGCAAAAAATGAACTACTTACTTCGTATTGAAAAAAAAAGAAAAAAAAATTTTTTTTCATAAATGTGTTCTTTGAGTGATACATAATGGTTCAGGATTTTGAATATAGCTAGGAGGTTTTTTATTACCCAGTATGTATGTATGTATGTAATAAAGGTCTCACTCATTCATACCCGAAGCGGTGCACCTTTATGAGTGCCATAGTAGCAGTTTACCACTAGAGGCTCAAGCACAACGTAAAAACAACGTGGGCAAATGTCAAAAATTTATCTAAATGACAACGCTAGCAAGTCGTTTCGTGGTGCCTTCGCGTAATCAAAGTGTAGCCTTACCGACAGGCGTGACGCGCGAGTTTGTCGAGGGCCATGCTAGCTATGCAGTGTAAATTAAACTTTTGGTCCCTACTGTTGTCCATAAACTTGAAGTTTGGGGCCATTTGGCGAAACCATTAGAAATTATGAGAAGACTAATTTAAGTGATATTATTAACTCTAACTCTTATAATAACAGGACGAAGATAAGAACTTATCAGCCGAAGAGCTGGCTCGTAAGCTGGAGAAGCTGTTGAGACAGTCAGAGCAGCAGATGCAGCAGTTGACAGCTGGATCACACGCGCTCAGAGCTACCTGCTATGGACAGGACAGGTACTGACATTACACTCAACATATTCAAGTCCAAACTTGAAGATGACGTAAGTTGGATCTTAAACTAAGTTGATTTGAAAAAAAACGGTTTTTGTACCACCAAAGGTTCATACGTTCATATGTTCACGCCTATACTTCCTAGTCGGGTAGGCGGAGCATCAGTGGTTTCAAAACCTCTTGATGCCACTATTGACATAAATACAGAGAGTTATAAGGATGTAAAAAATTTTTCTTTATTTTTTTCTGTTTTCTGATAACAATAAAAAAAAATGTATTTATTCAGAAAAAAAAGACAGTAAATTAAACAGTGCTTCACGGTACCCACACTAGGATTCCCTGTGTCGTGGGTTACCAGGCTCATTCCCTCAGTTCAACATCATTATAGAAAAATTTAGAACATGTATTAAAAAATAAAATTAGTATTATTATATTATTCTGATATACCCTTTCAGCTTTCTAGGCCTAAGAGTTTAGTCTGGGCTTTGATGAGTCAATTTCCTCCAATTCGCTCATATAACCCGAGTCTCTTTAAAATTCAAGTGAATAGGCATCTTCTGGGTGAGCTTGCTACATCCTCGACCACATCTTCGCTCCTGGGCTAGATTGTGGTCAAGAGCGAACCCATTTGTTATATATATATATATAGATTTCCTTTTATTTTACCACGTTATCAGCTCCAAATCAACTTACATTTCCTCTAAGATACTGGCGTCGTTACTGGACCCTGGGCAAATCCGGAGGCATCTTCGTGGAAGCCATGGAGTCAGCACAGCCAGAGATACTCCCCTACCAGCGGAACTTGGAGAACGCGGCCAAGGAGAAAGCCCAGCCCGATAGTCAAAAGAAGAAAAAGAAAGGTAGACTAAAATTAAGAATTTTTTCCCTTGGTACACCCTTGCTCACTTCAACTGCCTCTCTCTCTCACATAGGTGAAAAATCATTGCGTGAGTTAAGCTAGCCGTTGTACATGCTATCCAAAACTGTCAAATTTCTTCAATCGAATTTTAACTTTATCTCCAAGCATTAGAGTTTTCTATCCATTGGGGAAATTTGACAGTTTGTGGTAACCTGATGCGCTGTTGACTGTACTAGTTCAATAATCAGATAATCATATATCCAAAGATTGCCTGGCTGACATTACTTTCAGCGATTGGTCTGTCCTCCTAAGTGGACTGCCTAATTCGATTTTCAATAAATTAGTCCCTCTTTAATATGGAGGATTTTAAGCATTTTTTTAGGTCACATGTCCTTTCTCTTTTGTAATTTTATACACATATATTTGTGTGTACAATAAACAATAAAGAAGAGGAAGGAAGATTAATCAAATACAAATGATGGGACTTTCAGTTAGCAAAACTTTAGGGGGTGATTCTAGTAACGCGACTCAGACTCTGATCTATACTTAAGTAGCATTCGTCTTTGTCATTTTGATAGTGACAGAAAGACTGTAATATACGTATATAAGTCCCCACCTCAGGGCACGGGCCTCCCTTCAAAACACGAAGGGGTTTTAGGCCATAGTCCACCACGCTGGCCCATTGCGGATTGGTGGACCGCAGATGAAAATTTTGAAAATGAATTTTCTTGGCCAGGCGGGCACATCACCATGTTTTCCTTCACCGTTGAGCAAGTGTTAATTAGAAATCCGTACATAAATCCGAAAAGACGAATTTTGTGTTACACACCCGCACCAGGATTTGAACCCGCGACCTTCCGATCACAAGTCTAGCTCATTACCAACTGGGCTATCACTGCTATGCACATTACACTTTTATTATTGAATTATTTACAGTTTTGTGCACACATGACAGATAGATGGAGATAAAATTACAAACAAAAATACGACACAAAATGTCAGCTTATCTATAGGCCTGAAAATAAATGATTTTATTAATACTATATTTTTCTACATTCCTTGAATCATAAGCAATTACGTCCCCGACCATAAAGGCGTGCGTGGGGCCGAAGCCAACACGTAGAAACCCATAGACAATTTAATCTAGTAATTGTCATTATTATTTTATATATAAAAAAATGTATTATTTGAATTTACAATCATTCTCATTCAATCCTAGGCCCTCGAGAAAAGAAGGAACCCCCACCCCCAGAGCCAGATAAAGCAGAAGAGACGGAAGCTCTCAAGAAAGAAGAAGCGCTCAAAACTGAGATGGAACTCAAGAGCATCAAGTCAGAACTCAACCTGAGCGACCACACTCAAATCATCAAGTATGAGCCCAATGTCAAACATGACGCGAGTAAAGGTGGGTTTTATTTTTTTATTATTAACTAGCTTTTCGCCCGGGACTTCGTTCCCGTGGGAAATTTTTCGTCAATTTTCCAATGTTTTTATTTAATAATTATTCTGCTATTCGGGACGAAGACAATTACAACAAATCAAAAACCATGAAAATCAGTCCAGCCGTTCTCGAGTTGTAAGTGTTCGAACACACCCGACTTTGTTTTTTTTATTACAAGCTTTCCGCCCGGGACTTCGTCCCCGTGGGAATTTCGGAAAATTATGTAGCCTATGTGTTAATCCAGGGTATCAGCTACCTCCATACCAAATTTGATCAAAATCAGTCCAGCCGATCTTGAGTTATAAGTGTTTTAACAAACCCGACTTTCTTTTATATATATATATAGATATATAGATTAGAAGATGGTTTAACTCAAGTTCGCCATATACTTGACTATACCTACACGATGATAAGAAGACTTATAAATTACTAGCTTTCTGCCCGCGTGGACTACAGGTTATATCGTGCCCAGCTGTGAGACAAAATGTAGCCTATGTCCTTTCCCAAGGTCTAATCTATCTCTGCACCAAATTTCAATCGGTTCAGAAGTTTAGGCGTGAAAGCGTAACAGATAGACAGAGTTACTTTCGCATTTATCATATTAACTAGCTTTCTATAGAATAGAAGAAGAAATTTGGGAAAATTATGTAGCCTATGTGTTAATCTATGGTATCAGCTACCTTCATACCAAATTTAATCAAAATTGTTCCAGCCTTTTGAGCATGAAAGAGTAACAAACATCCATACATCTTCACAAACGTTCATCTTTATTATATTAGTAGGCTATCCTACTAATATAATAAAGACTAATCCCTATGGATTAGTTGGGATTAACAATGGGTTTGCTCTTGACCACAATCTAGCTCTAGGGCAAAGATGCGGTCGAGGATGTAGCAAGCTCACCCAGAAGAAGCCTATTCACTCGAACTTTAAAGAGATTTGGGCTGCATGAGCTCGGAAATACAGACGCAGGCAGAGTATTCCCATTTTGAGTTTTCCATTTTTGTTTTTTCACTCTATAGCTACGCCACTGAGGAAAACATTTTCTTTTTATGGAAACAATTATCTTAATTCAATGCGAAAATGTGAAATCAATTCTAAAAAACATTTTCAAACTGTTTTTATTATCATCCTTCCAGGTTCAATAAAAATGGAAGAGAAGTACATCCAGCACAAACAGACGAACGAAGAAGAGATGCTGGACATAGAAGACTCCATCCCGACCGCATTCCTAGTGCAAAAGCCAACTCTTACCAGCTTCACTCCTGTGGATGAGAAACAGGAAGTCAAGGAGAATGTTGTAAAGAATGAAGGTAGTTATACAAGTATTTCTCACTTAAACACACGCATACTCGCATTGCGAAACAACACACAGCAGCACATGTCTCATATTGGGTGAATTTAAATTAAAATTTGCGAGAGTATGTGAATCAGCTCACAAAACTGTATTTTGTATAAGGAACAAGCCTTAACCTTGTCACCGCTAAAATCTGATATATCAGACGTTTAAGTTTCGTGCCCTCGCCGCCAAAGTCTGATATATCAGAGAAAAATTATTTTTTTAACTTTAATATCGTTCACCAAGCGGTCGCCATACGCCACGACACTTTTTTTTTTAATTTTTTGATGTCGTGGCGTGTGGTGGGCGTTTTTGACGAAAACTCTTGGCGCTAAAAGAGTTAATATGAAAAGAGATCTTTTTTTGAGAATTTTTTACAGGGAGATTTTTTATTATCATCCAAATTGTTGTTACAGTATCAGTAACGTTGATATAACGTAAATGGAGGAAAAAAATTTTTTTTTCCAAAATTTTCTGATTTTGATACCCCTTTTTAACGTCTTAGAGGATGAATTTTGTAAAACGCAGAAACACGGGTGTCACAAATTATGTTGAAGAGTACTATTACAAAGTTTCAAGTCACTTGGACGATGTAATTTTTTTCCATCAACATTTTGAATTATTTTCATGCTTCAGACGATCTAGTTTGAAATATTTATATGAAACGTAGAAACAAAAAAAATACGGGTCTGTTAAATTTTTACAAAATTTACGTACAAAAAATTTGGATGGTGATAAAAAATCTACCTATAAAGGTTACTAAGGAAGAATCAACCCTTAATGTTCTCCTAGCTATATTCAAAATCCTGAACCAGTATTACTCAAAGAAAACATTTATAAAAAAAAAATTAAAAAAATATTTTTTTAATGGGAAAAGTTCATTTTTTGCCTAAACGTAGACATTACTCCTACACCAGGCACGCGAGGGGTGCGGGTAGCGCTCGGGGGGTGCACCCGAGAGTTGTCTACGTTTAGGAAAAAAAAATATCCCCCCCAAAAAAAAAAAAAGTGTTTAGTAAGTGATACTGGTTCAGGATTTTCAATAAAGCTAGGAGGTTCTTTTTCAACCTGTATAAACACACCCCACATTAACATACATGCCCACAGACGCACCCACACACACACACGCACGCATAAAAACAGATACACTAAAGCCCATATTACAGGAGTCTCAAGTCTTGATCTATACTTAAGTATTGATTGTCTCTTTCTCGTACTATCAAAATTACAAAGACGACTGCTACTTAAGTATAGATCGGAGTCTAAGTCCGTTGACCTAAGATTTAAGACAAGATATCTACCCAAAATCTTCTCCCCAGCTAAAGAAGAACCAGAGGAATGTAAAGACGAATTAGTAAACAATCTAGAAGAGCTACGCAAGATGGCCGAGGCAGTCTCATCCCAGCTGGATGCTGCTAAGAAGGCAGAGATGGAGGTCAAAGAAGAAACAGTTAAAGAAGAGCTGATGGACCCGGAGGCTGCGCATGAGTGGCTGTACACTAAGATGTTGGAGGGGAAGTGGTAAGTTGTTTTTATAAAATAGATTTCCAAAAAAGGAGGCTCTCAAATTTTTTTTTAATTATACTTAACAACTAGTTAACCATACTTAATAACTTTTTTTTGGTATGTTTGTAATGCGATAAAACTTCGTCAATCATAGGCTGATTTTCAAAATTCTCCGAAAGAGTATACTGCTAAAGTGGACCCATATATTTTATCGAAATGGATTTAGTGCTTCTTAAATCAACAAAAAATAACACGTACACATTATATTTAGATAAAGTTTTGATTTGTTGTTATTTGCATCAAGACAAAAGATTCAAGTCGGATTCTTACGTTTTTAACGTGGACAGTTATTTACTTTTTTATAGAGTCCGACGCGCACTTGGCCGGTTTTTTAGGTAATTGTACGGAACCCTTCGTGCGCGAGTCCAACTCGCACTTGGCCGGTTTTATTTATTATTATATTAATAATATTAGATTAATTATTAATTAAATTAATATTAATTTATTATTAGATTAATCCGGTAAATTCCTATAAAGGCACTTGTACTCTTACTCACCGATGGAACACAGCAAGCTGTTTTATTTTTTTTGTATTTGTTGTCATTTTAAATTTTGTCACGTTTTCCCCATACACACACGCTTTCTACCCACTCAGCCATAAGTCTGTGGTTAAGTTACTAACCACCACATTATCCGGCAGGTTCTCAATCCTCCGCCACGAGTCATCCTTCTTAAGCGCGCTTCCTACCGGCACCACCGAAGGCGCCCCTCCGTACTGCGACAGCGCCCACACCTGCAGCCAGGTGGTCACCGTGTGTGGCCACCGCTGGGACGTCACCAACAACCTGCATCTGTTGAACGACCCCTCACTCTTCACGCTCAACAGCATGGTCACTAGTGTACAGGTATGTACTGTGATAGCGGTCACAATTTACTGCGATAGCGGTCGCAACATACTGCGATAGCGGTCGCAACATACTGCGATAAGGGTCGCAACATACTGCGATAGCAGTCACAGCATACTGCAATAACTGTTATATTAAACTGTGATAGCTGCCTTAACATACTGCAATAGCCGGTTACAACGTACATCGATAGCGGTCACAACATTTCATAACAAAAATAAACAATTTTACATATAAAACAGAAAATACAAACATTAATAAACTCACGCCTTGTCTCGTTGGGGTAAGTAAGAGGTAGTACACCACAAAAATCATGAAGGCATCTGACCTCCCGTGATATTATCTTTAAAATTAATTAATTTTAGAAATTAATAAACAAAAATGCCAGTCTACCATTTTTGCAATGGCCGACAGGATTCATATGTAAGAAGCACATATTTTAGATTTTAAACTCTGTATATATGAATAGCAATAAACGATTGAATTGAAAAGAAATCGGTCTCCCAAAGACAAGATTTATGAGTCTTTTCTTAGGAAGACTCAATTGAACCTTAATTCGCAGGTACCTTCAAACAACATATATTTGGACTCGAGCCTCACCATGTCGGGGCTGGACCAGGACATGATTGATGCCAGTCTAAACAAAGACGGCAGTGTACAGGAAAATGATGTAGAGGAAGACAGTAAAGAACAGGTTAGTGTTAAAATATGCCAGCTGGAAAATAATCGTATGTACGTATATCTCGTTTCGTCATCTTGTTCTAACGCATACTAAACGGGCAAAACGTCATTAACGTAACAAGTTAATTTCATATTATGAATGTAAGCCGCGCCGGTTTGGCCCAGTGGCTAGTAATTCTGCCCTTGAATCGATGGTTTTTTTATCAATATTTCCAATAAAATCCCAGTTTTGTTTTCAAATCTGGGTGTTTGAGTATTTTTGTGTGATGTCCCAAAGAACCTAACAATACTCAGTCAGCTATGAGACGCGAACTCAAACTATAACTCAAATTACAGTCAGATATAAGACGGACCTCAAAAACCTCGAAAAATCCACAAATTTTATTAATATGTTATGTGGTTGCAAAACACTAGGCTTAAATAATTTGTTATTGCTATTGCTAACATGAAGCCGAAAAAATGGTTACTCAGATAATTAATCGTCCCCAGGAAAACGACCTAGAAAAGGAGCTTCAAGCGGACGCCTTAAAACACGACACAGCGACGCAAAAGGCCAAAGCCAACAGCCTAACAAGTCTAGGCCTGTTAAACTTCAACGCACTGTCCACATACGTCACTTGCGACTCGCCGCCGCCGATACAGATGTCTCCAGACGAATTGGAACAGTTGGAAAATTGTAAGGTGCACGGACTACCTAAGAAATTGGAGGGGGGTTTCGTGCCGAAGGAGTTAAGGTAAGATTCTATTAGAGTCCTAGAAATAGGGTTCGAGGGTGTCCCAAATTTTTCACGGTCGTCCTGCCACACAGTAAAGCCTTGGAAAACTTATTGTCACGATACTACAAACTACTTAGAAGCTGGAGAATTAATATTAAAGGAATGAATTTAGACTTAAAATTAGTTAGCGAAAAAAAAAGTTTTAGCCTCTCTATGCAACTTAAGCGAACAGCTAATTGCCTAAAATCATCATCATGTAATCCTGTTATCCCTCATCAGGGACATAGGGCTCTCAGAAAGGATTTCCACTCTTCGCCTAAATATGGGAAACATAAATTTTTGAAAATTTCCTATAGTTACCTTAGGGAAAGTTGTTCAGTTTCATGCGGAAAATTACCTCCTTGATGTTCGCTTAGGAAATTTAAAGTCCCCCTTATATTTTTTTGTTGAAAGGAAATCTCATCCTCATGTGTCTTGCATTTTCCAAGATATTCACAGGTTTTGCTAAGGTAACTTACACGTCACTCTACCATAAATGAAATAAAATAAATCAACTTACTCGGGTCGGCAGTTAGTATTACTCTAACATAAGCATAATCCCGTTCGCGCGCACGCATTATCTTGTTTGTGAAGGCAGGTGGTCACGTCACTTTCATATCACTGACGAGCCTGGGCTTTTTGAACTCAAGTCCATGTGAAACATATAGTATTTTCTTCCACAGACACGGTTGGTGGCGGATAACAGAAGGAGACCAGTTGAAAGAACTGATGGACGCACTCCATTCACGAGGAGTGAGGGAGAGAGAACTACATTCCGCACTTGTACAACATGTACCCGTGGTTAATAATAAGGTAACATATCACATAAACTATTTTGTTGCTCTTATACATACAACAAAACACTTTAGGATGAACACCTCACGCAACTCGTTTCTCAAAATCACATTTTAGTTTTTAAAGTTCAATATTTACTGTTAGTTCTCTTAAATATGGTCAATGTTGACGTCCTGTTCCTTGATCCACTGGTGTCCAGAAGCATCGTAATAAATGAAATGTCGAGTTTTTTTCTTGTAGTGTGGTTTAATTTAGTGAAAAAGTATCCACGGTTACGGTTAATACCGCTTTTGACATACAGATGACGTTAGGACAGTAAATACGTTTTGAAATTAGAAGAGTAAAATATATATATATATATATATATCAGATATATATATATATATCAGATATATATATATATCAGAACCATCGTTAACTGTGTAACCTGGTGTTAGAGTTTTTTAACCGGCCCAATCACCTCTGATTTCTTTTCACTGACTATTTTGAAATGAATTAAAAATATTGTTCCTCCCAACAGCTTCAAATCGATAAAGGAGACTACATCGGCTGCGAGCTGTCAGTGTCCCACCTGGACCGAGTGATCGCGCAGACCGGCGGCTACCCGAGCGCCGACGTGCCGGGCTCCTACTGCGGCAGCACCGCGCACAGGCTCGACATGAACATCTTACAGATGGTAAGTACTTACCCGATACGGGAACCGGTTATTGTGGAGTCGAGTCCCAGATCTAGCAATATTTTTATATTTTCTAAATTCACGTACTTACAATACAATATGCTTGCACTTAAATTTAATACAAAAATATTCAACAAAACTTTTGTAACTTTTTGTTGTGTTAGTGAGTTGTGTTTAAGTTTTGTTAATTATGTCAGTGTGTGTGCGTACTTATTTTTTTATATTCTTGCTTTGCTTTTTTAAATCTGTATTTATTTTTTTCAAATGTTTTTTTTTATTATAAGATGGGTTAACTCTTGACCTCAGTCTTGACCATAAAGGTCAAAGATGAGATCGACGATGGGGCGAGTTAACCCAGAAAATGCCTATAAAGGCACTGGTACTCCCACGCACCGATGGAACACAGCAAGCTGTTCTCTTTAACAAAATAGTTATTTTTCATAGAACATCAGGTGTTTATTCAAAACATAAAACAGGTTATTTAAAACTGTGCACCTATTCTCAAAGATTACATCTTTCCAAATAGAAGAACTTAATATACCTATTCATTACTTCTGACTTATTTTAAGTAACATTCTGAATCCCTACTAATATTATAAATTTGAAAGTAACTCTATCTGTCTGTCTGTTACGCTTTCATACCTAAACTACTAAACCAATTTTGATAAAATTTGATACAGAGATAGATTAGAAATTGGTAAAAGACATAGATTTATTGCCAATAAAATGCTAAAAGGGGTTGAAAGCTTGTACCTATTGAATCTGGTCACTGTCGAAGATAAAACCATGAAACTTTGTATTTAAGGCGACTACAGCATCCGATCGTTCTTGAGCAAAAGGCGGCACACAGGAATAGTGCCATCTCCGTCTCTCAACAGGCCTGGGCCGGCAGTGAGATGCGAACAGTGTCGATACGCACGCACACATGGACTATGAAAGTGTGCGTGCGTAAAAATATATTCGAAAGTTAGAAAAATGTGATTTATGGAAAGGTAACAGCTTAAGTCGAAAAATGCGTTAACTACTTATCGACAGTGTTCAATCACGAACATTTTGATAGCAAATTCAAGTTCCTGTGTGCATTTTACTATGATTATTACAGCTTAAAAGAAACACAATATTGGGTATTTAGAGGTGACTTTGTGAGCTTTTTCTATCGAACCAAAAGTGCTGAATCATGTTTTCAGCAAACTACTTATCTAGTTTATGTCCTGAATATTACCGTAGTATTTTTTTCCTCGATTTAATGCAGTGCGTCATGCTGCTGTAGTCGCCTTAAGCACTTTATAAGAAATAAATTTAAAAATGACTTATAGCGTTTTGAAGATGAAATATGATTAAGTGTCATAAAGAAACTAAAAATGCTATCCAAAGTAACTATTCCATGCGGACGAAGTCGCGGGAAAAAGCTAGTCTATTATAAAATTAAATATTTTTTTAATTTTCCCCAACAAAGGTGGTACAATTAGGAGAACGCGTAGCCGCAGCCTCAATGCAAGTGAAGGGCTGGCGTCCCTCGCCCGCCGACCTGAGCCCCGACGCCACAGGGCCGGACATAGTGGACCAAGCAAAGCAGAAACTAGCAGCAATCGAAGCACATATCGAGAGGCGCTACCTTAAACCGCCCCTGGTACAAAGGTATGCTAGGTAAAGTGGACATTTGATTTAATAACGTGTGGGGATAGCGGTGGTAGGTAGCACTTGTTGTTTATGTTTTCATTGCTTTTTTGAACACCATTTACGAATATATTTAGAGGACTATCGCATTAATAGATATCCTAGCTCCCCTAAGGCCAGTATTACGAAGACTCAAGACTGTAATACGGACCTAAAATTAGATGGCATTGCATTTTGATCTGACTGTAAAGAAAACATAGACAATCCAGCACCTAGTTTGTAGAATTATGTCTAGATGGCGTTGCTTGTCAAGAAAATGTACGATAAATGTGCGAATGATTGCGGAAAAGATTTTTTGACAGTCTTCGTTTGGTGAAAATTTATATTACCTATACTAATATTATAAAGAGAAAAGATTTTTAATTTTGTTTGTATTTGTATTTGCAACGGTTTCTTTCAACGTTAGAAAACTACATTATCTCCAAGTAAAACAGACTTCATAATTTTCCCAAATTTCTACGGGAACAAAGTCCCGCGCGGAAAGCTAGTACCTATTAAACAATTGCTGATTTATAAGATAAGGTTCCGTGTGATTCACTTGGATGTGTTTTTTGTGTTTTGTGCTAATTTTATTTAACATAACTGGTGATGGTTTGTGTGTTTGTTTGGGTTTTCACGTTTTCAAATATATCTTTCTATTAATTTAGTATTTTAAAACGCTTACCGACATGAGGGATGTATTCACAATTTTTAGGGAACCACGGAACATATAAAGAGAGGTTAGAATGGCGATAATGCGCCGTTCGTATGAAAACCGGTGTCGCCGATTCCGCCCCACCTTTCACCTCCACTACATCTGCACTTAAATAAATATGAAGCTCATACGCATGCACGTATTTGCAATTCCAAATCTAGTCAATCCTAGCGCCGCGCAATCATGCGATTTCAAATGCAACGAATCATACGCATGCACGCACACCGCTATACATCATACGCATGCACGTACACCGATATACATCATACGCATGCACGTACACCGATATATATCATACGCATGCACGTACACCGATATACATCATACGCATGCACGTACACCGATATACATCATACGCATGCACGTACACCGATATACATCATACGCACACCGATCGCGTGTTTCTTTAGAAATATGAGCGTTGCTCGTATCGTTGGCGCCGCCACAACTCCTTTCTAACCTCTCTTTATATGTTCTGTGTAAGGAACATTAGCAGAACATTTCTTTCCCTAAAAATTATTTACCTTTCTGTTCTTTCACTTCCGAGGATTTTAAATTATCATTATGATATTCGTGGCAGCAGTCGTCTAGACCAGTGTTTTTCAAACTGTGGGTCGCGACCCCCAGGGGGGTCGTGAAGCCTTACTCGGGGGGTCGCAGGTAAAAGAAAAAGACAAAAATTTGTAAATCTTACACTAAACCAAGACAATTTCAGTGAAAAGGCTGTGTCTGTATAATGATGCCTCTCGTCACCTTCCGCGTCTACCCCGCGGCCAACTCTTTCATTAAGTATGTGTTTTAAAATCTCCGACGTAGTACATAGATTTAGCCTAAAAGGGTCTTAGGGACCTTAGGGGGTCGCCAGAAGTTTATATGATCCAAAGGGGTCGCGAAATCAAAAAGATTGAAAAACACTGGTCTAGACCAAACAGGTAAAACGTTAGTCTGTTAGTTTTAACATTGCCGGAAGTATTTAACAGAATTAAAAAACTAGTGACGCCTTAAGAATTTCACTGGAAGTAACAATTTTTTCCTACTATGATTCTAGCTTTCTATGCGTTTTAAAATGATGACATAACGTCAGTGCAGGATTTTTCAAAGCAAACAAAGATAATTTAAACACTAAAGGACTCAATTGACTTTCAAATGCCTAATGTATCCACTTAACACTTAATTACTTAACTACTTAATAAGAAACCTTTTGAATCTATGTGTCTTAAACTCAGAAATTGTTTGTTAATTTGACAAAATAAATCATTTTCTTTATATTTTGCAAACTGCACTAAAGGCCTCTGTATCTGTCTATCTCTATACAGGAAAATCACAAATGTTATGGGTTTCCGTACTAATTGTAATCATTTTCCCTCAGCACGACTGAAGCAGCGCTGGGCGCTGTGCTAGCTGGTGAACAACATTCCACTCCCGCGCATACAGACGGTACCGACGGGAAAGGTAAACAGTAAAATAATTTGTTTTTTAATAATTTTCTTTCATAAACACTTTTTCAACACATTTGCTCATAAAGTGGGTCTTATGTCATTGTTTGAAGGTTCATAATGATATGTATTACCCAGCCCGTGAGTAAAAAAATAAAGCACTAGTACGTAATGGTTTTTTTTCTAAATTTCAGCAAAGAGATCCGATCTTATTTTATATTTAAAATTGAGTGTAAATATTAAACTATTTGTAAATAAAAATAAAATTCCACTAAATCATTTAAATATAACAGAAAATTATCATTTATTTATGCTAAAACGTGAAAATATATGGTAGTTAAGTTTTTCTTTATTTGGCTGTATGGCATACTTGTCAATGTGAATCTCATTTTGCGAGCGAAAAAAGAAAAAAAAATCGCGCCTCTTTTCAGATGTTTTCAATTGGTTTTCACAATCACGAACGGCATTTGTATTCATCAGATTGTTATTATTGTCAGAAATACAACACAAAAAATGTCTTCTTCAAGCGCAGAACAGGAAACCACCCACCGCAAGAAATACTTTCCGAAGCGCAACATGCCGTCAATATCAAAAGAAAGTTTTTGTTTCTTTCTTTCCTCGCAAATGTGTTGAAAAACGTCGTATGACACGCGTGCGCATTGGATATTACATTCTCGGCTCCATTGAGCCCTCTCCTTCGGCTCGGGCTCTAAACTCGCCTCTAATGTAATATCCAACTTAGCACACTTGTAGCATAATGTACTATTACGAAATAGTGTAATGGGAATTGGGAACTCCTAGTAATAGGCGATTAATTAGCCTGTGACAGGAGGACACGCACTAATTCTTAATCTATATACATATGTATACAGGTTGAAAAAAAACCGCCTAGCTATTCAAAATCCTGAACCAGTATCACTTACTGAACACATTTTTTTTTTCTTAAACGTAAACACCACTCGGGTGCACCCCCCTCGCACTACCCGCCTCGCGTGCCTGGTGTAGGAGTAATGTCTACGTTTAGGCAAAAAATGAACTATTCCCAATGAAAAAGTATTTAAAAAAAAATTGTTTTTTCATAAATGTGTTCTTTGAGTAATACCTACTGGTTCAGGATTTTGAATATAGCTAGGAAGTTCTTTTTCAACTTGTATATAAAAACTCGGATTTGTTTGAACACATAACTCGAGAACGGCTGGATAGATTTTCATGGTTTTTGAATTTGTTGTATCCGTCAAAAGTTTTAAATGTATGTGTCGGCGGCATCGTCGTGCCTAGCCGTAGACATAGGAAAACCACGTTTTATTTGCGTTTGCGGAACGTGCACCGAGCGCGTGGTGGGGACGGGTGGCGTGAGCGAGGCGAGTCACCCCAACCCGTACTATAAAAGTGATCGCAATCAATGCAGCGGATTGAGTTCTTTGTGAGCGCGCTTGGTGTACGGATCGCAGTTTTCCTATAGTTATTTTTTAGTGAAACGCAATTTAGTAATTTTGTCGTAGCTATAATAACTACTGCATTTAAACTTAAATAAATAATTGTAAAGTACGTCATCGTTTTAATGATGCCTGAAGACACCCCGACATCAGATGTGGGATCGGATCAGCCCACTAATCAAGATCAATCTCAAGCCCGAGGGATAGAAGCCCAGTTTGCGATGTTTTCAGCGGGCATGGAGGCTGTTTTACTGAAGTTAGCAGAGCAAATTTCAAAACCGGCACCATCTACAGCTATGATTTCGTTGGTAAAGTTTGACCCGGATGAGGCGGACGCAGATATTGAAGGCTGGTGCAAACTCACCGAGATGGTTGTCTTACACAAGAAATTGAGTGGTGTTGAATTGATTTTGGCTTTAACTAATGCTTTAAAAGGCCGCGCTGCCTCGTGCTTGACCAACGTTAATCCCGAGGATTTGACATGGGAAAATATCAAGGAACTACTTTTGTCTAAATTCTCTAAACCCATGACGATGCAAGACCATTTCGATAAAGTAATCAAGTTCCAGTTCGGAAAGGATGAAAATGCAGCTCAAACTGGTTTACGCTTATGGCAACTGATCGAGAAAATCCCTGATGTGCAAATGCCGGAAAACGTTATTACTGGATTTACTATTTCTGTGCTGTCTCAGTGTAGTGACATTGTACGCCGAGAACTAAATTCGTCAGTCGTCAACGACAAAGCCCAACTATTTCGTGTCTTACGAGGTATATCAATGAAGAGAAAGCAAGAACAAGATGAGAAGGATGACTCCGCACCTGATTCAAAGAAGCCAAGACAAGCTTTCCGTGGCAATTGCCATCTTTGTGGCAAAGTGGGTCACCGTGGTTCCGAGTGTCGGAATAAAAATCGTGCGGCAACAATACCAACATCATCATTGTCGTCGAATGAGGGAGTGCAGCGTTCATCGGTGACCTGCTACGTATGTGGCGAGCTTGGCCACACTGCTGCCGTGTGCTCTAAACGTCACGGTAAGAAGGAGCAGCCCCAGCAACCAACAAAGGCCAAAGAAGTAAACGTTTGCTCAAAAATAGCGCGAGGAACGTTGGAAGTAGAAGGTAATACTTTTCCATTTATTTTTGATTCTGGGTCTGAATGTAGTTTAATAAGGGAAAACAAATCACAATTCCTTAAGGGTGAGTGGTCTTATAACTTTGTCGAATTTAGAGGCATCGGCCGCGATAGTATCAGCAGTCACTTACAGATTACATGCGATATACTGGTTCAAGGCATATGTATAAAGGTTACTTTTCATGTCGTTCCTGATGAGTGTTTAAGTGAAGTCATATTACTTGGGCGTGACTTATTGGAAGCCGGGCTGTCTGTAGAACTGGGTAGCGAGTTTATTCTATTTAAGGGGAATCCTAAAAATGATTTTGGAGAATTATCACCACCTATAGACTTAGAATCTATCGAAACTGATTTATTGGGTTCAGATAGGATAAAGTTGCTAGACATTCTAAAGAAATATTCCAATAATTTTACTCAAGATTTTTCCTAGCTCTCGAATCACCACCGGGGAACTGAAAATTAATCTTATTGACCCTCAAAAAATTGTGCAAAGAAGACCCTATAGGTTATCTCCAGCTGAACAACAGGTTGTGGATGAAAAAGTAAGAAAACTTCTTAAAGCTAATATAATTCGGGAAAGTTCATCGCCTTTTGCCAGCCCAATCCTGCTGGTAAAGAAAAAGGACGGCAGCGATCGTATGTGCGTCGATTACCGTGAGTTGAATAGTAACACTTTGCATGATAATTATCCTCTGCCATTAATCGACGATCACATTAATAAACTTAGCGGTGCTCATTACTTCTCTACCATTGATATGGCCTCTGGTTTCCATCAATTACCGGTTCATGGAGACTCTATAGAGAAAACAGCATTTGTTACCCCCAAAGGGCAGTTTGAATTTCTCACAATGCCCTTTGGCTTACGTAATGCCCCTCAAGTGTTCCAAAAAGCCATAAATACAGCTCCTAAGACCCCTTAATGACGAGAAAATTCTGGTATTCATGGACGATGTACTTTGCGTGTCAGAATCAGTTGAGGAAGGCTTAAACCGTTTAGATAAATTACTTAAACGTTTAGCTGACTGCGGGTTTTCTTTCAATTTCAGAAAATGTAATTTTATGAAAAAGAAAACCGAATATCTAGGCTATGAGGTCACGGCGGGAGAAATAAGGCCTAATCCTAAAAAGATTGAGGCATTGGTCAATGTTCCTCCCCCTTCAACAGTAACCCAAGTTAGACAGTTGATTGGGTTAGCTTCATACTTTAGACAATTTATCCCCAATTTTTCACGCTTAATTAAACCACTGTATCCCCTTACCAAAGGTCACGGTAAAATCAAATGGACTGAGCAACACAATGAAATTCACAAACAAATTGTTTCGATTTTGACTAAAGAACCTGTACTTAAAATTTTCAACCCATCTTTACCAATTGTAATTCATACTGACGCTAGCTCAGAGGGTTATGGCGCAGTACTGATTCAACGGGAAGATAACAAACCTCATGTAGTAGCCTACTATAGTCGGAAAACTTCAGACCCCGAAAGCCGCTATCATTCCTACGAGCTAGAGACCCTTGCCGTAGTGCGAGCCATAAAGCATTTTCGCCACTTTATTTATGGTCGTAAATTTACTGTTTTTACAGATTGTAATTCCTTAAGAACTTCACATTCAAAGAAAGACCTCACACCGAGAGTACATCGCTGGTGGGCAATGCTCCAAGCGTTTGACTTCGAAATAGTCTATAAAGAAGGAAAACGAATGGCCCACGCAGATTTTCTTTCTCGTAACCCTGTCTCTGAAGAAATAAAACCTAAAGCCCAACCAAGAGTCGTGAATTTCATTGAATTAGAAAAAAACTGGATCCACGTTGAACAACAGAGAGACGCCGAGATTTTGGACATTATTTCTAAATTGCAGTCCAATTTACTTCCCGACAGTTTAGCTCATACCTACGATATTAGAGGGGGGGTATTATTTAGGAAAATTGAGCGCAGAAAGGCCACTTCCTGGTTGCCTATAATCCCTAGGTCTTTAGTTTGGAGCCTAATTAATCATATTCATTGTGAACTGAAACATTTAGGATTCGAAAAAACCCTTGATAAATTATACGAACTTTATTGGTTTCCGAATATGCATAAATACGTCAAAAAATTCACAGACTCCTGCCTTATCTGTAAAACATCGAAAGGGCCATCAGGCGCACAACAGGTGCAGCTTCATTCCATTCCAAAGATCGCTGTTCCGTGGCATACGGTGCATGTTGACATTTCGGGTAAATTAAGTGGAAAGAGTGAAAAACGAGAATATTGCTCGGTTCTCATCGACGCCTTCACGAAATTCGTCTTGTTACAATACACACCTTCTTTGAATTCTTCAAATGCTGTTGATGCTATTCGAAAATCAGTTAACTTATTTGGTGCTCCTAAGCGTATAATTGCTGATAGGGGTCGTTGCTACGATTGCGCAGAGTTTAAAAACTTCTGTAAAGACAACAACATTGAATTGCACTTGATTGCAACAGGCTCTAGTAGGGCTAACGGCCAGGTTGAACGTGTCATGCGTACCTTAAAAAGTATGCTCACTATAATTGAATGTAACTCTGACAGTATTTGGCGAGACCAGTTAGGCGAAATTCAGTTGGCACTTAACAGTAGTCGCTGTCGGGTTACAGGATATTCTCCCTTAGAATTAATGTTCGGTGTACAAGGCAATTCTGTAGGACTATCAAGAATTTCTCCAAATCTTGCTCCCAACCGAATAGATCTTGAAGAAGCTCGGTCTAATGCGTCTGACAACATTCGAGCATTAGCAGAAAAGGAAGTGACTAGATTCAATAGAGGTAAAGCAGCTATCAAACCCTTCTCTGTCGGAGACTTTGTTTTTGTAAAGTGCGAAGAACGTCACCAAACTAAATTGGATAAAAAGTTTAAAGGTCCCTTTAAAATTATATCAGTCCTCGATAATGACCGATACGAATTGAAACACATCAATGGGTCTAACAGAGTCTTTAAATACGCGCATGAAAACTTGAGGAAGGTACCAACAGGTCAAAAGGGGTTCTCTGATATTGTTGAAAATTATACAGACAGTGATGATTCCGTGTCGGCGGACGAAACTGATAGTTCCTCAAATAATATTAGATTTGAAACTACGGCTATCGTGCATAATTTGCCAGATTCAGACACAGTAAGCATAGAATCTGACGAGACTCTTTCTGCTGGATCTGAAACCATGACTGCTGATAGTATCGGAGTCTCAAGTTGTAATTAAGTACCTAGGTGTAAATTGTAAGTATGTGACTGTAGAGCTTCCGGTCCAGTGTTTCGAGTCGATTCACTGAAGGGTCGCTGGTCCAGTGATTATTGTTTGTGTGATAATAATGATTTATCTGAAAAAAAAAATGTGTGATCTGGTCCAGCAGTGTAATTGAAGGGATTATCTGGTCCAATGGTACTGCTGAAGGGATCTACTTGGTTCGGTCCTGTAGTGTCATTGAAGGGATAACCGGTCCATTTGCATTGCTGAAGGGATCTACTCAGTCCGGACCTGTAGTGTCGTTGAAGGGGTCACCGGTCCAACGACATTACTGAAGGGATTGACCTAAATCTGTCAGAATAATCGAGCTATTAAAAATACTGTTTCTAATGTTTTGTTCATACTTGACGTTATTGTTTTTAGATAACTGATGGCGTTTGCGGTTACGCACGAGGACGTGCGCCCGTCAGCATGGCCGTGTCGGCGGCATCGTCGTGCCTAGCCGTAGACATAGGAAAACCACGTTTTATTTGCGTTTGCGGAACGTGCACCGAGCGCGTGGTGGGGACGGGTGGCGTGATCGAGGCGAGTCACCCCAATCCGTACTATAAAAGTGATCGCAATCAATGCAGCGGATTGAGTTCTTTGTGAGCGCGCTTGGTGTACGGATCGCAGTTTTCCTATAGTTATTTTTTAGTGAAACGCAATTTAGTAATTTTGTCGTAGCTATAATAACTACTGCATTTAAACTTAAATAAATAATTGTAAAGTACGTCATCGTTTTAATGATGCCTGAAGACACCCCGACATATGTTTTGTGTGTGAAGGCTTACGTGCGTGCGTGCGGTAACAACGGGTGGTGGCTAGAAATAAATGTAAAAAATAAAAATACCGGCTAATAAAAAATACTTCATGAATACTTACACAGTTACATAAAAGTAAGTATAAAAAGTTTAAAAAACGTGTGTTTTTATTTCAGACAACAAAGGCATAGCTCGCGGTCTGGCCACTTGGAGGGAAGCCCTAGCGCGATGTAGCACAGGAGCCCAGCTCGCTATGCTACTGCAGGCCTTGGAGGCAGCCGTGGCCTGGGACAAGAGCATCATGAAAGCGGTAAGACATCGTCATAGCTAAGGCATATAGCTGGTGGCCTGGCATAAGAGCATCATTAAGGGGGTAAGACATCATAGCTAAGGCATAGCTTTCGGCCTGGCCTTCTGTAGAGAAGCCCTGGCACGAAGAAGTAAAGGAATCGGTTCGGTCTTGAAATAATTATATCACCGTAATTTAAAATCCGTAATATTGTAATTTGACTTAGTAAGATTACAAACTCCCGGTACTTTGTGAAATGCCCCATTCTCACATTGACGGACTTTTTATAATATTAATGCAACCGAACCTAAAAAAGCCTAACCTAACCCTAACATGACCAAACTTTTCCTAATTTCATGCAGGCCGCGCTAGTTTCGTAAATTTATAATTTTACCAGGCAAATTGTAATATCGCGGAAGATTATAATTTCACTAGTGAAACTAGTTTATAATTTGTTTTTTAACTTTTGCGCTTCTCCCGGTTTTTCTTGTGTTTTCCTTTCGCTTTGGGTTGCCTGAAAGAGATCGCTGGTTAGCGATAAGGCCGCCCTTGCACACTTTTGGTTGTAAATTCGTATTGTATGTTTTGTATGCAATAAAGCATGTATTTATCTATTATGGTTTTTAAAATTTCCGGTGATAGTTATTTTAGATGGTTATATCACTATTGCCTTTACATGAGTATTAATTACCATTTCCTTTCCAGAACTGCCAATTCTGCACTTCAGGCGACAACGAAGACCAACTGCTACTATGTGACGGGTGTGACAAGGGATATCACACTTACTGTTTCAAACCCAGGATGGACCAGATCCCTGAAGGAGACTGGTTAGTGTTTTGTAGCTTACTTGCGATTCGTCAATCAATCATTTATTTGATGAATATAAGTATCAACTTATTTCATTCAGCATAAAGTACCTAATTATAATCCCAAAAATCCTTTGGGATTTGAATTTGTGGGATTTGTGTTTGGGTTTGATTTGTCATAATCCCAAATTAAAACCTAAAGAATATCACAAAAAATACTACTTCTTCGAAAAGTGCTATGAGTCTGTAGCTCTCAATACGAGACACAGATGGCGCTAACCTACACGCACGACGCTTAGCAAGGGAATGATAAATTTCGCCGCTTGACTTGAAGGCACGATAGCTCAGTTGGTTAGAGCACCAGGAGATCTACATCTGGGTTCGATCCCATTCTGGCTGAATACATCATTTATTTCCTTAAAACCTCTTCATAATAAAATAAATGTTCTGTTTGATCTATCCGGCTATAACACTTGATGTCCGGTTTTCAGCTGCGCTCCTGATAAAATGTGTATTACGAGTATATTGTTTGAGCAGGTACTGCTGGGAGTGCGTGAACAAGGCGCGCGGCGAGCGCGTGTGCATCGTGTGCGGCGGCGCGGCGGCCGGACGCACCATCCCCTGCGCGCTGTGCGTGCGCGCGTACCACCAGGACTGCCACTACCCGCCGCTACCCAAGGTATGCACTGCCACTACCCGCCGCTACCCAAGGTATGCACTGCCACTACCCGCCGCTACCCAAGGTATGCACTGCCACTACCCGCCGCTACCCAAGGTATGCACTGCCACTACCCGCCGCTACCCAAGGTATGCACTGCCACTACCCGCCGCTACCCAAGGTATGCACTGCCACTACCTGCCGCTACCCAAGGTATGCACTGCCACTACCCGCCGCTACCCAAGGTATGCACTGCCACTACCCGCCGCTACCCAAGGTATGCACTGCCACTACCCGCCGCTACCCAAGGTATGCACTGCCACTACCTGCCGCTACCCAAGGTATGCACTGCCACTACCTGCCGCTACCCAAGGTATGCACTGCCACTACCTGCCGCTACCCAAGGTATGCACTGCCACTACCCGCCGCTACCCAAGGTATGCACTGCCACTACCTGCCGCTACCCAAGGTATGCACTGCCACTACCTGCCGCTACCCAAGGTATGCACTGCCACTACCCGCCGCTACCCAAGGTATGCACTGCCACTACCTGCCGCTACCCAAGGTATGCACTGCCACTACCCGCCGCTACCCAAGGTATGCACTGCCACTACCTGCCGCTACCCAAGGTATGCACTGCCACTACCCGCCGCTACCCAAGGTATGCACTGCCACTACCTGCCGCTACCCAAGGTATGCACTGCCACTACCTGCCGCTACCCAAGGTATGCACTGCCACTACCCGCCGCTACCCAAGGTATGCACTGCCACTACCTGCCGCTACCCAAGGTATGCACTGCCACTACCTGCCGCTACCCAAGGTATGCACTGCCACTACCTGCCGCTACCCAAGGTATGCACTGCCACTACCTGCCGCTACCCAAGGTATGCACTGCCACTACCTGCCGCTACCCAAGGTATGCACTGCCACTACCTGCCGCTACCCAAGGTATGCACTGCCACTACCCGCCGCTACCCAAGGTATGCACTGCCACTACCCGCCGCTACCCAAGGTATGCACTGCCACTACCTGCCGCTACCCAAGGTATGCACTGCCACTACCCGCCGCTACCCAAGGTATGCACTGCCACTACCCGCCGCTACCCAAAGTATGCACTGCCACTACCTGCCGCTACCCAAGGTATGCACTGTCACTACCCGCCGCTACCCAAGGTATGCACTGCCACTACCCGCCGCTACCCAAGGTATGCACTGCCACTACCCGCCACTACCCAAGGTATGCACTGCCACTACCCGCCGCTACCCAAGGTATGCACTGCCACTACCCGCCGCTACCCAAGGTATGCACTGCCACTACCCGCCGCTACCCAAGGTATGCACTGCCACTACCTGCCGCTACCCAAGGTATGCACTGCCACTACCTGCCGCTACCCAAGGTATGCACTGCCACTACCTGCCGCTACCCAAGGTATGCACTGCCACTACCTGCCGCTACCCAAGGTATGCACTGCCACTACCTGCCGCTACCCAAGGTATGCACTGCCACTACCTGCCGCTACCCAAGGTATGCACTGCCACTACCCGCCGCTACCCAAGGTATGCACTGCCACTACCCGCCGCTACCCAAGGTATGCACTGCCACTACCTGCCGCTACCCAAGGTATGCACTGCCACTACCCGCCGCTACCCAAGGTATGCACTGCCACTACCCGCCGCTACCCAAAGTATGCACTGCCACTACCTGCCGCTACCCAAGGTATGCACTGTCACTACCCGCCGCTACCCAAGGTATGCACTGCCACTACCCGCCGCTACCCAAGGTATGCACTGCCACTACCCGCCACTACCCAAGGTATGCACTGCCACTACCCGCCGCTACCCAAGGTATGCACTGCCACTACCCGCCGCTACCCAAAGTATGCACTGCCACTACCTGCCGCTACCCAAGGTATGCACTGTCACTACCCGCCGCTACCCAAGGTATGCACTGCCACTACCCGCCGCTACCCAAGGTATGCACTGCCACTACCCGCCACTACCCAAGGTATGCACTGCCACTACCCGCCGCTACCCAAGGTATGCACTGTCACTGCCCAAGGTATGCACTGTCACTACCCAAGGTATGCACTGTCACTGCCCAAGGTATGCACTGCCACTACCTGCCGCTACCCAAGGTATGCACTGCCACTACCCGCCGCTACCCAAGGTATGCACTGCCACTACCCGCCGCTACCCAAGGTATGCACTGCCACTACCCGCCGCTACCCAAGGTATGCACTGCCACTACCCGCCGCTACCCAAGGTATGCACTGTCACTGCCCAAGGTATGCACTGTCACTACCCAAGGTATGCACTGTCACTGCCCAAGGTATGCACTATCACTACCCAAGGTATGCACTGCCACTACCCGCCGCTACCCAAAGTATGCACTGTCACTACCCGCCGTATGCACTGTCACTACCCGCCGCTACCCAAGGTATGCACTGTCACTGCCCAAGGTATGCACTGTCACTGCCCAAGGTATGCACTGTCACTACCCAAGGTATGCACTGTCACTACCCAAGGTATGCACTGTCACTGCCCAAGGTATGCACTATCACTACCCAAGGTATGCACTGTCACTACCCAAGGTATGCACTGTCACTGCCCAAGATATGCACTATCACTACCCAAGGTATGCACTGTCACTACAAGGTATGAAAAAAAACAACGAAAATGTATACAGGGCTTTAGGTAAATCTCTTTCAAACTCTCGGGTGCTTAATCAGTCCATGAAACTGAACAACTTTTCCCAAGGAACATAGGTCAATATACGGAAAAAAAATTGTAATCTCCCATACAAAATGCGCTATATGCTGATGAAAGTATGGGTAGTCAAAATTTTTTTCGTATTTTGACCTATGTTCCTCGGGGAAGTTGTTCAGTTTCATGTGCTGATTAACGTTTATTGTACACACAGGACATAAATTACAGACATAAGACAGTACATACAAAAAGGTTCCGCTTATTTCTAAAAAGAAATTTCTACCAGCAGACCTGTTGATAGGATAGAGCAAGAAGAAAGGCAGACAGACGTGTACTATAGGAGAAAAATAGATATACTGAACAAATTGAAGGCTAATTATTACTTAAATACTAAATATTACTCAAGCTAAATATATATAGAATTTTATAAACCTAGTACTAAAGATATAATAAATAGATATATATATATATATATATAAACAAATACATATATAAAAAATAAATACTATGGATGGGCAATGGAAAGGTAGTGCTCTTTTAGGCGTTTTTTGAAAATGCCTAGAGAGTTGCTGTCTCGGACATCGTGAGGAAGCGAATTAACCACCCGAGAGGTTGAAAGAGAGATACCTAAAGCCATGTATATTTCTTAGAGTACTTTAAAACTAAATCTCGCTAGAGGCCACAGCCCAGTAAGCATTGGTTTGCTTACGTTGTGTAACAAAACTATACAAACAAAACCAAAACAAGTATCTTTTTGTTTTGGTAACAAAAATAACCCCCTTCTCTTACCCCTATAAATCCCTCTTACCCCTCTCTTACTATAAACCCCTCTTTTATTTGGTATTTTCTTTCCGTTGTGCGCAATTCTCTCTTCCCGTCTCGTTCATTATTTCTCACCGGTTAGGTTGGCTAGAAGATATCTCTTTAAGAGATATGCTCGCCCTTGTAAATTATTTTTTATGTAAAACTTTATTTGAGCAATAAAGAATAAATAAAAAAAATTTTTTTTCTATATGAAATAATATAGAATGTTATTGATACAGAACCCGCGAGGCAAGTGGTACTGTTCGAACTGCATATCTCGCGCGCCGCCGAAGAAGCCGCGGAACGCAAAGAAACGAGACAACAAACATCGGAACAACGACAGTACCGACCTTGACGCTAGCATGGTGCCTAGGTGAGTGACGTTCTATAACCCTTTAAGGGAAAAATTCCCCAGGGAAAAGTTGTTTCCCCACGTTCCGAAAAGATAAGATTGGCTGGACTGTACTGAGGACAGAAAAAGGTGGAAAAAAATAGTAGAAACCTGTGTCCGGGAACACCGGACCGAGGGATCGCTGCGCTGCTATCAGAATGCGATTTACATTTCTGTTTTTTCCATTTTACGCTGTTATCGTTGTTTTTTTATTGAAAAATGGAACGTATTTGAAAAAATAATTTAACTAAAAGTAGAAAATATTAAAAAACATAATAAACATAGAGTAGACGTTGTTGGTGTGTGATCCTAAGAAAAATTCCATTGGAAACTCATTCAGAATGGTGGTCTGAGTTCTGAGATTCAGTTTTTGCTAACCTGTTCTTAACTCCCTGTATTAAATAAATACAAAGATAAAATTTCATCATTTCACACGTTTTTACCCCCTTAGATATTAATCATCAAAGTGATGCAATCGCCTTTTTGGGTGGCACTGTTATGATTGTTGGGTTTAATTGTAAGTTAGATTTAAGAAAAATTCCTGTGTCTCCCAAATAAAGTTTCATTCATTCATTCATTCATCTAAATCACGAGAACGACTAGTCTAAATACTAAAAGTTAATTTTAATTACAGCCCAGCTCCCTCCCACGCTTCAACTTCAACAACAGCGGAAGAATGTCCAGTTAGCACATTAGTCACTGCCGAGAAAGAAGAGAGCGACAAGATGGACGAACTAACGAGCGAGACAGAGAACATCAACCATCATACAGGTAAACATAGTAATATCAACAGGAGAATGTATACTGAGCACATTAGTACTGTGAGAGAGAAGAGTACCTACAACAAGATTATTTTATTTCAATGGAAGACCAACAGTTAAATAAACAGAAAGGAAACATAATTAACATAGGCCTTTAGAATGATTTATATAAAACAAAATACTTGTCTGAGATGTGCGGTCAATGTTAATTAGTACACACATTAAATCATAGTTATGCAAATATATATAAAAATAACGCTCAGAACAGTTTATTTAAAGTATACTTAGTAGATTTGTATTTTTTTATTAACAACGGGTGCGCTCTTGACTACAATCTAGCTTAAAAGCGAAGATGCGGTCGAGGATGTAGCAAGCTCACCCAGAAGAAGGCTATTTACTCTAACATAGTTTAATGAAAGTTGTAATTGTAACAAGGGTACAGCAAAAGCAGAAGCAATGAAATGGGCAACAGATGAAAAGAGCTATGTTTAATTAAGATTCGTTTTCAGTAAATAAAAATCAACTAGTTGATTGGATAGGAACAAATGCCTTAATAGAGTTCCACTCTGATCAATTAGTTAATTCGTTGAATCTCCGTTATATGACCAAATCTTTAAATAAAAACAATTTAATTAATAGCTGTTCAATCAAATAAGTTATAAACAGAATATAGATTGAGAAAAATCGCAAATTTCACAGGTAAAAACCTAATACATAAAAAGATTATCAATCATCACATGAACTTTTTTCAACAGTTCCCGCTCCAGAATTCCCCGAAGACGCCCCACCGCCAGAGAAACGTCGCGCGTTACAATACCCCGGCAACGGCACTCTGGCAGACGAGCAGACGCGGCCAGAACCGACCAGAACCGAGCAGAACAGAGACCAGACCGACGGGGAAGCCACCCCGCCGCCCTGCAAGCAGAAGAAGGAGAAGAATAACGCGAAGAAGTTGGGGAAGGATCTGCAGTTTTGCAAGTAAGTTTAAAATATAACAGCTCTACTTCGACTTTTGTTTATTACTAGCTTTTGCCCGCGACTTCGTCCGCGTGGAATAGGTACTTTGGGCAGCATTCAATTTTTTTAACCATACTTATTCATCCCCAATTTCACCCCCACACAGGTCGACATTTCAGAACCGCTACAAATTTTTATTTATTTCTTATCGATAGCCTAAAAAAATAAAATTTTCATGGTTTTCTCTTCGACGATGACCAACTTTCATATAATCATATAACTTTCAACCTCCTTTAAGCGTTTTTCTTGCGCTATTAAATCCTTGCTCAAGCTCTAGTCTATCTCTGTGCCTAATTTCATCAAAATCGGTTCAGTAGTTAAGGGCATGAAAGCGTCACGTGGGAGAGTTACTTTCGCATAAATGTATAATTTCAATTATAATATTTTATATTATAAATGCGAAAGTAACTCTGTCTTTCTTGAAGTCGGTTAAAAACCATCTTTCTCCCCTAGGAACCTGCTCTGCGAGATGGAATGCCACGAGCACGCCTGGCCGTTCCTCATCCCGGTCAACACTAAACAGTTCCCGCAATATAAGAAGGTTATAAAGACGCCCATGGATCTCTCCACCATTAGGAAGAAACTACATGACTGCAGGTAAATACAAACAAAAGTACTCAGTGACATTATCATCATCATATTTGGCCTTGGAAGTGTTATAAGTCTTCAAAAGACAGTTTAAGCAGTTGCACTTAAGTCACATTGACTTTATTTTTTTTTATGAGCCCATATGAGGAGCACGAACCGTGAAATGGATTTAGACCATAGTAGTGGGTTGGCAGACCGCAGTTCCGAAGTCCCGGGCGGACATACTGGGTAAAAAAACCTCCTAGCTATATTGAAAATCCTGAACCAGCATCACTCAAAGAACACATTTATGAAAAAAAAAAATTTTTAAAATATTTTTTCAATGGGAATAGTTCATTTTTTGTCTAAACGTAGACATTACTCCTACACCAGGCACGCGAGGGGTACGGGAAGCACCCGGGGAAGTACCCGAGTAGTGTCTACGTTTAGGAAAAAAAACCCACCGATAAAAAAATTAATTAAAAACTTTAAAAAAAAGTGTTCTGTAAGTGATACTGGTTCAGGATTTTCAATAAAGCTAGGAGGTTCTTTTTCAACCTGTATATATCATTCAATATAAATAAAACTCTCTTTAAAATTCGAGTGAATAGGCTTCTTTTGGTTAACCGCACTCCTTGTTAATAAAACAAAACAAAAACTAAAAATTTATAAATGATTGTTACAGCTATAAATGCAAGGAAGAATTCGCGACGGATGTCCGACTGATGTTCAGCAATTGCGAAGTTTTCAACGAAGACGACAGCCCCGTGGGCCGCGCCGGACACAACATGAGGACCTTCTTCGAACACAAGTGGGCCCAACTCTGACAAACTGCCCCCCCCTTTTATTGGGGTATGCGTCATATGAATATCTCGGATGATATTGATTTTACACTTGATATTGACATTTAAGTCGTGTCATATGATTTATGTCGTAGTTTTTATTAATCATTGATGTTTTTGTGAGTGATTGATGTCATATTGAAAATTATTGATGTCAAATTCCATACACACAGGATAGGCAGAATATCATGTGGTCCACATGATGCCACGTCATGTTGAATTATTAATCATTGATGTTTTTGTGATAGCGATTGATGTCATATTCCATACACTCCAGCCTATCTTCCCTGGTAGGCAGAGTGTGATGTGGTTCGCATTATGTGGATTGTAATTAATTACTTAATTAAATCTTGGTCTAATATTCTAACATACATGTGAGGAACTTCTTCGAACACATGCGAGCAAAACTCTGACAATTTGCCCCCCCCCCCCCCTTTATTGGGGTATGCGTCATATGAATGTATCTGACGATATTGATTTTACACTTGACATTGACATTTAAGTTGTGTCAAATGATTTATGTCATAGTTTTTATTAATCATTGATGTTTTAGTGACAGTGATTGATTTTGTAGTGATGATGATTGATGTCAAATTCCATACACTCAAGTCTATCATCCCTGACAGGATAGGCAGAGTATCACGTAGTCCACATGATGCCTTGTCATGGCGAATGATTAATTATTGATGTTTTAGTGATAGTGATTGATGTCATAGTGGGCATGATTGATGTCATATTCCATACACTCAAGCCTGTCACCCCTGTTAGCAAAGAATCATGTGGTTTGCGTGATACCACGTCATGTTGATTCATATCAATATCATATTGATTGTATTTAATTACTTAATTAAATCTTGGTTTAATATACTAACATACACTTCTTCAAAATAAGTGGGCACCACTGACAGATAGTCCCACGCTTTTACTGGGTTAAACATCAATATGAATAACGATACCATTGACTTAACTCTTGATATTAATAATTGATATCCAATTGCTATGATTGATGTCGTATTTAAAATGATTGATGTCATCTTGATAGTGATTGATAGCATAATGGTGATCATTTACTTTGTAATCATCAAACAACTTGATTAGACTAACACTGATTGTAAACTAAAAAAATGCTGACAATTGTCACGAAGACTTGGTACCTACGATAGCAGACGTTTCTAACGCGATCGACTACTTACGGTCACCCATCCAAGTTTGACCCCATTTAATGTTACTTGACTTTACTTATCACTCAAAGCGAGTGCAAGCAAGAACGTTAAAGAATAAAAACGTTAGATTGTGACTTAATAAAAACCTTGTACAGTCAAGAAAAAATCAGGCTTTACACATAAGACTTCATGCTTTTTTCCAATGAACTTACAGGCGAAAGTCGCACAGCTAATGTAAAGCTTGTTACGCGTTCGACTGTACCTGTTCGTGTTTAATAAAACACGAATAACTGATAGCGTACTGTACATTGTGAATCTCAAGTATTGAGGATTTAATATGGGAATGTGATTCTTATTTTAATATGTGTAAGGACGAGAATTGCGCACATTCAAATTAGTGTTTTGAACGTATTTCTAGTTATATGTTGTGTCAAAATGATTATTGAAAAAAAAAGGAAAAGTTCTTAAAACATCTTGTGTGTGATTTATGAAGGTTCGGTAAGAAAATGTAAATAAATAAAAATGTCGCTTTAAACTTATATCTTCGCGGCGGATTCTGTTCATTCGTTAGTGAATACTTAATAATTATTAATAAAAATATTAAACGACTAAAATGCTAATTAGGTATAACTAGAAATATTTTCAACAATTGTATTAAACAAGTAGGTTGTATATAGTAGAATTTAAGTTTTAGTGTTTTAAAAAAAAGTATTAGATTGAGATCTATTTTAAGTCATAGGGTGAGGGTAGCTGACACAATTTTCGACACCCAAAAATCTTTTAACACATGAATATCGTATTGGTTTAAAAAAGTGCCAATTGCAACGTCAATAATTGTGTCTTTTACCTTAAAATATAAAATTCTTCGAATATATTCTTCACGTTCGTCCCTTATAGGGTGGACAGAGTTTATTTTTTTAAACTTAAATGATTTGCGGTTAGCAACGAATCAGTATTTTGGAAATATCTTTTTTGTAATTTTTGTAGTAAGTTTTTTTTGGAATCGAAATGTGTAATTTTGATTTGAGTAGCGAGAATTTCTAAAATATTTAAAACTACTTTTATTTCAGGGATATTGTATTATTTTTTCTTTTTAATATTTTAAATAAATGGGCGCACAAAGTGCACACAGCCAAGTCTTAATCCAATCGGAAAATCAATTTTTTTCGCGAAAACTTTTCAACCGATATTTCCTCACTATTCGATTCAAAATTACACAACACATTATTTTTGGTGGCCAGTTATATTCCGTAAAAAACTCGAATTTGTGTACTTGAGTGTGTAAAAAAAATAGTTCTCTATTTAAAATTCTCGTAGACAGATTAATAAATAGAACATAGAAACAAGTTAATGTAGAGTAGGCCTAAAGTGGATAAAACAGTGAGATATTTTCTTAAATTTTGTTCAAAGGTCTATGATTTTGTGATACCTGCCTACCCCGACACAAGCGGAAGCTTTAATTATCATTTAAATCAATAAAGAAACGGAGAATATCTCACTGTTCATTATTTACATTGATCTTAAAAAAATCGCAAAATAAAGTGAGTATTTTAGGATTTCTCTATGTGTATAAAAAAAGGCCCTAGACCTTGTCTCTAACCTTTGACTGTCTGTTCGTCTGTCGAATTTAGTTTGACGGAACGTAAATAAAAATTTCATGTAAGAAACTTAGCTCTGGATAAACTGAAGAGTTTGTTCAGAGCTCAGTTTCTTACTTGATAATTTTGCAAATAAATTTCGCGACTCTTTTTTCTTCTTACATTTGTCATTGTTATAGACAAAAGTATAAGCTTCTTATTTTTTATTATAAAATTTTACAAAAATGGTTATTAACCAGAAAGATACCCACTAACGACTCTAGTCGTTTTTTTAAAAATTATTATTAAGATGGACGATTTTTCTGTTTATGGCTTTGTTTCCGCTAAGTTTGAACGTTTTTAGCAAAACAAAACTGCTTGCGATAGATACCTTTGCATTACGCCGTTCGTGGAGTTTTAGGTCAGAATTTTAGTAAGGATAGAATTTTAGAACAAAAGTCACATAACCGACATTCAGTAATTGATATTACTACCGGCTACCATGAATCGTGAAGCCGATTCCGATGCGTTGTCATCGACATTAATTTCATACATACATTGCTTCCGTACCTAAGATTTTAACCGAAGGTGTAAACCAAATGCACCAATGTACGTCACCGTTCAGTTGAAATCATTCATAGACCATCGTAAGTGGTAGCCCCTTAACGAGTATAAAAAAAACACGAATGAAACGTGCATTCTTAAGCAGATTTGTTTTGGTAAATACGTTCAAGTATAGCGCGATTAAGGCCCAGTTTAAGTATTAAACAATTATTATGTATCACAGTATTTTAAATATAGAATGTTCAAAAAGAACAATGTCAATATTATATTAATTAACAAAACTTTTAACAGCGGAAAATGTAAAAAATCACAACTTTTTAATGTCCTGTATTTAATGAAGTAATAATTCTCGAAGTTCTTATTGTTTTAAAACTCACTGTGTATAAAATACCTACTTAATTTTACTTATAAAAACACTGCAAACTTAACGAAATAATAAATAAATTATTTTTAGTTGTTTAGTCTGTGTATACTTAAAATCGCTGAAATGTGGTTCTGTACTGCCAGTATTTAGTCTACAACTGAATTAATCTGTAGTTGTCTCTCTTTCTCAAATGAAAATGACAAATAAATAATATGAGACGAGTATAGTTTTCTTATTACAGTTGTTGACTTTCCTAATAAGGTATACATATGCGGCGTACTAAAGTTGCTTTTGCTAATAGACAACGAAGTAAAATCCCTTATAATGGACCTTATTTTCTATTCATACTGTCAGTAGAAAATGCTCAGTGCATCTCTGTCTTACACTGTACAGATGACACAAGATGACAGCGTCAGATTTTTGACAAATAACAAACAAAAAATTTATACATATACTATCGCAAATGTGAATATTTGATGCAAAGTGACAAGAATTTGTAACAACACTATAATAATTACGTCACAGCAATATGTAGGAGGGATCATACATAATCTGACAAAAAAAGCGATGACAGGGGGGGGTTCAAAAAGTCAAAATGTTTCGTAACGGATGGACCATTATACTCTTTATATAAATAAATAAATAAAACGCCATATACTAAAAGGCCCACATTAAGGTTTTCCCTTATATCGTGGGTCCCTCGGAACACACATAAAGACAGACCACCTATGTCCCGAGAACAAACATCAGCTTTTTACACAAATGTATACCCCGACTGGGGATCGAACCCAGGCACCGTCGTTCAAGAGGCAGCGCCACTACCACTTATTTATTTCGTTGCTATCGATATACTGTCAGTGTCGTCACGCTTATGTCACAGACCTATTGCAAAGAAACAAATTGGGTATTTTTGAGTCTTCACGAGATTACACATTGCCCACAATTGATTATCTGAGGAAAAGTTAAATTTCAGTATGGCAACTTTAGTACGACGCAGCAACTTGTAATATAATTTGGCGGTAAAACGTTATGTTGTCGTGAGACGCGTGTGTGGAGCGATCCAATGTTGTGTGCATCGGTTGACTTAACTATAAAGTGAATATATAAATTATATATACGAATAAATAAGTAATTTTTTGAAACACTTTTTCATTGTTTTATTTTTTAAATTGCTAGAGCAAAGGTGTGTATATTCTTGTCGTCGGTAAATTTTACCATGCATTATACAAATATTCAAGTGACCAATTGATTTTCAGTTTCACACTGCCAAATGGCATCTGACTTTACTTATTTAATAACTAGTCGATGGACGATGATGATCAACGTGCCCTCCGAAGCTCGGATAACTCGTTATATCACATGTCGCCACAGGGCCACGAGCGTATTTTTTATTTATTTATACATACTTACTTCCATAGATATTATAAACTTAACGCAGTTTATAATTGTTTTACTAATATTTTTGTATGTATGTAACGAATAAACTTAAAAACTCTGGACCGATTTCAAAAGTTCTTTCACTATTAGGATGCTACATTATCCCTAATTGACATAGGCTACATAGTTTTCCCAAATTCCCACGGGAACGAAGTCCCGAGCGGGATGCTAGTATTATATAAAAATGCTGAGTCCTGACTCATTCATTGATTCGGCCACTCCCAGGCCGAATACTTCGACCTAGAAAGTTGAGATTCACCGCAAAGATTCCTTTTATAACGCAGGCAGAGAGTAAGAAAGAATTTTACGATGCCACGGGACTTTTTCTTAGACGAATGTCGGTCTACTACTAAGAATAAAATATTGTTTGAACAACAAACAAACCTTGTGTTATTTATATGCTATGTCAATAAAGATTGAACACAAAGCATTACGTGTAGATACCTTTGATACCAATGAATGGTACCATTAGATCACCCTCGGTTAGCTGTAATCAGTTTTATCAATAAACAATCGGGAAGCAGCGTTTAATCAGAGCAATGTAAATATTTACCTTTTAGTAATTAATTTCCTACATCCATGAATGAAGTATTGATTTACGTAGGCAGCTAAGTTACGTATTTTACAAAACAATTATAAAAATATGTATAAACTTATAGTAAAGTACAAGAGACTTTAAAAGTCGCATCAACCAAATTATTTTGCGTAGAAAAGCTCAAGACTAAGGCAGTACCTATTACAGAAGGAGACACACTTCTTGATCTATACTTAAACATTGATTATCTCTTTCTCTCTATATCAAAATGACAAAGACGACTGCTACTTAAGTATAGATCAGAGTCTGAGTCACGTTCTATAATACTATTGTTCTTGTATTTAAAATCTAATGACTCTTGTTATCTCGCTCTTAGTTCTTTTGACAGTTGATGATACCCAAAAAACACCAATGAATGCTTTGAGTAATTAAACGTCCACGAATTAATGCCATGAATTAATAAAAATTAGACGTCTGTGTGCATATCAACGTAATTTATAAAAGTGGTATGTACAGTCAAGAGCAGGTCACGCTTTACACTACCAGTTTAAGCTGAGCTCTGATTTATACTGCGCGCCATATAATGCAGGGCCGGTCCAAAGTCTAAAGTGTCAAGCTTGACGTGCTCTTGAGTGTACCTACACTTATTAAAGAAAACTTTTGATGAATACTTCGATTAAGAACTTGGTATGTGCGCTACCGTGTGCCCAAGTTTGAGTCCGTTTAGAACAGCTGGGCCACTTTAGAATTACTCTAAAAGAAGTTGTAACCCCCCAACACTTATCGCTAATAACTCGTAAATGGCTGAACCATTTTGATCAAACTAAGAACCACCTTGATCACGTCAGCTTTCAAACACAAAAAACCGCATAGAAATCAGTCCATCGTTTAGGAGAGCTACGATGCCACGACAGACATATATCCTTACTAATATTATAAATGAGAAAGTAGATAACTCTGTCTATCTGTCTGTCGGTCAGTCTGTCTTTCACGATTAAACTACTGAACCGATTTTGATGAGATAGATTAGAGCCTGAGAAAGGACACAGGCTACATTTTATCCCACAGTTGGGCACGATATAACCTGTAGTCCACGCGGTCGGAGCCGCGGGTGGAAAGCTAGTAATGTATACATACGCCAAACTTATAACACCACACTTTTTTGTCGGAGGTTAAAAAGTGCTTGTGACGATTACTATAGTAGCAAATTAAAGAAACTATATCTTAAGTACACCTGGGCAACACCTGTTTTTCGAGAACAGACATAATAAATTTTATATATGTACATACATATATACGCTCACACCGATAATCCCTAACGGGGTAAGCAGAGCATCACTGGTTCTTAGAACCACTAGATGCCACGTTTGACACAAATTGTGAGGGTTACCTATCAGATGGAACAAGTTGTATAATGATGAGAAGTAGTCAGCCTTTCGCCCATTATACAGCAAAACCCTCGCATCCCAGTTACAGACTTTTACTGTATACCTGGGAAGAGTAGGTAGCTAGCACATTCTAAGTTTTTTTCCACTTACCGTCTACCTCGATATAGGTCTATGTTTTTTCACTACCAGTCCAGCATGGAAGCATTATTATGATTAATCATTATTTGATTATCATTCTTACAAATATTTTAACAGGTGTTTTAACAAATGCGACAGTGTAGCTACATTATTATTACATACTTAAGGCATGGTTACAGCAAATAGTACCTATCTAATAATAAATCTAATAATAATAAATAATAATGTCTTTCTCATCCCACCGAGTGTCTTGTTTTTAAGACCAAATTTCTGCCGCGATTTCATTCGCGTTAAGGCGACTACAGCAGCACCTAAATTACGATTTTATGATGCGTAGATAAGCATGACGCACTGCATTAAATCGAAGAAAAAAATACTACGGTAATATTCAGGACATAAACTAGATAAGTAGTTTGCTGAAAACATGATTCAGCACTTTTGGTTCGATAGAAAAAGCTCACAAAGTCACCTCTAAATACCAATATTGTGTATCTTTTAAGCTGTAAAAACGATAATTAAATGCACACAGGAACTTGAATTTGCCATCAAAATGTTCGTGATTAAACACTCTCGATAAGTAGTTTTAACGCATTTTTCGATTTAAGCTGTTACCTTTCCATATATCTCATTTTTCTAACTTTCGAACATGTTTTTACGTACGCACGCTTTCATAGTCCGTAAACTTCGTGTATCGACACTGTTCGCACTGCCGGCCCAGGCCTGTTGAGAGACGAAGATGGCACTATTCCTATGTGTGCTGCCTTTATCGGGTGCTGTAGTCGCCTTAATAAGTAAAAGTAACCTATGTCACACTCAGGCGCCTTCCAACGTTCTTGCACCAAAAATCTATCCATCCAATGATATCGTTATGACATGAACAAAGGACAGAAAGTACCTACTGTGGAGGTCGTATACCTCTACGGTATAAACTTCCTACGTAAGCCTTTAACTCTAGTTCCATAATCGAAGTGATTGGCTGGTTTTACCGCGCTATTCGTGATGTGGATGTGGACGCGTCGAAATTGTCCCATGATCCTACATCTCCTCTATAGTGAGTAATAAATCACCACTTCAAACTCTACCCAGGTAGAGTCACAAAAAATTCGTTTAAATTAAGATTAAAATCGCTCTATTGTCTCCCGAAACGTCCTCTAAAACTAACAAATGTATCTCTGTTACCCACTTTCCCACATTGATGATGCATGAAGATAAATCGCAAAAAAAACTGCGTAATATCGAATAAACACGCCGCTTAACAATACTGCTAGTGCAATAACCGGTATGACGGAAAAATTTAAACAATTATTCTTTTTAAACATAGCGTCCGAAGGTGCAAGTTGCATTGGCGGCAAAAGTGACGGGTTGAAGTGGAGAAACGTGTTGTAAATGTCAAACACGCAGCGATGTTGCTAGCGCTGGGGAAATTGTGGAGTTTAACTGATTTTGAAAAATGACAGATTAACATCTGTTAATCTGTCATTTACTGGTTTTTTTACTTCCTGAAGATCGACAAAAACTTCATTTCATGAGCAAAGTTTTTCCCTAACAACGCTTTTATTAAAAAAAATATGTTTACTTGATTTCGTAATCATACCTACGTGTTTGGTCTGTCTAAAAGGACCAAACCTCAAGCAAACTGGTCAAACTTTTTGAAAACCTAGGTAGCTTCTATTTTGACATCTGATCATTGGCTCTACACACTGGGATAAGTAGAAACCAGAAATAAATAGGGAAGTAACTAAACAATGGTTTTTCACCGCATTTCTAATCATTACTCTGGTCACACCGGAATAAGAGTCAAACCTAAGAATGTCGCGGTGGCGCGACGACGCGGACGCATTCTAAATTCAAAACTTTATTTTTTTAATCAACTTCGAAAGCATCGGACATTTTATGTACAGCCAGTTCTAATATTTTTGTATAATAAATTAAAAATGGCGAACAAGATTGTGTTAAGTTTCTGTGTAGTTTTAGTGGTTTTAACGATGGCGTCTTTACTGGATGGCCAAACCTTGGGTGGTAAGTGAAAGGCGTATTTTTTTAACGTATTGTGGCTTCTCTGTACAATGGCATTTTCAGTGTTGACTTGTTTAATGGTCAATTAAAAATGTAAAGATAAGGAATCACATCAATTATGAAAAACTTTAATCATTTTTAATTCATACTTACTTAAGTACATTATTTTTAGAAATTTTCAAATAAGTACATTTGTTCATTTACATCTTATTTACATTTTTTATTTAATGGTCAAATTTTACGTACACACAGCAGCACGTCAGATTACACATTTTCACTAAGAAAGCTGCCGCTATTACGAGCGAGATGAGGGCGACATCAAGGTCAACATGTAGCCCGATGTGCTGCCGTGTGAATCTCAAGTTCATAGAAATTTAACAGACCTGCCTTTTTCGTTATTTATCGTTTTACACAAAAAATTCAGGAAAGTTTTCTACACAATTAGTGAGACGCTTATTTCTGCGTTTCGAAGAATTCATCCCCTAAGATCGTTAAAGGTGTAAAAGAATATTTAAAAAAAACATAATATACAGGGCTTTAGGTATCTCTCTTTCAACCTCTCGGGTGGTTAATCAGTCCATGAAACTGAACAACTTTTCCAAGGAACATAGGTAAAATACGAAAAAAAAATTTTGAGTTCCCATACAAACTTCATCAGCATATAGCGCATTCTGTATGGGAGATCAAATGTTTTTTTTCGTATTTTTACCTATGTTCCTTGGTGAAGTCTTTCAACCCGAGAGCTTGAAAGAGAGATACTTAAAGCCCTGTATATTCTATCAGTGATAGTGATCGCGTAAGAAAATATGAACCGTGAATATAGTCACAGGTATAATGATGAAATAAAAATTAAGCAATAAAATACAACCGGTCAGAGTATACGACCTTAAGTTTAGGTTTCAATACTTAACGCAGTGATCCATTGATTTGTTGAAGAAATTATTTTAAAAAAACGCTCAACTGGGCTTAAATTAAACGTGCATTAGATACAAGGGCATGCTAATCAAATAAAGTGACTAAAAAAATCTAGTGACTCTTTTTTTTGTTAAGAATTGGAAATCCTTTGGTTATTAAGAAATGCTTCAAACTTGAGTTACACCATTTTAAAAAGTTAATTCAAAACCTTTCAAAGTGAAAGTAGCTTTATTTCATTCAGGATGATACACACGGCAGCACATCAAGTTATACATGTTGACCTTGACGTCGCTCCATGCAATAGCAGCGGCTTTCATAGTGCGAATGGATAACCTGACGTGCTGCTGTCTGTACTTAAAATAAGTCAAAGTTACATTATAGGATTTAAATGTATACATACATTGATCTATGGGGCACATAATATTATTAAAAAAGAAGTAAAAAGACGATTGTGGCATAAGTTTCAAACTTTAAAGTGTAAAACCTTGTTAAATTCTAAAACGGGTCTAAATTCGCGTATATATATATATTTCTTTATACCATTCCCCCTCTAAAAAGCTTCTTTTTTTCACTGAAAATTGGGGATAAAGAGCTCTTTTAGTCACAGTTTTGGTATTTGAATTTAGAACCCAAAAAGATTCTTTTGCTCCCGCAAAACACGTAAAAAAAGAGCACTTTTTTTGTCAATTTTGGTGTTTGAATTTCGAACACTCCAATGTATAGACATACGACCTCTATCGCAAAGAATATTCGAAATTCAAACTCCTTGCGCAGCGCTTAAATCTTTCTTTTTCTTCGAGGTCATGGTATAAAATATAATGTGCAACTCTTGAATAAAACGGATTTTCATCGAGGGCTCATCGAGGAATCACTCGCGTCATTCAGGATTCAAACACTTGAATCACTCGCTTGCACTCGTGATTCAATAATTTAGAATCCTTCATTTGCTCGTGATCCAACTTTGGCCCTCTCTTAAAATCTGTCTTTTATTCCTGAGTTGCACAATATACTATTACTTATTCCCGACGTTTCGACGCGGTTGCACGCGCCCTGGTCACGGGTAGACTGTTGTAGAACATCGGGAATAGGTAAATAAATATATATACGCGAATTTAGACCCGTTTCAGATATTAATTATGTGTTCAAATCGCGAAAGTTTAAAGTGTTATAAAACCTTGTTGTTTCAACGAGAATTTAAAATACTTACTGTCCATTTTCGTATTTTATATTTGAAGATTGTACATTTGAAAAGTTTTTAAAGTTTCATATAATATATCCTTCAGATAATATATCCTAACTGATATTAGTATTTTATTTCCCACTTTTGTAACTCATATATTATAGAAACTGGTTATCAGTGGCCCTGGTCACTATTGGCTGTTTCAATGACAAATAATATTCGTAAAATTAATACTCTTCTTTGACTGTATAGCTATAATAAACGCAAATATAATTGCTCGGGTAGTAAACAAATTATTAGACCTTCTTCTTATCGTGTAGGTATAGTCAAGTGTGTGGCGAACTTGGCTAACCCTGGTGTCAAAGTTCTCAAACCGCCGAATGGCCTCTGACTTGGTTTTAACGACTGTAATCAATCAACAACAGCCGGGACCGACAGCTTAACGTGCCCTCCGAAGCACGGAAACGCTCGTGATAAATTGCCACTTTGGTCACCCATCAGGTTCCCTGCCTCTGTGTACGTTGCTTAACCTCACTGATCGGTTGAGATCAGCGGGCGCCACTGGGCTACGAGCGCTTCTACAGGACTTAGACCTAATCTTCATGAATCTAAACATTAGAAATTAAAAAAACAAGTTTGTCTTTCATACCGAAAAAATCTTCACTGTCCAATCAAAAATGATTATACTCGTAGAGTACACACTGCAGCACATCAGACTATACGTGTTGACCTAGACCTCGCCCTTATGTCGCTCGTGATAGCGACAGTCATTTAAAGAAACATTTACCTCAAGGACATTTCTGCAACTGAGTCTTACACGTTATGCCTCGTGGGTAAACATTGCACAATATTGTAGGATTGTGACAATATCGATTGTTTTAATCGAACTTATATCGATAGTGACACTAATAAGAATACTGGATTATTATTATAACATGAAATTGTGATATACCTAGTATAAGACCCGTATAATAGTAGAGAATAGAATAGAAAAAAACTTTATTTTATAGGACATTCAGGATGCCACTTAAAACAAGTCAAGATTATATGAAATACATACAAATATACATTAAAGGATTTAAATACATACATACGCATTCGTTCTTTTGACCCTTACAGAAGAAGACTCAAGTATTGATCTATACTTATGTATTGATTATCTCCTTCTCTCACTATCAAAATGACAAAGACGACTGCTACTTAAGTATAGATCTGAGTCTGAGTCGCGTTCTGTAATACCTACGGACTTTTAGTCTGGTCCTTTTAGCATTTTAAAAGATAATAATCAAAAATAATTCGATATAATAAGTATCTAAAGAGTCTCGTTGAAATCTTTTCTTCGAGCAAACGCTGTTACATTCCGTTTTCCTAAGTGCGTTTGTAATTAGCAGAACTGTACATAAAACCGCTAAGAAAATAACTAAACCGCAATGTGACAGGCGACCCGTACAATGCCACAGACAAGATCACGTTAAACTATACAAAGTCAACCTTATTACTACAGTGCGATCTACCATTATGACAGCATTTTAGGGTGTATGGGTGGTAAACACATCTTAGTGCTCCAAAATACTCATCCTCATCTGCACTCTGCTGATCAACAGACGAGGCTCTGGTGTATTAAAACCTGCACCAGGATTTGAACCTGCAACCTTCCGGTTACAAGTCTTGCACTTAATAACTGGATTACTTTACCACCGCTTCTGCTTTTCTGTCACAACACAATGAAACCTTCTTTTTACTCAGTCTGCGAGCCCGGGAAGACTTGGCAGCCGGCACATTAAATTAATATCTTTATAGGTCGCGTAGAGTAGCGAACACTAAGAAGAAAAACGAGGTATAGACTACTTATCGGCGGTATTTTACATGAATACGCGCGATACTCAGTCCTCACACAACGTAACAAATTCTTTGATTCTTTTAGCTATCGAGTGGTGTCATTATTTGGGATGGATATCTATGTCACTGGAAAATTGTAAAACTATTTGACTAGTGAAATTATAATCTCCCACGATATTACAATTTTTCTAGTAAAATGATACGAAACTAGATGAAATTAGATAACTTAGGTTAGGTTTAGATTAGGCTGTTTAAGGTTCGGTTAGGTTAGGTTGTAGTAATACTTACCTGTTATAAAAAAAAAGTCCATCAATGTGGAAAATGATGGGGTAGTTCACAAAGTACCGAGAGTTTATAATCGCACTAAATCAAACTAAAATACTTATTACGGGTTTAACAATTTTATACGGTGATAATGATAATACATGTAGACAGTGGACATACAGCTGCAAAAAAACTGTATTCCCCGACTTTGTTATCATCAGTTTTTTGGAATTGCGTCCTAATAGAAGCAAAAAAATACATATTTTTGCATCAAAAACAGGATATACGAGTACCCATCACACGCCGACACGAGATAAAAATGTGTGACTTTATTTAGCATTGAAAGTCGAAGGTGAACTGGTTTTATTAAGTAATTACCGGTGAAACCTGGTGGAAAAGACAAGAATTATGTCTTTTTATCCTTACTTATAATCCACTCAATGAAGAGAACCAGGCAAAAGAAATATAGGTAAACCACATAAACGCTGGGCGGACTACATAGAGAAAGCTGCAGGAAAAAATTGGATACACCTGACCGAGAATAGAGAAAAGTGAAGCTAGAAGAGAAGAGGCCTAAGTACAACCCACACGCGGGGTCCACTTAATCTGCCAATATTAACTTAGGTTTAAATTTAACACAACTTACACAACATTCAGTGCAGTGTTAAAACGAAATGTGAAAATAAAAAGGCATTTTATTACTCATACTCGAAAAGTAGGTCTGAAGCCGCCTGAGGAGTTAGTTGAAAGTAATACTTTTCAACTCTAGGGAGAATTATTTCCAATTGACAGCAGTCAAATTGTTAAAAAAAACATGTTCCAACTTTCTATACAGCCACTCAATTACAGCGCGATGTAAAATTGAAATAAGAATAAGTTAAGTAGTAATTAAAGAATACATTTTTTAAATGACTTTATTATAATTTACTTTTAGCAATTTCTTTAAAATAACATACATAGATTTGGGAATAGCAGATTGTTAAGCGAGGGTGGAAAGAATCAATTCCCGAGGTATTTAGACGCCCGAGCGCAGCGAGGACGGCTATAGTCCGAGTAGGAATTGATTATTTTACCCGTGTTAAACACTCTACTTTTCATTTCGAATATGAGGAAAATAAAACTAGTTGTTTATTATCTAAACTATTTATTGATATTAGATAATAATATTAGTAGTCACATGGCCGCAGCATTTTTTTATTAGTTTTTTTACATAAAACTCTTCACAGCTGACAGCAGTTCTAGTTTTAAAGTTCATTCCGGCCCTAAGGTAGGAAGTAATTTGTATGAGTTTTTCCCTCCCTATGGAGGGAAGCAGCATTTTCCACCCAATAATCAGATCAAAATAACACTACTTTCCGAGTATGAGAAATGAAAAAATATTTACAATTTTTTCAATGAAGAAAATGAAAAATAATGTTTGAATTGCTGGCCGGCCCCAGAAAATAAAACAAATAGGCTGGAAAGTGGTAATCCAATAAGGGGAGTGAGTTTTTTTATACGGGGTGGCTTTAATTAGTCAGAGTAACGTTAGGAGAATTACCTATTGTACAAATTCCTCAAGGATTTAATGTTAAAAATATTGTCAAGATGCATAGGTATTACTTTTTCACATTATTTTAACACCTATATGACGGACGATACAAGAGAGAAATACATTCATGACTATCATGTTGAACTAAATGGCCCCGAGTGGCCAATGGTTAAGTGCTCAAGTCTGTACTTCAAAAAAGACTAAAACATCCACAAACAAGCGAAGAAACCAGTCCACCCGGGACAAAAGACTTTATTTCACGGTCGGGGACATTCACCGCTCCACATACTATATACATACATGTGACGCGTATTGTATAGTTATTTGTACAGACCTACAGAGGTCAGCGCATCGGGTTACCCAATTTTCATTGCAAAATTCGTTTTTATCCTTCTACATGTTTAAATACTAATAATTATAAGACTGATAGCTAAAAAAAATGCGAAAATCGTGCGTAGTTCTAGATCTGGAACCACACGACTTTCTGCCTACCCCAACTAAGATTACAGTTAGATACAGTTATAGATGATTCAAAGTCAAAGTCATTAGCTTTATTTCTTAAAACGTTACTTAAAATTAGTCAAAGGGTTGAATTTGTTTATTTTAACTACGCTTATTGGCAAAGGTGCACGTCTTTATAAATATACTAGCATTCCGCCCGGGACTTCGTTCCCGTGGGAATTCGGGAAAATCATGTAGGTACCCTATGTCCATCACGGATAATGTAGGATTCTAATGGTGAAAGAATTTTTCAAATCGGTCCAGTAGTTTCGGAGCCTATTCAATGCAAACAAACAAACAAACAATCAAATCTTTCCTCTTTATAATATTTATAGATTACTAGCATTCCGCCCGGGACTTCGTTCCCGTGGGAATTCGGGAAAATTATGTAGCTTATGTCCAACGGGAATAATGTAGCTTTCTAATGGTGAAAAATTTTTTCAAATCGGTCCAGTAGTTTCGGAGCCTATTCGATGCAAACAATTAAACAATCAAATCTTTCCTCTTTATAATATGTATAGATAGATATAGAAGACACATCAACGCGGTCTAGGGATATTGCACGATTTTTCATACAAAAGAGGTCTGTTTGAGAAGCTATTAATAGCTACTCGAGATACATGGATGGCTATAATTTTCTGACGAGCAAGTGCTAAACTTGAATCGTTAATTCTAGTCATTAAATTTTGTTTTACTTGAAATTTGTGAAAACGTGACGGAAACGAAATCGAAAATGCACAATTTGCCTGTTTTTTGTATGAAAATGTCGTATTTACGCAATTTTTTTTTCATTTTCACCACGTTTTCACAATTTCAAGTAAAACAAAATTTATTGACTAGAATTTAAAATTCAGGCTTAACACATGCTTGTCTGAAAATTATAGCCCTCCATGCATATCGAGTAGGTATTATAATATCATTGGTATTAAGCTTCTCAAACAGACCTCTCTTGTATGAAAAATCGTGCAAATCCCTAGACCGCGTTGATATGTGTATGAAAGTACCTTCGTTTTTTGCTGACGTTTCTATTAGGTACAGTTCAATTTAGTTCTTTGAAAAATGGCATCCACAATCGTGATTATGTCAAAATAGAATCGCTAATATCAAGTAAAGTCATGAGCCGTGTCCGTTGATCTGCAGGGTGCACCGGTAGCGGGCGAGTATGACGATTTTGGAGCACTAAGATGCCATGACCTGTGTGGTAATTTTTTTTAACCCCCTTTTTTAATTTCTAATTTATTCTATTGAGCAGCTATTTCCGACACTGTATTTTATGCGTAAACGTGGCCACCTACCGTGATCTCTTTTGGTTTCCAATCAAGCGCTCTGGGAGTGACTTAGACTACTTTTCAACGTGAACGAAGTTGCGGGCTTAACAGTAGTTCGAAAATATTTTTGTTTGTTTACAAACCCGAAGATCCCAAACTATACTTTTCATTGAATGCCAAAGGAAATAAATAACAATAAAGAGAAAACAATAACACAAATATTAATTTGGTAGAATTCAGCCTACTCTTTTCATTTATTTACCTGTTTATTATGCAATTACATTTTAAGGTTTTGTTTCCTTGACAATCAACTCCATGCCAGGGCAGCAGTTTTTCATGACTTCGTAATTCAAAACGCGACGGCCAGTAACGGTTGCAGAATATGCAGTCTCACTACAGAAGAGGACACGCGATGCATCTTAGGGATGCATACTACAGCAGGCCGAGTAAGATAGTGACAGCGCCGCGACAACACCGCGGTCCTATGTCAAAATGTCAGCATTGACAACGCCATAGGGCGAGCAAGCCTTTGCACGGGACCCTCGCGCAATCAAAGTGAAGTTGCAGCGTGAGCCGAGCGCGAGTTTGTCGTTATCGTGCTAGAGCTGCAGTACCTACCTAACTAACAACATATAACAAAATTCTACAACCGAATTTACGAACCAGAAGCTCTGTCTACCCTGTACACAAAAATATAAAGTTCTTTTTTTTGGAGTTTGTGGCCTAGTTACTAGACTTAAAAAAATATTATCAAGTAGAGCTTGACACTTTCCATTTCAATTTTGACCTTGAGTAACTCACGCATAACTAGACTCATTTATGACTTAGATTGAATCATTCCCTACTGATATTGAATGTCAAGTGAGCTATTAATTCGTAAATTATTTTATGAGTCATACTATATTCTTTTGTTTTCCTTTAATGACACAAACAAGCCTAAACTTAATCTTAGGGCATAGCCAAGCTATTATCATTGACTTATATCTTCAAAATACTTCCCAGATTTTTTTTTAATATTATAAGATGGGTTAACACTTGACCAAAAGGTCAAAGATGAGGTCGACGATGGAGTGAGTTAACCCAGAAAATGCCTATAAAGGCACTGGTACTCCCACGCACTGACGGAACACAGCAAGCTGTTTGGCGTCGGATTTGGTTAGGAGGGTGGTCGCGAACCAAACGGATCTTTACAGAGCCTACCACACCGCATGAGACCATAGGACGACACCTCAGATTCAGAAAAAAATGAAGTGTCGTTGCCTGGGATGGATTACTAGGAGGCAGGTCTCATTTGTGTTTCCTTAGTCGCCTCTTACGACACCCACGGAAAGAGATGAAATGAATACGGTAATAGTAGGTAAAGGTAAAATAGGTATGGCTTAGGTAGGTTAACCCTCGCACGATGTCTGTACACCCGTGTGTCCAGGATTTATATCGCACGCGGTGTAAACAAGCATGAAAATCGGTTAGTGAAAATCGATCCTTTTAGAATGATTAAAAACTTTAATGCATAAGAAAAATAACGAAATATTTAAAAAAAATACACAAACCAGTTAAAATAAATAAATATCTAAAACTATACAGGGTGGATTTCAATTAATTATCGAAAATCAAGGATTAGATTCATTTAGCCAACAAAACTGAACCACTTTCGCCAAGAAAGTTTGTCTTCCATACAACCTGTTAAATCAGCTGATTTGCCTTTGAAAGGGAAGTCAAACATTTTTATTGAGAATTTCGTAAAGGTTCAGCCTATACGCCTCTAAAGTTTCGCTAGTTACATTAGTCCCCATATAAAACGGTGCTAGTGATTTTTTCATAAAAACTTTTGGTTTCTTTTATTTCATGCTCGAGGGATTTTTCTGCTCTACAAATGTACAAATGTATCGTTTTCGACATTTCGTCGCCATGTGGTTTATGCTAAATTGTTTTTAAATGAGTGTCATTAACTAAATTATACCTACTTAATTATTTTTGCTAGGTTAACGTGAAATATTTTATGATAGCTTTTTAAGTAAAAGTACTTGCCTCACTCAATAACGATTTAATTAGATCATACATTACGGAATTTAACAATTGAAAATTCTTAGATAATCGCTGGGGATTGTTAGTTTCCTTAACTGACATTTAGAGCTATCGTAAGTTACCAATATACAGGGTGTAAAGGACAGCTTAGCAAATACTTAAATGGTGGAATCTACCCATAACTATCACCAGCTTTAAGTAATTATTTTTTCCCGGAAACGTCAATTTAAGGAGTTTTCATTATTTTCCTACTTTTGCGCTACGCAACGTATCGCAAAACCGCGCCCCGAGCGCGATCCCCCCGCGCCGCGCTGCTATCGGAGTGCGATGTACATTGCTAGTTTTCGTGTTTTACGTAATGATTGTTTTTATCGCAAAAAGTAGTGAATTCGATTAACAAATAAAAAATGTAAGCAGAAAATTTTATTTAGCTCACCCCGTTTGTTTTATTTATTATTCTTCGGTCAAATTTAGTAACTCAAATTTCACCCTCTTCCTGTCAACCGATTAATCTGAAATTTTGTATACACTTTGGATTTTGGTGACAATACAATTATGTTTATTCATTATCATTATAAATTCAAGATGGCCGCCGCTACAAAATGGCGGATAATTTATGTTTTATTAATCCAATCAATATGGGTATCAAATGAAAGGGCTCAACAAGCAAAATACAATATACTATAAAAAATTGAAATCCAAGATGGCGGCCGCTACAAAATGGCGGATAACGTAGGTTTTATCAATCCCATCAATATGGGTATCAAATGAAAGGGCTCAACAAGCAGAATACAATATACTATAAAAAATTGAAATACAAGATGGCCGCCGCTACCAAATGTATGTTTTTAATAAAAACTAAAAACTAGAAAATAAAAATAGGTAAAAAAACTTTTTAAGTTAAACGGTTTTATGTTAAACATACATTTCAATGTTTAAGATTAATGTACTAAAAACCAAAAAATAATAAAATAGATACAGTCGTGGGAATTATAAACATATGCATAGACTAGACTAAAATAAAACCGTGGGGCACGTCAATTGTCTACAAATTATCGACTTAATGTGCCCCACGGTTTTATTTTAGTCTAGTCTATGCATATGTTTATAATTCCCACGACTGTATCTATTTTATTATTTTTTGGTTTTTAGTACATTTATCTTAAACATTGCAATGTATGTTTAACATAAAACCGTTTAACTTAAAAAGTTTTTTTACCTATTTTTTTATTAACTATTTAAGTCACCTAACCTAAGCAGTATCACTACAAGGGAAAGGTTCCAACTTTTTTTAAAGAATATTGCAACCAAAATATGCTTTTAACAAATAAAATAATCTCATTGGTTCCAGGTCCAATGCACAATAAAGCGGTGGTGTGCTACGTGGCCACCTGGGCGGTCTACAGACCGGGGGCCGGCAGCTATAATCTAGAAGACATCGAACCATCCCTGTGTACGCACTTGGTGTACTCTTTCGCCGGTCTTGACGACGCCACTGGAGGCATTAAGAGTCTTGGTAAGAAACATTCTACGATTTCACTAATTTATAGGTGACATACATACATAAGCGCACGCCTGCAAACCCCAACGGGGTAGGCACAGTATCAGTGGTTCCAGAAAATCACCCAATGCCACGCTTGACACAAATGGTATGTAGAGGAAGCGAAACAGATGTGATTGAATCGTATCAAGTGGTAGTCTGTGGCCTCTGTCTACCCCAATCTGACAAAGGCGTGAGCTTATATATGTGTGTGTGTGTATTAGACCTAAAAAATTGGAAATTAATAATTTTTATAGTAATTAATAAACAACAGGATATTATTCTCAACTTATTTTTCCTGTAGTAATGTGTCATAAAAAATATAAATAAAATGTGTCATTTCATTAGTAGTAAGTACCTACCTAATCTCACTTCCTGGATTCAAAATATCAATGATTGTACACCCGAATGTTCTGGTTGACTCACAAAACCGCTTATTTTATGCATTTTAACACCATAATTTGTTTCTTTCTTGCACACACAAATACCTCTACTTTTAAAGATTTTTGCGTTTGTTTTCACAAGTTTCGAATTCGAACATATTAAAATGCTTTTTTACCACGATTTTTGTTTTAAAGATATTTTGTCGCTGTTGCAAGCATCAAAATCATGTTTTGATTACATCACAGTGAACCCGTTTTGATATGTTTTGTTCATAAGTAAGTATTGTAAATAATAGATAGCGACAAAAAAGGGTCCAAACTAGCAGTAAGCTCTGCACGAGAGATCGCTGGCTATCAGTGCTACGGTTGCGTAATTATCTAAGCACGGAGAGTCACACAACAGGTTACCATACGCGTGCACTCTGAGCGGTTGCAATCAGAACGATTTTGCAAGGAAAATAGAGTAATCTGATGCTCTGGCCTCTGTACCTTTGTGATTACGAAGTTCGATGTCTTATGGGTTGTTCAGCGCAATGATTAACCTTCGAACCTCTGATAGCCTCTTTTTTTTACTAGATCCGTGGCAAGACCTGGAGAAGGACTATGGAAAAGCCGGTTACAAGCGTCTCGTAGCCCTTAAGAGCCGCTACCCTCATCTGAAGGTCACCATCGCCATCGGGGGCTGGAACGAAGGCTCGCTCAAGTACTCCATGATGGCTGAAACTCCGGAGTCTAGGGCCAAGTTTATCAAGAGTGTCATGCTGTTTTTGGAGTAAGTGAAATGAATTTCTATTTTAAAAGAAAAGACATGTTTTACTTACATACGCTCACATATAAAATTCCTATCAGGGAATGCAAAGCATCAGTGGTTTTTAAACCACTTGATGCCGAAGACATACATGATGAACGTTAGACATAAATTCAGAGGGTTTTAAGGTGAGAGGTGCCTTTCGCCCCCAATTTGCTGTATTGTTCCACTTACTGACTTTTACAGTATGCCTGGGAAGAGTAGGCTGTTGGCAGATTACATCATTCATTTTAAAATTAATTCGGAATATTTACGTTATATTGCGCTGTTAAATAGATCCGTGGCCAATTGATGCTCTGTCTATCCAAATATGGAATAAAGGCTTGAGTTTACTACACATTGTAAGGCAACAAAAGATTTTGTTGTACTTAACCTCCTATTTGTTACAGAAAGTACAAATTCGACGGTCTGGACCTAGATTGGGAATACCCCGCGAGAAGAGATGGCAGACCCATGGATAAGGTCAACTACGTCTCTCTTGTCAAGGTACAGAATTTTTTTTATTTAAAAAAACATTGCAGATTACAAACAAAAATACTTTACGAAAATTGTGAAATTCTTACAATATTGCATAGGTAATTAGGTACACGAGTCCTCCGATTTCAGAAATAGTTTTTTATTTAATTTACTAGTTTACCCCCTCGGATTTCGTTCCCGTGCGAATTTCGGGAATAAATAATACACATAAACCTTCCTCTTGGATCACTCCGTCCATTGCTGAAACCCGTATGAAAATCCGTTCAGTAGTTTTTGAGTTCATCGCGTTCAGATAAACAAACAGAAGAAAATTGTTTTATGATAAAATATGATGATACCTATGATATGATTAAATTGATTAACTTAACTTACTCATGTGTTTTCATTTCGTTCCTTTACTTGCTGTTATCCGTATACATTTCCTGTAGACTTCTCGCTATAAATAATAAATATAAATATAACTAATATTATAAAACGGAAATATTTGTATTTTTGTATGTAACAAGAAACTACTCAACCGATTTCATAAATTCTTTCACCATTAGCTACATTATCCCTGAGAAACATAGGCTACATAATTTTCCTGTATTCCGTCGGGAACGAAGTCCCGAACGGGATGATAGTTTAAAATATATTTAAAATATATTTATAAAATATATATATATATATATATATATATATTTTTTAAACTAATATATTTTATTTCAGGAGCTAAACGAAGCTTTCGAACCTCATGGCTACATCCTGACAGCAGCTCTGGGGGCCGGAAAGGAGACGATGGAAGCAGCATACGAGCTGAGCAAGCTGAGCCGCTACCTCACCTTGATCCACATGATGGCTTATGACTACCACGGCACCTGGGACGGCGTGGTCGGAGCCAACGCGCCGCTCTCTGCTGAGGATGATGCGGATGTTTTAAATGTGGTATGTTGTTTTTTAACTTTTTTTATTAAATTCAAAATAAACATACATTGTCACAATTATTAAATACTAGTGTCTAAACTAGGCCTGCCTGTGTCTTAGACACTAGTGCCTCCTCTTGTTTGGGAAGTTTGAAAAGGAGTAAGATTTAGCCAGAAGATAGGAAACTTCCGACATTGTATGAGACTACGAAGGTATTGGAGAATAAAAGTGGTACACTTAAGAAGAGATAAGGTTGGAATCTGTATAGGCAGAATGGATATGTTATCCTCCATCCCTCATGCCATCCAGTCAAACCCTGTTCACAATTATGTATGCACCTTTATATCACACTTTTTTTTCAGGTTTAAATAGCCACATATCTTTCTTTACATTTCATCATTAAAAGAACATTTAAAGGCAGTTTATTTTTCGAACAAAAAAAAATTTCACAAAAAAGCGTTAAAATGTGATACTGAACTTTAAAAAATGATAAAAAATTACTAAAAAGATAAAATAAAATCGTTAATCCTTCGACCATACATTTTTAGACAAAAACAGCAATAAAAAAATGTCACCTTCACGATTGTGTGACTTCTTATTTCAATTCCTAGAATAAATGAAGCTCAGACTAAAGCGCTTTGTATTGTTCACAGGAATTCACAATAAAATACATGTTGTCCCACGGAGTGAGCCCTTACAAGCTGGTGCTTGGTCTGCCGATGTATGGCAGGAACTTCTACCTCACAGACCCAGAGACAAAGGAAGTGGTCTTCGGACGAACGATGGTGAAGGGCCAGGGTTTCAAAGGACCTTATACTAGAGAGGCTGGATTTATGGGATATAATGAGGTGAGGATAAAATTACACATCCTTACTAATATTATGAACGCGAAAATTTGTACGGATGTATGGATATTTGTTACTCTTTCACGCTCAAACGGCTGGACCAAAAGACACATTACTACATAGGCTACATAATTTTCCCAAATTCCCACGGGAACGAAGTCCCGGGCGGAAAACTAGTGTTAAGATAAAAATTTAAATCATAGGTTATACGACCTTTGTTTATACAACTTTTTTAGGTCATTGTTACTTCTCAACGAGATATTTGGTCCTAAAAATGAAACGAGCAAGTTTCGTGGTATGATTCCGTTGCAAAGAAAAGAACACCTTTCTATCTTTTGCCTTAATTACTTATAATCGCCTGATTAAGGTATTTCTTCCTAAGTTATTTGGAAGATGCTTTTTTCGGCGGTGGAGCCTCGTGAAACCTTTTAATAATAGTATTAAACTTCTGTCTCAATAGATTTGCCTGGAGCTAACCAACAAATCTAACACCTGGACTCAGCACTGGCATGAAGGATCGTCGACTCCATATCTCAGGGACGAAGACCGTATTATTTCGTATGACAACGCTCGGTCTATAGCCGCTAAGGTTAAGTGAGTATTCACTCAGTTCAACAACTTTCAGACCCGTATACAGAAGGAGACTCAACTCTTGATCTATACTTTAGTATTAATTGTCTCTTTCTCTCACTATGAAAATGATACTCAAGTATAGATCAGAGTCTGAGCCGCGTTCTGTATACGGATCTTAGTTATATTATGGATAGCTCTACGCATATGTAGTTTGTTTTATTTAAAAGTATGGTTTCGTGGGTTTAAAATTGCAACAATAAATAAAAACGCGAATAGTTAGCCTGTCATTTTATTACCCAGCCATAATAAAACAATTGAACAAATTCTAGTAACATTCGAATACTTAATGATAGTACAGCTAAACTTCATCTATCAATAACATTTCTTCCAGAATGGCGATATCCTACGGCCTGGGCGGTCTGATGGTGTGGAGCATAGACACTGACGACTTCAAAGGAGTCTGTAGCGAGGAGAAGGATGCATACAAGGACTTCGTGGCGAGATACGAGAAGATGGTGGACGATCCACTTCTTGAAGAGGCGCTGGAGGCTTTGAATTTACCGGACGGTAAGTTTGAACGTGAAATTAGAAGAGACTTCGAAAGAAATTATTAAAACGCTTTTGCTGTTGCCAAATAATTTTAAGGGTCTATTCTATAAGTTGAAGTTGGTTATGATTGATCTCAAATTCGTCATACATTGCTTCTATAGAATATAACTTTTCGTAAAAATTTCTTTGTACAGAAGCGATGTGTGGTGAATTCGGATTTGACTTCGTCTTTATAGAATAGACCTCAATATTTAAAAGTCAATATTTTATTTACATAATAGTTTTTCATATTGGTGGCATATTTCTGGCTGCACAGCATTATGTTATGTAATTTTGACCAGACGACTATTTGGCTTAGTGATAGATCGTTAATTTGATAGCCACGGATTCAATTCCCGAATGGGCCAAACTTTGAGCCTGTATTTTTATACTACCTATACAGGTTGAAAAAGAACCTCCTAGCTTTATTGAAAATCCTGAACCAGTATCACTTACTGAACACTTTTTATTTATTTTTTTAATTTTGGGGGGGGGGGGGATTTTTTTTCCTAAACGTAGACACCTCTCGGGCGCACCCCCCGAGCGCTACCCGCACCCCTCGCGTGCCTGGTGTAGGAGTAATGTCCACGTTTAGGCAAAAAATGAACTATTCCCATTGAAAAAATATATAAAAAAAAATTTTTTTCAAAAATGTGTTCTTTGAGTGATAGTAGTTCAAGATTTTGAATATTAGGAGGTTCTTTTTCACCCAGTATTCATAGAGTTTTCAAGAAAACTTTGAGTCTGTTTGTGGCGTTATTTGTTTTAGGTATATTATCATTATTTTTGTTGCAGCTAACCTCGTAAGCAAGCAGTCATTCTACACCACGGCAAACGGCAGACTTCATCTGCGTCTTCCAGAACCAGAATTCTCAAACTATCATCTAATGAGGACCATCAACGATGCCACCATGTTAGCTCTGGAAGAGAAGAAAATAGAAGATGAACTAGACAGACTCACAAAGATGAACGAGGTCCCAGATGAAACACCAACCAAAAGTGCAACTGGATTGGTCAGCAGTGTTTTGTTGATCATGAGTGCAATTTTCAGTGTTTTGTGAACGTTGCTCTAAGAAAAGACTCTTTTTTCACTAATGAACATTGTTAAGAGAAATGGGACCAAAAACTTATGTTCAAATCAAAAAAGGGATTAACTAATGTATTTTAAACATATCTTAAAGCAGCTTTAAATTAATGAAAGTATCACAAAAGTATGAGGCGCACATTTAGAAGGTCAAACAGTGCAGTGGAACTTATTGAAATTTTAACACAGTGCCCTCATTTTGGGTACCAGATTTGTAAATATTGTTATAAAATAATTGGTTAAATTATATAATCAAAAAGGATATACGTTATGTATAGGTATGTATTTAATGCTGCGTATCCTACCTACTTTAACTTGCCCACTTAAGTAGCGTGGATTTTGTGCTGTGATGTAAAAATACTCTGAACTAAAATACTCAATATTTTTATAGTTTTGGATTCAGTTACTTTATTCTGAAACATTTATTTTACAAGTATCAAATCGTTATCATTCCACTGCCAAAACGTAGGGTAAAAAAAACATTTATGGGTACTTTTTTGTTAATTCAATACAATAATGTATGTACTTATGCCTTTTTTACAATAAATTTTTGTTATTTCATAACTTTGTAATTTTTTTTGGTTTGCTCATAGTTTCTCGTTAGAAACTATATAGATGATGGGAAAAATGATTTTTTGTTTAGCAGGCTCATCTTGATTATTTTAATTAAACTAACATTTTCCTTTTCACTAAACAGTTTCCATAACACCTTTAATCATTGTTATCTGAAGTTTACTGAGTCAGGTCAATCGTATGAACATCACTAAAAGCCAGCTGCAAAACTGACAGGTGACAGCTGTCAAACTTCGGTGAAATAGGTAGATTTGTCCCGATTTATCTCAAAAGATCCTTTTAAAATGCCTCTAATAATAATTTGTGGAACACCAGTGAGTGGTAAAACAACAAGAGCGAGAGAACTGAAGGACTTCTTTCAAAAAACTCACAGGAAACAGGTGGAAATTGTGTCAGAAGCTGAAGCGATTAAAAAGTTAGGTTATGATAAGAATGAAGCATATTTGGACTCCCAGAAGGAAAAAAGGATAAGAGGGTACCTCAAATCGGAGGTTATACGGCTTATTGGCAAGGATAATGTCGTTATACTTGACGGAAGTAATTATATCAAAGGTAAAGTAGGTGATTTTTAGTAACCCTGGTGTCTGGGTTTTCAAACCGCACAATGGCCTCTAACTTGGTTTTAAGGACTTGTAGTCAATTAATAACAGCCGGGTGGTAAAACTTTAGATTACGGATTCACGAGTTGGGCGTTCCCGATTTTTTTGGAGAAAGGTCTATGCCTAGGTAGACTAATTCGGTAATAAGTAGGTAAAATTTCAGCTTCAGGAGATTCCTAGTTTTTGAGAAAAAAAATCGGAAATCTAGAAAATTTACTAATTTGAACCATTTTTTTCTTTATGGCTTGGCTGTGGCAAAGGTGACAATGTTGATACAGCCAATGAGTATTGTGTGTAGTTGAAATGTATTGATGGCGTTAATCAATCCTTGGGCAAAGGCCTCCCCCCATTATTCTCCACTCTTCCTTCTTGTGTACGAGTCTGGTCCAGGTTTTTCCTGCCATTTCCACAAGTTCATCCGCCCACCTTTTGAATTACCTACCCCTATTCCTTTTGTGCCCTCTAGGATGCCATAGGGTAATAGTCTTACTCTATTTTTCTCCTCCTCTTATAGTATGTTCAGTAATTTTAAGTTATGCTAAACTTGCTATAAAATTTCAGGTTGCCGATACGAACTATACTGTGCATCGAAAGCTTCAAAGTCCACACAATGCACAGTCTACACGATAAAGAACCACGATGAAGCCTGGGCAGACAATCAGAAGAGAGTGACAGAAGATACAAACACAACTGTGAGAGAAAGGGATGGTTGTTATGATAAGGAGCCATATACTGAAGAGGTCTTCAATGCTTTGACTAGGCTTAGGTACGTCAGTTTCTTTTTCACAGATGTTATTATCAAACTTAAAATGTACCAGCTGCCAACTCTATCCAGGCATATTGTTAAAGTCAGTGATAGGGAAGTGAGGGTTTTGTAGTATATTGTGCGAAAGGCCGACAATCTCTCACTACTATATACAATGTTTAGTTTTAATCGAAAAAATGCTGAAAAACGCCACCATTATTTACGAGGCTACATATTATAATTGATTTGACTGAATGAATTTGTAACACCATTTACAAGTTATATTTATACTATGAAAAATTATTTTCCTTTAGTTTACAATAAGGCAAATAAAAACACATTTTACATAATGACAAATACATAGTGAGATATTTCTATTATTACTAATACTTTCTTGCAGGTTTGAAGAGCCAAACAGTAACAACAGATGGGACAGTCCTCTGTTCACGGTGCAGCCAACCGACTGTCTAGACCTGGAGGCTATCTACTCCGTACTGTTTGAGAAGAAACCGCCACCACCTAACATGAGTACTCAGAATGTAAGTACATATAATTTAAAAAAAAAATGGTTTCACTCTTGACCAGAAGGTATGCTTTATCACTCAGTTGCAGGAATGTCCGTTAAAGTTAATGTTGCTTTAAATATCATACTGTCACTTTTAATCTTGTTGATGTAAACAAGGATGGCAATACTATTAAAGAAGATAGATAGATAAATACTTAATTGCATACTTCACAGGGAAAAACAAGTATTTACAATATAATCTTACAATCAAAAGCGTGCGAGGGCGGATCACTTCCAGGCAACCCAAAGCGAAAGGAAAAACACAAGAAAAACCGAGAGTAGCGCAAAAGTACAAAAAGAATAAGAAAGAAAAGAAAACAAAATAAATACATAAGTCATTTTCATACACAAAAGTCATTTTCATAATAAATAAGCTTTAATTTTAATTAATGTTTCTGCAACTGAGTGGAATTCTATAAAATTCATATTGAAACCAGTTTCAGTCACAGATTTTTTTTATCACAATATACTTAACTTTTTTAACTTTCTGATTTTCTAGGACAAACAATATCTCAGGTTTACGTTATGGTTACTTAAAGAATATAAAATAAATTCAAAATCAGTTAAATTGTAACCTTAATAATACCATGTGCTACGTAGCAATGAGACTGCCTTGTTGCACATGATATTCTATGTTAATTTAACTGTATTACATGTATCTGTGTGCAAATAAAGCATCCATCTATCATGACAAACGTTGACTCAATAAATTCAATTATTTTGGTATCCATCCTTAGTTGGATGTTTGTTACTTCTTTACGCAAAAACTACTGGACGGATTTTGACAAAACTTTGCAGTAATATAGCTTACCCATAAGAGTAACACATAGGCTACATAATTTTACCAAATTCTATCGGGTACTTATAATTTTAATCATAATCTTGTTTCTTTATTACAGCCACCACTAACTTCAACAAACTTCCTATACGAATTAGATAAAGTGACACAGTCTATATCAAAACAGATTTTAGAGGCGAAACAACTATCTATAGACGAAGTCAAATTCCCAGAATATCCAGGATGTGTGTTAGAATCAGGATTTATCCAGGAAGTCAACCCACAGAAGCTGTTGAGGTTAAGAAGGCAATTCCTAACGTATGCTAAAATGAGTCATTCAAATGAGGACATAGTGAAAATCGGAAGATATTTTATACAGTATTTGAATAAAACCTTGACAGAGTACTTACTCGTTTTATTTGTAGTTTCCAACCATGACATTGGCAGAATTGTCTTAAATCAGAAGACAGATCCACATACACATTAATTGATTGATATAGTGTAGTACAATAGGGATGTTGACTAATTTTCTTTATTGTTTATCTTAAAAAGGAAATGTATCCAAAACCCAAACCCGAAATAATTTTTGAAAAATATTGAGGAATAAAAAAGTTAAAAGCTATTAAATTTCAATAGAGGGGGAAACTGTCAAACAACGAAAAAGAGATATACACTTCCTGGCATGTGACGTCACCGCCATTTGTTTGCGTAGGTAAAAACGAGATAGCTAGCTCTCCCCACAAAACGAGATAGCTAGTCCTTTAAATGCTAATAACTTGTTCAATTATAAACCAATTTTAATGCTGTTTTCGTATATTAATATATTTCTAGCATTATTTTTTGTTTCACATACAATAATTCATAAAATCAAACACTGTCAACATCCCTATCGTAACACTTTTGTAAGTTGCATCGGATATTTTCAGCACATCAGGCTATGTATGTTGACGTCGCGTCGCCCTTATCTCGAAGGCCCACAAAATACACTCAAAGGCCCACACTAAGGCTTTCCCTTGTCTCGTGGGTTCCTTGGAGTATACACAAAGCAGACGCCCATGACCTGAGAACATACATCTGCTTTTTACACAAATGTTTTTACGTTGAAATAAATCGAGGTGATTTTCTGCTTGGTTGAAGAGTGAGGCAGGCTTTTTGACGCGGATAGCTAGTAAAATAATAAAACAAATTATCAATAAACAGATTATTTAATCTCTTATGTACTTAACAAAATAACAACTATTTTTCAAGTCTTGTGAAGAAATTTACAATTATTAGATATTATCACGGTGTACGCGCGTGTATTAACTCGCATTATACAGTCGAGAGCAGATTGAGCTGGATAAAATCTTGTCCCGATAAGCTTAAAGTGCTCTCGAACGTACTACACTTAATGCAATTCCTCTTATGAGGGTAGACGGAGAAAAAGTTTTATGACAAGTTTGTAGAAAGTCTTGACACAATAATGATTGTTTCTTTTTTAATGCAAAAGTTTAGTATTTTTATGACACAAAATAATTTATGGCTTAGTAGGCCCGCAATATGAGTTAATAGCCTGTAGTTACAATCAGAGAAAAGTATTCAAAATTCTTTGTATAAAAAACAGTTTTCCAAAAATGTGTAGGGTTTTAAAACCTTGCCTTCTATTTTCAATAGCTTTTTCTTTGCTTTCTAATGTATTTATTTGCTTTGTTTTTCTTATTTGTTTATGCATTGAATGATGACATGACAGCTGTGACAATGCAAGCCAATCATGAAAACGTAAACGCTGGTTTTTTTTTGGAACGTATCTGTGACTTTCCCCATCGTGCATTTTCTCTCTACAACGACGTGAAGTTGGCGGAATTGCGATCACGCAGATTGCCATAATACAAGATTCTATTCTAAATAAAAATAACAACGCAAATAAATACATTAGAAAGCAAAGAAAAAGCTATCGAAAATAGAAGGCAAGGATTTAAAACCGTACAAATGTTGTATGGAAAACAACAATTTCACAAAACCTCAATATATAAAACAGTATTAATAGCATTCTCTACAAAGTTGTCAACATTTTTCGGGAAGACACAAATATAATGTTATTTATAAAACGCGTTACTTCCCTGTTTTTTTTATTTGAATAATTCGAGACCCTTCCTATTCTTATAATACGTATCTGGGGCCAATTTATCTGTACTTATTTTTTTTTATTAATTTTCTAACCTAATACAATAATCAACATTTATTCCGCTTTCGACAGTCTGTCATGACCACGCTTTTTTGCTTTTAAAATTATACAGGATAGCTTAAAATTAGTAAAACTTTGGAACGTGAAACTGCCCATGAAACTGAAATACCATAGCTACTGCTTTCAGCTGCTCACACAACTTCTAGGGAAATGCCATTTTCTCTTTCTTATTTAGAGATATGTTCCTTAAGGAAAGTCGTTCAGTTTAACGGGCTGATTCACATCCCTAATTCAGGGGCCGTCCATACATTACGTCATACAAACATTGTACACATTTTAATGAATTAATGCGTTATGTTTGACATTATAAATGTGACGTAATATTTGAATGGACCCTTTATAAAGACATCCAGTATATTAATAGGATAGACTGTCTGGAACAGAGTATAGATGCCCCTTTGAAATACAATGACATCAGTTTTATTATTATTATTAATTTTAATTACTTAAATATAAACAGTCACATTGTACGACTTCACTTTACGTTGACTTTACGTACCAGGTTTAAAAGTTAAAAAAACTGGCCAAGTGCGAGTCGGACTCGCGCACGAAGGGTTCCGGACCATTATCTCTAAAAAAACGGCAAAAAAATCACGTTTGTTGAATGGAGCCCGCTTATATATATTAATTTTATTCAATTTTTTAGTATTTGTTATTATAACGGCAACAGAAATGCATCATCTGTGAAAATCACGGTTAGTGAGATACAGCCTCGGACAGACTTACCTATAAAAACGGCAAAAAATCACGTTTATTGTATGGGAGCCTTGTTATAGGGCCAATAGAAATACATCATCTGCGAAAATTTCAAGTGTCTATCACAGTTCATAAGATACAGCCTGGTGACAGACAGACGGATAGCGGAGCCTTAGTAATAGGGTCCCGTTTTTTCCCTTTGGGTACGGAACCCTAAAAAATAAATTATCCAAATTGAAATAACCCCATAGAAAAGGTTCTTCTGGCAAAGTGTGTTTGTCTGGAAATAAATGTCATTCTACTATATTCTATACCCAGTTGCAGAAATGTCAGTTAAAGTTAATGCTATTTTAAATACAGGGTTTTAGGTATCTCTCTTTCAACCTCTCGGGTGGTTAATAAGTCTATAAAATTGAAAAATTTTCCCAATGAACAGGTCAAAATACGAAAAAAAGTTTTTATTTCCCATGCAAACTTCATCAGCATATAGCGCATTTGTATGGGAGATCAAAAATTTTTTTTTCGTATTTTGACCTATGTTCCTTGGGGAAGTTGTTCAGTTTCATGGACTGATTAACCACCCGAGAGGTTGAAAGAGAGATACCTTAAGCCCTGTATAAAAGCTATGAATGGACGACAGTTCAATTTCTTCAATTATGGCGATCTTGTGTACGTTTCGCTAATGTCCAGTAAATGGTCGACAAAAGGAGACTTGCCTTCTTTATTTTAATGGCAATCCATCGTCTGATGACAATGATTCTACCAGTATCAAAGTACCAAAGAAAAAACGAAATGACTTTTGTGCGGTAATTCCAGACAGGGTTGATGCAGTGAATTTTCGTTTCGGTAATATTTCCAAGATAAATTATTTATGTAAGTATTTAATGTCGACAAAAGAGTACTTTCCCCTCTCAATAGAATCGTCCCACGATAACTCTGCATAGTTTTTTTAAATGGCAACCCATTAAAATCTAAATGTGGTAACCCTTTTTGAACGTCAGTTAAAATTGTAATTTCAGTTTGTTGTGGATATTTTGTTGCGTTTTTTTTTTTAAATTCTGCTTTAACGATGGGTAAAACTATTAAAAGTGGCGTTCGACGACTTAGACACAAGACACGCCCGTCTTACGCCCATATTACAGAAGGAGTCACAAGACTTAATCTTGATTGTCAATAGACAGAGGAGAGAAAGATCTCTCACTATCAAAATGACAAAGACGACTGCTACTAAAGTATAGATCAGAGTCAGAGTCTGAGTCGCGTTCTGTAATACGGACCTAAACTCATAAAGTTCTACCCAACCCACCCTCTAGTATTTTTTTATAGAAATCTTTGTTCGCTTTCCCTTGAAAAAACTGAAAAAAACAAGTTTATCTTGGTCTAAGTTTAAAAATAAACTAAATAAAGCTCTACCACGGTGTCTACTAATATGTGTGTAATATGTTTGGCTGAAAATCAGTTTGTTGTCTGTCATAGACAGCAAGTATGCTGAGTTCTGTGTCCTATTTGCTTCTACAATCTACGTCACACATTTCGCTAACCTTTTTTTTTAAATTGTATAAGAACATTGTACAATGTTACAAATTGTTAAGAAGCAGTAAAGTTTATCTATCTATCTATGTCGACTTCGATTTGTCGTACAATGCTGCATTTAGTTTATAAAATGTTACAACTTAGATAAACAACTTTGTGCAGGAGCAATGTATGACGATTTTTTTCTTCCGTGGCCGTCTCCCAGTTATTAATTAAAATTAATACTCTAATTGAGACCAAAATTTGTGATACAATATTAGATTTAAACATTTAGAGGTTTTTCGGTTTCATATGGTCAGTTTTTATATATTTTACATACTTAAAAACATTTATAAATGTTTTTTTTTCTTTAAATATTTTTTTTTACTGACAACATCCATGTTATGACATCATATCTTAATAGGGGATTCACAGTCAATATTAAATAATACCTTAACAACAAAAAAGATGGCGCTGATAATAACTTAAGCATTGCTCAAATTGTGTTTATTTTTACTCCACATTCTGCAGAACTAATTCGTGAATTTTACACATTTTCTATTTTCCGGAAGTGCTGCATAGCCTTAACGCTGCCTCAAGACGTGACCAAGACCAAAGTCATGTTCAATGATAATGTCGTGTCCAGGCCGATCTCTGTTGACGGTGTTACGCTCGATGTTGTTCAGGAATACATATACCTCGGGCAAGCGTTGCAGTTAGGTAGAGACAACTTCGAGCGGGAAATCACCAGAAGAGTGCAGCTTGGCTGGGCAGCATTTGGGAAGCTGCGTCATATCTTTTCGTCGCCACTCCCGCAGTGTCTAAAGACCAAGGTCTTTAATCAATGCGTCCTACCAGTCATGACCTACGGAGCCGAAACGTGGAACATGACAGTGAGGTTGGCCCACCGATTGCACGTCGCTCAGCGAGCAATGAAGCGCTCCATGCTCGGATCTCGCTAAGGGATAGAATCCGAAACGAGGTCATTCGACAGAAAACCGGAGTGATGGATATTATCCAAAAGTGTAGCAAGCTGAAGTGGCAGTGGGCTGGCCATGTCTGTCGCAGAACCGACGAGCGTTGGAGTAGACAGGTTCTCGAATGGAGACCACGTCTTGGCAAACGTAGGACGCCCCCCAGCCAGATGGTCAGATGACCTAAAGAAGATAGCGGGTAGTGGCTGGATGACAACAGCCGAGGATCGTGCAAAATGGCGCACCTTGGGGGAGGCCTATGTTCAGCAGTGGACTGCAATAGGCTGATATGATGAAGTCAATTAAAAAAAACTGTACTGTAATGCTCCACTGGACGAAGATATAATATGAATTTGAGTATTTTTTTTAAAGATCCAGTTGTAGACCAGTTGTACGACCAGTTATAGAAAAATCCATTTAAGTTGCATATTATGGTTAATGCAACTCGAATGTTTTGTTTTGTAACTTCGAGAGCAAAGGTAAAAACAATTTATACGCGAATTTAAACCCGTTTCAGTATTAAATAACATCTTTTGAGTTTTATAAGAGCTATAACTGTCTGTAAATCCCCTATTCATAAAAATACACAATTTTCCTAGCAATAAGGCTTCCTACACACGAAGTAAACCGAGCTGTATTCGTGCTGCATCATCGAGTTTGGGTTCTGAGCGTATTTCGTCTTCACGCCCGTCCGTTCTTTCTATAAATAAATACAATAATTAATATTCTTGGACCTATAATGTTAGCTTTAGTTGAAAGCGAAAGTAAACACTGAAAATCACCACTAATGTAAACTAATGTAAGCCTTACACAGGAGGTCGCGGGTAAAATAAATTGACAATTATTTATAGGTATTTATAGTTATAAACAATGTTAAAAAAAACAACTATTCAATATAGAACACAAAAATTCAATAGATACAGCAACCACCCACGCTGGGCTCCCGCCAAAGACCAATCAGACGTTACTTAGGGAAAGCAGTGCTTTGCACTTTTTCTTGCCTTTTCATGCTTTGGCTAAGCTAACCGTTATTCGCGGAAGCTGCTTGATATTTCCATTGCTAACTCATTGGTAAAAATGTGACTCACCAGGATATCGAACCCCACGTCCCGGATGATGTCGAGCAGGATGTCGTACGGCGGCTCTATGCTGTTCTCACTAGGCATGTCGCTGCAACAAATAATTTATTTATTTTATTATGAGGAGTTACGCTGCCTCTTGATCGACGGGTCCTGGCTTCAAATCCCGACCGAGGCAAATATTTCCAGGTGAACATGCTAAAAGTCCCTTAGGCTGAGAGACTATCTGTCTATCGAAGGGTTCACCGTAAGAAGCATGTATTGTGCCAGTTTCTATCACATTCTGTTTAGTAGTTACCTGTAGTGGTACAGTAGCGGCCCCAAGTTGATCCAATACCCTCCCGGTTGCAGTATGGAGTATATCCTCTCTATAAACTCTATCACATTCGGCGCACAGTCTATGAAGAAACAAGTCGCCACGCATGACCACTCGTCAGATTCTGTGTATACCTGGGGCAAAAATAAAAGTCTATTAATACAAAAAAGACCAGAGATATGACCAGAGATGGAATAATAAAATGCTAGAATGGAGACCTCACACAGGACGTAGAAACGTGGGTAGACAACCGATGAGATAACAATAATATTTATTACTAAAAATGAAGTTGACAAAAAATTATGGGCTGACGATCTTGCCAGGATTGCAGGGAAGAACTGGATGCAAAAGACTCAAGATTGAAGAGAATGGAGTACTATGGTAGAGATCTACATTCAGCATTTTTCAGGTTGAAGAAGAAAAAGAATACAAAAGCGAAGTCTTTTGACCCCCTTCTAACCCGTCGAGGGCTCATAATATAATTTGAAGGTATCTACAATACACAAGAGATATAACATAGTGTACAACAAGGCAGCTTTATTGCTTAAAAGAAAGTGGTTTATGAGTGTCTGGGTCTTTCCGACCCAGCGCGAGCGCTTGCAGGTTAAGAACACTAAGCACTTAAGATCTGTGATGTAAATAAGATTTTAGAAAGGCTTTCGACAGTGTCGATCATGGAGTCTCACTACGAAAACTTAAATTTATGAAAATCTCTGGTAATTTACTATTATGCTGTGAAGTTTACTTCACTAACAAAACATCCACATGCGTAGTTATGCACGAGTTCACTTCAAATCGTTGGAGCGTAACGTCAGGTGTTCCACAGGGGTCCTATCTGGGTCTGCTGTTTTTCAATTGGTATATCTACTAATATTATAAAGAGGAAAGATTTGATTGTTTGTTTGTTTGCGTTGAATAGGCTCCGAAACTACTGGATCGATTTGAAAAAAAATTTCACCATTAGAAAGCTACATTATCCCCGATGGACATAGGTTACATAATTTTACCGAATTCCCACTCGAACGAAGTCCCGGGCGGAATGCTAGTACATAAATAAAAAATTAATATTTTGTTAAGTAAAATAACTCAGACGGCTATCTTTTACCTTGTCTGGATGTAGAACTGTAGAAGAAAGGGGCAGGTGGAATAAGGCAACTCCTGAGCACACTATGGATTTCTCTGACGCGTCTGTATTTCTGGGCTCATATAACCCGAATCTCTTTAAAGTTCGAGTGAACAGGCATTTTTTGGGTGAGTTTGCTACATCCTCGACCACGTCTTCTCCTCGACCACGTGGTCAAGATCGAATCCGTCTACACTATATTATAAACAAGAAAGATTTGATTGTTTGCATTGAATATGCTCCGAAACTACTTGACCGATTTGAAAAATTATTTCACCATTAGAATGCTACATTATCCCTGAGTAACAGACGCTACATAATTTTTCCTAATTCCCACGGGAACGAAGTCCCGTGCGGAATGCTATTATCGATAAAAAAGTACATTTCTTTGCTATGTTTCATTATTATGTATACTTATTCTATTTCTCTCTGTTATTATGTTATATGTCTCTTAGGGTGGGTCACGAATGTATGAAGAAAAATAAAATGTCTTATATTAAAACGTAATAGTGATAAAAAGATGTATTAATACGTTATTCTTAGATATGCAAAAAATGGTTACGATTAGATATCATCTTCAACCTCCGGATTGACCTTGAAATTAAGAAAAAGATACAAAAAAAGGCTTTTAGAAAATTCCCTTAAGGACCATCAAAATTGGTTTTTAATATGATATTTTGTGATAAAACACAAGCCTATAGAACATAATTGTTTAATTTTGAAAATTAAATACCGTACCTCTAATCTAATTATATCTAATTTATTGCCTTTAATTCACCAAAAAATCCTTCTTGCTGTCAAATTTGTGCATATCTTTGCGAGACTCTATCGGGTTTTTAATGTAGCCTTCTCTTGCAAATTTGCTGCACAAAGTACTTGAAGCTTCTGTGACAGGCTTAACTGCCCTTTCCATTGCTTGGGTATGGCAGGGGAGACGTAGCAGAGGCAATTCACCCTCACCTTTTTGATCAACTATCAAATGTAAATTTTCGTCACTAATTTCTTTTATAATCGGTGGTTCGGTGATATTTTGCTACCAATCAATCAGATCTATGTAAAAAGATGCATCTAGGTTTATCTGCAGAACTTCAAATAGACGGATTTTGGTCTGTGTAATGGGGCGAGCTTTCAGTATTCGTCGTGCAGCTAAGTCACGAATGTGTTTTAGCGGATCAGTCAGCATTGCCAATAATAAATTCTCGGGATGGTCGAAATAACCATTTCTTTGAAATACAGGATCGACTTTGGTTTTAAATTCGGCTGACAGGTACCTAGATGAAGAGATCAGCTTCTACAGGTGTCGTGCTCCATCCTTGCAAGTAGGATGAGTCTTGATAGCGAACCAAGTCGGAGCGTAAACTTTAACAACATAGGTTGCTAATATTATTAAGCTTTCAGATGGAATTTTCGTTGAAACGTATACGTAAAGAACACGAATCGCTCGAATCAGCCATCTAGCATGAGACATCTCACCTGGGGATTTGTTGGCTAAATCTTCAGGTACCTTTCCTTTTGTAACAGCTGAGACAATGCTGTGTCTGGTTTTCGTTCATTCTCTGCGTAGCTTATTTTGGATAAATTACTAATACAGTCGAGTTAGTGGCTTGCAGAACTGCTGATGCGATAGCTGCCCCTGCTCTGTTTGATACTCCATATCTGTTACAAGTCTTGGAGATAGTACAATAAGAAATGGTAACGGTGGAAGTCCGCGGAGCTGGATCAGTTTTTGCATGCAGTGCGAGCTCGCTGTCGCTGTGATTAGACTTACCGGAATAAGAAGAAGTAGAAAGTCTATCAAGTGGTACAGAAGATGCCAATTTTTTACATACTTTCTGATATTTGCGCAAAGATTCTTGCTGTTGGAATTTCCTTTTAAAGATTTCCTAGCTTGACTTGTGGTGGCGATATGTAGTGGCATAAAACTTCATTATAATATCTTCAGAATGTAATATATTTTCTTTCAAGTCACAAATTTCACCAAACAGGGGACATTTCGTCAAGTTTTGAATGCTTTCCATAGTAACAACGAGCCAAAAACAACCTACGACTTCATTAGCTTCCATGTTACTGACGCGAGAAATGTGTCGTGCTAAGTGCAATCGGTGACCCCCCTCATGCCTCAAATAGCTAACGACTAGAGGTTTATTGGACTTATTTAGCAAAATGACAATATGTTCGGTCAAACGGTGTTATAAAATATTAAAAATCCTGAGTATAATTAATAACTAAAGCTCTAGAAGTTACCTCCTATAACCATAATTTCATAAACTTTGAAGTAAATCCGGAGGCAGTTAATCATATGCGAAAGTAATAATATTTAAAACATGTCTTTTCTAGTCCATTTTGCACCCTTCTGTCGCTATTAGAATACAGGAATCAAGAAAAAAAAATTTGACCCACCCTAATGTCTCTGTGCTTATCTTGTCTGTTATTTTCTTTGCTATTTGTTTTTTATTTCCTTGTTTTTTGTATTTTAACACTCTATTGTAGCTTTCTTGATTGTCTCTTTCTGTACTTTTTTTGTAAGTGTGTAGTGTTCGAAATATATTTCTTATCTATCTACATCTACGTGTTGTTCTTCTTCTCATGTAGGTATAGTCAAGTGTGTGGCCAAGTTGGCTAACCCTGGTGTCAGAGTTTTCAAACCGTACAATGGCCTCTGACTTGGTTTTAACGAATAGAATAGAATAGAAAAAAACTTAATTTTGTAAGACATTCAGGATGCCACTTTAAACAAATTAAGATTACATGAAATACATACAAACATACATAATACGCATTCTTTCTATTTACCCTACTGACTCTACGCCTATTTGCAAAGATGCAGTCTTCCCCAGAGAAGAGCAGGCAAAAAACTCTGAGGGTGCTCTTTTTAATCGCATTACAAACTTATTTTCTAATTTTAACTAAATCTGAAATAACTCTAGAGCTGAGCAGTTCATTCCCATGGCTGCCCGTCTGATACATAATAAGAAATTTGCAAAGTTTTTGTTTAATTACTGTCTTAAATTTGTCCGTAAATTTTGAATACACATGGGAATCTTATCATAGAAACGTATACATTGACCCATAAAAGAGTTCGTGACCTTGTGAAGTCGACTGTCTCCACTGTAATCAGTCGACAACAGCCGGGGCCGTCAGCTTCACGTGCCCTCCGAAGCACGGAAACGCTCGTTATAAATTGCCACTTTGGTCACCCATCACGTGTTAAAGTGCCATACCTTGAGGAAGTCCCCCGCCGTCATGGAGAAGCTGTCGTGCGGGTGGTCCCGGGCGGGGCGCGCGTCGGGGAAGCAGGCGGCGGCCAGCTGGTGCTCGCACGTCAGGTTGTTGACGTACTGCTGCAGCCACGGGTGGACTGTGTATTTGTTCACCTGGAGGGGCAAATAATTATAATAGTAATCCTGCACTAACCGTGGGTTGTCTTTGGGTGCATTTCTATAGTGCATACAGAGATAACTGCCGGTTGGTGTCACATTACTAAATTAAATTGTCTAACGGGCCTCTACGTGTTGGCTTCGGCCCCACGCACGCCTTCCGAAGGTCCGGGACGTAATTGCCCGTGATTCAAGGATCTAGACAAATATAATAATAATCTTTTATTTCGGGTAACTGTGACCAATAAGTTCAAATTACAAAAACATAATTTAAAAAAAAAATCTATACAAAAAATGACAGAATATTAAAACTTATGAATTATAAAATTAAAATCCAGATAAAATAAAACCAATAAATATTTCTAATTAGTTAGCGAAATTTTAATTTTTTCTACTCATGAAACTGAGCCTCAAAAGAATCTTTATGAATTATTACTAAGATAATTGAATTACTGATTTTATTTAGATTTAGGCAAAACATTTGTACGCTGATGATATTAGCTAAATAGTAAAACAGAAGTTAATTATTTAGCGCTTCTACGCTGGACTGGGAGTGGAAGAAAAAACTTTGAATGTACCAGCTGTCAACTCTTCCCAGGCATACTGTAGAACCCAGTAAGTGAGACCTGACGGTTTTGCTGTATTGTGGGAGAAAGGCTGACAACCTATCATGTTATGGCGATATGAATTATTTTTTTAATGTCAAAACTTTTATCATTTAGTTTTGTTTTAGTTAGATATAATTTAATAAAAGCAAGTATTTATTTTATGTATGGAAGAGCGGTAGCACCTAACACAGGCTTATTAGCTTAAAAGGAGGTACCAACTACTGTGTGTGTTAAGCAATTAAGTATATTGAAAATAAAATTATTTTATTATTATTATTAATAACCCTCTGAATGGACGTAAATGTGACGTCAAGTAGTTCTAGAACTACACGATGGGCTTATAGACTGTATGGATGAAACAGAAATGTACGTTGAGAACTTCACAGAACTATTCTAAGCAAATAAACATTTCACTGTATTACAGGCTAACCGCCTATCACAGCCATCAGTCTCTCATCGATACTGTGTTTATTTTTTTCACATACATCAATCGTGACATTTGATTGATGTGATGAGAGAAATAAAAATCTTTATTTATTATTATTTATTTGTTGTTGATAGTTGATTAGGGCTCCCGTTTCCAAATTTAGGCTGTGCGTGTGGGTCGGTGTCTCAGCTCTGACCAGAAGATCAGAATCCTCCTGGGGAATTCACAGGCTACACTACAGGAATGTCAAAATACGAAAAAAAAAATGTTAAGTTCCCATACAAACTTCATCAGCATATAGCGCATTTTGTATGGGAGATCAAAAATTTTCTTTCGTATATTGACCTATGTTCCTTGGGGAAGTTGTTCAGTTTCATGGACTGATTAACCATCCGAGAGGTTGCAAGAGAGATACCTAAAGCCTTGTAGATTACTTACCTCAAGACACCTGTTAAGCACGAAGTTGCTAGCGAATAGCATGAACAGTGAGAACTCGTTCCCCTGACACGTGAACCCCCGCGCCGCCACCTCCCACGCCAGCCGGCCCAGCCCCGCGCCCGGCACCAGCACCTTTATACTGCGACGGTCGCTGCAACCAAGGATTGTTAGGTCACTTACTACCAAACGTCACTTAGCAGTCAATGGTTTACTAGTTTACTAGTACATTCAAAGACTTAATAAGTCGCTGTTTTACTAGATTAAGTGAATGAATTACTAGATTAAGTCACTGGTTTACTAGTTAAGTCACTGTTTTACTAGATTAAGTGAATGAATTACTAGATTAAGTCACTGGTTTACTAGTTAAGTCGCTGTTTTAATAGATTAACGAATGAATTACTAGATTAAGTCACTGGTTTACTAGTTAAGTCACTGTTTTACTAGATTAAGTGAATGAATTACTAGATTAAGTCACTGGTTTACTAGTTAAGTCGCTGTTTTACTAGATTAAGTGAATAAATTACTAGATTAAGTCACTAGTTTACTAGTTAAGTCGCTGTTTTACTAGATTAACGAATGAATTACTAGATTAAGTCACTGGTTTACTAGATCCCTAGGTGGTTTACATCTTTATACTGTGGGGACCAGCACGTTTATACTGCGACGGTCGCTACAACCACGGGATTGCTAGGTCACTTACTGGTTAGTAGATTAAGTGACTGGTTTACTAGATTAAGTCGGTTTAGTAGTCAATGGTTTACTAATTAAGTCGCTGTTTTAGTAGGTTTAAACACCTTTATTCTGTGGGGACCAGAACTTTTATACTGCGCCGATTGCTACAACCACGGGATTGCTAGGTAACTCACTGATAAGCAGTCAGTGATTTAGTTAAGTCACTGTTTTACTAGATTAAATGATTGAATTACTAGATTAAGTTACTGGTTTATTAATTAAGTGAATGTTTGTTTGTGTGTACGTAAATCCTTTATTGTACAATAAGTATTTTTAAAAGACCAAAATATGGTAAATTCTACTGGAAAATCATTTGGAATGACGGTTGATGGTCTGAGTTCAGGGTTTCAGTTCTTGCTAATCTATCCCTTACACCCTGTATTATCAAACCTTTTTCAAATGATATTCAACGGGTAAGATATGTAAAATCTATGGATGCAATCAAATATTGAGTATTTATTTATTTTTATTTTATTTGGGAAAACAAACAATTGTACAGCAGGTTATAACAGTAGGTATACAACAAAGTTGGATAATTGTACAATCAACACCGTGTTAAAACCGTGTTAATTACACAATGTTAAAACAAAACCAGTAAAACTAACTTAAATTAAATTAAATAGAACTCTAAAAAAGTGTTCGTGTGCAAGTATGTAATGTATGAGAGTATTGCGAGTGTCGTGTAGTGTGTATTTGTGTGTAAATATGAGTGCGATTAGCCGAAGAAAGTGAGAGTGCCCTGCTTAGCCCTACGACAGAAGGTCTTGGGATCGGAATTTAAATAGCCACTAAGCAGGGCGCAGAGGGGGTGACAATTTTGGTGTAGGTATGGAGTTTAAAAATATAAAATAATTCTCTTATGAAAGGATCTTAATTTATTGTTGCAGCTGAAGGAGTTTAAAAACTTTGCTCTTGAATGAGTTTTTAGAGTATAGACAAAGGTCCAGTTCGTACAGGTGCTCATTATAATTATTCATTAGTCTATAAAGGGGAGCACGTTCACCAGCATTTGTTCTGGTTACTTTGAGAAAGAATAGTTTGTGAGATTACTTATCGCGGATGCGCAGGGATCCACTGGGCGTGTTGTACCAGAGGTTGTTGGTTAGAGTAATACAATCGAAATGGTTGAGTCACTATGAGAAGTAGTTGAGATTACCTGTACTCCTCCAGAGGGAAGAGGTCTTCGATCTCATCCAATATCGGCTTGTAGCATTGCTCGCGCTCGGGAGCCCCCACGGCGCTCCAATCACGGACTATGTTCTTCAGAACTGATTGGACCTGCAAGAACAATGTCAAAATTATTGCTTATTTATCCTTATTTTTACAAAACCATATGTTTTCCTTTACTTTTACTGTGTTTGTGTGCTGTGTTTTATAAGTGAATAAATTTTATATCTATCTAAAATTGTTTCAAACCACTTACAAGGTTTCCCTTGCGTTGGTAAGCGAATGGTACCTTTCGAAATGAGGGTACTAAGCCTTTATGGTACTATTTTTCCGCCCGTGACTTCGTTCCCGTGGGAATTTGGAAAAATTGTGTAGCCTATGTGTTAATCCAGGATGTCAGCTACCTCCATAGCCGGCCTCGCGCGATGCCCCGCCGCAGCCCGCAACGCCGGTGACTGCCGCTACCACCACGCGAGCGTCCAAAGACGTTCGCTAAAGTCGTCACGGCCAGTAAAACACCAGTTGCTGTGACCCAACCTCCTCTAAAAGAGGGACACCGAGACGAAGATCGTCAAGGTGCAGAAGAAGCGCAAGCGATCGGGTAACAGGAATCGCTGCGGGACGGCAGCGACGGACCCAGAAGTGAGTCTGCGGGCTGAAGCTCCGAGCACGCCTGTGTACTTGTCGCGACTGCACTACAGCACTGAGGTGCAAGACGTCCTCGAGTACATACGGCAGAAGACAAAAGTTCCCTTAGGTCTCCAGAGAGTGGAACCGTTGGAATCGCATCACCATGCTAGTTTCAAAGCATTTGTGGTGCGGTTCCCGACGTTCATGCTGGAGACAGTCATGAAGGAGAAGCTTTTGGCCGGAGGGCGTGGTGTCCGCCGGCACCGAGGGAGATTCGTGTCCATAATTCCAGCAGCGCCACGATCACCGATTTTGAAATGGGTTATTGCTTCTAATAGTCATGCATTTTTCATTTTATGAATAATTGCTGAGCAATTGCCAGGGTAGGTGGTTTCCGAGACAAATGACCAAGTTAGGGGCGCTGCCAGGATGACGTCAGTTCAGCAGCGCCACGGCTGGATCTCTGTAGTCATAGTAAATATCGAAGACCTGTCTAGATAGTCATTTACTCATGAGTTTTACAGTCCAGGAAAAAGTGGTATTAGATGAAAAAAGTAAGTTTTTGCGAAGATATTCAAAAAAGTTTGGGGCGCTGCTGGAATGACGTCAGCCCAGCAACACATTTTCTAAACTACGGCTTTTTAGATACTCATTTTTTTACAGCAGGTTCTCTGAGTTCCAACAAGATTTGAAAAATTGGAATGGGCGATATTCAGCAAGTATTTATCACTTTAGGGCACAAAGAAGTCATAATCGGGGTCTATCGAGATCTCAGTAACCATGAGGTATTAGAACGCTCGGTCAGCTCCAATCGAAAGACCTATTCCCACATTTTTATGAATAATTGTAAGAGCATCGACACTTAACCAGAAACGAAATAAATGAAGGTTAAAAAATTAAACGCAAAACGCTTGCCGAACTCGCAACCGCAACTTTTTTTCTTTTGCCATGAAATATTTGTCAGGCACTATAAAAGAAATGTGTCGTTGTTCGCTATAACTATAATACAAATCTACAATCTGAATGATACATTATACTCTCCTTACCCTCTCGGTACGTGAACAACTGTAAAACGTGCGCTGCCTGAGGTAATTAATGAGTAACATATAATTCTACATAAAATTATTCTGTCAAAACGTAATTCTGGCAGCGCCACCTGGAACTCTAGCTTGAAAGCATTTAGTGCCGAATATTCGACACAGTACTGTAGGTAAAGTGCCACTGAATTGTGAAAAATTGATATCTTGACATAATAAACGTGT